>CM026390.1:48939301-49122938 GCA_014843695.1 Archivesica marissinica
TTATTTAGTATATCACGTTATTATTTAGTATATTACGTTATTATTTAGTATATTACGTCATTATTTAGTATATCACGTCATTATTTAGTATATTACGTCATTATTTAGTATATCACGTTATTATTTAGTATATTACGTCATTATTTAGTATATCACGTCATTATTTAGTATATCACGTTATTATTTAGTATATTACGTTATTATTTAGTATATTACGTCATTATTTAGTATATCACGTCATTATTTAGTATATTACGTCATTATTTAGTATATTACGTTATTATTTAGTATATTACGTCATTATTTAGTATATCACGTCATTATTTAGTATATTAGTATATTCTAGAATAATAATCATAATTAAGCATCGTGAACTGTACACGTTCCTTTGCAAATCGTGAATATGAATTTAAGTACACGATATACTATAATATATAAAAATGTAGCAGTGCCAGATGTGGCTCGGCTTCCATTTACACTTATTTGTAAATTTCCCCACATATACTATGTGTACATATACTATATAACCGTATCCGTTGCCTAGTGGTTAAGGCGTCCGCCTACGGAGCGGGGGTCGAAGGTTCGAATCTCGTCTGTGGTTCGTTCTGATATGGTCGGTTGGTGAGCCTCCAGCTAGTTAAATAACGGATACCGGTTTCCTACCAGCCTAGGATTCGGGAAGTACTGTTGTTCATAAAAAGAAGTGTCTCATAAGTCAGAAATGGCTGGCCCTATAAATAGGGGAGATATTATATTAAACAAAACACTGTACTCTCTGATGTGCGTCATGCCTCAACCCTACTGTTGTCAAAACGGCATTCCGTGCAAATATAACTGAACATGTTATTCAAAGTATGCATCATATGCTTATAAAACACCTAATTGAAACTAAAACACTCCAAACCAAGCATATAGTAATGAGCAAAGATAACGAGGCATAGCAACAGTTCCACATGAATATGTTCCAGATTCAAGTTATGTTCCAGATTCATAGAAACACTACACATCTGTATTGCATAGCATACAGCTGCCAGGGCCATCGCTGGAGCTATTTTGATGATACACATGGCCAAATATGCTTGTTTATCGAGTGAGAATAGTGAGCGAGTACGCTAGGGGGTCCGGGGGCATGCCCTCCCGGATATTTTTTTAAATGAGGAAGTTTCAATGTCCTGCATTTCAATGCACTTTTGTAACATACAATTGCAGGACTAAAGTTCTTACGACAATCCATATAAAGGTATAAATTAAGGCTAGATGCACAATATACATGATCTATCGCCCTTATCAATTAAACAAGCACGTAAAATAGCACAAACTAAATTTCGAGATGCACCATATTTGCAATGGGCTTAATTATTCCACCACTCCACACATCACGGCGACTATGTATTCCTACTACACCCGGGAGGAGGGGGGGGGGGGGGTTTAATGCATTTTTTGGAGTTTTCATTTTTTCATTTTCTGAGACTAATGATACGCACGTGCGTACTTGCGTATGCCCAGCGACGGGCCTGGCTGCATCTTAAATAACACGTCTAACTGCATCTTATACAACACATCTGTATTTCAAAATACACACCTGCATTACAATTCGATGATCCAAATATGAATTTCCAAACACAAACTTGGAACCAACGTTGGAATAGCTCATAAACTCGGTGAGACGGTCGGAAAACCACAGTATTACTGCTTCACCTGCAATTGACATAAACTCGGAGAGACGGTCGGACAACCAAAGTAGTGTAATACTCCAGTATTTGAGATCAGCAAGTATGTACATGTATATACATGCATATGCACATGTCATGTTCTATTCAAATTTACCTGTACTTACGTATGTCATACAATTTTATCCATGCAAGATTGTAATCCATGTTTACTTAAAGCAGCATTACATCGTAATAAAGGATGTTTTGGGTAAAATATAAATACTAATGTATGTGTGTTTACAAAAATCGAAATAGTCGCTCAGAAACGATAAAATTCCAATAAATTTAAACCGTCGTATACGCGAATTTGTTTATCAACACAATAAATGTATACACGCACAGTGCGCATGCGTGAAACAACAGAGGATGTAGAAAACAACACATATATTTTGAACATGAAAGACTATCTATCTATCTTCCTCTAATGTCGAACCCCTCGCGGGGATGTAGAAATGACTTAGCTAACAGAGGTATGAATCAACATATCAAGTAGTTTAATTAAAAAAGACAACGTGGGACAAATGGGTACGATGTATTCCGAATGGAAACAAGTGCGGACGATGCGTTCCGGTTGTAAACAAGTGCGTGACCGATCGACTCGGAAAGTCCTACTTTCGGTTTCGAGTTTGTTTTATCGCAAAAAAACACTGTTTACCAAATGAACATAAGCATACAAAGTATAATGTTAGAATGTGTAGGAGCATTGCTACCCATACGTAAAAATTGAATTTTTCAAATATATTTTATTTCATACGATGTAATACTGCTTTTGCTTTTAAGTTAATCTGATTTGGCAATATTCATGTTATTGCCGTATTTTTTGTGTAAACTGTGTTTAGAAACTCTGCTAACCACTGTGATGTAATGGTGGCAGCCATGTTGGTAAATTTACATCCGGGTCAATTGCATAGTTACAGACTCGTTTCTGTTTACATTTCGAAACTAAAATATCAGTGAACTTTGACACAGTTTCTAGGGGTTTTACCTCACAGAAGAGGAAATCTGAGGTACAAGTCATTGAGTAGTTAAAGCCTTGCTTTATTTATTTGAATCATAAATTGTTGCAGACTCATTGAACTTTAGGCATTTTGCACTAATTATTGGCCAATGGTCAGCGTTCGTTTTATCAGTACACACTGCTTAGCATTCTTTCCCAATGGGAATTGCACGGTCTGGAGTGTGCGGTGTACACTGTACACTGTGCACTGTGCAGCGTTCTCTGTACACGTTGTGAAGTGCACACTTTAATCTTTGAATCTCACAGTGGGCAGTCTGGAGTGTATATATGCTCGATGTTCGCCAGTATTAATGGAGGACATTATAGTATAGGACATAATAAGAGACACACTTTATATACATAGGCTGTTAATTTCACGTACTCGATCTGTTTGAATGGTGTGTTTTCTTTATTAATTCGAGTCTAAAATCTACTAGATAATTGTAGTAAAGTTATATAATTATTATAGTGGGGTTAAACTATTTTTGTTATAAGTTGAATTCCATGTATCTATTTAAATAAGCTGAATACTGTCTTGGGAACGCATTATTTTCTACAATGTAAATAGGCAGGTTACTAAGTGTTGTTGCATGTACTGAAATTACTTTCAGCTATTTGTTAGATATTTGGTGAATACAAACTTGGAGACTACCTGTGGTTGATTTGATGATGAAATAACCGAGCAAACATTGTAATGCAGAACCCCAAAACACGCTGTGCCAATTGATCTGAAAAGTATAATAAGTTTTAACTAGAAATTTCACAACGCACTCATTTATATATTTGCATATATGCTCTCATATTACGTACATTAAAGCGACACTACATCAGTGAAAACACAAATTTTTAGAGAATGTATTTTCCTATTATATTGTATTCCCCCCCCCCCAAGTATTTCAACTAATAAACAAACGTCGTATACACGGTTTGTTGACATATCAAACTAATATAAAGCGTAATACAATTAGTGTATCCTGAATAACACGATTTATGGTACAGATTTACCGTTATATCTCACATATGTGCCTATTTATTTGTAGACTAATCTTAGTAGTTAAATTTTCTCTAAACGACACTATCTCGCGCTTAGTATTGACTCCGATGACAAACAAACGTCAATTCAGGAGCATGGATGACCGTTATATGAAATCATACGTTCAATCCACAAAAACACTTTATTGATTCAATGTTAGTGTTTGAATGTATTCCGAAGAATTTGTAGTAGCAATGCATTTATACGTGAAAATGTGCATTTAAATGCTTTTTGCGCTGTAATGTCGCTTTAAGCATTTTTCGAACATGTATCTGCCCTAGATTTAACGCTACAGTAGACTGATGAAGATGTTCATTTAGATAGTAGCGCATCAACTTTCACTTAAGAAAAACGTTAATGACATAAGTCATTCTTTGCAAGGCAAGGCATTTAAAGTCCACGTTGCCTCTTCTCTCTCCCTCGTGGCGATGGATTCCATCAGGAACGAGGTCTTGAGAGTGATTTATATAAGTTGAAATAACTTGTTTCGCAATCGAGCTAAAATAAATGTGTATAAACTAAGTCATTGTTTGAAGCAGATATATGTTCCTATGTAAGTATAGCCACGTACCAGCATAGATAGGGCTTCACTTGGTTTCCTCGTGCCATGTATATTCCTTTATAATTGTTTTAATGATCTCCTCTGAGATATTTTCTATACAATACTTAGTAACGTGTGTACCGAGATTTCGGTGCGATAAACCCACCTTTGTCGAGGTTGAATCATTTTTTTCAGCATTATGAAAAAAAACGGAAGTATGAATAGAAACAAAAGACCAATAAGAAACATTAGTCAGTTACTGCCCCTGAATACTCCTAAAAGTATATTGGTCCTCTTAATTGGTTTGCTCTGTTTTTATCGTTGTTTCCTTTGCAACACATGTTTTCCATTTTTCATCCGTATTCTCGTCTTATAATTATGAAATTATTAAATCTCGACAGATATCCGTTAGCATGTCCAATGGATATCTTACTGTAAAACTTGGTTCAATTAATTAACACGAGTTTGATAAAAGTACACTTATCTTAACGCAACATCTGTTTAGAAGACAGCAGTAAAAACAAAGGATTCCAACTAAAAGGACCAATATACATTTAGGGATAAATCTGACTTTATCCATCAAGGGAGGTAATAGAAAAACCAGTGTCTCTCATTAGTCGGTAGGAAGCTTAATATTAGTAGCCATACAGTACGTGGTTCTATCAATGCGTGCTACATTTTATTTTGCTAAAATGAAATTCTATGTAAGCCGAAACATAATATTGCTGAGTTCTGTGTTTTCAATTTCATTCTGGTGGTGTGGTATGCATACGCGCATTGATACACTAATTGAGTTGAATGTGATTAGACCTGAAACTCGTGCAGTAATAATATACGTGAAACTCGTGCAGTAATAATAAGCATACGTGAAACTCGTGCAGTAATAATAAGTATACGTGAAACTCGTGCAGTAATAATATACGTGAAACTCGTGCGGTAATAATATACGTGAAACTCGTGCAGTAATAATATAAGTGAAACTCGTGCAGTAATAATAAGCATACGTGAAACTCGTGCAGTAATAATATACGTGAAACTCGTGCAGTAATAATATACGTGAAACTCGTGCAGTAATAATATACGTGAAACTCGTGCAGTAATAATATACGTGAAACTCGTGCAGTAATAATATACGTGAAACCCGTGCAGTAATAATATACGTGAAACCCGTGCAGTAATAATATACGTGAAACCCGTGCAGTAATAATATACGTGAAACTCGTGCAGTAATAATATACGTGAAACTCGTGCAGTAATAATATACGTGAAACTCGTGCAGTAATAAAATACGTGAATCTTGTGCAGTAATAATATACGTGAAACTCGTGCAGTAATAATATACGTGAAACTCGTGCAGTAATAATATACGTGAAACTCGTGCAGTAATAAAATACGTGAATCTTGTGCAGTAATAATATACGTGAAACTCGTGCAGTAATAATATACGTGAAACTCGTGCAGTAATAAAATACGTGAATCTTGTGCAGTAATAATATACGTGAAACTCGTGCAGTAATAATATACGTGAAACTCGTGCAGTAATAAAATACGTGAATCTTGTGCAGTAATAATATACGTGAAACTCGTGCAGTAATAATATACGTGAAACTCGTGCAGTAATAATATACGTGAAACTCGTGCAGTAATAAAATACGTGAATCTTGTGCAGTAATAATATACGTGAAACTCGTGCAGTAATAATATACGTGAAACTCGTGCAGTAATAAAATACGTGAATCTTGTGCAGTAATAATATACGTGAAACTCGTGCAGTAATAATATACGTGATCCTCGTGCAGTAATAATATACGTGAAACTCGTGCAGTAATAATATACGTGAAACTCGTGCAGTAATAATATACGTGATCCTCGTGCAGTAATAATATACGTGATCCTCGTGCAGTAAAAATATACGTGATCCTCGTGCAGTAATAATATACGTGAAACTCGTGCAGTAATAATATACGTGAAACTCGTGCAGTAATAATATACGTGAAACTCGTGCAGTAATAATATACGTGAAACTCGTGCAGTAATAATATACGTGAATCTCGTGCAGTAATAAAATACGTGAATCTCGTGCAGTAATAATATACGTGATTCTCGTGCAGTAATAATATACGTGATCCTCGTGCAGTAATAATATACGTGACACTCGTGCAGTAATAATATACGTGAAACTCGTGCAGTAATAATATACGTGAAACTCGTGCAGTAATAATATACGTGAAACTCGTGCAGTAATAATATACGTGAAACTCGTGCAGTAATAATATACGTGAAACTCATGCTGTAATAATATACGTGAAACTCGTGCAGTAATAATATACGTGAAACTCGTGCAGTAATAATATACGTGAAACCCGTGCAGTAATAATATACGTGAAACTCGTGCAGTAATAATATACGTGAAACTCGTGCAGTAATAATAAGTATACGTGAAACTCGTGCAGCAATAATATACGTGAAACTCGTGCAGTAATAATATACGTGATCCTCGTGCAGTAATAATATACGTGAAACTCGTGCAGTAATAATATACGTGAAACTCGTGCAGTAATAATATACGTGAAACTCGTGCAGTAATAATATACGTGAAACTCGTGCAGTAATAATATACGTGAAACTCGTGCAGTAATAATATACGTGAAACTCGTGCAGTAATAATATACGTGAAACTCGTGCAGTAATAATATACGTGAAACTCGTGCAGCAATAATATACGTGATTCTCGTGCAGCAATAATATACGTGAAACTCGTGCAGCAATAATATACGCGAAACTCGTGCAGTAAATAATATACGCGAAACTCGTGCAGTAATAATATACGCGAAACTCGTGCAGTAATAATATACGTGAAACTCGTGTAGTAAATAATATACGTGAAACTCGTGCAGTAATAATATACGCGAAACTCGTGCAGTAATAATATACGCGAAACTCGTGCAGTAATAATATACGTGATATACTGACCTTTCTCCGGTTATTTGAGAGTAGAACCAATATAGTGGTGAAAATCACATAACCACCGAGGGATATTAGCTTGCTCGGTTCCTTCAGGGCGACATTAACGATGAGATAAGTGACGAGTATAACGATCCAAACCAAGTAGAGAAACCTGCAAATATGTGTTGTTTAGTGTTTCGTCTATTCGATCAACATCTAGCATTATATATCGACATTCCAGCTTATTCCTAGTCTTTCCAGCTTTAACTGGTTGTGGGGGAGTTGCCCCTCTGACATTTGGTTCGTGCACGGGGTGGACTCGCTTTAGACTATCCGACCATCCACATAACAGCTAGATAGCATCCCTAACATTATATATATATTATTGGAATCGAACCTACAGCAGTGCCAGCTTATTCCTAGTATTTCCAGCTTTAGCTGGCTGTGGGGGAGTGGCTCCTCTGACCTTTGGTTCGTACACGGGGTGGACTCGCTTTAGACCATCCGACCATCCACATAACAGCTAGATAGCATCCCTAACGTTATATATATTGTTGGAATCGAACCTACAACACTGCAGATCATAATATTTAAAATCAACGACCTTCCTTAACCGATCATAGAGGGGTGAGGTGCCATACACAAACATATGATGTAGATGATCAACTACGCGAGGAGAATATTGAACGAAACCAAGGTAAAGAAACCTACATAGAAAGTGATGATTACCTTAACGGAGCGGAGAGAAGAAGTGGACCAGACCATATAAAACATACAGATAAAGTTGATTGATGCAAATACTATCCAGTAAGTAAAGAAACGCACGCACGCACGTATCCCCCCGCACACGCACACGCACACGCACACGCACACGCACACACACACACACACACACACACACACACACACACACACACACACACGCGTTCGTGTGTCTGAAGATGCATATGTGAACTATATGTAAACACACCTAAACATATTGAAGTCGTAACTAACAATACTGAATGACATTTCCATTATATCTTGACAAAGAGTACCTGGAATATACACATAGCCATCACAACAGGTACATACATAGAATCTCTACATAGGTATTGTGACTCCCAACTATATATCTGAAAACGACTTAGAGTAGATTTAATAAAATTAATTAATAATACAGTCAAACCTGTGTTAGTGGTCACCTCCATTAAGCAGCCAACCTGTATTAAGCAGCCAACCTGTATTAAGCAGCCAGTTTCCAGTTTCCCAATTGGTTGTTTTATTATATATTTGACCTCTATTAAGCAGCCACCTGTACTAAGAAGCCACTTTCTCTGACTCCCTTGGTTGGCTGCTTAAGACAGGTTTGACTGTATATGCTACTAAATACAAATCATGTTTGCTTACAAATCGTCGCCATCTATGTCCGCAGTAAGCATCTTTTATTTTCTCCGGCGATAGTTCGATGTGCTAAAAGAATCCGTTTATCCCTCCATGCGCCCAGATAGAAATTAGGGAAATATAGCAAATTTGCGAAACTCAAAAATAGGTCAACCATGAGCCATAAATTAACACAACTTAACATGTATCAAACAAGTGAAGCTATCGGCGTTTGGGCTTCAGATGCAATAAGAGTATATTACTTAATCAAGACAATGTGTTTTTCTTAGGGATTGCAACGAATGGTGATTGTGATATTCGAATATTCGGATGATCTTCCAACGAATATTCGAATATTCGCAAATTTCTCCAACTTTCTATTTCCGCTACAGTTAGTACCTCTAAAACAAATGCTTCTCAATTTGTGTCCCGTCAAATAGACTGCATTAATCAATTAGTGGCCCCTGTAAGGTGTGAACAACATGTCATCACCCTCCTTTGTTATTTGGAGCCAAATCGCGATGACATTTCGCACCTTCCGGCACGCATTGGGTCATTCTTTGTTTTCGAAACTTAATTGATTGAAATTTAAACAAACATATATATCCATTTTCTGTAAATATTAGATTAGATGATACAGAATGAACAATATTTTTAAAAAGTGCATGTAGATACGGAATTTCTAATCACACAAAATATTATGGCAAGCACAACCGATATGAGCATACATACCATCGAATAACCTTTGTTCGTCTACCATGCGAATAGAATGTGCGAATAGCTCTGAGAAATGACTTCCAAGCGTTCTCAATGCTTTTATGACTTAACAGTCGATTCCAGCTAATATAACCAAGCCCGAGTGCAGTGAAAACGGTGAGGCGTATTGAAGCTTCATCCCCGAAGTTGCAATGCATCGCGTATCCATAGTAACCAAGGTAGAGCAGCAGTAGGATACAATTTCTCGCTGTGACGAATTGTTGTCTATATTCCTTGTAGAAGCAAGTACATTTCATTGTGTAACTTTCACTTTCAACATAACCATTAGTCTCCTTGTCAATTTGCTCCTCATTGGCTTGCTTAGCATGTATGGTATTCACTGTCGGATCAATGATGTCCAGTTCAATTCCACTTTGTTCAGATAATTCATAGCTCTTCGTCATTTTCAATCACAATAGTATGACTCCACCAACGCACGATTCAAATTACGTAATAATAATAATGCACATTGATAGTTGAACACGGCTGTCAAAACTAAATTTCCTAAATGTTCAGTAATTAATGAATGAAGTATTCCCTTTGAAGACCGTATTTCCGAAATTGCAAAACGTTTTTAAAAATGTGAACAGCATTGAGAAATAAACCGAAACACAACTGTACCAGTCATCATATGTGATGTGATGCATGCATCGTATATATTAATGTGTCAAGTAATATCTATATAAATTAATATAGTTCATGAAGATTAAATTAAATATTATTAGATAGTGTACGCGATAACTAATTAGCTTGGATTTTTAGTTTAGCATGATTAGCCTGACTGATCACAGTACGTGTATACATAGACGTATAATTAACATTCATAAATTCCCATTAACGTTGCTAAAGTATTTGCTTTTTCGTCCTCGACAGGCGAGTAGTAACCACAAAGGTCATTTCTTTATTATTGTCACGATGTCTTAACATTAAGAATATGTTATCATTTGCATTGTTCTTTCATAACATAATTTTCACATGTTAAACATATACTTTGCACTACTGAATGATGATACTTGAACTTATTTACCCTCGCCTCCGGCGAACCATGTATTGAAGAAATATGATGTATACAGTTTAGTTTTAATCTTTATTAAATGTACGTAATTGCAGATTTCCCGTCTGACCCTAATACAATTAACAGTCTTTCAGATGGGACATTAAGCCGAGGTCTCGTATCGGTGCTGTTCACCGTGCACGTAAAAGAACCAGTGGATACTCTGGAATGGGTCTCTGTCTGTATCATTGCACTATCCTCCATAATCTAAAATGACTAATCTCTTCAGGAGGCGCGACAGTACGTGTATACTACACATATAATTAACATTCATAAATTCCCAAAATTTTATTTTCCACATGTCTGTAATATTGTATTATAAATTGATGAGACGAAAATAAAGATATACTACTACTACTACTACTACTACTTGCTAAAGTTGTGCGTCCTCGACAGGCGAATAGTAACCACAAAGGTCATTATGTTATAATTGTCACGATGTCTTAACATTAAGAATATTTTATAATTTGCATTGTTCTTTCATAACATAATTTTCACATGTTAAACATGGGCAACCGGTAGCGACGATAAATAAACGTAAAGCACACATTTCAGATTTCAAATGCATTTCGATGTAAAGTCTATGCATGCTCCAATTGTATGCTTTAATGACCATGCATCATTAAGTTAAGCGTTACGTTGTTATAGCAACACAGCACAGTCGGGCAATTTTGTCGTAATTAAATACCAATGGAATGTAAACCATAGAGAAGCTTTACGTAATGCCCTATTAACTAAATCTGTATTATTTGAATACAGAGGGATCTGTAGTTCAGTGGTAACACGTTGGACTGGTAATTCAGGGATCGAAGGTTCGATCCCCCGCCTGACCCTAATAAAATTAATAGTCTTTCAGGTGGGACGTTATATCGAGGTCTCTTGTCGGTGCTTTACACCGTGTACGTAAAAGATCCAGAGGAGACTCTGGAATGGGTCTCTGTCTGTATCAGTGCACTGTCCTCATAAATCGAACATGTCTAATCTCATCACGAGGCGTCGCTCATATGGGCAACCGGTAGCGACGATAAATAAACGTAAAACACACACGTATTGTTTGAAAATGTAACCCTCAATGTAGATACATCATACACACATTCTAGTTCACATACATATCATTTTTATATGGCCAAAGGCATACTTATATGCCAATTGCTAACTCATATAATGATTAATTGCTTGATACTGTAGTTAATGATTTTACGAGTATACGTGACGTGGCGGACCACTTGTTTGAGAATTGCAAATGTCATTCCACCAAATGTTTATTTTTATTAATTAATGTTCATTTAAGCCTTCACCTTGCTTTAGACATGCTAAATGGTTTGACATTGAATGGGAGCAGTCTAAGCAGCGATACCTCGAGTCATTACGTGTTGCAAGTTGTGCGATGCCAGTCTGACATTTACTGGTGGCACTACCAACCTGCATAATCATCTGAGGCTGAAGCATCCAGCAGAAGGCCTCACCTCTAATGGCACAGCGAAACAGATGCCTATGACTTTATTCTTGACGAGATCGTCTGCCAACGCGGAATACAATCACGCAAGTCATAGCGGATATGATCATATCAGACTATGTTCCTCTCAGTATAGTGGAAGGGGAAGAGTTCCGTAATTTGTTACAAATCGTTGCCCCGGACTATAAGATTCCTTGCAGGAATACAGTTCGTTCCCACGGTAACGGTAACGGTAACCGAGTACTCGATCGAATATCTTTCCGAGTACTCGAGTACCAAAATCACTACTCGTTGACATCCCTAGTTTTAACCGTTATCAATCTGAGCTAAGTAGGCAACATTCTTTTGTGACTTCAACATTATGTATAAGATGCTATTACGTAAGGAAAGAGAACTCTTTTGAACGATCTATCAACATTTAAGCATAGTATACCAAGGGAATTTTGGAAATATTTTAGAAAATTAATAATAATGCAGTGTCAATTTCTTTGAATTAATTTCAGGAATATTTCGCTAACCTAGGGACTGACCTATTCCACAGTGTACATGACGAATCTGAGTCTTTCTGCGAACAACGTGGTTTTGATAGCAATGGTCATTTTAACGATGAACTCGATTACTCGGTCAGCCATGAAGAAATTGTATCCGCTATTAAAAAATTAAAATCCCGAAAAGCCCATGGTGTAGATTGTTTACTTGCTGAACGAATACTTTATAGAATGTGGTGACTAACTGACTAATAGGTTTATTTAAAGTCGCAACCGCATACATGCATTTGGGCGACTGTATGTGGTGATATTTTGTTGCCGTATGTATGTAAAATATTTAATGCTGTGTTTGATCCTGGCCGTTTCCCCGATGTGTGGGCTAATGGCGTCAGTATACCCTTATTTAGTTTAGTTTAATCATATTTTATTGCAAATCATTATTATATATGTCATGCATAAACAGATAAAATACATAATATGAACATGCAAATGGTTTGGGCCACAAGTTTGAACAACATTAGACAACGGCCCGCACCAGGAAGTCAAGATAACGTTTGAATAAACTAAATAGCTAAGTTTTTTCCAGAAAAGAAACCACAAAAAAGAATGAAAATAAAATGATTCAAAGGACTAAAGAAAAAGATGACAAACCTATTACAAAAAAAATATAAAAATTGCTTAGATTGATACCTGCTTCACACGATTCCACCTATTGCTCCCCCACACAACGCCAAGACCCGAACCCAGACCCAAACTCGCAAGCTAATAACGTATATATAATCAAGAGAGCAGTGGAAGTCGTGATAGCTCAGTGGTAGCGCGTTCGCTTCACGTGCGAAAGGCCCGGAGTTCGAGCCCCGCTGGAGCCGTTACGATTGTGTCCTTAGGCAAGGCATTTAAATTCCACATGCCTCTTCTCTCTCCCTCGTGGCGATGGATTCCATCAGGAATGAGGTCTCGAGAGTGATTAGTATAAGTTATAAGAACTTGTTTCGCAATCGAGCTAAAATAAATTTGTATAAACTAACTAAGAGAGCAGTGCCGACAAACGACGAGATTTTTTTTATGTATGTTTGCACTTCCAAGAATAAAGTATTGTTCTCCTCATCTGTTAGTGACTCTATACCATAAAGTAATTTATTTGAACTTAGTGGATGGAATCTACGAGTATTGATGAACAGTGAATGACGGTCAATTCTATATCTATTACATTTTAAGAAGAAATGTTCCGCATCTTCAATGACTTGATTGCATGCATCGATTTCTGATACGACATTGCATTACAGTATAGTATCGTTCTCCAGTTAAATAATAAGAAGGAACTCCAGAACTTTGAATTTTCGTTTCAATGTATTCTTAAATGATTGGAGTGTGTTAGCATTACGTATCGTTATATCTAGGTCATTCCATAATGTTATTGAATCGGGTATGACAGATCTGGAGTATGCTTCTATGCGTCTAGGCAAAGTAATAAAGTTTGCGCCAGATCGTAAAGGATATTCAGTAAGATCTCCAATAGTAGGAGGGAAGAGATCATGCAAATAATTTGGGAGGAGTCCGTTCTTCTCTTTATAAACTAATGTTAATTTTTGAATAGATCTGCGATCGGCAAGTGAAACCCAACCGATTTCTTTGAGTAGTTTTTGAATAGAAACAGAGCGCGTCAATCCTGTCACCAATCGGGCAGCTTCGTATTGAATTTTCTCTAAGGTGTCCTTTTCATATCGGGTACAGCTATCCCATACTATTGATGTATATTCAAGTAAAGGTCTTAGATAAGATATGTAAATAGTATTTAGAGTTTTTCGTTTAAGTTTGTATTTAAGCATTCTCATCGAGCCAAGATCTTTAGAAGCAGAAGTAGTAATATTGTTGATATGTGTATGCCATGACCCAGCGTTGCTTAACGTGAGGCCTAAGTGTTGATGATCATCGACAACATTCAGCATAACGTTTTGAAAAATGAGGTTAGGACGATTCATATTTCTCAGTGAAAAGAACATAACTTTAGTTTTTGCTGGATTAAAGTTAACTAGCCACTGTTTGGCCCAATCGGATATTATTTGTAAATCAGAATTTAAAACAGTTTCCATGACAGCAGAGTCTGACGTAGATACAGCAAGAGAACTATCATCAGCGAATAGTCTAGTAGTACTTATGAGAGATTCGGCTATGTCATTAACATAAACAAGAAATAAAAGTGGCCCAAGAACCGACCCTTGAGGTACTCCAGCAGTAATGGTTTTGGAACTAGAGAAGGATTGTCCTACAAATACTCTTTGTGCACGATTATGAAGATAGTCTGCGATCCAGTGCAGCAAATTTCCCGAACCTCCATTTTGTTTTAATTTGAATAAAAGACCTTTGTGCCAGACTCGGTCAAATGCTTTAGATATATCGCAAAAAACCATACACGTTGCTTTTCTCTCGTCGAAACCTTTACATATTTGATTGTAGATATCTATTAGTTGGCATACGGTCGAGTGACCAGGAAGAAAACCCGATTGGTTCGTATAAATGAGATCGTTGGAAATCAGATGGTTATATATATATATTTAAAAACAACTCGTTCCATTACTTTTCCTACACAACTTATTAATGATATGGGCCTGTAGTTTGATGGTAAAGATTTATCTTCCTTTTTGAACATTGGCATAACATTTGCTAGTTTCCATGAAGTAGGATGTCTGTTTATGATAATTGATCTATTGAATAAAATACAAAGCGGCTTAGATATAGCTATGGAACAGCTTTTCAACATGTTGTGGCTGATATCGTCAGGACCACTTGCTTTATTGACAGCCAGATTATCTAATACGTCAATGATATCTTGCTCACTTATTTTAAATTGTGAAATGGTTGCATTATTTATGGGAGCCAGAACAGGTAGGTTCGGGTTGGATTCATCAAATGTTGATATCGAAACGAAATAGTCGTTTAAAAGTTGGGCTTTATCCACATCAGAAACCGCTGTATCAGTGTGTTCGCTATTGAGAGGTGGAATATGATCGTCGCTATTTGAATTTGCTTTAACTAACATGTTCACGATTTTCCAGTACTGTTTGGGATTTGTGCAACTAATGTCGTTCATGGAGAATTCGAGAGTATTAAAGAATTGTTCACGTATATGTTTTTTCATGTTGTTGACTGGATTCCTTAAGCTTTTGTACCTATGCCAGTGTGAGATGTTTCCAGATTGAGTAGCTATTCGTTTTAAGCGATCACGTTGGCGAGATATTTTACGGATAAGTGAATTATACCACGGTTTGTCATTGGGACGAATTTGTACTAATTTAGTTGGAATACACAACTGTGCAAGTCTTAAGAATGTTTGTCCAAATAATTCTATTGCTACATCAATTGTCTCATTAGTAATTGGCGACCAATCAGTTAAATTTATTAAGGAATTTAATGAAATCAGCTTCCTTGTAATTCCAAACGCGACGAGTATAACAGGTTCTAGAATGAAAATTACTTTTAATATAGACGTACGTACCAAAATGGTCACTGGTGTGAGAAGGTGTTCGGTGAATGCCAGAGTTTAATGAAGTCACGGAATTGGTTAGTGCAATTACATCAATTAAGGTACTTGTGTTATCAGTAATACGTGTGGGCTCTGTAATTAAGTTAGTCATATTATTAAGAATAAGTATATCGCGTAGTTTATGATTTGCTACATTTAACTGATCTTCATTTATGTCACCAACTAATAGGATGTTGGGTGATATTTCCGATGCCTGTTCTAAGAGTACATTACATCTTTTCCAAAATTCTACTGGTGAATTCGGTGGTCTATAAATTGTTGCTATGACATAGCTTCTATTGTGATCTTTTATTTGGATGCATAAGGATTCTGGCATTATAGTTTCTAAATCAGGTAAACGCTTTTGTTGCAAGCCAGCGTTACAGTAAGTGAGAATACCCCCTGAGTGTGGCGATACATCTTTACGAAACATATTTTCAAGTCCATGAAGTTTTAAAAACAAGTCGGAAACATCTTGTGATAAATGGGTCTCGGTAAATGAAATGATCTCGTAATCGAGGAAAGTATCTTTTATGTAATCCAGTTTGTTGCGGATACTTCTAATATTTTGATGAAACAAGGAGAAACATCCATTCAGCTCTTGGTCCGGACCAGGGTTAGGGTGTACATCGCCCGCTAATAAAAGGAGTAAACGAATGATTATTATATAGTGAATATGCTCTAAAAGTGAGGATATCTGGTTTATGTTTGGCTCATAATAGTCGTTATTCAGTTGTAAGGAATTGTTTATCCAGAATAAGTATGTTGATTCAAAGAGAAACACGAAGGCCACACATATGTAATGTGTGGGTGATTGACTAAGTTACAAGCAAATTGAATGACTACACTAAGGTTGACAAGAAGAATATGTCTTAAAGTGCGCATATATTTGAAAAGAATCCTATACAAGTTGTAATTAAACTGTTCCGTTTTGGAGAAGGCACGTCCCTTGAAATAGTGCATACCAATGGCCGCTCTCCAAACTTCTATATCACTAACGATGTGGATATAAAGTTACAGGGAGCGACCAGTGGATGCACAAGACAATATGCGAGTTGAGAGCCAACAGTCGGGACACGGCGCGTGTGCATAAGTTAACACCAGGAGGAATCATATGACGATGTGAAAAATAAGCAAGTAAAGAACAAAACATAAGTTGGAATTTGGAGTGAGTTTGAAAGTGAAGATGAAAGTGTTACAATAGTCTTACACTTTCTTTATGAGTAATTATACAAAGGGCAATTATAAACACACATGAATACACACATAATATATACATAGATGTGCATGTATGTACACACACGCGCGCGCGCGCACACGCACCAATGCGCGCACGCACGCACGCACCAACACACGCACGCACGTACACACGTACACACGCACATACGTACACACGTACATACGTACGCACATACATACATACATCACACATGAATACACACATAATATATACATAGATGTGCATGTATGTACACACACGCGCGCGCGCGCACACGCACCAATGCGCGCACGCACGCACGCACCAACACACGCACGCACGTACACACGTACACACGCACATACGTACACACGTACATACGTACGCACATACATACATACATACATACACACATACATCGTACATACATACATACACATATACACACACATATCCGCGTTACATGTACCGACACACATATATACACATTCGTGCATACAATTGTATACACATATATACACCTACCTCCATACATACGGTATACATATATATCTATGAAATCACACACACATACCAGTATGTACACAACGATAACATTGTTTGAGACATCTGTCGAAACGTATACAAAGTCAATAATAAATCAAAATAAATTGACCTATTACTTATTAAGTGAAGGAGAACAAAAAAATATATCGTCTCTAACTACAATTTAAGGTTCAATATACAGATAGACAACATTTTACCGCGCAAATTAAGATTTTGCGGGGAGGGGGGGCTAATTTTCGCTTATCAATTTAATTGAATAGTCGGAAAAAAACGTAATGTTGTTTTGACTTATTTTACTTAATGCTGTAGTTCAACAAGTTTCAAGTTTCAAATTTATTGGCATAATCAGCAACTATATTGCCTTTGGCCATTTACAATGATAGAAATATGGCAAAGACATCACAAAACATGTTACATATATATATATATAAACAAATACAATACATTTAAGAAACAGTAGTAATTGACAGGGTATTACTACGTAATGACATAGCTTCTTTGATGTACTTACAAACATTAATCAAATATTTTTTATTTTTGCATGACATGATAGATATAAATTTATTTATTGATGGCCATGCTATGTAGCCCAAATATTTCAATCTTATATCTCTGTATTTTTCACAACATAATATAAAATGGTATTCTGATTCAATTACATTTTGATTGCATAATTTACATAACCTATTGTTTCTATCAATACCATTAAATCTTCCAAATTCAATTTCTAATTTATGGGATGTTAATCTTAAACATGTTAAACATTGACGTAAACTATCACTAGAGATTTGATCAATATAGTTTTCATAACGGAATGTCAGCTTAAATTTACAATAATAATCAAGTTTCGACATTGTGTTTACTGATGTGTTCCAGTCTTGAACGAACTGGTCACGTATTCTCATTTTAAACATAGGTAAATAGTTAATATTTGCATCAAAATTGAGTCGAACATTTGTAAAACCGAGATGATCAATTAAGGAATTAACTCGGCCAGCCCAACATTTACCGTTAACGTTATTACACAGATCGGCATACATAGTATACATTGGAGAATCAATATTTTTCATTACTTTAAACCAAAATTTAATTACTCTCTCTTTACATATAACAGATAATGGAAATCGTCCTAATTCACCATATATAGCATTGGTAGGTGTTTGCAGCTTAACACCCAAAATATATTTACAAAATCTCAAATGTAATTTATCGACATCCTTTAGGTTGTAGACACCCCAAACCTCAGAACCATATACAATTATAGGTACAATCATTGTATCAAACAGCTTAAGTTTAGTTTTAACATCCATATGTACTCTATCGAATACTGATAATAAATTGTGATAAGCTCTTAATGCTTGATCCTGTAAACATTTTATAGCACCAGTTAAAGTTCCTGTATATGTAAGCTTAATACCAAGATATGTAAAGCTATCAACAATATCTATTTGTTTTCCATTGATATAAAAGATAACATTATGATTCTGTTTACGCTTTTCAAATATACAAATTTTTGTTTTATTTACATTTATAGTTAAGCCCCATTTCACAGAATACTGGTAAATACTATCAATTTGAGAGTGTAGACTCCTGGCATCT
This sequence comes from Archivesica marissinica, assembly GCA_014843695.1. Lineage (NCBI taxonomy): Eukaryota > Metazoa > Mollusca > Bivalvia > Venerida > Vesicomyidae > Archivesica > Archivesica marissinica. Next base: position 48,958,513 of record CM026390.1, read on the forward strand.
GTCGTGAACAAAACAATATCGTCAGCAAATAATATCAAATACATGGATAATAAATCCAGATCTTTTTCAGTTAACGAGTTAACATCCAAATTTTCAATAATATCATTAATAAATATAATAAATAACAAAGGTGATAAGGGCTCGCCTTGTTTTAACCCAATTGTAACATCAAAGAAATCTGAAAATGTCATATTATTAAGCATTTTCACGCACGATTGAACTCTGTTATAAATACATTTTAGCATGTTAACCATTTTACAGCTTACGCCAGATTTGATTAATTTTTCCCACAAAGCATCCCGATTTACGGTATCAAAAGCACGCTGATAATCTATAAATATGCACCAAAGCTTGGCATTTTTAGATAATACCTTTTGAATTATTGAGTGTAGCAAAAATATAGCATCAGCTGTAGAACGGTTATCTCTAAAACCAAACTGAAAATCATTAAAAACATGCTCAGATTCACACCACTTGTTAATGCGATTCTTTAAAATCAAAGAAAATATCTTACCCATGCTGTTGACTAACATAATCCCTCTATAATTGGAAGGGTCATTTTTATCTCCCTTTTTGTACAATGGAACAATGACTCCCAACAATGCAGTCAACTTAAAGAAGAATACAAACATTCATATAAGCTTATAATGTGGGGAAAACAAAGTAACAAATAAGCAACCAAAATTGACTTAATTCACTAGTTCAAAGCTGATATATACTTGTATCTAGTAGGAGATTAATGTGTTTTCTCCAATGAAGGGTGACAGGCAGATACAGTACAAACTATATAATAATTAACTGCATACTATACAAACAATAATAAGTCGCTGTTCTATGCACTGGCGTCAATTAAATATTTTAGACAGATATACATTGTCTTGCCGAAACGAAACGCAAGACCCAGTAGGTATAGAACAACGATAACATGTTTGTATACTGATGAGTTGTCTATTTATATAGCATATAATATCTCAAGCCGGCATGCTGCAATGCGTAACTGGGAACTCAGTGCACATTCTGAGTTCCCCGACCCTCACCAACATGAAGCCAGTGAGAGAAATCATGTGCGGCCCTGGTGCTGAAAAAGCATATCTTTATCTTAATAATATGCGACACCTAGACAGCACAATATATAACAAGAGCATCGCCATGGAGACGGATTGATTACATAACATATGAGAGACCACACTGCCAGAACAATCAAATAACATTTTGTTTTGCATGTTGTTTACGCAAAACCAGCATACGTATACATGCATTTAAATTATTCCGCAACATGCCACCCCACAGAGGAAGAAAGATACAACCCAGTTTACTTGAGACAACTGTTGATAGTTAACAATGATTGTATAATGTGAATGTGCGGATACGTACATAAATATAGTATAAGGGAAAGACAAGCCGATACAGCTCGCATTATATAACCTCATTCGCGTTAGTACATGTACATATATTAATGTTCGTGCAGTTATAGTTCGTTGTATCCTCCCGGCAGTTATAGTTTGTTGTATCCTCCCCCATTGTAAAGCTACTGTGTAGTATGAAGCCATATATATGCATCATGACAATTAGGATCCCAACAAAACACACACACACACACAAAACATAAAGCTGTATGCAATCAGAACAATACCATCACGACGCGTCCGTACATGGAGACAAATGACCTGTACAATAAGTTCACTGACCATTCATTGTAATAAAGTTATGTATTGAAGATTTTGTCCGTGATATTATCGTCTGCTATTATACAAATTATGTGCACTCAAAAAGTAAAAAGATCTGAATGGATACATTTTGGATAAAATACTAAATCTAGTATGATGGACAAAGTAGGGAATTAAATTACGATTTGGTTTATTTGCATGGGCCACATGTACAAGCAATTCACAAATCTAACTTACATGTACATAATTGTATGGAGATGAAATTCTATTTGTGTACATAGCATAAACGGATTATATTTAGTGACGGTACGAACGAATGTATAAACGTAACGGTAAGTAAGATTCTTTGTTCTGATGTTTATACAATGTGATTGTTGATCATACAATAGCCTTCTGTATACATTGACATAAGGAATGGTTAAAAAGTAGGTCGGTCAAAATGTAAACAATAGATTGACATTTGGATGACAGTTCATATAACATTTGACAGTTCTTTAAACAGCAGCTTCTGTGATCATCTGTGCGAAGCTGGGATCGGCTGGCATCGCATGGGTCATGATCTTCTCAATATCTGCCATGTCCCTGATAGATACTTGAATCCCAGTTTCGTTTCCCGAGGTTGGTAGCAGACCGTAGACCTTGCAACCTGCAATCCGTGTCTTTGACAGCTTCTTTTCTCGCTTAAGCGATCTGGCTTCAAAGGCAAGTTTCGACCTGAACGGAGTCAACTTTTCCTGGATAAACAGTTTATCTCCAAGTGATTTACGTGCTAAATACACGCGTTGTCTTGCCTTTGAATTTGTAAATTTCAAAATGACTGGTCTATTATACTTGTCTTTGGGGTGACCTTTGTGATGACACTTGTCAATGTCCGCACCTGTCAACTCGATGCCAAGTTTGTGTGCGTATGCTAGAATTTTGGCTTCAACATTCTCAGTAGACGTACCGTCATCACCAGGAATGCCAGAAATATCCAGACACATGCGACGTCCATACTGGTCCAAATCGTCTAGCGAATGGAAAGTGCTGTTTATTGACGCTTTGAGTTCCGCATTCTCTTTTCTTAAGTTCTCCACTTCAGTCCGCAATTCTGATGTTTCACTTTTAACTAGCGATTTCATTTCCTTGATTAGATCAGTTTTGAGTTCGTTGATGAGATCAGGTTTCAGCAACTTAGCTATCGTATGGACCAGTTCTTGGATAATTTCAGGTGTAATGGCCGCCATTTTGTTACCTGTTTTTGTGTCACTGTCTGAATCACAGGTGAAATAATTGTTATCACTGTCGAGGTCACTCAATAAACCTTTGTATTTCTTACTTTGAAGACCATACTGATGAGTTGGTGATGATTTGTTTCGTTTTCGTTTCCTACGCTTTTTATTCGTCTGTGGCATGGACAGTTAGTGTGTGGGTGGGGTAACCACCTGTAGTTCAAACAACTTATTAGACAATCTTTTTCGTAAGGTCAATCAATAATTACTCACTGCATCAATATATATAGCATTTTAGTCTCTTTCAGTGTTCATCCTCACCTCCAAAATGACTTTAAAACATTTTAATTATCTTTTTTCCAGAGCGACAAATTTTCGCCATTTTCTATACCCCTATTTAAGAACGGCGACCGTAAAGTTGTTCATATCATATATAAAATCATTGCACTATCCTCCAAAATCTAAAATGACTAATCTCTTCAGGAGGCGTCGCTCATATGGGCAACCGGTAGCGACGATAAATAAACGTAAAACACACACAGTTGTTAATAATTATCGAGGTATCTCTCTTTTCTGTACATTATTTACAACGATTTTACTCCAAACAATTATGTCCTATTGTAAAGAGTATTGTACAATAAGTATTCGTTTGTTTGATTTTTTACGTTTATTTATCGTCGCTACCGGTTGCCCACATGAGCGACGCCTTCTGAAGAGATTAGTCATTTTCGATTGTTGGAGGATAGTGCAATGATACAGACAGAGACCCATTCCAGAGTCTCCTCTGGTTCGTTTACGTGCACGGTGTAAAGCACCGACACGAGACCTCGGTTTAACGTCCCACCTGAAAGACTGTTAATTCTATTAGGGTCAGACGGGGGATCGAACCTGCGATCCATGGATTACATCAACTTGGATGGTGCCATATGATGATTTTAGATAGAACTATATTTACACTGATATATATGTTGGCTAGTAATCGTTAGACTTAGAAAGAAGCTATGTGTAAGTCACATTTGGTATATGAAGTGCTATCGTGCGCTCTGCCCTCTGCCTCATTGCTCTCTGTCACTGCTTGAAGATTCATTCGATTTGCTTGACTACTCCGGACAAGCTTTTAATAATTTAATTTAATCATATTTTATTGCAAATCAATAGTACATACCTATGTCATACACATAAAGATACAATATGACTTGGGCCACCAGAAATTCAAGCTAACGTTTGATTAAATTAAATAAATGACCGAGTTTCCTTTTTATAAAATGCCTTCGGAAAGGAGAGATAATTCAATAAATACAGCACAGATAGAGTTATCTTTCTTGCGCTCTGCCTCATTGTCATGTATACATGTTTAAAGCTTAATTTGATCTCCTTTAATGCTGTTCAAGTTATGCTATGGACAAGCATTTAAATGAAGTAAAAAGTGAATATAATTTGGTAAGAACAACGGAAGGAATTATGGTTCTTGCAACTTAGTTTAAACATATTTCATTTTTGACATCCTACAGTAATTTGTCAGTATCAGTTGCAACAACTTAGTTTAAACATATTTTATTTGTGACATCCTACAGTAATTTGTCAGTATCAGTTGCAACATTTTAGTTTAAACATGTTTTATTTTTGACATCCTACAGTAAATTGTCAGTATCAGTTGCAACATTTTAGTTTAAACATATTTTATTTTTGATATCCTACAGTAATTTGTCAGTATCAGTTGCAACATTTTAGTTTAAACATATTTTATTTTTGATATCCTACAGTAATTTGTCAGTATCAGTTGCAACATTTTAGTTTAAACATATTTTATTTTTGATATCCTACAGTAAATTGTCAGTATCAGTTGCAACATTTTAGTTTAAACATATTTTATTTCCCAATATACTACATATTACATATTAAACAAAGCATGCTTCACACATATCAAAATACAGAAAAAGTATTAGAATGAAAGACAGAGTGTTATATAATTCGTCTCCTCTTGCAACTTCACAGCGCCGCGTACATTACCCTGCATCATTGCTTCAAGTTTCATTTGATTTCCTTGATTAGTTTGCGAGTTTTTCTCCGGACAAGAAGCGCCAGGATGGACGAAAGAATAACTATATTATCTCCTTTTGGAGAGCATACTAATGAAACTATTTGTATACACAGATTTCAAATATTTGGCTTCTTGTACACAGATATGTGTCAGAAAATGACTCTAGCTTAAGAGATTAGTCATTGTAGATGTTTGGAGGATCGTGTAATCATATTTTATTTGCTATTTTACATATATAGTACATATAGACATAACATTCATTATATGTGATAAAATGCAAAATGGGCTGGGCAACAAGTTCTAGCTTAAGAGATTAGTCATTGTAGATGTTTGGAGGATAGTGCATTGATACAGACAGAGACCCATTCCAGAGTCTCCTCTGGTTCTTTTACGTGCATGGTGTACAGCACCGACACGAGAGTTCGGGTTAACGTCCCATTTGAAAGACTGTTTTGAAACAGTGAAAGATGGCGTGTTCTCTGCCACTGCTTGAGATTCATATCCGGTTGGATGTACTTTTGTATTTGTATAGGTATTTTCTGACAATCATGACTAGTTAATTATAAAGTAATACATTGTACTGAATTTGTTTTGTCTGTAGTTTTTAATTTTGACAGCAAACAGAAACTAATTAGAAAACCATACCGACGCTATTTCTTATTACGAACGCTCACACTAACATACGTGGTTGTGCGGTTGTGTATTGTGGTGCAATGAGGCTTCCGGCAGTTAAAATAAATAAAATATATTAGCAAAATTCATTGGAAATCATAAAAGACAAGGAGACTTGTGTTTAAAATAACCCAACTCGTGGAAATACAAATTTCGGTGATGACTCGATGAAATAAAAGCCTATCTTGCACTTTTACACACAACTATCATCTATATCCCCCAACATGTGTCCTCCAGTTGATAATGTGATACATTGGTGATTCGTATATATGCTCACCTTGCAACAAGGAATTACGACCACAAGTCGAACGACATGCATTTATATCCCGGATTTCGGTGTGTACTCATTCAGTACAACTTGTTTTAGTTTTACAGTGGAAATAATATAATACGCATGCGCACAATACAATTATAATCAATGGATGAATACACTCGTGCGACAAGCTCCTGGAGTCTACGCGTGGCGAGTCTCATCAGCGCCAGCTTACAGCTGTATCTGATAATTGCATATACATTTAAATGGTAGCATGTACTATATATACATTTAATGGTAGCATGTACTATATATACATTTAAATGGTAGCATGTACTACATATACATTTAAATGGTAGCATGTACTACATATACATTTAATAGTAGCATCTACTAGATGTGGGACCGGCGGGCTGTGGTCCAGTGGTTAACACGTTGGACTGCGAATAGCAGGTACGATCCCCTGTCTGAGACTAATACAGTCTTTCATATGGGATTTTATGCTGAAATCTCCTGTCTGTACTTTATCACCGTGCACGTAAACGAAGCAGAGGAGACTCTGGAATGGGTCTCTGTCTGTATCATTGCACTATCTTCCAAAATCGAAAATGACTAATCTCTTCAGGATGCAGCGCTCACTATGGGCAAGCGGTAGCGACGATAAATAAACGTATAAATGCACGCACTTAAAGTAGCACTCACTTCGGGGCATTTACTGTTTATATTAGTTTGCTTGTTTGCGAATGTAGTCCCAATGACTAAGATAGTTATTTTTTCTTTTTGATCAAAATGCATTTTCATGACAGGCAGTTTTGTGTTTTTTGAGAAATTATGTGACTTGAGAAGACTTCAGACTAGTTGATGTGTAGAACAGATGTGGTATAAGAATGCAGGCCATTGCAAACTGAAGGTCAGTATACTGTGTTATTCTTCGGAGAAATACAGTGTGTAAACACAGTGACGTTATTCACAGGCGAGCACTGGTTATTTGAAACTTAAAATTTGAAATATTCTTGATGTGTTTCAGGCTGATTTGAATACCTCTTCACGGTGGATGTGGTATCAGATGAAATGAAATATTGGATATATACATGAACAGACTGTATGTTTTCACTTTTTACTATGTATTTAATAGGCAATTTATTTGTTGTTTTACAACCATATTCCGCTAGAACGTTATGACAGTCTATCGAATAGAACTTATTCCTTTGGTGCACTTTCTGCAATTAACACAAATTCATATGCATGTAAAAGTTGACTAGATGCTAGACATTTCTAGTAATTCATTAGCTACAGTTCGAGATTGAACGTCGTCCTGGATAATAAACAGCTATGTATTAAGTCGAACATTACTTCGCAGCATTGCGTTGTATAATAATTACTTTGACTAGCTGTTTCCTGTTACAAAATTATTTACGACATGTCGTACTCTTCATTTTCAGTAGCTCAATTTACGCGAACTGCTGTCCATATTGAATATCCAAACTAGAGTATATTATAGTTACCAATGTGTATATATAGACACAAGCCAGACGCGTGAAACACACACCGCGTTAATACTAGCATCTATCACATCAAGGATAGGTGAGTTTATTTTTGAGGCGGCTAACATTTATGGTCCTGTGCCATCAACATTTAGGGGTTTATACCCTTTAGGAATTTTACGATGCGCTAGTCGTATGCTCACCCAATTCCTTTTCTGTCAAGGACGAATGGCCACAGGGTGACGGGCAGTTTAATTGTCCTATGCATGCTCCATCGTTTAACCAGTACTTGGTGCTCCAACCTCCGTAAGAAACCGCAAACATGTTCATATAAAGAGACCCGGTCTGAGCTGGGTTCGAATCGTTGACCATCATACAGTGGTCATTAAGTCAGCGACATTAACCACGTAGGCGGACTAACACGTGAATCACGTGACTTACTTGTATCTATTATAACAAGAACATGCCTAATTATGCATTGGAACGATGAGTATGGTACAACGTGCTAAATGATATTTATTTAGTGGCCGTCTGGCTGAGGTCGTTGACATCAAAAGCACGTGCCCCTCACCGCTGTAGGTTCGAATCGACCGTGGGTGTCGAATTCATTCAAGCGGTGAATCTATCCAGCTGACTTGCGGTAGATCTGTGGTTCTACCCACGTGCCCGTCCGTGCCTGCAATGGTGCTCGGAGGGGCGTCCAGGATCTTCCTCCACCAATAATAACTGGAGAGTCGTCATATGACGTAAGATGTTGGTGCAAAGTTAAACCCAAATAACATTAACAAACAAAAGTGATAGTTTGCGTATATGCTATACTAGAGGGCATAGAAAGCACACACCTACAGTATATGATTATTATTACATAAAAACGAAATGCGAAGGATTCCATCAAAGATATATCACATCTTTATTACAAAACACAAACTGAACAACTAAAAATATTCCAAAATGTTTAAAACTGTATTTATATAGTTATTGTTTTTCATGTAAAACACACTTATACGAAGTGTGCGTTTTCTATGTCCTCTAGTATACTATTGTGTAGTATCTTCATGTGTTTATGATAAGTAATGGTGAAGCAATTGGTGGGTACTGTGTGGGGTTGACCACACCATTGTTCCAGGCCGGTGAGGGCGGTCCCGCCGATTCAGCTCACCAATGATAGGTGCCACGCAAATATTCTCTCGAGCAACACAAATAGTAATTAAAAAGGTTTACCGCCCCCCCCCCCCAAGTGTAATACAACACATCAATTGCATAGTAAAATGTAATAACATCAAATAATATTTTCAGCTATATTTCCAATCTGCCACTTCTTCTGATACCAGATCCACTGTGTAGAGGTATTCAAATCCAACTGAAAAACAGTAAAAATATTACAAAATCAATGACATTCACTAACACCGTTTACCTGTGAATGACGTCACTGCGTTTGCACACAGTATTTTCATATTTTTAATATCATATCTTTTCTACATATCAACTAGTCTGATGTCTTCTCAAGTCACATACTTTCTCAAAACTCACAACACTCACCCACCTGCTATCATTAGAACCGCGGATGCACATCCGCCTATTTACGGGTATACAGCATACAGAAGGACGAGTTCTTTACTTATAGCAAAACAACCAATAACGATGATAGGTTCGTTCCACGTCTGACCCTAATCAAATTAAACCGAAGTCTCGTGTCGGTACTTTACACCGTGCAGAGGAGACTCTGGAATGGGTGTATGTCTGTATCATTGCACTATCCTTCAAAAATCTAAAATGACTAATCTCTTCTGAAGGCGTCGCTCATATGGGCAACCGGTAGATATTGTATTCCTCATCTACATTGTCAGGCTTTAACATATAATTGTATGCATGTATTTGAAGCATCCTTATCCGAATAGTAGTACATATCACTTGCCCTTCACTGTTGTACGTTCGAATCCATTGATAAGGAAGCCAGCATATTGGCTTGCGAAACGACAGTGGTTTTACATGGTTCCCGTCCGTTCATAGACAATGGCAAATAGCAGTCAGTTATCTTTCTTGGCAGCCGCTAGGGGCGCCACTGTACCCGGTCCTGGAATTCTCGCAGAATAAACATCATTAACATGGCATCGAAGTTCGGTCTTATGACAATACCACAGTTAAAATCGGAATTAAAGAAGAGAAATGCAAAGCAGACAGGAAGGAAAATGGATTTGGTTGAAAGGTATTAATTTTGTTTCAGATTTTAGCGTAATAAGCAATAAAGACCGAGAAATGCGGCGATCCTGTGAACCGTAAACACGGGTCATGTCCGACAGTACTAAGTTAATGCAATGGTCGATAAAAACGATGATATGTAATGTATTGTAGTTGACGTTAAAAATGGTCAAGAATATGTATTCCACCCGAATTGCAACACCGAATTAAAATTGTATAACCGGGAAAAATAAACAACTTTTACTGCTAGCATACGCTATTATATACGATAACTTTGTCTCTAAATACATAAATGTCGAAATGGCTGTGTGGTTAGAGCGTTGATCTGTGACACGGGAGACCCGGGTTCGAATCATACCGATGTTGTTCATATCCTAATTATGTTTTTTTTTGTCTTTTTCAGAACAATCTAATTGATTATGACTGATTCCGAAATCAGTATTTCGCCCGTACTAACGCCTCTACGACGGTGTAATGACAATGAAGCAGGACTCTAGTTTTGCTCAATGCTACTCTTTTTCATTCTCAAGCTTTCCTTAAAAACACAACAAGCGCTTAAACATACCATCGATGGTCTGTTGAACGTAATCATTAGCTCTGAAATGGCCTTTGCATACGACTGCAGTCTTCGAAGCGTAAAATCTTTATCTCAACCAGCCGATCAGAATATAGTACCAACCACGCATAAAGAACGCCTTCATCACTTGCTCCGCCCAGGGTTAGGGTCAAAACGCGTGGTTGATGTCATTATTCAGTTGGGTGGTTGAGAAAAAAGGCTTACATCTTCGATGGCTGCCAATCTTTGAACGATTCGTCTATCCTTCTAATCGCGTTCACCCACTTGGAACGCCTATCATAATCTTTCGGAAACTCATGTCCTCCTCTTAAATGACACTGGGGTACACAGCAGCAGGTTGAAGGCATAATTATCTATTATTTTGTGTTATTATGTATGAGCGTGTTTACATTGTTTTCTAAGGAAAGTACGATAAAATCCGAATCACTCCAAATGTATCGGGACCGGGTCAGGTGGCGCCACCTAGTTAAGAACGACAACTGACTGCTATTTGCCATTGTCTGGAGACTCCCCAAGGTATTACATATCACTTGCCCGTCACTGTTGTACGTTCGAATCCATTGATAAGGAAGCCAGCATGTTGGCTTGCGAAACGACAGTGGTTTTACATGGTTCCCGTCCGTTCATTGACTATTGTCTGGAGACTTACCAAGGTCTTCTTCAAAGTAGACTCTGGAATAGGTATCTGTCTGTATCAATGCACTATCCTCCAAACATCTAAAATGATTAATCTCTTAAGGAAGCGTCGCTAATATGGGCAACCGGTAAAAGAAAATATTGTTTGCGCAATCGAGCTAAGATAAATTTGTATAAACTATGGGCAAAAGATAAATAAACGTTAAACACTGGAGCGGTTATGATTGTGCCCTTAGGCAAGGCATTTAATTTCCACGTTGACTCTTCTCTCTCCCTCGTGGCGATGAATTCCATCATGAATGAGGTCTCGAGAGTGATTTATATAAGTTGAAATAACTTGTTTCGCAATCGAGCTAAAATAAATCTGTATAAACTAAACGTTAAACACGATGATAACATCGTTCGCCGTGGTCATGAACTTACATGTAATGGACTATGTATTAATACTAAGCATAGTTGACGTGTTCCATTGTAATTAGCTGCAATGTCATCATTTAGAGGTATTCAAGCCATATGCTGCCATGTTTCTGTCACAACACACATATCATACAATGATTCGAGAAAACAATGGCGATAGGTCGCATCATTGTCTGGTATGATTTATAGTCAGTTTTCACGAGACACACATACATTTCTTAAAGCCACATCCGACTTACCTTCAAATCTCCCAAATAGCATGCAAAGCATACTTGTTTGTGAAGGATTAACTATGATGTTGACGGACAATGAAATGTTTGGATTTTCTCACTTTGTTCAAGTGAAAAGATTAGTACAGAGCACCCACTTCCATCTCGATCATGTCTTTAGCACTAAAATGATATGTATAGTACTGCCCAGCACTACAGCAACATATTCACATAGCCTAATAGGGAAATAAGAGTTAACGATTCACACGTGTATGAAGACGTTATCTATGGGAAGTCGCGATAGCGCAGTCGTAGTGCATTCGCTTCAGGTGCGACAGGCCCGGAGTTCAAGCCCAGCTGTAGTCGTTACGATTGTGCCCTTAGGCAAGGCATTTAAATTCCACATTCGTTTAACCTTTATTTATTTTACAACGTTTGCGAAGCAAGTTTTAACAATTACTTATATTAATCAATCTCCTTGGTGCGGATGAAAGCGTAAATGCGGTCAGTAGTGTGGGAGGAAACCGGAGTACCCGGAGATAACCCACCTGTACAATCTGGCAACCATCGTACCATCTCACAAATTCCACAATGCTTCTTCTCACTCACTCATTGCAATGAACTCCATTAGGAATGGGGTCTCGAGAGTGATTAATATAAGTTGTATGAATTTAAACTATTTAGAAATAATATTCAATGATTCAGTCGGTAGACAGATTACGTTTACATAGTTTAGACATTAAATACGGTAGATATAGTGGAATAGATTAAGAAATTCGTTATACAACTTGTGTAACATAAATGCCATTGAGGCCGAATATCATTCTTGTTATATTGTATAAGATATTATGACATTCATAATAACTATTTAGGTATATATCATTGCCTATAGTAACTAAGTGTTATGCATTATGTCTTATAGCAAAGCATGCGTATGTATATAATATATCAAAGTTTGTTACGGACGCTTTCCCTCTTAGAAGCACCTCTTGACTCCATTACCAATACGACATACATTGATAATGTAGTAGTCAAACCAATGTTCATACTAAAGGCCAGAATCTCGTGTAATCCCAGTAATATCTATAGAGGTGGGATAGATATGGCCACTACTTATTCACTGCTTGATAGCTAAATGGCTGTCGTTTGTATGGAGATATAATAGTATATTAACCTAAATATCTCTGAAGGAAACGGTTAACATTCATCAAAATACCCTCGAAAATGTGACTATTTTGTAAATGGTTTGCTATCATGTATTCGTGATCTTGAATATAATTATATATTTTCCTCCTTATATTGTAGTAGTCAATGGCCACATGCACATTGTTTATGCTAATAAACAAGTAACCAGTATGTGTTTACATTTATCTATCGTCGCTACCGGTTGCCCATATGAGCGACGCCTCCTGAAGAGCTTACTGGGTTTAGAATTTCTTAGAGTCTCCTCTGGTTCTTTTACGTGCACGGTGTACAGCACCGACACGAGACCTCGGTTTAAAGTCCCATCTGAAAGACTGTTAATTGTATTAGGGTCAGACGGGGGAACGAACCTGCGATCCCTGGATTACCAGTCCAGCGTGTTACCACTGGACTACAGATCATCTGTTAGAAACTGGTAAACTGAAATAGGTCAAGTCGACCATTATAATAGTGTAAGTGGATAACGAATTAGTGACACGTGACAACCTAATACGTACCACTCATAACATGTAACACCGGGGGCTCATGTTTCTCAATAAGCAGCCAGTACACCACGTTGCGTTTAAGTAGGGTTTTATTATACAATATCAATATCCATGCACGTACATTCTATAGTTATCCATCTATTGAACATTTTATAAATGTCAAGAATATTATACCATCGCCGCCCCCTGCTTTAGCAGTTCTAGTAATCTCACATTACACAAAAAAGTTGTAAAACAACAAATAAATTGCCTATTAAATACATAGTAAAAAGTAAAAACATACAGTATGTTCATTTATATTTCCAATCTTTCAATTCTTCTGATACCACATCTGTGAAGAGGTATTCAAATCAAACTGGAAAACAGCAAACTTGTCCCAAAAGTAATGGTTTGCATAGCTAGTGCTCACCTGTGAATAACGGTGTCTACACACTGTATTCCTCCGCCTAATAATACAGTATACCAACCTTCAGTTTGCAATGGCCTGAATTCTTATGCCACTTCTGTTCTACACATCAACTAGTCTGAAGTATTCTCAAGTAACACAATTTCTCAAAAAACACAAATACTATACACTGTCTGCCATTAAAATGCATTTTACCAAAATGAAAAATGATTGGGACCACATTCGACCGCTGATGAACTTCTGCCTATGTACGTATATACAACTTATTAACGAAATTCTTGCATCATTTCCACCCAGGCCGATTCTCGTCGCACATTCCTTATTCTGTCTTTATACCCACATCGTTCCTGCTCAGGTACACACGACTCTTGAATAATCCACCCACGAATCCCGAATAATCTCCCACGACTCTTGAATAATACACCCACGACTCTTGAATAATCCACCCACGACTCTTGAATAATCCACCCACGATTCTTGAATAATCCACCCACGACTCTTGAATAATCCACCCGCGACTCTTGAATAATCCACTCACGACTTCTTGAATAATCCACCCACGACTCTTGAATAATCCACCCACAACTCTTGAATAATCCACCCACGACTCTTGAATAATCCACCCACGACTCTTGAATAATCCACCCACGACTCTTGAATAATCCACCCACGACTCTTGAATAATCCATCCACGACTCATCCCCACGACTCTTGGATAATCAACCCACGACTCTTGGATAATCCACCCACGACTCTTGGATAATCCACCCACGACTCTTGAATAATCCACCCACGACTCTTGAATAATCCACCAAGACTCTTGAATAATCCACCCACGACTCTTGGTTAATCCACCCACGACTCTTGAATAATCCACACACGACTCTTGAACAATCCACCTACGACTCTTGAATATACACCCACGACTCTTGAATAATCCATCCACGACTTGAATGTTCCACCCACGACTCTTGAATAATCCATCCACGACTCTTGAACAATCCACCTACGACTCTTGAATAATCCATCCACGACTCTTGAACAATCCACCTACGACTCTTGAATAATCCACCCACGACTCTTGAATAATCCATCCACGACTCTTGAACAATCCACCTACGACTCTTGAATATTCCATCCACGACTCTTGAACAATCCACCTACGACTCTTGAATAATCCATCCACGACTCTTGAACAATCCACCTACGACTCTTGAATAATCCATCCACGACTCTTGAACAATCCACCTACCACTCTTGAATAATCCACCCACGACTCTTGAATAATCCATCCACGACTCTTGAACAATCCACCTACGACTCTTGAATATTCCACCCACGAATCTTGAACAATCCACCTACGACTCTTGAATAATCCATCCACAACACTTGAACAATCCACCACGACTCTTGAACAATCCATCCACGACTCTTGAACAATCCATCCACGACTCTTGAACAATCCATCCACGACTCTTGAATAATCCATCCACGACTCTTGAACAATCCACCTACCACTCTTGAATAATCCATCCACGACTCTTGACCAATCCACCTACGACTCTTGAATATTCCACCCACGAATCTTGAACAATCCACCACGACTCTTGAACAATCCATCCACGACTCTTGAACAATCCATCCACGACTCTTGAACAATCCATCCACGACTCTTGAACAATCCATCCACGACTCTTGATAATCCACGACTCTTGAACCCACGACTCTTGGATAATCCACCCACGACTCTTGAACAATCCATCCACGACTCTTGGATAATCCACCCACGAATCTTGGATAATCCACCACGACTCTTGGATAATCCACCACGACTCTTTAATAATCCAACCACGACTCTTGGATAATCCACCACGACTCTTGGATAATCCACCCACGACTCTTGGATAATCCACACACGACTCTTCAATAATCCAACCACGACTCTTGGATAATCCACCACGACTCTTGGATAATCCAACCACGACTCTTGGATAATCCACCCACGACTCTTATGTAACGTTATTATATTGCACTGCCTAAAGATAAGAATAAAAAACTAGAAGTGTCTTAAGCGTTTCCAAAACGTGTTTGACAATCTTTAAATTTGTTTGGGTGGGTTGTTCGGGGAGGGGCTATAACATCGCACCAACAGCTCAGGTCATATCGCCACTTCCCAGCTGGTTGAGGAAGACACCAGGTGGTCCTCTGAAAGTATTGCACGCACTGAACCCGGATAGAACCACATACCAACCGCAAGCCAACGTGATAGCTTCATCAAATAATTCGATACACCCAGTGGGATTCGAATATACAGCTTTGAGGGGAAAGTGAATTAAAGTCAGCGACCTCAGCTATGCGGCCACTGACCCCGCGCCCACGTTAGACATTGTTTACTTCATTCACACAACTACTTGTCTGCGCATGTGGTATCTTCTCCACATGATTTCCAATTTAGACATTTAGTTGACAATTAATTAATTAGCTTCACATTGCTGAGAAGGGAATTTTCATTTCTTATGTTTTTTGTGTTGCTTTGTTTAATTATAGAATATATTATTCTAATTCGATGAAAAGTGACAGTAAACTGATTGGATTGAACCATAGCATTTTCTCAACAGCAAAAATCAATATATTTATCGACAAAGGTACTCTGACTTTAACACATACTTATACTACACGTGTTTTCGGTACAGGGTATGGACACCGTTATACACAATGTGACATTAACTGCATACAAGGTTGTAAAACAGCAAATAAATTGCCTATTAAATACATAGTAAAAAGTAAAAACATACAATCTTTTCATTTATATTTCCAATCTTTCATTTCTTCTGATACCACATCCACTGTGAAGAGGTATTCGACTGAAACTGTAAAAGAGCAAAACTCTTCCAATTATAATGTGTTCCATATCCGATGCTCACCTGTGAAAAACGTCACACGTTTACACACTGTATTCCTCCGCCAAATAATATAGTATACCAACCTTCAGTTTGCAATGGCCTGAATTCTTATACCACATCGTTTCTACACATCAACTAGTCTGAAGTCTTCTCAAGTCATATAATTGCTCAAAATCGCAAACACTATACACTGCCTGTCATGAAAATGCATTTTTACCAAATAGAAAAATGAACTATATTAGTTATTGGGACTACATTCGTGGATGCACTTCTGCCTATTTACGTATATACAACCTACAAAAGCACATAGAGTATGGATATGTAGTCCAGTGGTAAAACGCTGGACTGGTAATCCAGGGATCGCAGGTTCGATCCCCCGTCTGACCCTAATACAATTAACAGTCTTTCAGATGGGACGTTAAACCGAGGTCTCGTGTCGGTGCTTTACACCGTGCACGTAAAAGAACCAGAGTATACTCTGGAATGGGTCTCTCTCTGTATCATTGCACTATCCTCCAAAAATCTAAAATGACTAATCTCTTCAGGAGGTGTCGCTCATATGGGCAACCGGTAGCGACGATAAATAAACGTAAAACACACACACACACATAGGGTACAGAGCTAATCGACTTATATTCCTTGACCGTTACAATATTATTCTAAACCCATAGCCGCAATGTCACGGAATCATTTGTTTGAACTAATTGCCACCTTCGCCTGGTGTCAAGTGTATTTAGTGCTGATTGGAATACGGCAATTGCGACAGGAAGCATACTAGGGTAAATCGTGTCCCACAAGTAGAAAGCACGGATAAGCTAAAATGGAAGCTTCTCTCCGCTAAATTGAAATATCAATTTGCTTTGTTCAGAATCATTAAGCTGTCACTTGAAGCTTGATTCCCACGTGACATACCAACAAACGCTGTCAACAACTATCGTGGGATGTATAGCGTAGCCTGGGTTCCAGTCGATTTTCACTGTTTTTCTTCTGGCAAAACGACAGCCTGGTGAAGCCCTGCTTTCCGTGTTATCTCGAGAAACTGTCTTGTGTCCGGAAAAATAATAATCTATGGCATCATTGATTAGTCTTTGGAAAAATATTTGACAAAATCATCATATTTACCATGTGAGTTTTTAGTCATCTCAAATTTTCTACGCGAGCGAGATATAGCTAAATATAGTGGGATATACCGAGAGATCATCGTCAACTTTAGAATACAGTGTAATGATACAGACAAAATCCCATTCTAGAGTATCATCTCGTGTACGTACATGGTATCAAGCGACGACACGATAACTCAGATTAGAGTCTCATCTGAAAGACTATGATAATAGTAATTTTACTACGATTTAGCCTGGATTCCAGTCTGTCGAAAATGTAATATTTTGTGTCTGGCAAAACGACATTGATATTTTATATATTTTATTACTCATTGGTATATGAATTGTAAATTGTGTCCAAATTTCAGCTAAACATGCCAATATCAAGAACATAATCAAGGTTATTTTCCTCTCTGGAAATTAGTCAAAATTGGCTGTCCGATTTGCACAGTGGTTAGCGCGCTCGCTTCTCACCAATGCAACCGGGTTCGATCCTCAGATCTGGAAGTATGTGAGATGGTACGGTGGTCGCCAGATCGAATAAATGGGTTTTCTCCGTGTAATCCGGTTTCCTCCCACACGAATGATCACATTTACGCTTTCATCCGCACCAACGACAGTGATTAATATATTATTAAGTTGTTAAAACTTACTTCGTTATTGTTGTAAAATAAATAAAGTTTAAACTTTAGTCAAAATTGGGCTACGCGGTTTGAGAATTTCACCGAAGACATGACATATTTGGTTGTTCACGTATATTCCGATACGACATTACATCGGCTACATATTTGTCCGTATTTTGAATGTGTACTCAAATGCGTTTAGAAATGCTACCCATACACTACGGAACACGTGCGGAAATGGTCGCCGTCAGAGCACATTTCCTGAAACTAGACGGTGATGTATAACCAACAAGTGCTGTAGCAGCGCCATAATCACAGCAATCGACAAAGCCA
Source organism: Archivesica marissinica (assembly GCA_014843695.1). Lineage (NCBI taxonomy): Eukaryota > Metazoa > Mollusca > Bivalvia > Venerida > Vesicomyidae > Archivesica > Archivesica marissinica. Next base: position 48,976,932 of record CM026390.1, read on the forward strand.
CACTTTGTTAATGTATTCTAATGCAGATACGGACTTAATGAAGGTGCTGTCACCGACTGTTTCCGTCAATTTCAAATATTAATAGAAACCGGGTCTTTACAGTTACGACAAATCGTACGAGGAAGACCAGGCATGAACTTCAATTATGTTATGATCGTTGGCATTCTGTTTATGCTTAGATATCCAGCAGATCGCGTGAACTAATTGATGTTAATGTAACGGCATTATTATTATTTGTCAATTTTTCTAGTAAATCTTAGAAACAGAAGATGTACAACTGCAACTTTCCTTTTTGGTGAAGATCGATGGCTTCGTTTTGCTATCAAGCTCAAATTGATAGCCTGTTCATTCCTATTAGATGTACATTTTGTATATACAATAAGGGAGTCAATTTATGTATAGAGACTTCAATTTCATAACTAATAAGTAACCGTTTTCAAACTTACTAAATTTCGAAGAGTTTATACATTTATAATTTAGAATTTGTGTTCGTTACAATTAAGCACATCAAATACTTCATATCTTTACACAGATAATTACTGCCATTCACACTAGATAGTTATTATGCAACATCTATATTACTCGTCTGTGCAATATGATGACAGGAGATTAGTGTCAAGTAGTATAAACATTAATTGTTTGTTCTGTTGCATATTTGGATACATAATAAACGTGTCTGCCATGGGCATTCTGGGTCCTTGAAGATTCACAATTCACCCATTGGCTGCCCAACCTGGGTAGGTGTGCGTTCGAATCCAGCACTATATCCCTCGAGATTCTGGCTGCATTACGCTAATCCAGTTTCTTACGTCTAGTATAATTCATATGGGCTCACTTACGATTGTGTGATGAATAGCACGCGCGACGGCTTCTAAGGCATTTATGCAAAATGGAAGAAAACAGCTTTCTTTAATGATTTCCACAATCCACGCCATAAACCATTCAACATGAGTTATCGCGTCTAGAATAGCATTGACTTCCCGTCAGCCACTTTATCAAGGTACTATTAAGCTACTGTTTCAATAGTTCTAGTAAACAATTGTCTAAATACGACATGCATCGTATATCCGCAATTAGCGTATCACAGTGAAACAAACACGGACACTCATGAAAATGGTGACTTGAAGACAATGTGCTCGTATCATTGTTAATCCACTTTATTTATCTGTATTCTAAGCAGGCACAATTGATGGATATAATTATAGGTGTTAACTATACGTACGTTCTACTATGTTCAGCCGTATTATTACAAATATAAGCGCTGCAGTATCAATTTACAAATTCATGAATCGAATTATATGATTACATATTTGTACACGTGTTATCTTGAATATACGAGATAATCTATTGTACTGTTTCATTACATATTATTGTACATATTCATATTATTTTACGTAGTCATTATATAGGCCTACATAGAAATGCATTGTCTACAAAGGCTATTTGTTGATAACTGTTCCGTCGCATTTAATGCATCAATATGGACCAACATGATATGTACTATGAGAATATTTTATCTTTTTACGAATGGTTAACATTGGAATAATTCAATATCATGTTAAAGAAATTGTACGACTCGATAATTCCCGCATGCGATAGTACGATATGGAATTAATGCGGACATATCGTACGTTCTTTGTAAGCAGGTTTTATCTTCTGTAATATATATAAGTTTACATATACGGGTGTGATACCTATGCATGATATATCCGAATTGTTATGACTCATCATATACGTGTTTATTGTGTGTTTAGGCTGTCGTTATGCATTACGCTAATCCAGAATCTGAACCAGGTTAAATAAATAAGAATTAAACTTTTCGTAAAATTTAAATTGTGAATTGGATATTTTAATTATAGCCCGACCCGCCCCGGTACCTCACAACAAACGAGTTCCCCAACTACATACATTACTACAACACAGAACCATATACCCACACAACAACAAATAAGTCGGGTCGGCAGTTTATTTTTCTTTTATATCCATATGTACAAAGTGTTAAGCAGTTTGCAACAACATAATGCAATACATAACTTGCAATAATAACTAGGAATAAATTAGATTGAAAAAACAACAAAACAATTGCTGCATGAGCTATTTTACATGCAGTACCTACAGTACCTACAACTACAGTGCTGCATGCAGACTAACATATCTGATTACGTTCACAAGTATTGTTGAAATCAAGCCACCGTTGATCAACTGTACATTTCTTGCACTCGGTGTCCGGTTACAGGTACCAGGTGTCCACCTACTAAGTATATACAATATCAATAATGTGCATCGTCTCTACATGCGTGCAAATAAAAGTATTGAATGCAATTGAACCTATCAAATGCATGTAGCGTAATCATTTCGAAACGGCTGCCATAGGAACACTATTTCCAAGCCATCACTTTGTTAGAAAAAGATAATGACATGGTAGTTGTCTACATCTACATCTACATCTACATCTACATCTACGTCTACATCTACTTCTACTTCTACATCTACATCTACATCTACGTCTACATCTACTTCTACTTCACTTCTACATCTACTTCTACATCTACTTATACATCTACTTCTACTTCTACATCTACTTCTACTTCTACATCTACTTCTACATCTACTTATACATCTACTTCTACATCTACTTCTACATCTACTTCTACTTCTACATCTACTTCTACTTCTACATCTACTTCTACTTCTACATCTACTTCTACATCTACTTATACATCTACTTCTACTTCTACTTCTACATCTACTTATACATCTACATCTACTTCTACTTCTACATCTACTTCTACATCTACTTATACATCTACTTCTACATCTACTTCTACATCTACTTCTACTTCTACATCTACTTCTACTTCTACATCTACTTCTACATCTACTTATACATCTACTTCTACTTCTACATCTACTTCTACTTCTACATCTACTTCTACTTCACTTCTACATCTACTTCTACTTCACTTCTACTTCTACTTCACTTCTACATCTACTTCACTTCTACATCTACTTCTACATATACTACTACATCTACTTCTACTTCACTTCTACATCTACTTCACTTCTACATCTACTTCTACATCTACTTCTACTTCTACATCTACTTCTACTTCTACATCTACTTCTACTTCACTTCTACATCTACTTCACTTCTACATCTACTTCACTTCTACATCTACATCTACATATACTTCTACATCTACTTCTCATCTACATCTACTTCTACATCTACATCTACTTCTACATCTACTTCTACATCTACTTCTACATCTACATCTACTTCTACATCTACATATACTTCTACATCTACTTCTACATCTACTTCTACATCTACTTCTACTTCTACATCTACTTCTACATCTACATCTACTTCTACATATACTTCTACATCTACATCTACTTCTACATCTACTTCTACATCTACTTCTACATCTACATCTACTTTACCCTCACTCTACACTACTTCACTTCTACATCTACATCTACATTACTTCTACATCTACTATCTACATCTACATCTAAATCTACATCTACATCTACATCTACCATCTACTTCTATATCTACATCTACTTCTACTTCTACATCTACATCTACTTCTACATCTACTTCTACATCTACATCTACTTCTATATCTACATCTACTTCTACTTCTACATCTATATCTATATCTACATCTACTTCTACATCTATATCTACTTCTATATCTATATCTACTTCTACATCTACATCTACTTCTACATCTATATCTACTTCTACATCTATATCTACTTCTACATCTATATCTACTTCTACATCTATATCTACTTCTATATCTATATCTACATCTACTTCTACATCTATATCTACTTCTATATCTATATCTACATCTACTTCTATATCTATATCTACATCTACTTCTACATCTACATCTACTTCTATATCTATATCTACATCTACTTCTACATCTATATCTACTTCTACATCTATATCTACTTCTACATCTATATCTACTTCTACATCTATATCTACTTCTACATCTATATCTACTTCTACATCTATATCTACTTCTACATCTACATCTACTTCTACATCTATATCTACTTCTACATCTACATCTACATCTACTTCTATATCTACTTCTACATCTATTTATACATCTACTTCTACATCTACAACTACATCTACATATACTTCTCTATACATCTACTTCTACATCTTCCTCTACATCTACTTCTAGGTATACTTCTACATTTAATATCCTATTTTCATACTTCTGTCACACACAACTATAGATCATCCTGTTTTATTAGATAGTGTGGCCCAACTCATTTGCTTCAACAATATTGACAATGCTTGTACAAACGATACCACGAATCGTATGTCATATATAATTGTATACGTGTGTTCATATGTTTTGCATTGTACACTGATTATTTAGATTGCAATAAAATATTATTAAACTATAAACTATTATATATGTCTATTAATAGTCTGTCATTTGAACTTACAGCAACGTCTTTAGTGAATGTTTGTTTTGTATTGGATATGACAAACAATAATATGTAGCACGCGTTAGAATATTGTTTATTTATATACGCCAACTAGTAAAGCAATTTCTGAAGAAATGTCTCCAGGGATTGCCACAAATTAATCAGAAACTGTCAAATTGGCACAATTAATTGTGGAAATATGGGCGAACCCATTGTCACGACAGCACATGACTTTGTTCATATAGCGAGACGGACTTCTATATAGCAAGTACCTTACTGCGTAAATATACTAAGTGTAGTTTGCATCACCTGATGTTACGGTACGCTAGCATACACTAAGTCAAAACAGTTCCAAATGCGAACGTGCAACTAGAGACAAATGTCAGTTTTCTTGAATCTCAAGAAAGTTTGCTGGATCAAGCTACAAGGAACAACGCAGCCATAGAATGCACACACAATGTCATATAGTCACGTATACTTATCTTTATATATCTGAATTTTACATTAAATGTAATAATTGTTCTTAGTTTAGATTTGGATATAGTTGATCCACGTCTTTTCTGTTGATGTAAAGGAGAGCTTGTCCAATGCTTTGACATAACTTTACAGGCATGCAGTGCTCAGATTTGCTAGAGGCCAATGAAAGCTTTAAGTACACATAATTCTTTATGGAAGTCGTAATAGCGCAATGGCAGCGAGTTCGCTTCAGGTGCGAAAGGTCCGGAGTTAGAGCCTCCGCTGGAGCCGTTACGATTGTGCCCTTAGGCAAGGCATTTAAATTCAATATTGCCTCTTCTCTCTCCCTCGTGGCGATGGATTCCATCAGGAATGAGGTCTCGAGAGTGATTAATATAAGCTATAAGAACTTGTTTCGCAATCAAGCTAAAATAAATTTGTATAAACATTATTTCTCACCAACAACAAATATACGTATACGACATAGATGTAGAACTTGCAATTCACAAACAATCAAACAGTGACGATGCCAATTGCAAGGTCAGATTAAAACAGAAACTACGTGCAGTAAACAAACTAGTATATACAAGTTTATCCTTGTATAACGATAAGCATTTCAGATGGGACGTTAAACCGAGGTCTCGTGTCGGTGCTTTACACCGTGCACGTAAAAGAACCAGATGAGATTCTGGAATGGGTCTCTGTCTGTATATGCACTATCCTCCAAAATATAAAATAACTAATCTCTTCAGGAGGCGTCGCTCATATGGGCAACCGGTAGGGACGATAAATAAATCGTAAAAACACACGATAAGCATGATATAAATTACAAATATTTCATAGCTGCATGATGGTGATATCATCGCGGAAGGCGAGCACTCTAAATATAACTCTCTCAACAAATTCTTCCAGGCCCAGACCATTCTGAACGAAGCACGTGCAGATGTCCCTCCAGAAGTTGGATATCAAATTATATCCGTGTAATCGATGATAATAACACCAGCTGATGTTGAATCTGTTTTAAAGACACTGTCATATGACAAAGCATCATTTTCCGATGCTATCAATAAACTGATATTTTAAGAACTTTCCGATTTCTGAACTGTACTTGATAAGTAATATGTGAACTCCATAAGTACCAAAGTAGCTGTTTTAAATAGAAATGACGTCATTCGCATTCCGGATGTAAACAAAAATTACGTGAATAAACAAAGGCCGAACATATCAGATAGTTATTGTTTTTCATGTCAAAACACACTTATCCGAAGTATGCGTTATCTATGTCCTCTAGTATAGGTGTGCGTTATCTATGTCCTCTAGCATATATATATAGGTGTGCGTTATCTATGTCATCTAGTATATATATATAGGTGTGCGTTATCTATGTCATCTAGTATATCTATATAGGTGTGCGTTATCTATGTCCTCTAGCATATATATATAGGTGTGCGTTATCTATGTCCTCTAGTATATATATATAGGTGTGCGTTATCTATGTCATCTAGTATATATATATAGGTGTGCGTTATCTATCTCCTCTAGTATAAGTGTGCGTTATCTATGTCCTCTAGTATATATATAGGTGTGCGTTATCTATGTCCTCTAGTATATATATAGGTGTGCGTTATCTATGTCCTCTAGTATATATATATAGGTGTGCGTTATCTATGTCATCTAGTATATATATATAGGTGTGCGTTATCTATCTCCTCTAGTATAAGTGTGCGTTATCTATGTCCTCTAGTATATATATATAGGTGTGCGTTATCTATCTCCTCTAGTATAAGTGTGCGTTATCTATGTCCTCTAGTATATATATAGGTGTGCGTTATCTATGTCCTCTAGTATATCTATAGGTGTGCGTTATCTATCTCCTCTAGTATATATATATAGGTGTGCGTTATCTATGTCCTCTAGTATATATATATAGGTGTGCGTTATCTATGTCCTCTAGTATATATATAGGTGTGCGTTATCTATGTCCTCTAGTATATATATAGGTGTGCGTTATCTATGTCCTCTAGTATATATATATATAGGTGTGCGTTATCTATGTCCTCTAGTATATATATATAGGTGTGCGTTATCTATGTCCTCTAGTATATATATAGGTGTGCGTTATCTATCTCCTCTAGTATAAGTGTGCGTTATCTATGTCCTCTAGTATATATATAGGTGTGCGTTATCTATGTCCTCTAGTATATATATATAGGTGTGCGTTATCTATGTCCTCTAGTATATATATATATATAGGTGTGCGTTATCTATGTCCTCTAGTATATAAATAGGTGTGCGTTATCTATGTCCTCTAGTATATATATAGGTGTGCGTTATCTATCTCCTCTAGTATATATATAGGTGTGCGTTATCTATGTCCTCTAGTATAAGTGTGCGTTATCTATGTCCTCTGGTATATATATAGGTGTGCGTTATCTATGTCCTCTAGTATATATATAGGTGTGCATTATCTATGTCCTCTAGTATATAAATAGGTGTGCGTTATCTATGTCCTCTAGTATATATATAGGTGTGCGTTATCTATGTCCTCTAGTATATATATATAGGTGTGCGTTATCTATGTCCTCTAGTATATATATAGGTGTGCGTTATCTATGTCCTCTAGTATATATATAGGTGTGCGTTATCTATGTCCTCTAGTATGTATATAGGTGTGCGTTTTCTATGTCCTCTAGTATATATATAGGTGTGCGTTATCTATGTCCTCTAGTATATATATATATAGGTGTGCGTTTTCTATGTCCTCTAGTATATATATAGGTGTGCGTTATATATGTCCTCTAGTATATATATAGGTGTGCGTTATATATGTCCTCTAGTATATATATAGGTGTGCGTTATCTATGTCCTCTAGTATATATATATTGGTGTGCGTTATCTATGTCCTCTAGTATAGGTGTGCGTTATCTATGTCCTCTAGTATATATATATATATGTGTGCGTTATCTATGTCCTCTAGTATATATATAGGTGTGCGTTATCTATGTCCTCTAGTATATATATTGGTGTGCGTTATCTATGTCCTCTAGTATAGGTGTGCGTTATCTATGTCCTCTAGTATATATATATAGGTGTGTGTTATCTATGTCCTCTAGTATATATATAGGTGTGCGTTATCTATGTCCTCTAGTATATATATAGGTGTGCGTTATCTATGTCCTCTAGTATATATATAGGTGTGCGTTATCTATCTCCTCTAGTATATATATATAGGTGTGCGTTATCTATGTCCTCTAGTATATATATATATGTGTGCGTTATCTATGTCCTCTAGTATATATATATAGGTGTGCGTTATCTATGTCCTCTAGTATATAAATAGGTGTGCGTTATCTATGTCCTCTAGTATATATATAGGTGTGCGATATCTATGTCCTCTAGTATATAATGTAGTTGTGCGTTTTCTATGTCCTCTAGTATATATATAGGTGTGCGTTATCTATGTCCTCTTGTATATAATGTAGTTGTGCGTTTTCTATGTCCTCTTGTATATAATGTAGTTGTGCGTTTTCTATGTCCTCTAGTATATATATAGGTGTGCGTTATCTATGTCCTCTTGTATATAATGTAGTTGTGCGTTTTCTATGTCCTCTAGTATATATATAGGTGTGCGTTATCTATGTCCTCTAGTATATGTATATATAGGTGTATGTTATCTATGTCCTCTAGTATATATATATATATAGGTGTGCGTTATATATGTCCTCTAGTATATATATATAGGTGTGCGTTATCTATCTCCTCTAGTATAAGTGTGCGTTATCTATGTCCTCTAGTATATATATATAGGTGTGCGTTATCTATCTCCTCTAGTATATATATATAGGTGTGCGTTATATATGTCCTCTAGTATATATATATAGGTGTGCGTTATCTATGTCCTCTAGTATATGTGTGCGTTATCTATGTCCTCTAGTATATATATAGGTGTGCGCTATATATGTCCTCTAGTATATATATATAGGTGTGCGTTTTCTATGTCCTCTAGTATATATATAGGTGTGCGTTTTCTATGTCATCCAGTTATTCATCAGATGATGGACCAATAGCTAGAAGCGCAGTATTGTTAGGAACACGTTAATCAAATAGATCATTGTATTGTCATATCTCTCTTTTATTCACATTAAAGAAGATTTCGAAAGAATATTTTGTCAACTCACATACATTTAATTATCTCTCTACCCACACTCCTTTAGCAACTCCTCAGTCTGGTTTCCTTCCCGGCGATTAGTAATTATTTTAACGTTATACCAACATCACTTGGCTTTACATGCTCTCAATTTTGGATGGCCCTAAGGAAGATTAGTTCAGAACTAAATAAATAAAGAAATCTATATATATCTATCAAAGGTAGTGCTGTGTTTGATATTAAAATAAATTAAAATCAAGAGATGGTAATGATTGAACTTTGTCATTTATTCAAATGACGATATGGCAACATATGGCGCTAACCCCTGGGCTAATCGGACAACCGTAGAATGCAATAAACTATTATTAAACTAAACAAACTATTTTGAAATGGCAATATAGCATATCACATAAACATAAAGGTCACATATGCCTGTTATTGTTCAACTGATATTCTGCAAATGAAGACATATAACTGTATTGTTGCACTGTGTGCGAGAATTAATGAAAACTGGCCTGTATTCCTAGTGACATCTGATCCCAAGGTATTTCGGTATTGTGATTGGTTCTGTAAATGAAGACATATAACTGTATTGTTGCACTGTGTGTGAGAATTAATGAAAACTGGCCTGTATTTCTAGTGGCGTCTGCTGCCAAGGTATATCGGTACTGTGATTGGTTCTGTAAATGAGACATATTGTTGCACTGTGTGTGAGAATTAATGAAAACTGGCCTGTATTTCTAGTGGCATCTGTTGCCAAGGTATCTCGGTATTGTCATTGGTTCTGTAAATGAAGACATATTCAGAAGAAAAGTTTATTTAACATCGCTACGGTGGTTAGCCTGATCGCTTTTCATCAATGCAACCCGGGTTCGATCCTCGGACCGGGTAGTATGTGAGATGGTACGGTGGTCGCCAGATCGGACAGGTGGGTTTTCTCCGGGTATTCCGGTTTCCTCCCACACGAATGACCACATTTACGCTTTCATCCGCGCCAACGAGAGTGATTAATATAAGTTGCTACAAATTGCTTCGCAATCATTGTATAATAAATAAAGTTTAAAGTTTTAACGTCGCTACCGGTTTTCCATTTGAGCGACGGGTAGTTTACCTTTCCTTGACAGGCTCCAGCGGTTAGCCACTCCTTGGTGCACCAAACTCCGTCAACTCTTTCATATAAAGATACACGGTCTGAGCGGGGCTAGAACCCGTGACCATCAGTGATGATAGGTTACAGTGGTATACAAGTCAGCGACGCTAACCCCGCGACCACAGAGGCGGTCGATCAACAATGCACATTGGTAAGCCCGGTTAAAGTCGTCTCACCTTGATAGCGCCGTACCGTAAGCTATATATTACATTGCCTGCTTCACTATCGATGAGATACACGAAGGAGAGAACTATTCCTGAAACACTGCTTTGTTGTTTTTTGTTTTTGTTTTCTGGATTTATAGTTGCGTGGGTCTTGCGTTTGTTTACCGCCGTTATAAGCGGCCCCTACTGAAGAGATTAATCATTTTAGATATTTGGATGATAGTGCAATGATACAGATAGAGACTCATTCCAGTGTCTCCTCTGGTTGCTTTATGACCACGGTGTAAATCACTTACACGAGATCGCGGTTTAAATTCCCATCTGAAAGACTGTTAATATTATTAGGGTCAGACGGGGGGATCGAACCTGCGGGACCTGGATTCGCAGTCCAGCGTATTAACCTCCGGACTACCGACTCGTTTACAGTTGCACCAACATGCTAGATCATATATCTTCCTCACATGAAATAATTCGACACCCCCAGTGGGAGTGTAACATACAGCGGTGCGGGGTGAATTATTGTAATATACATTGAATTAAGAATATAAAATACATGCCAGTCAGCCTCCGTGGTCGAGTGGATAAGGTCGCTGTCTTGTATACCACTGTAACATATCATCACTGATTGTCACGAGTTCGAGTCCCACACGACTCCGTTTCTCATTTATATGAAAAAGTTGGCAGTTTCTTACGGCGATTGGTGCATCAAGTTCTTGTTAATGGCTGAAGCCTGGTCAGGAAAGGTGTTGTTCGAATTCCACTGGTGGTATCGGAATATTTGATGTGAGGAAGCTATACAGCTGGCGTGCGGAAAGTTGGTGGATCTACCCGGGTGCCTGAAATACTGCTCGGAAGAGCACCCGGTGTCTTCCTCGTACAATACTAGCGGGAGAGTCGCTATATTATCTAGTATGTTGGCGCAAGTCTTAAGCCCAAAATCTATATATATGAGTATATGAGATTACAACGCGATCGTTATCAACATCTTGTTCATATATATATATTTATTTATGTTTTTATAATGGTAGTATCCTATGATATACTGTGAGCAATTATAAACAAGCAGATGGATTTGTAGTCCAGTGATAACACGCTGGACTGGTAATCTAGTGATCGCAGGTTCGACCCCCATCTATGAAATTAACAGTCTGTCAGATGGGACGTTAAACTGAGGCCTCGTGTCGGTGCTTTACACCTTGCGCGTAAAAGAACCAGAGGAGACTCTGGAATGGGTCTCTGTCTGTATCATTGCACTTTCCTCCAAAAATCTAAAATGACTAATCTCTTCAGGAGGCGTCTCTTATATGAGTAACCGGTAGCGACGATAAATAAACGTAAACACACACAAACATTACTCGTGTTACCATAACTAATTTATGGTGACATATAAGCCCAATAAGTCCTAGTGTTTGTTTGTAATTTTGTAAATTTATGGAAACATGTTTATATGTCTAAATGTACATGCCAAAATAAAAATATATTTGCTTACGTTTTGCAGTCGTTAATATTTTGTTAAGCAGCATTACATGTACCTTCACAGCGGTCGCATAGCTTCAACCTCCTTCAAACATTACAAACACAGTCACGTAAATATAGGATATTTAATGAGTGGTCATTTGTTATTGAATTTATTCTAAAAGCAGATACAATCGAGTTTTGTTATCGTTTTTAGAAGACGAGTCAAATAAATTCAATAACAAATGAACATGAATATAAGATCCTATTTATAACATAATCGTCCAAAAAGCTGTAAATTCACTGAATTGCAAATGTTTCATGTACTCGTGCTTCAGTTATTATCAATGCAGTGCGTTATGCGGTCCGTTGTAAATGAATAGTAAACGCAACAAAACGTAGTTCACATTTTATTTGTAATTTTACTCGTATTAGTTACTTTACTTACGTGATGATCAGCTTTTAACCCACGAAACTGCTATACATTCAAAAACACTAGTAAATATATAAACACGTGTGTGTTCTACATGTATATTATTATATCAATTGTAGAATGGAGCACGTGCGACTATGACGTCATAACAAATAATTTACAATAAAGTACATATTTACCAAGTCGACGTTTTATTTGCTCAACGTTTTGCAGGTTGTACACTGGACTTGCTACTGTAGCTGGAGTATACGATCATGTACTATTGGCACGTTTAGCGATTGGACAGGATTTGTAGTGTTAATAACCCGTCGTGCTGGACTTATAGTGTTTATAGCTCGATTATGATGTTCAGTGACACAGACTTGCGACGCCATCTTGGTTGTTTATTTTGCTTACAGAGCGTATGAATACATGCAGTTCATAGTTATTATACTAATGAAAAATATGCAATGGCGATAAATACACACATGCCTCGCAAATTATGTTATAAATTACCCATTTTCTTTCTGTACTGACATTTCCATTTTTGTTTGTGACGTCACAGCTAGTGAACTCGCATCTAAAATAGTCATGACTAGTAAAAGCAGTAAATCTAGATGTTCTAACTAGAGGAACGAAGCGTCTATACATGATTACAATACACATTCATGCTCCGTCAGTGATGTATAATATTTAATTAAGCCTATCATTCTGGGCGTATGTATATCGTTGATTTTGTGTAAATGCGTGAACAGTAGTCCGGCTACAGCTATGTCATCATACGAATTTTAAAAGCGATGATATGATACAACATACCAGCATGTATTGGCTCCCACTGAAGAATACAACATATATTTATGGTGGATTTAAGATGTGTGTGTGTTTACGTTTATTTATCGTCACTACCTGTTACCCATATGAAGAGATTAGTAATTTTAGATTTTTGGAGGATAGTGCAATGATACAGACGGAGAGCCATTCCAGAGTCTCCTCTGGTTCTTTTACGTGCACGGTGTACAGCACCGACACGAGCCTTCGGTTTAAAGTCCCATCTGAAAGACTGTTATTTTTGTTAGGGCCAGACGGGGGATCGAGCCTGTGATCCCTGGATTACCAGATTTATGATGTACGTGTACTCATGTGTTTTATAAATTATAGTACATTTGATACGCAACACTAATTGACTGTTCGCGATTACAGATGTTAGAATCTCTTTTGGCAATAATAATTTATTGAATCATTATTCAAGTCTCATTATTATTATCCCCTGAACTGAATATAATGACATAAAATATAGATACCGATAAAATAGACATTATACTAATGACACATATTACCAGAAAATGGTCATCAGCGGACACCTGCCTTTAGGAGAAGTTCACTCTACAGAGATAGAGTATCTGTGAGACAGCTACAGCTATCAAGCTAGAGGCAAATTTGATCGGCTTTCTACATCACATCAGAGTCAGTGTGAACTATCGCCAAACATCAATGTGTGTATTTGTGTTCCCTGATAATAGTTTTTCTTTTGCCTCTAGGAAATATGATTGCTTGCATCAATATCAGCCGGATCATACGTTTATCGGACCGTGTTATCATATGAACAATCGGACGTAGGAAATATGCATATATGCATATTATAATTTAGTGAATTCGTGCAAATAATGAATTTCGTACAGAGGCTGTACGGTGCTATTTTGGCTATGGATTAGTTATTTAATAAGTGTGTTCGTACAGTTAGTTTTTGTAATACTTATTCAGTTTATTCCGAAGCTAAACGTTTTTATTACACTTTCTGAATCATGTTTATCAGTTTAAATAAGATAGGAAACAATGATATATAGTTAAAATTAATTGAAATTGAAAGGAAGTTCTTTAGCTACTTTATGTTGTATGTGCTATGGTAGAAACACGTTTAGACAATACTGTGGATACTAAAATAAGACGTGTGTATAATATTTATATTTTAATGGATTTTATAGATATTGTTATTAGTAATATACGACTGGGTTTTGGAAATGTCTGGAGTTCGATAAGCACAACCACAAGTAACATATCATTCGCTACCCCTCCCCTAGCCTGGGTACTACTCTGTCGATTTTTCACCAATTTATTTCTGGCAAAATGACGTTGATATTATCAGAAACTTAAATATGGCCCAATTAATGATCTCGATATTAAGATATATCTATATGACTGATCACGCAAAATATATCAACGCACGTTCCAAGGATACCCCTCCCCCGCGATAATAGATAACTAGTGGAAGTCGTGATAGCGCAGTGGCAGCGCGTTCATTTCAGGTGCAAACGGCCCGGAGTTCGAGTCCCGCTGGAGTCGTTACAAGTATGTCCTTAGGCATGGCATTTAAAATCCAAGTTGCCTCTCCTCTCTCCGACGTGGTGGTGGATACCATCAGGAATGAGGTCTCGAGAGTTATTAATATTAATTGTAAGACCATGTTTCGCAATCGAGCTTTGTATAAGCTAAATAACTAGCTAGTTACGTTTCTGATTAATTAGCGAAAGTTTTGCCATGAATTCCCGACCGCTCAAGAAATGAAATAAAGACTTGACTACGAATAAAATCCAATCAGCTAAGAACTTCACTAACTGATTACGAGTCGTGGTCTGTGTGGAATAGGGGCATAGCAGTTTAACAAAATCGACCAACATTAGTTATATCTTATTTAGGGATCTGCGTATGCAAAATGTAAATAAAAAATGAACTGATACATTGAACAATAATAATACCGAAATAGTAATAAATTATAATAACAATATAATAAATTAATAAAGAATTTAGACAGTGTATACATGATGTATACATGTATAAATATATGTCTAATTATTCTGAAATCATTTTAGAATTACCAACCTAAATGTGCTAAATCTGTTCATGTGAATTTAACCGAAATTAACCGAAAGTAGTTTTGTTGTTGGTCGTTAATAATTTAAAGGTATTTTCCTGTTAAAAAACGAAATTGCAATGTATGCGAATGTCCCGTTTTTGATGTCAACAATATACCAGAGGACATAGAACACGCACAACTACATTATATGATTATTATTACATGAAAAGGAAATACGAAGGATTCCATCAACGATATATCACATCTTTATTACAAAACACAAACTGAACAACTAAAAATATTCCAAAATGTTTAAAACTATGTATTTATATAGTTATAGTTTTTCATGTAAAAACACACTTATCCGAAGTGTGCGTTTTCTATGTCCTCTAGTATATTAATAAAACATGCAAATAGTGACGAAAGCAGGATACATTCAGTGTTGTTATGATGTGTTTCGGAGAATCTGAAATACGCAGAAATTCGAATTAAAAAAGACTTACCAAGTCAAAATAAGATTATATATTTTACAACAATGTTCAAGTACTTGATAAACGTTAAAAAGTATGAATTTTTGTACTGAAAAACTTGTGTAATACTGACTTTATGAAGAATACAATTGCATGATAGCAACTATTTTAGGAATAGGGACAGTCAGCTTTATTAGGAATATATATTTAAACCTACGACATTAATGTACCAGTTTAACAGACACTACACGAGGTTATACTACACGAGGTAGGTTACACTACACGAGGTTACACTACACGAGGTTACACTACACGAGGTAGGTTACACTACACGAGGTTACACTACACGAGGTTACATACACGAGGTTACACTACACGAGGTTACACTACACGAGGTTACACTACACGAGGTTACATACACGAGGTTAAATACACGAGGTTACATACACGAGGTTACATACACGAGGATACACTACACGAGGTTATGCTACACGAGGTTACATACACGAGGTTACACTACACGAGGTTATACTACACGAGGTTACATACACGAGGTTACATACACGAGGTTACACTACACGAGGTTATACTACACGAGGTTACATACACGAGGTTACACTACACGAGGTTATGCTACACGAGGTTATACTACACGAGGTTATACTACACGAGTTACACTACACGAGGTTACACTACACGAGGTTACACTACACGAGGTTACATACACGAGGTAGGTTACACTACACGAGGTTACACTGCACGAGGTTACACTACACGAGGTTACACTACACGAGGTTACACTACACGAGGTTACACTACACGAGGTTACACTACACGAGGTTACACTAACACGAGGTTACATACACGAGTAGGTTACACTACACGAGGTTACACTGCACGAGGTTACACTACACGAGGTTACACTACACGAGGTTACACTACACGAGGTTACACTACACGAGGTTACACTACACGAGGTTACACTACACGAGGTTACACTACACGAGATTACACTACACGAGGTTACACTACACGAGGTTACACTACACGAGGTTACACTACACGAGATTACACTACACGAGGTTACACTACACGAGGTTACACTACACGAGGTTACACTACACGAGGTTACCTCATTTCTAGTTAGTTTTATATGTTTTGCATGAAGTCGTGATAGCGCAGTGGTAGCGCGTTCGCTTCAGGTGCGAACTGCCTAGAATTCGAACTTCGCTGGAGCCGTTACGATTGTGCCCTTAGGCAAGGCATTTAAATTCCACAGTGCCTCTTCTATCCCTCGTGGCGATGGACTCCATCAGGAATGAGGTCTGGAGGGTGATTAATAAGTTGTAAGAACTTGTTTCGCAATCGAATATAATAAACATGTGTTTGCACCCAAGATGTCTAGGTTAATTGCTACATTTATGAGACTTTCTAGTTGTAGTGTTATTAATGTAATATGTAATGTTATAATATTCTCTATTACACAGAGCGATGATTGCTATAATTTTTCCTATGATTAGAAAATAATTATAGCGTACACCCAGTTCTTGCTTTGCACAATAATGCTCCCTATTTTCCGCGTTAGAGAGGTCTTTCATGAACTAGTGAGTTAGGTCGTTGAAATCAAATCACTCACCACTGAAGGTCCGAATAACACTGTGGTTGCGAATTCATTCTTGTAAGAAAGCTATCCAGCTGGCTTGTGCTCGGAGCGGAAGGTCGGTTGTTCTACCCGGGTATGCGTACGTGTCTGAAATACTGCTCGGATTGGCAGCCGAGCAGTCCAGCCGGTCTTCTTCCACAATAGTAGCAGTAGTAGCTCGATATGGTTTAAGCTGTTGGTGCGATCTTAACAACGTTCTCCCCCCAAACCACATTTCCCTGCAAGTTTGTTTACGTTTTTACGTAAGGTATTATTACTTATTTATACAAATTTATTTAGCTCGATTGCGAAACAAGTTCTTACAACTTATATTAATCACTCTCGAGACCTCATTCCTGATGGAATCCATCGCCACGAGGGAAAGAGAAGAGGCAACGTAGAATATAAATGCCTTGCCTTAAGGGCACACTCGTAACGGCTCCAGCGGGGCTCGAACTCTGGACATTTCACACCTGAAGCGAACGCGCATCCGCTGCGCTATCACGACTTCCACAAGTATTATTACTTATGATGGTATTAAAGTAAACGCTAAGCAAATATTACTTTGTTCCTAAGTGATTTATATAATAGATTGCGATGAAACACGTGCACTGTATCTGCAAGGTCTCTGATCAACATAAGAACAGCGACTATGTACAACGTGTTATTGACGTGTTTGCGCTTGTATTTGTATTAAAATTGCATTTCTCTGTACATGTACACGGAAGAGAGTTTTTAACTGAAGAAACAATTTGAGAGAATTTAATTGAGAACACGAGCTCATCGCACATAGGTTATATTTAAAACACAAGTTAGTTTATTCCATTTTTGTTTTAGCTCGATTGCGAAACAAGTTTTTATAAGGTTAGATTATTGATTCTCGAGACCTCATTCCTGATGGAATCCGTCGCCATGAGGGAGAGAGAAAAGGCAATGTGGAATACTTGTGTACGTGCAGTCCATTATCATTAATATTGGACTGCTTTCAAATGGCCAGAGTATTATATTAAATCCTATGCGTAAACGTACGAAGTCAACAATTTTAATAAGTAACGAATTGTTATATAAGTGTATGTGTTTTAAGTAAGATATAACGGATCTGTAGTCCAGTGGTAACACGCTGGACTGGTAATCCAGGGATCGCAGGTTCGATCCCCCGTCTGATCCTAATAAAATTAACAGTCTTTCAGATGGGACGTTAAACCGAGGTCTCGTGTCGGTGATTTACACCGTGCACGTAAAAGAACCAGAGGAGATTCTGGAATGGGTCTCTGTCTGTATCATGGCACTATCCTCCAAAATCTAAAATAACTAATATCTTCAGGAGGCGTCGCTCATATGGGTAACCGGTAGCGACGATAAATAAACGTAAAAAATAAAATGATCCAATATGTAATATATCGACACTGTGTTCGGCTCTAGAATCAGCGCCTCATACAGCACAATATTTCACAGAGTGGGTGGTTTACGGCTTATATCCTGCATAGATATGTGAGGAGCCGGTTGCAAACGCCAAACCAATGATGAGTATTATACTGCGTGTGTTTTATTTAAATCGACTGTTAAGCACCATTTACAAAAGTACTTGCACTTTGTAATGATTTTCTGAAACTACTTAGTGTTATCGTAATAGCGCATCAACCAATAATTAATGGAAGTTGTGATAGCGCAGTGGATGCGCGTTCGCTTCAGGTGCGAACGGTCCGGAGTTCGAGCCCCGCTGGAGTCGTTACGAGTGCGCCCTTAGGCAAGGCATTTAAATTCCACATTGCCTCTTCTCTCTCCTTCATGGCGATGGATTCCATCAGGAATGAGGTCTCGAGAGTGATTAATATAAGTTGAAAGAACTTGTTTCGCAATCGAGCTAAAATAAATGTGTATAAAGTAAATAATTAATGCAAATAGAATTACCCAATGTAACCCGATACAATAAATAGTTTCCACTGTGAATACGTTCATTCAATGAAACACGAAACTCGATTGGAATCACTGAAGGCTGGTTGAAGTTTTCAGTGACGGGGTCAGAGGTCCATTGGTCAACTCGTTGGACAGCGCATCCAGCGAACGCAGGTTCGATCCCCCGTCCATATCCAAATAAGATTAACAGGCTTTCAGATGGGATTATAAACCGAGAGTATCATGTATCGGTGCTATACACCGGGCATGTAAAAGGACCAGGGATGTTTCTGGAATTGGAGCTGTATCTTTCACTATCCTCCAAAACTAAAAATAGTTAATATACGTATTGGGGCGTCGCCCCGATCAACCATGGTGTGACGATAAATACGCGTATCAGAAGAAAGACAGTTATTTCTAGCGAGTATCAACATTTCACAGTAAATACTATGTGTTGATTAAGATTACCTGTGGCGGGAATTCAAACATATGCATACACATATGAAGCATATCCGATAAATAATTTACTGTAAAACTTGGTTATCAAATAATTAACCTGAGTTTGATTAAATGTCAGTAATCCTAAGGCAAATTCGGTGTGAATAGAACAGTAAAAACAAAGGATTCCAAGTAAGATTACCAATATACATTTCGGGATAAACCGGACTTTATCTACCAAGGGAGGTAATAGAAAGAGAAAACCAGCAATGGATCTCATTCTTGGACTGCTGTTAAGTATGATCATTGAAACGAACATGTAATTGTTAAAACGCCTCTCCTCTCCTCTCTCTCCTCTCTCTCTTCTCCTCTCCTCTCCTCTCTCTCTCACCCTCCCTCCCCCCTCTCGCTCTCTCGCCGAGTCTAGACAATACAATCACATATATTGTTTTGTTTGTCTATATCAACGTTTCGGCAATAAACTAGATTACAACTAAAGATAATTATAAATTGCTCAGTTTCTCCACTTGAACAGATGATGAATGATGTTGTGCCTAAGTACTGTTAAACTATATGATGTGCTTTACAATGCATAGAGCACACTCGTTTACTGTCTTCTCACTCTCGTATTTGGCCCTGATTCAAGCGTATAAGTGGTCTGTAATGTAGTAGGAAATTAGAGTTCCCGACGAAAACCCACAGCCTGTCAAATATGGCGACCAGTGTACCATTCCACATCGTTCCCAGACCGAGGATCGAAGTCGGTTGTATTGGCGGGTCAGAAAGCTAGATGCTGATCACTGAGCACAGTCAATACTGTTGCAATTATATCATTATGATGTAATGGTTTCCCATAAAACAATGACAATGAACACGATTGTTATAGTATATTAGTAAAATACTAATAAATAATGTATACTAGTACAAATATAAAGACATGTTCTAATTTGCATATCTCAATGTGAAGCATATTTTAATAAAACGCAAATAATATTAAAGCGACAATACATCTGTGAAAATTTTTTCTACAGAATGCTACTAATTGTTTCCAAATATTTGCCACATTATCTGAGAATTTCAACTAATAAACAAGCGTCGTATACGACGTTTATTGACAAATGTGTCGACAGCCATGCTTAATACAACACATGTATTCGTAATAATACCATTAATGGTACACATTTACCGTTACATTCACATGTGTGCGTATGCATATTTCATTTTAGATTAATCAGATTTAAATTAGCTCTAAACGACAGTATCACGCGTTTATTTATAGACACCAATAATAAACAAACCTCATTTCCGGAGCGTGGCTGACCATATATAAAACCCTACTTTCACTTTTGAGAGTATGCAGACCGCAACATCACAATTCATTGATTGAAAGTGAGTGTTCGAATTATTTTGGAGGAATTTGTAGTAGCATTGCTATGTATACGAAAAATATGTGGGTACGATGTAATGTCGCTTTAACATACAATACAACTGTTTACATTTATAGTTCATTATCCAAGAAGAATGTTACTGAAATAAAATGAAATCATTTATCATTTCCTAAGACATTAAATATCTAATGCCTCTGCCATCACCTACTCGCACAGAGCAAACAATACGTTATGCTAATGATGTTACAGTTAGTTTATACAAATTTATTTTAGCTCGATTGCGAAACAAGTTCTTTCAACTTATATTAATCACTCTCGAGACCTCATTCCTGATGGAATTCATCGCCACGAGGGAGAGAGAAGAGGCAATGTAGAATTTAAATGCCTTGCCTAAGAGCACAATCGTAACGGCACCAGCGGGGCTCGAACTCCGGACCTTTCGCACCTGAAGCGTACGCGCATCCACTGCGCGATCACGACTTCCACATGTTACAGTTGGTTGGTTGGACAGCTAGACATTTATAGTAGTAATATCAGTACTTGTGTTTGTTATCTTGCAAAGTCGCACCTATAGCCTAGGTCGAATTGCGTCTCTCCAGCTATTATTGGTGGATGAGGACCCCGGGGATAGAACCACCGACCTTCCGCTAGCCAGCGGGATAGCTTACTCGGTTGAATGAATTAGACACCGCCATGTGTGATTCGAACATACAGTGGTCGGTGGATAAGTGATTCGAAGTTAGCGAACTTAACGATTAGGTAACCGCTTGATGGGACAGCTATACATTTATATAGCAATATCAGGTTATAGCAATATCAGGTTATAGCAATATCAGGTTATAGCAATCTAATTTCTCCACTATTCGTGTATGTGTGTTTTACGTCGCCACCAGTTGCCCATATGAGCGACGCCTCGTGAAGAGATTAGTCACTTTAGATTTTTGGAGGATAGTGCAATGATATAGACAGAGACGCATTCCAGAGTCTCCTCTGGTTCTTTTACGTGCACTGTGTAAATCACCGACACGAGACCTCTGTTTAAAGTCCCATCTGAAAGACTGTTCATTTTATTAGGGTCAGACGGGGGTCTATTCTTGTGCAAAGACTATTTAAATACTCCTCAAAAACAATAGGTTAACGCAGATCTTAAAACAAATATTTCAAACCGTTTTGGTGCATATCTTGTTCGGAATGTTACATACGCTTCCTGTGACTAACATATTTAGTTTAAACATATTGTATTTCCCAATATAATACATATTGAACAATGCATACACCACGCATAATCAGAATACAGAAACAGGATTAGAATGGAAGACAGAGTCTTATATAATTCTTCTCCTCAACATATTTGCACCACCTTTATTCATCTCTGGCTCATGTTGCAATACGTTATCAAGGAACTATAATACTCTGTTTCTATTCATGCCGTATTCTTCTATTCCCGCCAGATTTTGGTTCATAAGACTGTCGTAAATTGCCATCTATTACATCGCCTGTGACACAGCACGGTTCTATCCAACGCATTCGGCGTGATTTCAGTTGTAATAACTGACAACATGGATTTTGTTATAAATGTGTTAATAGGATACTGTTGCTGCAAGTGAAATTTATGCATATCGGAACGTGCGCGATAATATAACGCTACAAGGAAAACAGAACATGTATGTTACTACGATTAATACGAGTGTGCAGTTGTTTTTGCTACTTTTTAAATTGTGTTCAATAGTATGCGAGGATATAACCATCGGGTACATCACTGGATCGGATAAACCAATAGATAAGTTTTATCGTCGACCTGGCCAAGCAATTTCCGGAGCGCTGACGTTGGCTTTGGACGAAATTAACACTAATGCGGAGACATTGCCCAATCATACTTTAAACTTTCTCATAGCCGAGACATATGGGAATGAATTTTTAAGCATTAAAGTGACAGTGGGCTTGATTAACAAGAATATCTCTGTGTATATTGGTCCGCAGGAAACCTGCATCCACGAAGCCAAAATCGCAGCAGCGTTCAACATTCCAATGATATCCTATGTAAGTATTATATATAGTTACTATATTAGAGGACATAGAACACGCACACCTACATTATATACTAGAGGACCTAGAAAACGCACACCTACATTATAGGTTTGAAATATGATTATTATTACATGAAAACGAAATACGAAGGATTCCATCAAAGATATATCACATCTTTATTACAAAACACAAACTGAATAACTAAACATATTCCAAACTGTTTTAAAACTATGTATTTATATAGTTATTGTTTTTCATGTAAAACACACTTATCCGTGCGTTTTCTATATCCTCTAGTATATATAAAAATATATTTGTTGGAATTTAGAGATGTGTCTTTCCCAAAATCAGCGAATAAATGTCCAAGCCGTAGAGGTGACAACTTGTATATAAGTAACTGTAGCTGGACGTTATTGTGTTCGTGCATGCTGTAGAGGGCATTTGAGTTCACGAACATTGATGATGCGTAGTTGCTTTGCCAAGAGACACCCCTCCTGCGATATGTACCAGCTTGTTGAAGAACACAGAGCAATATTTATCTTTTTAATTGACCATCTACCGAGGTGGGGCTGTGATTGTACATCACTGAAGATAAGCTCATCTTTCTTTAGTGTAGATTATCAAATATAACAGTATACTCCACCTCCATGTTGCAATTGTCTGATTTTGCATAAAGATACTTGAGTTTAATCATATTTTCTTGCTCGATTCGTTTTACATATACATGTGAATACAAAACATGACAAATTAAATAAAGTTAAACGGGTCAGGCCACACGTTCTAGTAACATTAGTTACGGCCCGCCCCGACAAGATAGTAACTGAAAAAATAGCGACCAGTGATTTCAAGTATATATAAATATAGAAACATAACGATTTTATTTTTACACAAAATCATGCTTTTCTGATAGTTATGAAAATAAAATAACAAAGAATAAAAAGAAGTTGTGAGAGAAAGAATGAGAAATTATGAGAAAGAAAGAGATGGGGGTCGTGATGGAGAGAGAAAGAAAAGAGGGAATCTGCTAAATACAGACACTGGAGGTGTTGATAAATGGTTTTGGGTTCAAAGTCAATAATGTTTTGTAAAGACGTTTTGATACACCATCGGCTTAGTGACAGGGTGTCATTTTAAAACATGATTGAATATGGCTTAAACAATGTGTGTATGCATAGTGTCAAGCCTATGGTGTATCATAACGTTCTTAAACAAATGTTAGTTTTGAACCCGAAATAATTTGTCCATTCCCCAAGCGTCTGTGATGTTTTATACACATCAAAGCAAGCCGTCTCACATCGCATCAATTCTCAAAAGAACACAATGTCTATCCACTGCCTGTCATGTATTGTTGACCAAAATGTAAACATGTATTTATTAGCATTACATTAGACCTCGGATATATTTAACGATATAATTATTTCATACAAGTTTACTGTTAAATTCTTCAACCACGGATGCACACCCACCTATTTACGTGTATACGCGCGTTTTGACTGAAATGTGTGGAACGCCTGAAAGATATATTTCATACAAGTTTACTGTTAAATTCAACCACGGATGCACACCCACCTATTTACGTGTATGCACAAGTTTTGACTGAAATGTGTGGAACGCGTGAAAGATATATTTCATACAAGTTTACTATTAATTTCGTGGCACATTCGGGCGTCATGTGTGATAGACACCCAATGTGTATCATCAGCTTGTTGGACTGACCCGATATGTGATAAATTATTCGTATTGGCATGACTTTGAATTAGTAATACTACGTTTATTTGTATATACATTGTGTTGTGTTGTGTTATGCTTTGCCAACTATTTAGATACATTTGATGTGGGACGGAGAATAGTCGTGCTGAACTGGATTGTAAAACTATACATATGTTTATATATATATACGCAATGGATCTAGATCTAAGATTCTGACCAATCAGAACGACAGGAGGCATTAACGGATATAAACAGAGCTTATGAACAAGTAGGTGCAGCAATAGGTTCGATCCCCCGTCTGACACTAATACAATTAACAGTCTTTCAGATGGGACGTTGCACCATGTACGTAAAAGAACCAGAGGAGACACTGGAATGGGTCTCTGTCTGTATCATGCACTATCCCCCAACATCTAAAATGACTAATCTGTTCAGGAGGCATCGCCCATATGGGCAACCGGTAGCGACGATAAATAAACGTAAAACACACGAGTAGGCGCATCATACTCTGCGTAATTATGCAGTGAAATATTATCTCAGTAAATTAATGTTTAGTAAGATATTTTAGATACAGTTCACATTTTACAAAAGCGTACCTCCAATTCAATTAAATTTAACCATTTGTACTTGATGGGTGTCGAAGTATTTCATATGAGTAAGCTATCCATCTGGCTTACAGAAGGTCGGTGGTTATACCCAAACTAAACAAACAGATACACGCATTATTTAATTTCCATCGCAATGCGCCATCATAAACGGCCAACATCATTACAATCATAGCTATTGGTGTTGCATCAATTCTTTGACATTGTACGATTGCGTGGCAATAAGTGGTAATGTGATAGTAATTACCCATCGGTCAATAATACTAATATATCATAAGTCTAGCGATTCTCTGTTACTTACATTGTAATGTATGCACCTTCATATTCAACAAGAGGGATCCGAGATGGGCAACCACCGCCAAGCTGCAAAGTGTCCACTATATCACAATGGTGAAGAATCATATTTAAAAATCATGCAATCGCCTACATAATATAACGGATTCCTCTTTGAACCGAGGCCCACCCTTCCACCAACATTCATGAAAATCCATCGGTAACTTTAGGCGCAATCCTGATTTTTCTAAACTTTATTTATTTTACGATTGCGAAGCAAGTTTTAACAACTTATATTAATCACTCTCGTTGGCGCCGATGAAAGAGTAACATGTGGTCAGTTGTGTGAGAGGAAACCGGAGTACACCTGAAAAACACACCTGTCTGATCTGGCGACCACCGTAGCATCTCACATACTTCCCGGTACGATTATCGAACCCGGGTTACATTGGTGAGAAGCGAGCGCGCTAACCACTGCTCTAATCCTGTACATATATAAACACGCAAATAAACGGAGACAAAAACATAACAGCATTGCCGCAGGTCATTATATTACAGGATGGTTGAATATAGTCGTGCACCGCGAAATAATAATACATATTTACGCAGACACCGCTATTGCAATTTCCATAGGCCACCATTATAACACACAGTGCCATTAGATTTCCCCCAAAAATAGTTTGGCACAAAAGACAGTAGTTTTCAACAGAATGGCCTTTGAGCCACAGGAAAATGTAAAATTTCAATGGGATTGACCAATTGCGTTTTTTTATTTCCCACTAAAGGCACCCACCCCCTACTCTGAAGGTAATTTGGTGGTGAATGTTGCACTGACACCTGCATTTATAATATGCTGTTTATTTTTCACCAAATAGTCTGCAAATATTTTTAAATATTCCAAAATGCAGCTCATATATTGTATTTTAATATTTAGAAGTCATGTGCACTATTTGTGACAATACCTACTCAGCCAATCAGTTCATGTATCAATAACTCTTAAGGGCTTTCCTACACATTTTCAACCAATCCCAGACCACTATATCAATAACACCGTCTGACCATAATGTAAGATACACATAACCTTAGTTCAGTTATTGAAATACTGTTCCCCCGAGTATGATTATATAAGTGTAGGCCGCTAGTATAATATGTTCACGCGTTTCGGTAGTAATAGCATGAAAGGATTGTCTTTGTGTAGCGGGTTCACAATAGTTGTTAATATTGGTCGGTTTTGCAGGGGCACGTGTTTTGCGTGTCAAATGTGTAATGTATAATGTGTAGTGAAGTTATAGTCATTCTACCGCACGCTTTCACACAGCGTAGACCTAAGTTAATGTCTATATTAAAATTGTATTGTATGAAATATGCGTATTTTACGAGGCCCGTCGTAGAGTGGTATGACATTGACAATCGGCCACAGATTTCCAGCTGTATTTTTCTCTTAAATTAAGAGTTGTTTATCTCTGGTTTTTCCTGGGCGAGTCGACCACATATTACCATCATACACGTTTGTATAATATGTTGTATCGAAGCATATTGCTCAACATTTGAACATAACTCTTATATATTATATAGCCTGTTATGAAATGCTATTACTCTTGGTAAAACATTACAAGTCGTGCGGCAATCTACACATCGTGTCCGGCAAAGGCATATTATATTTTGCGTTTCTTTATGGTTTGTGATGAGCATAGTTAAGACTAGTAGTGATCATACCCTACTCGCGTTCATTAGCTTTCTCCAAGCGTAAATATTATAAAAACAGACAACCACAAAAACCAAATTATCTGATATAGGACGCCCACCGTTTTTCTGCAATGGCATCGACATACATTAGTTGTCATAGTGCTGCATGTATGTCACTGTAGCATATCATCACTGATGGTCACGGGTTCGAGCACCGAGCACATACCGTGTCTCTTTATATACAAAGGTGGCAGTTTTTACGGAGGTTTGTGCACCAAGTACTGGTTAACCGCTGGAGCCTGCCCAGGAAAGGTGTTGCTAGGTAAACTGCCCGCCTGCGATATAGCCCAACATGGTGCTGATGAAGGCGTACATCCCGAACAAAGACACAAACCCGATGGAGCCTGCACAGGAAAGGTGTTGCTAGGTAAACTGCCCGCCTGCGATATAGCCCAACATGGTGCTGATGAAGGCGTAAAACCCGAACAAGCAAACAAACCCGATGGAGCCTGCACAGGAATGGTGTTGCTATGTAAGCTGCCAGTCGCTCAAATGGGCAACCGGTAGCGATGCTAAATAAATGTTTTAAAATGTCATAGTGTGAGAGGCGCCATGTGACGTTAGAGCTATTTAGTCGACAACAAACAAAAGCAGATATTGCGTATAACATATAGTTTTGTAAATTACATATCAATAGCGTGTTAAACATACACAGAACATGTTAGACCACATTGTGCTTATCGTTTCACATCAGGAGCCGAGTTGTTGCTGTCTTTGAGTTCAAATCACTTGACCCCACAACTGTAAGTCCGAATCCTACTGGATGTGTCGAATTATTTCAAGTGAGGAAGCTAACCAACAGGCTCGAGGAAGGGCAGCTTTTCTACCACGGTGCACATACCCCTGAAATATGTTCTCGAAAGGGGCATCCAGACTCATTCCTCGTATTTCTGACGATAAAGGACATCCATGGTCTTCCTTCCTCCAATACTAACAGAAGAGTCGCCGAATGACCTAAGCTGTCGGTGCGACTTAAATAAAACCAAAGGCTGTACAGGAATGCTCATTTTACAGTAGCGAAATTGGAGAACAAAATATTACTTTTGCGAAGTCGTGCTTGTTTCAATAACGCATCTTAAATCCACAACACCGAAGAGTAATTATTATATCAAGAGGTTCAACGTTGCTAATGTTGTCATTTGTACTTTATAACGACATTACATCAGTGACATAACAAAATAATGTAAATATGGTCGACATTCATGCGTAATACAATGAGTGTATCCTGAATAACACGATTTATGGTACAGATTTAGCGTTATATCTCACATTTGTGCCTATGTATATTTATTTATTTGTAGACTAATCTTAGTTAAATTATCTCTAAACGAAAGTATAGCGCGTTTAGTATTGACTCCAATGACAAACAGACGTCAATTCAGGAGCGTGCATGACCGTTATATGAAATCCTACTTTCACTTTTGAAAGTTTGTAGACCACAAAAACGCTGTTAAATTGATTCAATGTTAGTGTTCGAATGTATTCAGAAGAATTTGTAGTAGCAATGCATTTATACGTGAAAACATGCATTTTATTTGCTTTTTGCGATGTAATATCGCTTTAAGCATTTGTGTTATTTGTTGTATATTAATATATCTTAGGATAATTGTATGTAAGTCGTAAGTCAAACTATCGTAGTTATTACACATCTGCTCTTGTGTGTGCTGTCAAACCATCGTAGTTACTACACATCTGCTCTTGTGTGTGCTGTCAAACAATCGTAGTTACTACACATCTGATCTTGTGTGTGCTGTCAAACCATCGTAGTTACTACACATCTGCTCTTGTGTGTGCTGTCAAACCATCGTAGTTACTACACATCTGCTCTTGTGTGTGCTGTCAAACCATCGTAGTTACTACACAACTGCTCGTGTGTGTGCTGTCAAACCATCGTAGTTACTACACATCTGCTCTTGTGTGTGCTGTCAAACCATCGTAGTTACTACACATCTGCTCTTGTGTGTGCTGTCAAACCATCGTAGTTACTACACATCTGCTCGTGTGTGTGCTGTCAAACCATCGTAGTTACTACACATCTGCTCTTGTGTGTGCTGTCAAACCATCGTAGTTACTACACATCTGCTCTTGCGTGTGCTGTCAAACCATTGTAGTTACTACACATCTGCTCTTGCGTGTGCGTGCTCTCGACTGATTTGTTTGTACTACCGCGTTATTAGGTCACAGTAATGGACCATGTCATTGTAGATAAGACAAGAAGCTGGTGTCGTATGGACACGTTCTTAATTACTTTGTACATTGATAACCCACATGATTTGTGGATAGCGCCATATTTTTCAATGTATTAATCTAATGATCATATCGCTACTGTTCACACTATATAATTATTATTGAATGTATATTATTAGGTGGCGTATAGGCCCACGGGGCCGGGTGCTTCTTCTTGTTGTTTAATATTTGCTATATATATTTGTTGAAATGTGCACATGTCACTTTAATAAAAACTTACTTACTTATTTACTATAGCATTGTGTATCTAGGAGGATCATATCCCACACACGTTACACTCGTTCACCCAGCATTCTATTTTTTTCATATCTTCATGTTTGCATTACGCATAGCTATCCTATTATCGATATGTTCTGTGAAAACATAATATCTTCTCCCTGATAAATCACACAATTCCGTAGCTTCAGATCATTATTACCATGCAATCTCGTGTTTGAAACTATTTACATAGATATGAACTGCATGAACTAACACCAAAAACAAATTGCTATGTTTCAAATGTTTTCGTAGGTATACTAAATTTAGAATTTATATCTGGCAGATGATATAGACGTCAGAAAGTACCACTAACTGACCGAAAGTGCCAGTTGTCTTAGAAGACGAATTTCACTTTATATTTGAAAATCAGTGAATTATGGCTAATTCATATGAAGAAATATTATTGGAACCACCACCCTAATGAACTAAACTTTAGAGAACTAAATGACCGAAACTGCCAGTTGACTTAGAAGACGAATTTCACTTTATGTTTGAATGTCAGATTTACAGTGAATTACGGCTAATTCATATGAAGAAATGTTATTGGAAACACCCAAATAAACTACAATGTAGAGAACTATTCCTATCAGAAAACAGATTAACTGTCAAAGAGTTAGCTATTTATATATCTAAGAGCTCTGAAAAGCTGTATAATATGTACTACCGCCAGTAAACAGTCTTCTCACTATGTCAGTTCTGTAATAAATACAAATCTGGTACATATTTTAATGTAGAGATTTGTATCTCATACGTGATTTTAGGGGTGAGAGTTTGTATATATTAATGGAGAGATTGGTATCTCATACGCCATTGTAGGGGTGAGAGTTTGTATATATTAATGGAGAGATTGGTATCTCATACGCCATTGTAGGGGTGAGAGTTTGTATATATTAATGGAGAGATTGGTATCTCATACACGATTATAGGGGTGATAGTTTGTATATATTAATGGAGAGATTGGTATCTCATACACGATATTAGGGGTGAGAGTTTGTATATATTAATGGAGAGATTGGTATCTCATACACGATATTAGGGGTGAGAGTTTGTATATATTAATGGAGAGATTGGTATCTCATACGCCATTGTAGGGGTGAGAGTTTGTATATATTAATGGAGAGATTGGTATCTCATACGCCATTGTAGGGGTGAGAGTTTGTATATATTAATGGAGAGATTGGTATCTCATACACCAGTGTAGGGGTGATAGTTTGTATATATTAATGGAGAGATTGGTATCTCATACACGATATTAGGGGTGAGAGTTTGTATATATTAATGGAGAGATTTGTATCTCATACACCAGTGTAGGGGTGAGAGTTTGTATATATTAATGGAGAGATTAGTATCTCATACGCGATTGTAGGGGTTAGAGTTTGTATATATTAATGGAGAGATTGGTATCTCATACACGATTTTAGGGGTGAGAGTTTGTATATATTAATGGAGAGATTGGTATCTCATACGCCATTGTAGGGGTGAGAGTTTGTATATATTAATGGAGAGATTGGTATCTCATACGCCATTGTAGGGGTGAGAGTTTGTATATATTAATGGAGAGATTGGTATCTCATACACCAGTGTAGGGGTGAGAGTTTGTATATATTAATGGAGAGATTAGTATCTCATACGCGATTGTAGGGGTTATAGTTTGTATATATTAATGGAGAGATTGGTATCTCATACACGATATTAGGGGTGAGAGTTTGTATATATTAATGGAGAGATTGGTATCTCATACACGATATTAGGGGTGAGAGTTTGTATATATTAATGGAGAGATTGGTATCTCATACACCAGTGTAGGGGTGAGAGTTTGTATATATTAATGGAGAGATTAGTATCTCATACGCGATTGTAGGGGTTATAGTTTGTATATATTAATGGAGAGATTGGTATCTCATACACGATATTAGGGGTGAGAGTTTGTATATATTAATGGAGAGATTGGTATCTCATACACGATATTAGGGGTGAGAGTTTGTATATATTAATGGAGAGATTGGTATCTCATACACCAGTGTAGGGGTGAGCGTTTGTATATATTAATGGAGAGATTGGTATCTCATACGCGGTTTTAGGGGTGAGAGTTTGTATATTTTAATAAAGAGATTGGTTTTTAATAATTTGCCCTTTGCCGCTGTAGGTTCAAATCCAACTGAGGTATCGAATTATATCATGTAAGGAAGCTGTCAACTGGATTAATGTAGGACGATGGTTTTGCTCATGTGCCCATCCATGCCTGCAATGCTGCCCAGTGTGGCGCACGGGGTATTCCTCCACCAATAATGGCTAAAGAGTCGCCATAGGACCTAAGCTGTTGTACGACTTTTAAACCCCAAAACAAAATACAAACAAATAGCTGTATAAGCCAACAGTATAATGGTTTGACAGAAACACTCAGCTAAACCTCATTGAATATTCATGGACGTTATTAAAGCGTAATGTTACAGATTTTCGTCAGCAGTAGAACATTTGAGAAGTTGTACGTGACGCCATAGCTGAATGGGCATATGTCAATCTAAACCATAGATCCTTTCCACGAGGCCAGGGAGCATGACAGTTATAAATGCAGTATGAGGACAATTGCTTTATTAAATCAACGAATTTGCCTCACAAAATGTTATTGCCAACTCATAGTCATAGAGGTATGGACATTAACTGATTTCCCCCATCATGTGTGACCACCAACCGGACACACTCATCGAAGATATAACAAGAACATTATAAAACATCTTTCTTTCTCTCTTTAAAATAATGCTTTGCTTGCAGCACATTAAAGGTCGTTTTATCGATACTAGATTGTAGATGTTGTATTTACATTTGTTTTATCTGTTCATGTACATCAATGAGAGTAGTCATACCATATGATTCAATGGCGCCTTAACGCTTCGCCGTAGAGTTAGGTCTAGGAAATCATGCCTTTCACCTTGTCAATATTCGTCAGCCTACATACATGGCTGATTGGAGATGCTACCGCTGATAGGATATTGCATTGATTTATTACATATAGTTATAGACAATTCGTACCTACTTGATACTATAAATGCATGTTGTGCAAATGGTAGATATTTAGCTCGCCCATATGGTTCGCCGGCGGCGAGGGTAGATAAGCTCAATCATCATCTGTAGATATTTCCAAATAAATATATATGGGTAATCTGTGAAAAGCAAATGGCAGATAATGGAATGCATTAAATAGTGGTTGCAGATTGACTACCAGCCTGGTGCCTGGCATACAAGCATAGGATTCGGGAAGTACTAATGTTCATAAAAAAGAGGTGTCTCGTATGTCAGAAATGGCTGGCCCTTTAAATAGGGGTGACACTATAATAAACAAACAATTTTATTCCACTGATTGAAAGCAGTGTAATAACACCTTTTATTATCACTGAGTTATGCGTTTTGTTCCTAGCCGCTCCATGTTGAAATATGGTAAGCGCGAACTTTTTCAGACTCAAAGCGTTAATGGCGTCATTTATGACGTAGTCTGAACGCGACGTTCTAACGCTATTGAGAGCATTGTTGCATCGTTTTCTATCATAAAACACTTGTCAGCCTAGAGTATATAGAAAATGTGTTTGTTTATGTGTATGTTCGAATTTTATTTCACCCATGAACATAAAAAACTATTATTATCACCCGTGACCATGGCTCGTGATAATAAGTATTGTTTTCAATGTTCATTCAAAGTATTCGATCACACACTGAAACAAATAAATATCACTGATACATTTCTAGTTTGCACTGAACAGCATAAAGCTAAACACTGAAATAAATTAAATATCGTCTTTTTTGTCACATAACTGTGCTTGTATACAGTTGCATACAGCCATAACATATTTCCTTATATGTGCACACGTGTAATACAACCAGGACATATTCTGATTTGTTGAGAGAATAGTCCGTATAAAATTTGTAAATTAAACTTTAAATTATGCATGATTATTTCTTATTGAATTGGTATATAACGCTAATGGTAAGACAAACGATGATCTAAAAGAAGTATTTACATACTTATAGCCCTGTTTTGCTTAGTGGCGTCATGACAATTTAGTGGCGTCATGACAAGTTAGTGGCGTCATGACAATTTAGTGGCGTCATGACAATTTAGTGACATCATGACAATTTGCCCTGACACATGGCCCTAAAATGAAAATAGCAAGGTTATTTTGTGCACAAATATGATTAGAACGAGCGCTATATGGTAATGTGATAAAAAGAATATTACACTCGTCGTGAATTTCATACCATATTTTTGGAAACTCGGCAAAAGGCTCGCTTAATAGCAAACTGTAATAGTAAGACTCACTATGATTTAAAAAGAAGTATCGTCGCAATTATAACGCTATTTAAAACTTAAATATAACGCTGCTGGGCATAATGACGTCATGCCCATTTAGTGACGTCATGATAATGTGTGCAGACACTTGGCGCCAAAATGAAAGAAGCAACGTTATTATTAAAACCAACGCGCTATGGTAATGTGATAACAAGGATCTTACACTCGTGTTGATTTCATACCATTGTTATGAAACTCGTTTTGGATATTTGCTGTTAGTTTATACACATTTATATTCGCATGATTGCGAAACAAGTCCCTACATCTTATATTGATCACTCTCGAATCCATCGCCACGAGGGAGAGAGAATAGGCAACGTGGAATTTAAATGCCTTGCATAAGGGCACAATCGTAACGGCTCTAGCGGGACTCGAACTCCGGGCAATTCGCACCAAAAGCGAACGCGCTACCACAGCGCTATCACGACTTTCACTTAAGCTCGCCAAAAGCAATAAGCTCGCTTAATAGCAAAATTCCAATACTCATGTAAAGCTACCACGGCGCTATCACGACCTCCACTTAAAGCTATAGGCTCGCTTAGAATAGCAAAATTCCAAAACTCGTGTAAGATCCTGTATAATTTTTATATTATACATAATGTTGTTTTTACAGCAACGGAATTTCACAATTGAGACATTAATCTGGGGAAATATTATGATTGTGCGTGGTTGATACATCGACTGTTGTTTAATGAAATACAGTTCAATTGATCAATTATGGTAAATCCAGTCAGGTCTCTGCCATCATAGAATTGATAAGACGATTGATTGCTTCTGCAATCTCTAAGAGATTTTATACAAACTTATGAATTTAGAATGAAATATGAAGGCACGTAACCATGAACTAATTGTTGTAAGTCGTATAATGAAAGATAGTGTGTATTCCACTGTTGTGTCTGAACGTCATGCTAGGGTGTTTGAAGAAGAGGATCATGCTGTTCTGGGCCGGGGTTATAAAACTTTCCTCAGATCTCAAACACGAGCTCAAGAAATTTGATTGGTTATTTGCTCTTGGCTCAACCAATCAGAAACTCAAGACTGAGTTTGAGATTGGAGAAAAGTTGTATAACCTCCAGGCCTGGTCTGTCTATCAACCGTTTATTTAGTTTTCTACCTGCATCTGGTTTTCTCCAATCTCAAACTCGGTCTCAAGCTTCCGATTGGTTAAGCCAAGTGCAAAGCTCAGAATCACCCAATCAAATCACTTGAACTCGAGTTAGAGATTTGATAAATTTTATAACCTCCGACCCAGGTCTGTTTATCAACAGTTTATATAGTTTCCTACTTTCATCTGAGTCGTGATAGCGCAGTGGATGCGCGTTCGCTTCAGGTGCGAAATGTCCGGTGTTCGAGCACCGATGGAGCCGTTACGATTGTGCCCTTAGGCAAGGCATTTAAATTCCACGTTACCTCTTCTCTCTCTCTCTCTCTCTCTCTCTCTCTCTCTCTCTCGTGGCGATGGATTCCATCAGGAATGAGGTCTCAAGAGTGATTATTATAAGTTGAAATAACCTATTTCGCAATCGAGCTAAAATAAATTTGTATAAACTACCTTCATCTGATTATTATCTTGCGTTTCGTTTCGACACGAGGATATTATATTATCGGTATATGTGTTATAAATGGCACTAATTGTATGGTCGTGTGCAGGTTGGTGCATTTTGAAAGCATTACGTAATATTAATAAACTCGTGACATGTTCTGCTGTCCGATTAGCACAATGGTTAGCACACTCGCTTCTCACCTAGTCAACCAGAGTTCGATCCTCGAACCGGGAACTATGTAAGGTGGTACGATGGTCGCCAGATTGGACATGTACGAGTTTCCGGGTACTCCGGTTTCCCTCCCACAGCAATGACAACATTTACGTTTTCAGCCGTGCCAACGAGTGAGATTAATAGATAGATAGATAGATAGATTTCTTTATTTATAGAGGGTGACCTAATTAGTTTGAACTAATCCTCCTTAGGGCCCTCTTCAATGTGTTAACACTATAGAATAAATGTACATACACAATAATTATAACATAGTTATGCCGTACAATATACATGCATAATGTTGTACAATGTAACTTAAACAACAGCCTAAGTAAATCAGGTACTTTGATAGAAATACAAAACGACATAAGCATATTGATTTACAATCACTATATATATAGAACTGTCTAGTGTCTACCAATTAAAACGTTGTATCCATACTTTACATTTTGTCTTGAATATATTTAAAGATCTGGATGTCTTAATTTCAAATGGTAGACAATTCCATATCTTTGGACCAGAGTATTCTAATGATTTCTTATACATTTCACATCTAGGTCTTGGAATATAGAGATCCATATTTGAAACATATATAACTTGTTAAAACATGGTTAGCAATCGTTGTAATAATAAACACAAATAATTAATATAATTAATTGTTATACAACAACCACTCATAGAATAGTTTAATATGTCACTGATACAAGCCGTTATGCTGAGATTAAATGGTCTTGCATCCTTGCTCTATGTTTTATTAATTAATATGTACACGGCAATTGTATTTCCATTCTATGAACGTATATGGCCTGTTTGTATCCATTTTCGCATGAATTTCCTTACTAATGGTAATACTAGTATGCAATTGACATGCGTACTCGGAAGTTACGGGCATGCGCATTCGCCGTGTTCGGCAGCGTTCCGGCTTGCAAGAAACTGCGTGTCTTACAGATTACGCTGTAGACGGATCTGTATTACAGTGGTAACACGATGGATTGGTAATCCAGGGATCGCAGGTTCGATCCCCGTCTGACCCTAATAAAATTAACAGTCTTTCAGATGGGACGTTATACCGAGGTCTCGTGTCGGTGCTTTACACCGTGCACGTAAAAGAACCAGAGGAGATTCTGTAATGGGTCTCTGTCTGTATCATTGCACTATCCTCCAAAATTCTATAATGACTAATCTCTTCAGGAGGTGACGCTCATATGGGCAACCGGTAGCGACGATAAATAAACGTAAAAATACACTTACGTTGTTCCAAGGATTATCTAATTACTAGCTCCGCCACACGGTAATTCGCAAATATATACGAAATAATTTTTAAATGCAAAGTGCAATATTTCTTCTTTGTGTCAGTGAAAGAATAAATAATGTAAATATACATAATGAATCGCGTGTTAATAGTTTCCATCGGGGTATTAACTTAAACACGCCCAATGCAGTTCATACCCGGATGGAAACTATTAACCCACGATTCATTCCTTAAGTATATTGTGTATGTTAATATGTCATATCATACTATATTCAAGTATGTTCCGTTCACCGCTTCATGTATTCGGAATAAGCAACGAAATGATGCACGTGCCGTTATAATATGTTTTTACAGAATTTGACAGTATCCCAAAAGAGTATCGTCCAATGACTAATAGAGCAATATGGCAATATTCTCAAATGGCGCATGATCAACGATTATGCCGTAATATATTGAGTTTCGTTATCTATTTCAAGAATAAAACAACTTTGACGTGAAGACTTTAATCAACTGCAACTCTACACACAAGCTTACGATAACACGAGTGCTAATACCAACTCCGTAGGGACACATCACGTCGAGAAATGAATCATTCCGCTTGCATTCAAATACACTTGAATTATTGGTGGTAAATCCATCTTGTGTCAGTCCAAAAGGGTCATTTTGTCTCTAGTACAATGTAAGAAATACTATTTGTCTTTATTTATTTAGTTATTTATTGGCGAATAAAACATGGTTTGGAGTTCTGACGCGTAGGAATTAACCACACAGGCCGTAAGCCTAAGTGGTTAATTCCGCGCTCAGAACGACACACCCGTTTTATTCGACAATAAATAACGCAAAGACAAATATTATTTCGATTCTAGCATGGCCAAAATATCTAAAAGTGTAAACAGTGTTCGTGTTATTTTATGCGTAAATTGATATCACCAAAACAACAAAAATGCTAGTACAGTCAAACCTGTGTTAGTGGTCACCTCCATTAAACAGCCAACCTGTATTAAGCAGCCAAGTTCCATATTTCCAATATGTTGTTTTATTATACAGTTGACCTCAATTAAGCAGCCACCTGTGATTAGCAGCCACTTTCTGTGATTTTTTAAACATTGCTTCAATTCTAAAGCAGATACATTTGCTAAACTGTCTGTACTAGATGATATAGAAAACGCACACCTTCATTATATGATTACTATTACATGAAAACGAAATACGAAGGATTCCATCAAAGATATATCACATCTTTATTACAAAACACAAACTGAACAACTAAAAATATTCCAAAATGTTTAAAACTATGTATTTATATAGTTATTGTTTTCATGTAAAAACACACTTATCCGAAGTGTGCGTTTTCTATATGCTCCACTATATATATACTGTTTTAGAGTTTGCTACACAGTATATGAAGATACAAATTGGGGTCACCGACCTAATATTAGCACATAATTCAATTTATCATGATTCGAACCCCCAAAATTGGCCCTTTTTTTCACGAAAACTACCATTATCAAAACGTGCAACAGATCCATGCAATATCATATATTGAAAGTGATCATATACAGTGTATGTATTGAGTAGTAACATCATAATGAAATAAATTGGTTTCTTATCAACCTAGCTTTAGCTCAATGTTGCCTTTTATCATCGGACCCCCACATTTTTATTTTTCATGAACAAATCGTACTTGTTCTCATTTGAAGGAAACACTAATTTGAAACTTTTCTATAAGATTATAACACGGTGTGAAAGTACAGTATACACACAATAAACTCTTATACAACTTCAAATGATTATATTTATGAGCTTCAATGAGAAATGGGACAACTCCACACTTAATTTACTATATGAATGAACACATGTGGCGTGTAGCAAGCAAGATATGGCTACACTATTCCTCATTTCGAAAATCACTTTTAAATGTATTTGTTATTTGTTGTGACCTCTTCCAGGTGTAAAAGTAACGGTAGGTATAGAGGAAGACCACTCTATTACATGTATGTAATGTTTAAGAATTATGCTATAACGTTTATTTATCGTCGCTACCGGTTGCCCATTTGAGCGATGTACAGTTTACCCAACAACACCTTTCCTGTGCAGACTCAAGCTGTTAACCAGTACTTGGTGCATCAACATCCGTAAGAAGCTTTTCATATAAAGAGACACGGTCTGAGCGAGGCTCGATCCCGTGACTATCAGTGATGATCTAATAGGTTACAGTGACATACAAGTCAGCGACCGTAGCTACTCGACCACGGAGACAGACCTGATTAAGATTGTCCACATGTTGATATGTATACTTGTCTTGTGTGAAATAAAACATTGACAGCGTCGGTAGTATTATAACGGTTTAGCAATACAAGACGCTCTAGGCTGCCACGAAAACAGGAGAGCAATCATAAATGCAATGCGATTAATGGGTATTCAGTTCTCTCCAAAAACCAGACTGTAGACAGAGAATGGCAATTGTGAAGTCTGAATATTGCTAAGATAAATGTACAGGTCATGTTGTTCTACTGTATTTGTATGATATAGTTACCATGCTAACGGATCGTGTGTTTGAACAGCTCAATTCTGTTCCGTGAAAAGTGTATTCATTTTGAACGATATACCATAGTTTCCATATTTCCATATATATATACAGTTGACGCATTTGATATGTACGTACATTAACTTTATCGTAGGATTTTGTCAGACAGAACCAGGCTTTGATCCAAAAACGTATAATCTGTATTCAGTTGCAAACTACACATAAACAAGCATTAACAACGTATATTAATCACTCTCGCTGTGCGGTCGTTTGTGTGGGTGGGGTGTACCCGGAGTCAACCAATATACCATATGTTCGAACTGGCGACTACCGTACCATCTCGCTTACTGTGTCGGTATGAGGTCAGAGAAGTGTATATGGGCACTACTCTGATTGGCTCCACGTTTATATTCCGTCCGCCTCCGTGGTCGAGTGGTTACGGTCGCTGACTTGTATACCACTGTAACCTATCAGCACTGATGGTCACGGGTTCGAGCCCCGCTCAAGCCGTGTCTCATTTATATGAAAAAGTTGGCAGTTTCTTACGGAGGTTGGTGCATCCAAGTAACCGCTGGAGCCTGCCCAGGAAAGGTGTTGTTAAGTAAACTGCCCGCCGGCGATATAGCCTGAAATGGTGCTGATGCAGGCGTAAAACCCGAAATATAACATATAACATAACATAACGTTTATATTCCTTAAAGCTGATGTTTCTTGACTTTTGTGTTTTATTGGCACAGT
The DNA here is from genome assembly GCA_014843695.1 of Archivesica marissinica. Taxonomy (NCBI): domain Eukaryota; kingdom Metazoa; phylum Mollusca; class Bivalvia; order Venerida; family Vesicomyidae; genus Archivesica; species Archivesica marissinica. The sequence goes on from CM026390.1 coordinate 49,017,354, forward strand.
GTTGGTTTTCTCAAATGACTGTATATGAATTGAATGATGTAAGTTCCATTTAAATCCCAAGGCTTCATCCAGACAGTTATGAATGTGTTGTTCCCAAGGCACAACGCTACAGACGGATATGTAGTCCAGTGGTTAACACGCTGGACTGGTAATCCAGGGATCGCAGGTTCGATCCCCCGTCTGACCCTAATAAAATTAACAGTCTTTCAGACGTTAAACCGAGGTCTCGTGTCTGTGCTTTACACCGTGCACGTAAAAGAACCAGACTAGACTCTGGAATGGGTCTCTGTCTGTATCATGCACTATCCTCCAAAAATCTAAATTGACTAATCTCTTCAGGAGGCGTCGCTCATATGGGCAACCTGTAGCGACGATAAATAAACGTAAAACACACACAGGCACAGCGCTTCATAATGTTGCAGTAAAACAACAGCATGCAAAGAAATTGCTAGTTAATATGTCCTGCGTACAACGACCCAGTAAGTATGTTCACTATGTGATTGCCAATATTGACAGTAATTGCTTCAGTGTGTATTAACTGATTGTCGATTAATAGTGCTGATATGACGATCCAGATTTGTCTCAAGTTCTTTAAGGAAACGAATAGATTGATAGCCTTGCTTCCTATCGGGAACGATTATTTGTGTTTCTTTAATTGAAACGTCCTGTAACATCGACCATAAACTCATTTACAGATAATTTGCTGCAGTCTGCTTGTACAAATATACGAGAATTGTCAATGTTCGACAGTCTAGACATAACAGTTTACTATTTACTTCGCTTGAACAGCACACATAGATAATGATTGACAATATTATGCAGTATTATTTGAACCGTGTGTCCACCTGTACCGTAATCGAACAGTAAAAGTTCCACGTCCAATTTATAAGACAAGTATTTATTATACATTAAATTGATACTATGTGCATACGCACTATACGGGGCTTTCAAAATCCCAGTTCGTCTCCCCTTAATGAGATTTCATCTACTGGCTGAAGAAATGTTACAAGAAAATGTCACTAAGTTAATCACGTCTTATTAAATACCAACAGTAATTTCCATTGTAATATCGTAGCTAAAGTATACGGTATGTGGCGTTCTTTATAGCAATATATTTTAGCCATGGCTCCATCTGATTTACGAAAGTTATCGAAACGATTTGTATGCTCTAGTTTGTAAACAAACAAAAATGGCGGATTTTTAGTTGTATTTTCGAAGTAGTGGTGTGGTGGCATTTCTATTTAATTGTGTCGCGAAACTACCCTGTGTTTAGAAGTTACTTGCATGTAAGGTACAATGTTTTATGTTCACAATGTTATAAAGATTGGGATATATGTGCTCACAGAAAATGGCTGAAACTCCTTTTATTCATAATAATCTCGGTTGTTGCATCCTTAATATGCCAGTCCGATTAGCGCAGTGGTTAGCGCGCTCGCTTCTCACCAATGCGACCCGGGTTCGATCCACGGACAGGGAAGTATGTGAGATGGTACGATTGTCGCCAGATCGGACAGGTGGGTTTTCTCCGGGTACTCCGGTTTCCTCCCACATGAATGACCACATATACGCTTGCATCCGAGCCAACGAGAGTGATTAATATAAGTTGTTAAAACTTGCTTCGTAATCGTTGTAAAATAAATAATGTTTAAACTAATATGCCAGTTATACATTTTTACATTCCAACGTGTTCTGGTCCAACGCGTGTGTGTGTTTTACGTTTATTTATCGTCGCTACCGGTTGCCCATATGAGCGACGCCTCCTGAAGAGATTATTTATTTTAGATTTTGGAGGATAGTGCATGATACAGACAGATACCAATTCCAGAGTCTCCTCTGGTTCTTTTACGTGCACGGTGTAAAGCACCGACACGAGACCTCGGTTTAAGGTTCCATCTGAAAGACTGTTAATTTTATTAGGTCAGACGGGGGATCGAACCTGCGATCCCTGGTTTACAGGTCCAGCGTGTTACCACTGAACTACGGATCCGTCTGTGGTCCAACGCGATATGTGAAATATGTATATAAACAGAAAACCAATACAATAATCACGATATAGGTGATCCAGGTAATTAGTATCGACCAGGTATAATGAGATACAATCATTTAGTCAAAATAAAAGCGTGTTTCACTATAACTTAGTGTAATGGTATCGTCCTCAATATCGCGTTGCATTCATACGCTCACATGTATAGTTTGGGAAGGCTAAACGTAATGTCATTATGCCATTGCTTTAGACACATGCTTTTATGCAAAATGGAAATATCGTTTTGTTTTGATTGAAAGACAAAGCCCTTATCTATACCATCGGAGAGATAAAAGATAAAAGCCAATAATTTACCTATACGAGGAATCCTGTTATCTACGGAGGAGAACAATCCATTTGTCTATGGTCTATATCAAGCGTGTCAAATATCTGTATATCTACACTCAACAAAATTCCCAATCCGTCACCTGGTGTTATAAAATATTGTATTTGCTATTTTACATATATAGTATATATGATAAAATGCAAAATGGGTTGGGCAACAAGTTCTATCAACATTAGTAAACTGCCCTCCCCCAATCGGTCAGCTGGTGTTATAAAATATGTTCAGCCAACTTATAATAATGTACATCTTTCCATATTGTCATTTAGTGCATTTTATGTGAAGTATGTGAGATGGTACGCTGGTCGCCATATAAGACAGGTGGGTTTTCTCTCCGGGTACTCCGATTTCCTCCCACATGAATTTCCACATTTACTCTTTCATCAACGCCAACGGGAGTGATTAATATAAGTTGATAAAACTTGCTTCGCAATCGTTGTAAAATAAATAAATTTAAACTTGTTCATGCATTTATTCCAGATGATTATAAAGATATTCATTGCACACAAATCTGAAATACATGATACAGGAGTATATGGATGTTGCTATGGTTATTAGTTTGCTCCAAATACTTTAGAAAGCCAGGTAATCGATTAGGAATTGTATTGAGTGCATGTTCCTGGTTTAACTCTAGTCGGCTCATTCTCCATCGTACAGAAGCGACACAGCGTTTTTAAACGCCATCTTAATGACAAAACGATTTTTTTAATTTTCCTCTAGCTGATTAGCGCATTAATACACCCTGACATTCAGAAGGAAATGTCAGCCATATTATAATTACCACCCCTAATTCAATAGACTAATTAGACTAATTATCCCTGACCTGAAAATATCAATTCTTAATCACGTTGTCGTGTGATCTGGTGTTGCTTTTGTCTGTTCCAATTCCAAGTGAATTAAGTGCATAGTTTGTGCAATACCACCGTCTCAGTTAACTATTATTTGCGTATAATTATTGATAGTGCGTGCTTTACGCTTATATATCGTCGCCCATATGAGCGACGCCACCATTTTCGATGAATACAGACAGAGAACCATTCAAGAGTCTCCTCTGGTTCTTTTACGTGCACGATGTAAAACACTAACACGAGACCTCAGTTTATAGTCCCATCTGAAAGACTGCTAATGTTATTAGGGTCAGACGGGGGATCGAACCTACGACCCCTGGATTACCAATCCAGCTTGTTACCATTGGACTACAAATCCGTCTGTAAGAAAGACTGATAATTTTATTAGGGTCAGACGGGGGATCGAATATTATAGGATTAGAGATAATTGTTTGTGTACCGGTTACTGCTACGTAGTCGAGTGGTTAAGGTCGCTCACATGTATATCCCTGTAACCTATCATCACTGATTGTCACTGGTTTGAGCACCGCTCAGGCCGTGTCAATTAATATGAAAACATGTTGACAGTTTATTCTGGAGGTTAGTGTACCAAGTACTGGTTAATCGCTGGAGTCGGTCCAGGAAAGGTGTTGCTAGGTAAACTGCCCGTCGGCGATATAGCCCAACATGGTGCTTGTGAAGGCTTAAAGCTCGAACAAAGAAACAAACCCAACACTGAGTTGAATAAACTTACCGTTTGATAAGCAGGTACTTGTTCTCAATAAAAGACTAAGCCTTATGAATCGCCGTAATACTATGGTCTCTATAAGTGACAGATCAATCTACATTAACTATAGCATCAGTATTTTATAATATCAAACTTATGGATTGACTATGTTATGCAACATTTGAGGTATCCACACAGCGGAACCCCTATAGGAAAATATAATAAAGTACAATGCATGTAACGTGATGCGTGGTGATGTGGCATGAATGTATTCACGAATATAGTCCTATAAGTTACCAAGTGTAAATATATTTACTTGATACATTGATGGACTATGACTTCAATTGTTTGATATTATCATTCACTCATAATATTTTATGAGTGAATGATAATATCAAACAATTGAAGTCATAGTCCATCAATGTATCAAGTACAAACATATATAATTACATATATATACAAACATGCATGGTCGCATACACACGTTGTTACACATAATATACATTATATTTTACATTTTTATAACACGATTCTGCGACTAAGCATTCTGTCAAATAGTTGATGGTTAATAGTCATAGTCTAAACCGTTGACTGCAACGAATGGTGATTTTGGTATTTTCTGTCCCGATTGGAGACGGTGGCTTGGTAGAATTATGTAAACGTGAAGTCTACTGGTAACCTGTTACGGCAATGTCTTTTATTAGCCTGCTATTCATTAACATTGAACTTTCATTTGTTTATACAAATTTATTTTAGCTCGATTGCGAAACAAGTTCTTACAACTTATATTAATCACTCTCGAGACCTCATTCCTGATGGAATCCATCGCCACGAGGGAGAGAGAAGGGACAACGTGGAATTTAAATGCCTTGCTTAAGGGCACAATCGTAACGGCTCCAGCGGTGCTAGAACTCCGGACCTTTCGCACTTGAAGCGAACGCTAAATATTTCACAATTTCGAAGCAAGCACATGATTTCCAGAGCAGGTTTAGCCAACCTAAACGGTAAACCAGTACTAAGCAATGTGCGTTAAGTGCCTTGATCAATGACACTACATACGTGGCCTGACCGAGTAACGACCCCGGGACTGTTCGATTCCAAATCAGACGCTCTACCAATGGTCCACGGACGCCACACGTGTCTATTCTACAAATAAAACCAACAAAACATTTCAATCATTTTAAATTACCTCTAATAGTATTCACAATACAGATAATGAATGGAGAAAAACTACCGGTAATAAGTCCAGACTAAAAGCCCACTTGATGAATCGGCTTCATTATTTTAGATTCTTGCCACGTTTATGGGTACAAATTGCCGCTGGTACTGTTTTAAAGGCCATGCTCCAATTAAACTAAAAGCTCTGCGTTTGTTTTATTACCAAGACATGGTAATCGTATATACTATGCTGAATAATGATGGAGTTGTAAAATTTATGCAAGACTTCATGCTAATATACTAATGTAAAGAAAAGGAAATACGTCTTTCTGATTGATGCCATCCGAATCCCTCCAGGACGTAACGTCAACTATCTAGGAGTAAATACAGTGCTGCTGCAGTGTATTCTACGCGCCGTAGAATGTAAGATATTGAGCCTGCACTTTGAAATGGAGACAATATAACAACGACTTGTATTCAATCATGTCAAATATGTGTGTTTGGATACGTTTGTTGGTCTGTTGTTGCTTGTTTGGAGTTTAATGCTGCGCTCGCAGCTTATGTCATATCGCGACTGTCCAGATAATATGTGTGGAGGAAGGCTCCGTGTGCCACTACGAGTAGCATTTCATGCACTGTCGGGAAACCTGGTAGAACCACCGACCTTCCGCAACCAGGTAGAACCACCGACCTTTCGCAAGCCAGCTTGATAGCTTTCTCACTTGAAATAATTCTCAATGGTAGCGTAGTTCGCTTCAGGTGTGAATGGTCCGGAGGTCACACACAGCAGTAGCCGTTACGAGTGCACCCTAGAGCAAGGCACTTAAAGACCACACTGCCCCTTCTCTCTCCCTCGTGGCAATGGATTCCATCAGGAATGAGGTCTCTAGAGCGATTAATCTAACTTTTAAAACCTTGTTTCGCACTCGAGCTGAATTAAATTGTATAAAACTACCGAAAGAGGAGCATCTATTGTTTTTATTTAATTGGCTTCACATCCGCAGTGTTGGCGTCCACTTTCTTGTTCATGGCTGTCCAACGCTTATTTAATCCTGATTTAAACTTATCAACTTAAGCCAGTGGAAATAATTCTGTGGTAAACAGTTGCTTCTTACATCTCTGCATTTATTGAACAGCAACTATACATGTACATATTTCGTATCGGCCACGGCCATATATGGCCAAGTTATTAACGTAAACTACTCCAATTATATTTGTTACATTCTTTAACCCAGACATGCACATTTGTTTGGTTGCATGGTTATAAAGGTAAAAAAAAAAGTATTAAATAAAGTTTCATTTTTCTCAGTTAATACGCAGAATGCGGCATGTAAATTTTACTTATACTTTAGTTCGTTTAGAAATAGAACAGTTATATTATGTATGTAAGAATGATACATACATCTACTAGCGTAAAATGTCGACGCTCCGGCATGTTTAGCTAGCTAACCTATACATTTGCAGTGGAGATATGATATTCTGACATGCAACGGTTTATCATTGTTATATATGTATGCTTATGTTAGTAATTCTATGAGCATCATGCATTGTAGCCTACTGATTGTAATACCTCATTTATTCAAGTACGTCATTAAATGAGAGAATAAATGATAGTTGACTTGATAAAAGACAGAAAACAGTAGACACTACCTTTCGAGCTCAGCTTTAGGTTGTTTAATAATAATAATAAATATTTTATTTTACGAGAGAACTCATTTAGCAAAGGTTAATCTACCACGAGGCCCTCAACATATACAAATCAAATGCAATCAAAAGATATGACTTTAAGTTAGAACTGCACATTGGAATTATATAGTAATATAAAAGTGGAAAAGCAAAGAAACTATATATAATATGCAATGGAATATGATGATATATGAAATTGGCTAATATAGTAGAAAAGGTGAATGAGACAATTACTGACAATAAATCTATCTAACAATATGTATGAATTCAGCGTAAATACAGCAATTCACAATATCTAGTAAATATAGCAATGACATTATACAACACAATTGTGATACAGACTGTGTACACTATCATCTGAAGTAATAATAGTAGAAATATGTGATTAGTTTGTATTGTCATTGACCCACCGTAAGGATAGATTTTTGAACTGTTGAATAGTTGGGCATTTTGAACTGAGTGAGTTAATGAATTCCAAATAGATGATCCTGAAAATGCAAATGTATTACGAACGAATTCACAGTTTGGCTTTGATAACATTCTGAATGTGACAGCCATCATTTCAAGTGAGTGTGTAAGGTTGTAAAACGCCTATTAAATACACATAGTAAAATGTAAAAACAAATAGTCTGTTCATTTATATTTCCAATCTTTCATTTCTTCTGATACCACATCCACTGTGAAGACGTATTCAAATCAGCCTGAAACACACCAAGAATATTTCAAATTTTAAGTTTCAAATAACAAGTGCTCGCCTGTGAATAACGTCACTGTGTTTACACACTGTATTCCTCCGCCTAATAATACAGTATACCAACCTTCAGTTTGCAATGGCCTGAATTCTTATACCACATCTTTTCTACACATCAACTAGTCTGAAGTCGTCTCAAGTCACATAATTTCTCAAAAATCACAAAAACTATACACTGCCTGTCATGAAAATGCATTTTTACCAAAAATAAAAATTAACTATATTAGTTATTGGGACTACATTCGACCGCGGATGTACTTTTGCCTATTTACGTATTTACAACCTGTACATTGACCATTATCGATAACACACAGTGCTAAGTCTCGTTCTCAATCTCACGTGACATACATCTTCTCAGATACACAGTTATGAATGCCGTTGAACGCCAGCACTTGGGTCCTATGTACATTAATAAAATATGTTATTATATGGTTTATTCTAGAGTGGAAAAAAGGTCATGGCGGGTCAGAAAATGGACAGGGTGGGCCAGAAAAGAGGCAGAGTGCACTTTGAGCCGCGATGAGGCGTGGGAGGGGGTATTTTGGGGTTAGCCTCTAGAACATTTTGCTAAATAAACGTGAATGATCAAAGAGGCAGTAAGGCAGTACATATTGGTGTTAAGCGCGGAGGAGTTCTAAGTTATATAGGTATTCCCACCCGAAGGCACCAATCGGCTGTCCGATTAGCGCAGTGGTTAGCGCGCTCGCTTCTCACCAATGCAACCCGTGTTCGATCCTCGGACCGGGAAGTACGGTGGTCGCCAGATCGGACAGGTGGGTTTTCTCCGGGTACTCTGGTTTCCTCCCACACGAATGACCACACATACGCTTTCATCCGCGCCAATGAAAGTGATTAATATAAGTTCTTAAAACCTGCTTCGCAATCGTTGTAAAATAAATAAAGTTTAAACATAAAGACACAGGTTTAGGCTTATATAATATATAAATATAAGCAAAAGGCCGGAGCAAAAGGGCACACTGACTTGGCTAAAAAGGGCAGAGTGGCACGCAATTCGGCCCAATAAATATCATTACATAGTTCGCTCACCCAAGCTATGCTCGCTCGATGTGTGGTATTAGTATACCTTGTCTATTTCTGACGTCATTGGATCCGGTGTGTGCAGAGATTATAAACCCGTTCTTATATCTCAAACTCGAGCTCAGGTGGCATTACGGGATGACTCTGAGTTTTACACTCAGTTGAACCAATCAGAACATTGAGTTTGAGATAGGAGAACAGTACCCCAATACCTGATGTTTATATCAGTGTCAGAAATGGCTGGCCCCTTTCAATAGGGTACCACTCTAATAATAAAACACTTGATACCCTATATATTCCCTATGGACCCTATATATACCTTATATATGACTTTCCTACATCAATTGGAATTATGCAAATGTCCCATTAGAAGTGTAGTTCTGATAAATGCGAGTTGTCTAGAATGGAACAAAACAATAGGATTTACTCAAATCCTCCTGGAATTATTAAAAATACTGTAGTTATTGCACTTGCTTACTGTATAACATTCGTGCACATCACACGTTTGTCGTGCGATTGTTTGTCTACGCGATTTAGTCGCGACAGTACATATCCAAATAATGACATTTAGATCGTCTCAGTTGTCGAGTGGTTACGGTCGTTGACTTGTATGCCACTGTAAACTACCAACACTGATGGTCACGGGTTCGAGCCCCGCTCAGACCGTGTCTCTTTATATGAAAAAGTTGGCAGTTTCTTACGGAGATTGGTGCACCAAGTACTGGTTAACCGCTGTAGCCTGTCAATGAAAGGTGTTTTTAGGAAACCTGCCCGTCGCTCAAATGGGCAACCGGTAGCGACGTTAAATAAACTTAAAAATAGTAATTGGTAATCTGAGCCAAATAGACCAAATGCATTTTCGTTTTACGTAATACCCAATCTGGGGCCTCCATGGCGGAGTTGGTATGGTCGTTGATTTCAAATCAGTAGCCACTCCCCGTCGTACGTTCGAATCCCACTCGGGGTATCGAATTATTTAATGAGAGGAAGCTATTCAGCTAGCACGCGGGAGGCCGGTGGTTCTACCGGGTGCCCGCCGGTTCCTGAAATACTGCTCTGATGGTCACGGCCAGGGTATTCCGCCTCCAACAGCAGATGCATAGACGTCACAAAAAACCTAACATTCCAAACACACCAACCAATCTAGAAAGTAGCAATATAACCTTTAACAATATAACTACCATAGCTATGTGGAGTATATCGTATCTGAATCGCAATTGTTTTGATTCGAGGGGAAAAAATCTAATTTATTCCAGTTTACATTGGAAGCGTAGCACATTGTATTTTTTACAATAACGTATCTCATATTCAACAGTACTCACAAAGGAAAACTACGTGAAAATCAATTTTCATCGCCATTATTTTCCTTTCTTTGTCGCAAAACTAGCTCATTTATTCTGAGAATGGTCCGCTGGAGAGAAAAAGAGATGGAACGGTCATTATTCTTGTATAATTATCCGTTCTTGTATGTGGAATATATTGCAATTTGCAATTGATATAGTCAATTTCTTGAAAAACTGAGAGATATATAATATTTCTTCAATACATTCCAACTCAGTGCTCATTTCTTCAATACTATCCAACTCAGTGCTCATGAATTTCAGTGTTCCACAGGGGTCTGTTTTAGGCCCGAAATTGTACACTATGTATACCAAGCCTGTAGGAGCCATTTGTAAACACCATGGACTGAACCATCACTTTTATGCTGACGAGTCCCAGCTTTACCTTTCATTCAAACCAACCGTTCAAGCTTCACAAGCAGAGACACTACTTCGAGTGGAAAACTGTCTACAAGACATTGTTGCTCGGATGCATGCCAATATGTTAAAACTCAATACTGATAAAACTGAAATGATTATGTTTTCTAGTCAGCGAAATTTCCAACACATTGAAAACATAAATGTGAAAGTAGGAGACTCAAATACAGAACCATCAACATGTGTGAGAAATCTAGGGGCTTTCCTAGACTCAAGAATGGATATGGACAAACATGTAAATTCCGTGACAAAATCATGTTATGCGCAGATCCGACGGATTCGACACATTCGGCAGTATTTAACAACAGAAGCCACGAAAACTCTCATAAACTCGCTCGTTACATCCAGGCTCGACTACTGTAATTCACTTTTGTACGGCGTGCCAAAAAACACTTCCAATAAATTACAAACTGTTCAAAACACAGCAGCTCGCATCATAACCAGAACATCCCGTTTCAGGCATGTAACGCCCATTCTAAAAGAACTTCATTAGCTACCAGTTCAAGAAAGAATAAAGTATAAAATACTGACTCACACATATAAAGCATTGAATGGAGAAGCACCGATTTATATGAGAAACTTGCTTGAAGTTTATATACCAAGGAGAGACTTACGGTCTAAAAATGAAGCAGCTACTCTTGTGTTACCAAGAAGTCGGACTGTCACATACGGAGATAGAAGTTTCATGACTGCTGCCCCAAAACTTTGGAATTCTCTTCCATCAAATCTTAGAAGTGCAGCAACAGTGTGTTCTTTCAAAAAGGCTTTGAAGACACACCTTTTTAAATGTTCATATCGAACTGAGTCTGTGCTCAATCAGGATTAAGACTGCAAATGAACACATTTTATTTAATTATTACCTATATTTTAATTGTTATAATTTTAGATCCGAATATTTTATAGCATATTTAGAATCCATTGTAATTGTGTTTGCTATTTTTTGTCTTGTTTTATCTCATTGTATGTGGAAGTTTTTATCAATATTTGTGATATTTAGACTGTAAAGCGCTTTTGAACGTTTTATTTTTAGATGAAAAGAGCGCTATATAAGTTTGGTATATAATAATAATAATAATAATAATAATAATACATTCATTTTGTTACGTTTATTTACCGTCGCTACCGGTTGCCCATATGAGCGACGCCTCCTGAAGAGATTAGTTATTTTAGATTTTGGAGGATAGTGCAATGATACATACATAGACCTATTCCAGAGTCTCCTCTGGTCCTTTTACGTGCACGGTGTAAAGCACCGACACGAGACCTCGGTTTAACGTCCCATCTGAAAGACTGTTAATTTTATTAGGGTCAGACGGGGGATCGAACCTGCGATCCCTGTATTACCAGTCCAGCGTGTTACCACTGGATTACATATCCGTCTGTATACATTCATTCATACGTATGACAATTCTTGTAATCTAAAATAACTTAAGGGAATGGGTTTATACTTCCATAAACGTGCTAAACCTTTTATGGAACAACATGATTAAACATGATTGGATTTCTTTAGTGCAAAACTCAGTAAGAATGTGCTTCTAATGAATGCAATTGTATGATTGCAACTATTGTATGATTGCAACTATTGTATGATTGCAACTATTGTATGATTGCAACTATTTTGGAAATTGTGAAAGTCAGTTTGGCCAGGAATATCACTGAACAGAAGTATTCTAATTATGTTCGTTTCAGTATACGATCAAATTATATTTCACCGAATCGATGCTGAAAGGAATATGTTCTGGAAGAGCTGGCGTCACTCGTCATAATGTTAGATTTCAATGTTCGTCAATAAAATATCATTATTTATCACATAAACTACGGGGTGGGAGTTTAATAAAGCCATGTCATAAATTCGGTAATACACTAGTGTATTAAATATGCAAATGAGGTAAATGCGTGGGCGAATCACGTAGCGATTCGCAGTGACATACATGTTTACATCAACTAGCACGCGCTGTGTAACTTTGATTGTGACGTCATTTGCCAACACATCGTGTACATTTTGTATTTGTTAAAAAATACTGTTTGAAAATAATTTAAAAGTGTTTAATATTGAATTGTTGCACATGATATGTTGTGATAGTTTAAAAACTGTTTACAAAGGAAGAAAATAAAAAAATTGGAGTATTTAGTGACGTACTATTTTCTTGGCCCATTAAGTAGAAACCGCAGTACTACTCTGGCTTCCATTTGCTAAAGGGGAAGTGTGTTAAATCATGACACATTATTACTGCGTATTTGGTTTATGTGATAAAAAGAATCTTACATTCGTGTCTTTCCATATTGAATTTATTAAACTCGTTGAATAAAAATGATAAAATGCTCGGCACAGCCTCGCATTTTATCATTTTATTCAACTCGTTTAATAAATTCAATATGGAAAGCCAATCATGTAAGATCTCTATATCATACACTGAACGGACACTTTTCTTTTATCCTGGGAAACATTTCCATGATAGAAAACAATGCTACAACTCCTTCTTCTTCTTCTTGTCGTTCGCGAATCACATGGACAAGCCGGCAGCAAACACGAAATGGGCCGTCCTCCTCAGATCCTCCCGGCAGCCATGTAACTTCGTCTGGAGAGAAGTATCTGTTGCCCAGGTTGTTTTCCTCAGCCCATGAAGATTAGGACACTCCTGGAGGATGTGTTCTGCAGTCTGGTCCCCTATTTTGCAGCTGCAGGCAGTTGATGGAGCTAGTCCAAGCTTCCGACACATATGGAAGTTCAGGCGGTTATGCCCTGTTCTAAGCCGGAATATCGTGACTTGCTCCTGTCTGGTGAGAAGGTGGTAGTCATCCTTCTCGACTGTTGGCTTTGATGCAGATTTGATTATGGTGCATTTCTCCTTGTAAGTCAAATCTTTGTCTGGTTGCCTCTCGGTAGAACCTTGCTTGGCAAGCTGGTCAGCGGCTTCATTGCCAGGAATGCCTATGTGTGCAGGTACCCACTGGAGGACAGTTCTTTTAGTTACGCTGACTGTTCGAAGGGCTTCCATCAGGTGGGGTTCTTTGTTGTTAGACAGGGCATCCAGAACTGAGAGCGCATCAGTCAGGAAGACAACCTGGGCACACTCCACAGTGTTGTGTACTAGAGATGCTGCTGTTTCAAGGGCCTGTACTTCTGCCCCATAGTTGCTGCAGTGTACTCCAGTAGGTAGAGCAACTGACTGTGTGTGTCCATCTGGGTGTCGGACATACACGCCTGCTCCTCCGTTTGCTACTGCTCTTGTGGCTGAACCATCTGTGTAGACTTGTAGCCATGCTTCTCCAGGATAACTCTTGTCGATGTGTGCTAGTGTGAGGGCACGTTTGACGTCATCATGTTGTCTATCTCTGGATGTCATGTATGGGATTGTACTGCAGATGGTAACCTTGGATTCATCGCTAGTCAACCATGGCTTGGATAGAAATGGCGTTAGAGGCAATGTCTTGGCTGGGAGATGGATGGTGTGCTTTCGAGCACGCTTCTTGGACTGGTGGATGAAACTGCTTCGCTTTAGACGATTCTTCGTTAGTGCCTCAACTCTCTGCTTCATCGGTTGTTCTTCCTGACATCGAAACTTCTCTGTCTGTAGAAGAATTCTTGTGTCGCGACGCTCTTGCAGTGGCTGGATGGAAGTAATTTTCTCCATGGCCTTGATTGGAGTGCTCTTCATTGCACCTGTGATCAGCCTGAGAGCCTTGTTCTGAACCTTGTCGAGTGTCTGTTGGTTGGTCTTGGCTGATGCTGTCCAGGCGGTGGATCCATATTCCAGGTGAGGCCTGACCACACCTTGGTATATAGTCTTCAGGATGTGATCATTGGCACCCCGTGGTCCAGGTGACTTCCTCTTTTTCAGTTGTCTGAGCGCTGTGTACAGTTCATGGTATGTAACTACAACTCCTTGACTGGCGATATTTTAAATGCTAATTAACGCCTGAGAACAAGACACGTACATTGAAAAGAATACGCCCATGTGTGTGTATATCGTTCAGAAAACGATCACACATTAGTTTATACAAATATAGTTTATACACATTTATTTTAGCTCGAGAACTTATTCCTGATGGAATACATCGCCACGAGGTAGAGGGAAGAGACAACTTGGAATTTAAATGCCTTGCTCAATCTTAACCGCTACAGCTTGGCGAGAACTCCGGGCATTTCGCCCTGAAACGAACACGCTACCACTGCGCTATCACGACTTCCACAATGGAAAGCAACAAGTGAACGATATATACCGTAACTGCTGCTATAAAACACATCAATGTCACTAATTATAGCATTAATTAAGTATCCCATGTATACCAAGTCACTAATTCTAGCATTAATTAAGCATGCATTGTATACACTGTCACTAATTCTAGCATTAATTAAGCATGCATTGTATACACTGTCACTAATTCTAGCATTAATTAAGCATGCATTGTATACAAAGTAACTAATTCTAGCATTAATTAAGCATGCATTGTATACAAAGTAACTAATTCTAGCATTAATTAAGCATGCATTGTATACACCGTCACTAATTCTAGCAGTAATTAAGCATGCATTGTATACACTGTCACTTATTCTAGCATTAATTAAGCATGCATTATATACACTGTCACTAAATATATCATTAATTAAACATGCAATGTACACAAAGTAACTAATTCTAGCATTAATTAAGCATGCATTGTATACACTGTCACTAATTATATCATTAATTAAACATGCAATGTACACAAAGTAACTAATTCTAGCATTAATTAAGCATGCATTGTATACACCGTCACTAATTCTAGCACTAATTAAGCATGCATTGTATACACTGTCACTAATTCTAGCACTAATTAAGCATTGTATACACTGTCACTAATTCTAGCACTAATTAAGCATGCATTGTATACACTGTCACTAATTCTAGCACTAATTAAGCATGCATTGTATACACCGTCACTAATTCTAGCATTAATTAAGCATGCATTGTATACACCGTCACTAATTCTAGCACTAATTAAGCATGCCTTGTATACAAAGTCACTAATTCTAGCACTAATTAAGCATGCCTTGTATACACTGTCACTAATTCTAGCATTAATTAAGCATGCCTTGTATACACTGTCACTAATTCTAGCATTAATTAAGCATGCATTGTATACACTGTCACTAATTCTAGCATTAATTAAGCATGCATTGTATACACTGTCACTAATTCTAGCATTAATTAAGCATGCATTGTATACACTGTCACTAATTCTAGCACTAATTAAGCATGCATTGTATACACTGTCACTAATTCTAGCACTAATTAAGCATGCATTGTATACACTGTCACTAATTCTAGCATTAATTAAGCATGCATTGTATACACTGTCACTAATTCTAGCACTAATTAAGCATGCATTGTATACACTGTCACTAATTCTAGCACTAATTAAGCATGCATTGTATACACTGTCACTAATTCTAGCACTAATTAAGCATGCATTGTATACACTGTCACTAATTCTAGCACTAATTAAGCATGCATTGTATACACTGTCACTAATTCTAGCATTAATTAAGCATGCATTGTATACACCGTCACTAATTCTAGCATTAATTAAGCATGCATTGTATACACCGTCACTAATTCTAGCATTAATTAAGCATGCATTGTATACACTGTCACTAATTCTAGCATTAATTAAGCATGCATTGTATACACTGTCACTAATTATAGCATTAATTAAGCATGCATTGTATACACTGTCACTAATTCTAGCATTAATTAAGCATGCATTGTATACAAAGTCACTAATTATGGCATTAATTAAGAATGCATTGTATACACTGTCACTAATTATATAATTAATTAAGCATGTAGTGTATACACCGTCACTAATTCTAGCATTAATTAAGCATGCATTGTATACACTGTCACTAATTCTAGCATTAATTAAGCATTGTATACACTGTCACTAATTCTAGCATTAATTAAGCATGCATTGTATACACTGTCACTAATTATAGCAGTAATTAAGCATGCATTGTATACACTGTCACTAATTCTAGCATTAATTAAGCATGCATTGTATACACTGTCACTAATTGTAGCATTAATTAAGCATGCATTGTATACACCGTCACTAATTGTAGCATTAATTAAGCATGCATTGCATACACTGTCACTAATTCTAGCACTAATTAAGCATGCATTGTATACACCGTCACTAATTCTAGCACTAATTAAACATGCATTGTATACACTGTCACTAATTCTAGCATTAATTAAGCATGCATTGTATACACCGTCACTAATTCTAGCACTAATTAAGCATGCATTGTATACACCGTCACTAATTCTAGCACTAATTAAGCATGCATTGTATACACCGTCACTAATTCTAGCACTAATTAAGCATGCATTGTATACACTGTCACTAATTCTAGCATTAATTAAGCATGCATTGTATACACCGTCACTAATTATAGCACTAATTAAGCATGCATTGTATACACTGTCACTAATTCTAGCACTAATTAAGCATGCATTGTATACATTGTCACTAATTCTAGCACTAATTAAGTATTGTATACACTGTCACTAATTATAGCACTAATTAAGCATGCATTGTATACACTGTCACTAATTCTAGCATTAATTAAGCATGCATTGTATACACTGTCACTAATTCTAGCACTAATTAAGCATGCATTGTATACACTGTCACTTATTCTAACATTAATTAAGCATGCATTATATACACTGTCACTAATTCTAGCATTAATTAAGCATGCATTGTATACACTGTCACTAATTCTAGCATTAATTAAGCATGCATTGTATACACTGTCACTAATTCTAGCATATTAAGCATGCATTGTATACACTGTCACTAATTCTAGCATTAATTAAGCATGCATTGTATACACTGTCACTAATTCTAGCATTAATTAAGCATGCATTGTATACACTGTCACTAATTCTAGCATTAATTAAGCATTGTATACACTGTCACTAATTCTAGCATTAATTAAGCATGCATTGTATACACTGTCACTAATTATAGCATTAATTAAGCATGCATTGTATACACTGTCACTAATTCTAGCATTAATTAAGCATGCATTGTATACACGTCACTAATTCTAGCATTAATTAAGCATGCATTGTATACACTGTCACTAATTCTAGCATTAATTAAGCATTGTATACACTGTCACTAATTCTAGCATAATTAAGCATGCATTGTATACACTGTCACTAATTCTAGCATTAATTAAGCATGCATTGTATACACCGTCACTAATTCTAGCATTAATTAAGCATGCATTGTATACACTGTCACTAATTCTAGCACTAATTAAGCATGCATTGTATACACTGTCACTAATTCTAGCACTAATTAAGCATGCATTGTATACACTGTCACTAATTCTAGCATTAATTAAGCATGCATTGTATACACTGTCACTAATTCTAGCACTAATTAAGCATGCATTGTATACACCGTCACTAATTCTAGCACTAATTAAGCATGCATTGTATACACCGTCACTAATTCTAGCACTAATTAAGCATGCATTGTATACACTGTCACTAATTCTAGCACTAATTAAGCATGCATTGTATACACTGTCACTAATTCTAGCATTAATTAAGCATGCATTGTATACACCGTCACTAATTCTAGCACTAATTAAGCATGCATTGTATACACTGTCACTAATTCTAGCACTAATTAAGCATCATTGTATACACTGTCACTAATTATAGCACTAATTAAGCATGCATTGTATACACTGTCACTAATTCTAGCATTAATTAAGCATGCATTGTATACACTGTCACTAATTATATCATTAATTAAGCATGCAATGTACACAAAGTAACTAATTCTAGCATTAATTAAGCATGCATTGTATACACTGTCACTAATTCTAGCATTAATTAAGCATGCCTTGTATACACTGTCACTAATTCTAGCATTAATTAAGCATGCATTGTATACACCGTCACTAATTCTAGCATTAATTAAGCATGCATTGTATACACTGTCACTAATTCTAGCATTAATTAAGCATTGTATGCACTGTCACTAATTCTAGCATTAATTAAGCATGCATTGTATACACTGTCACTAATTCTAGCATTAATTAAGCATGCATTGTATACACTGTCACTAATTCTAGCATTAATTAAGCATGCATTGTATACACTGTCACTAATTATATCATTAATTAAGCATGTAGTGTATACACTGTCACTAATTATATCATTAATTAAGCATGCATTGTATACACTGTCGCTAATTCTAGCATTAATTAAGCATGCATTGTATACACTGTCACTAATTATATAATTAATTAAGCATGTATTGTATACACCGTCACTAATTCTAGCATTAATTAAGCATGCATTGTATACACTGTCACTAATTCTAGCATTAATTAAGCATTGTATACACTGTCACTAATTCTAGCATTAATTAAGCATGCATTGTATACACTGTCACTAATTATAGCAGTAATTAAGCATGCATTGTATACACTGTCACTAATTCTAGCATTAATTAAGCATGCATTGTATACACTGTCACTAATTCTAGCATTAACTAAGCATGCATTGTATACACTGTCACTAATTGTAGCATTAATTAAGCATGCATTGTATACACCGTCACTAATTGTAGCATTAATTAAGCATGCATTGCATACACTTTCACTAATTCTAGCACTAATTAAACATGCATTGTATACACCGTCACTAATTCTAGCACTAATTAAGCATGCATTGTATACACCGTCACTAATTCTAGCACTAATTAAGCATGCATTGTATACACCGTCACTAATTCTAGCACTAATTAAACATGCATTGTATACACTGTCACTAATTCTAGCATTAATTAAGCATGCATTGTATACACCGTCACTAATTCTAGCACTAATTAAGCATGCATTGTATACACCGTCACTAATTCTAGCACTAATTAAGCATGCATTGTATACACCGTCACTAATTCTAGCACTAATTAAGCATGCATTGTATACACTGTCACTAATTCTAGCATTAATTAAGCATGCATTGTATACACCGTCACTAATTCTAGCACTAATTAAACATGCATTGTATACACTGTCACTAATTCTAGCATTAATTAAGCATGCATTGTATACACCGTCACTAATTCTAGCACTAATTAAGCATGCATTGTATACACCGTCACTAATTCTAGCACTAATTAAGCATGCATTGTATACACCGTCACTAATTCTAGCACTAATTAAGCATGCATTGTATACACTGTCACTAATTCTAGCATTAATTAAGCATGCATTGTATACACCGTCACTAATTATAGCACTAATTAAGCATGCATTGTATACACTGTCACTAATTCTAGCACTAATTAAGTATTGTATACACTGTCACTAATTATAGCACTAATTAAGCATGCATTGTATACACTGTCACTAATTCTAGCATTAATTAAGCATGCATTGTATACACTGTCACTAATTCTAGCACTAATTAAGCATGCATTGTATACACTGTCACTTATTCTAACATTAATTAAGCATGCATTATATACACTGTCACTAAATATATCATTAATTAAACATGCAATGTACACAAAGTAACTAATTCTAGCATTAATTAAGCATGCATTGTATACACTGTCACTAATTATATCATTAATTAAGCATGCAATGTACACAAAGTAACTAATTCTAGCATTAATTAAGCATGCATTGTATACACTGTCACTAATTCTAGCATTAATTAAGCATGCCTTGTATACACTGTCACTAATTCTAGCATTAATTAAGCATGCATTGTATACACCGTCACTAATTCTAGCATTAATTAAGCATGCATTGTATACACTGTCACTAATTCTAGCATTAATTAAGCATTGTATGCACTGTCACTAATTCTAGCATTAATTAAGCATGCATTGTATACACTGTCACTAATTCTAGCATTAATTAAGCATGCATTGTATACACTGTCACTAATTCTAGCATTAATTAAGCATGCATTGTATACACTGTCACTAATTATATCATTAATTAAGCATGTAGTGTATACACTGTCACTAATTATATCATTAATTAAGCATGCATTGTATACACTGTCGCTAATTCTAGCATTAATTAAGCATGCATTGTATACACTGTCACTAATTATATAATTAATTAAGCATGTATTGTATACACCGTCACTAATTCTAGCATTAATTAAGCATGCATTGTATACACTGTCACTAATTCTAGCATTAATTAAGCATTGTATACACTGTCACTAATTCTAGCATTAATTAAGCATGCATTGTATACACTGTCACTAATTATAGCAGTAATTAAGCATGCATTGTATACACTGTCACTAATTCTAGCATTAATTAAGCATGCATTGTATACACTGTCACTAATTCTAGCATTAACTAAGCATGCATTGTATACACTGTCACTAATTGTAGCATTAATTAAGCATGCATTGTATACACCGTCACTAATTGTAGCATTAATTAAGCATGCATTGCATACACTGTCACTAATTCTAGCACTAATTAAACATGCATTGTATACACCGTCACTAATTCTAGCACTAATTAAGCATGCATTGTATACACCGTCACTAATTCTAGCACTAATTAAGCATGCATTGTATACACCGTCACTAATTCTAGCACTAATTAAACATGCATTGTATACACTGTCACTAATTCTAGCATTAATTAAGCATGCATTGTATACACCGTCACTAATTCTAGCACTAATTAAGCATGCATTGTATACACCGTCACTAATTCTAGCACTAATTAAGCATGCATTGTATACACCGTCACTAATTCTAGCACTAATTAAGCATGCATTGTATACACTGTCACTAATTCTAGCATTAATTAAGCATGCATTGTATACACGTCACTAATTCTAGCACTAATTAAGCATGCATTGTATACACTGTCACTAATTCTAGCACTAATTAAGCATTGTATACACTGTCACTAATTCTAGCACTAATTAAGCATGCATTGTATACACTGTCACTAATTCAGCATTGTATACACTGTCACTAATTCTAGCACTAATTAAGCATGCATTGTATACACTGTCACTAATTCTAGCATTAATTAAGCATGCATTGTATACACTGTCACTAATTCTAGCACTAATTAAGCATGCATTGTATACACTGTCACTAATTCTAGCACTAATTAAGCATGCATTGTATACACTGTCACTAATTCTAGCACTAATTAAGCATGCATTGTATACACTGTCACTAATTCTAGCATTAATTAAGCATGCATTGTATACACCGTCACTAATTCTAGCACTAATTAAGCATGCATTGTATACACTGTCACTAATTCTAGCACTAATTAAGCATGCATTGTATACACTGTCACTAATTCTAGCACTAATTAAGCATTGTATACACTGTCACTAATTCTAGCACTAATTAAGCATGCATTGTATACACTGTCACTAATTCTAGCACTAATTAAGCATGCATTGTATACACTGTCACTAATTCTAGCATTAATTAAGCATGCATTGTATACACCGTCACTAATTCTAGCACTAATTAAGCATGCATTGTATACACTGTCACTAATTCTAGCACTAATTAAGCATTGTATACACTGTCACTAATTCTAGCACTAATTAAGCATGCATTGTATACACTGTCACTAATTCTAGCACTAATTAAGCATGCATTGTATACACTGTCACTAATTCTAGCATTAATTAAGCATGCATTGTATACACTGTCACTAATTCTAGCACTAATTAAGCATGCATTGTATACACTGTCACTAATTCTAGCACTAATTAAGCATGCATTGTATACACTGTCACTAATTCTAGCATTAATTAAGCATGCATTGTATACACTGTCACTAATTCTAGCACTAATTAAGCATGCATTGTATACACTGTCACTAATTCTAGCACTAATTAAGCATGCATTGTATACACTGTCACTAATTCTAGCACTAATTAAGCATGCATTGTATACACTGTCACTAATTCTAGCACTAATTAAGCATGCATTGTATACACTGTCACTAATTCTAGCATTAATTAAGCATGCATTGTATACACCGTCACTAATTCTAGCATTAATTAAGCATGCATTGTATACACTGTCACTAATTATATAATTAATTAAGCATGTATTGTATACACCGTCACTAATTCTAGCATTAATTAAGCATGCATTGTATACACTGTCACTAATTCTAGCATTAATTAAGCATTGTATACACTGTCACTAATTCTAGCATTAATTAAGCATGCATTGTATACACTGTCACTAATTATAGCACTAATTAAGCATGCATTGTATACACTGTCACTAATTCTAGCATTAATTAAGCATGCATTGTATACACTGTCACTAATTCTAGCATTAACTAAGCATGCATTGTATACACTGTCACTAATTGTAGCATTAATTAAGCATGCATTGTATACACCGTCACTAATTGTAGCATTAATTAAGCATGCATTGTATACACTGTCACTAATTCTAGCACTAATTAAACATGCATTGTATACACCGTCACTAATTCTAGCACTAATTAAGCATGCATTGTATACACCGTCACTAATTCTAGCACTAATTAAGCATGCATTGTATACACCGTCACTAATTCTAGCACTAATTAAACATGCATTGTATACACTGTCACTAATTCTAGCATTAATTAAGCATGCATTGTATACACCGTCACTAATTCTAGCACTAATTAAGCATGCATTGTATACACCGTCACTAATTCTAGCACTAATTAAGCATGCATTGTATACACCGTCACTAATTCTAGCACTAATTAAGCATGCATTGTATACACTGTCACTAATTCTAGCATTAATTAAGCATGCATTGTATACACCGTCACTAATTCTAGCACTAATTAAGCATGCATTGTATACACTGTCACTAATTCTAGCACTAATTAAGCATTGTATACACTGTCACTAATTCTGGCACTAATTAAGCATGCATTGTATACACTGTCACTAATTCAGCATTGTATACACTGTCACTAATTCTAGCACTAATTAAGCATGCATTTTATACACTGTCACTAATTCTAGCATTAATTAAGCATGCATTGTATACACTGTCACTAATTCTAGCACTAATTAAGCATGCATTGTATACACTGTCACTAATTCTAGCACTAATTAAGCATGCATTGTATACACTATCACTAAATCTAGCACTAATTAAGCATGCATTGTATACACTGTCACTAATTCTAGCATTAATTAAGCATGCATTGTATACACCGTCACTAATTCTAGCACTAATTAAGCATGCATTGTATACACCGTCACTAATTCTAGCACTAATTAAGCATGCATTGTATACACTGTCACTAATTCTAGCATTAATTAAGCATGCATTGTATACACCGTCACTAATTCTAGCACTAATTAAGCATGCATTGTATACACCGTCACTAATTCTAGCACTAATTAAGCATGCATTGTATACACCGTCACTAATTCTAGCACTAATTAAGCATGCATTGTATACACTGTCACTAATTCTAGCATTAATTAAGCATGCATTGTATACACCGTCACTAATTCTAGCACTAATTAAGCATGCATTGTATACACTGTCACTAATTCTAGCACTAATTAAGCATGCATTGTATACACTGTCACTAATTCTAGCACTAATTAAGCATTGTATACACTGTCACTAATTCTAGCACTTATTAAGCATGCATTGTATACACTGTCACTAATTCTAGCACTAATTAAGCATGCATTGTATACACCGTCACTAATTCTAGCATTAATTAAGCATGCATTGTATACACCGTCACTAATTCTAGCACTAATTAAGCATGCATTGTATACACTGTCACTAATTCTAGCACTAATTAAGCATTGTATACACTGTCACTAATTCTAGCACTAATTAAGCATGCATTGTATACACTGTCACTAATTCTAGCACTAATTAAGCATACATTGTATACACTGTCACTAATTCTAGCATTAATTAAGCATGCATTGTATACACTGTCACTAATTCTAGCACTAATTAAGCATGCATTGTATACACTGTCACTAATTCTAGCACTAATTAAGCATGCATTGTATACACTGTCACTAATTCTAGCATTAATTAAGCATGCATTGTATACACTGTCACTAATTCTAGCACTAATTAAGCATGCATTGTATACACTGTCACTAATTCTAGCACTAATTAAGCATGCATTGTATACACTGTCACTAATTCTAGCACTAATTAAGCATGCATTGTATACACTGTCACTAATTCTAGCACTAATTAAGCATGCATTGTATACACTGTCACTAATTCTAGCATTAATTAAGCATGCATTGTATACACCGTCACTAATTCTAGCATTAATTAAGCATGCATTGTATACACCGTCACTAATTCTAGCATTAATTAAGCATGCATTGTATACACTGTCACTAATTCTAGCATTAATTAAGCATGCATTGTATACACTGTCACTAATTATAGCATTAATTAAGCATGCATTGTATACACTGTCACTAATTCTAGCATTAATTAAGCATGCATTGTATACACCGCCACTAATTCTAGCATTAATTAAGCATGCATTGTATACACTGTCACTAATTCTAGCATTAATTAAGCATGCATTGTATACACTGTCACTAATTATAGCATTAATTCAGTATGCATTGTATACACTGTCACTAATTCTAGCATTAATTAAGTATGCATTGTATACACTGTCACTAATTCTAGCATTAATTAAGTATGCATTGTATACACTGTCACTAATTCTAGCATTAATTAAGTATGACATGTATACATTGCTATAATATTAAAGACATATTCCCGCTTAAACGAAAACGACCTTACACTATATGCAACTGTCGCGTGTTTTTATAACAGCGATTCCAATAAACACCTGCTAACAGTGATTTACGTACATTGTGTTTTACGTTTATTTATCGTCGCTACCGGTTATCCATATGAGCGACGCCTCCTGAAGAGATTAGTCAGTTTAGATTTTGGAGGATAGTGCAATGATACAGACAGAGACCCATTCCAGAATATCCTCTGGTTCTTTTACGTGCACGGTGTAAAGCACCGACACGAGACCTCGGTTTAACGTCCCATCTGAAAGACTCTTAATTTTATTAGGGTCAGACGGGGGATCGAACCTGCGATCCCTGGAGTACCAGTCCAGCGTGTTACCACTGGACTACATATCCCGTACATTAATTGTTTCGCTATTATTTATAGGTTATTATGTTGCTAGGTTCATATTAGCATAGGTATCGACCAGATATCGAGTTACCGAGGGTCGATACATGAAATTATATATGAAAATAATCGAACTCATGCTCTCCGTTATCCATTTATAAGGAATAAATCATAATTACTGAATTAGATACACGAAATCCGATTGGAATATTACCAAGAAACTACAACGGTCTGTTATCTGTCAAATTTGATGCGCTGATACGCAACGGGAAGTAAACAAACTAGTGCGCATGCGTTATTTAAAATGAACTAGTTATGATACGGATTTTTTCTGGTTTGATACAGGCTCGTGATCGTATCAAACCAGAAAACGTAATATCAGACAGGAAAACACAGCGTATGAACCTAGGTGATAGATAGTATTGATGTAAGCAAATAACGGCAAACAATAGGCTAAGATTCATGTCTAAGATTAAGTAATAAGGTTTGTTACAGCAGAGAGGCGAAGAAAGCTAGACTGTTCTAATCAAATTAGGTTAAATATTTTTCAAGTACAATAAAATAAGTTAAATGTGTTGGATTGATTTACTGCAACACTTTGGTAATCCTGGCTTTGTAACAGATAGTGTAGTGACCTTTGTAAATATCGTGACAATCAGTGTGAACATATATGTGACTTTAATGTAAATAATAGTAAAGTGTCTGTTTAGTATAGTGTCACCCCCACCCCCATTGAAAAGGTCAGCCATACGGACTTATGAGTCATCCCCTTTTTGTATAAACATCAGTACTTCACCTATCCTTGTAGGTCAGGCGCCTGGAAATCGGTAGCCATTATCTAACTAGCTGGCGGTTCACCAACCGGCTATTTCAGAACGAACCCCTGTACAAATTCGAAGATTCAACTTCCCGCTCAGTAGGCGGACGCCTATACCACTAGGCCACGGATAGGGTATATATAATAATACTAACGCCGTAAGCGTGCTTCTTCATAAATAACTTAAAGCGACACTACATCGGTGAACACGGCATATTTCTAGAGAATGTAGTGTCATGTTATATGGTATATTTTGTTTCAAAATACATGACACATAATATGAGTATTTCAACTAATACGCATACGACGTCTGTTGACAGACAACATATAGTCTACATCCGCTATATCGAATTCCGTCGGACCGAGCAAAATACTTCGACATAACCGAAGTTTGACTTGTCGAAATTCAATATAAACGGTGCCAGTTATATGTAAAATGATAGTTTCTGAAACTGGACTTTGATCCGACTTCGAGATAACAGGAGAATTCGACATAACCGAATTTGACATAGCGGGTGTAGACTATGTAAATACGATCAACATACATACGACACCACGCATGCATCCCGAATAACACGATGTATTGTACATATGTACTGTTATATCTCACATTTAAGACTAACCTGATTAAAATTATTTCTAAACGACAGTTAGTATCACCAGTTTAATATAGACTAGTTGAGACTTATATAGATCGTAAACGCTGTTTATTGATTGAAAGTTAGTGAATAATGCAGGGCTTGTTGCAATGTCGCTTTAACTAAAAGAAATGTGGCTTTAGCATAAAGTAAGCCTTCAGCTTATTATGATAAATTCGATAGAAATATTTTGTTATTAGCTTTATTTGCTAGGTAGTTATGGTTATATACGCATCAAATATACAATACATTGAAAATTTGATATGTTCACTGTGCAACTACGTGGGTTTCTACACTCGCCTAACCATTCCAATAAATGGACATTTGAGCTGTATCTCGTCGGAATACTGTTAATGAAATATAGCGCTATATTGGATGGCAGAGCCTGAGGATGCTTGTCTTATAGTGTTGCAAGTTTCTTTATTAAAACGGTGTAAGTAAATTCTATAAGACAACCAACTTGATTCATAATGAACTTACTGTCACAATAGAGAAATCACACTCGATCACAATTTGCTCAAGAAATTAAATTATGTTGATTACCTTGCAGTTCTCGGCTTGTTTGTTTGTGTGAGATGTTCATCTCGGAATATGTTCTAGGCTAGTTGCGCCGCAACGTGAGAAACATGTAAATGTGGTTGTTTATAAGAAAACAAACCCGACGGAAGCGCTAGGATCCAGGTATCGCAGGTTAGATCCCCCGTCGATCCCTCGTCTGACCCTAATAAAATTAACAGTCTTTCAGATAGGATTTTAAACCGAGGTCTCGTGTCGGTGCTTGTACACCGTGCACGTAAAAGAACCAGAGGAGACTCTGGAATAGGTCTCTGTCTGTATCAGTGCACTCTCCTCCAAAAATCTAAAATGATTAATCTCTTCAGGAGGCGTCGTTCATATGGGCAACCGGTAGCGACGATAAATAAGCGTAAGCCACAAACACACGGAAGCGCTGTAGACATTCAAAACACGTTTAAATATACTTTTATTGCACACAATATCCTTCACAGATGAATTATTCGGCCATGTTGTCCTCGGATTACTAATCCGTTGCTAGGTAGTGGCGGATTAGTCATCAGAGATCACTATTTGAATTTTTGGAACTTGATTTTCACCATGAACAATATCTAATTCGCTGAAGGATGCTCATCATTGTATTGCTGTGAACAACACACCCGTCAAGTAGGCTTACATCAGATTTTTTATTTGTCGTCAAGTAATTTAGTGGACCTCCGCTGCCGAGTGGTTACGGTCGTTGACTTCAAATCACTTGCCTCTCAACGCTGTAGGCTTGAATCCAAATGGTGGTATCGAATTATTTCATGTGAGGAAGCTATTCAACTGGCGGTCGGTCGGTCGGTCGGTCGGTCGGTCGGTCGGGGTCGGGTCGTCGGTCGGTCGGTCGGTCGGTTCGTCGGTCGGTCGGTCGGTCGGTCGGTCGGTCGGTCGGTCGGTCGGTCGGTCGGTCGGTCGGTCGGTCGGTCGTCGTCGGTCGGCGGTCGGTCGGTCGGTCGGTCGGTCGGTCGGTCGGTCGGTCGTCGGTCGGTCGGTCGGTCGGTCGGTCGGTCGGTCGGTCGGTCGGTCGGTCGGTCGGTCGGTCGGTCGGTCGGTCGGTCGGTCGGTCGGTCGGTCGGTCGGTCGGTCGGTCGGTCGGTCGGTCCGGCGGTCGGTCGTCGGTCGGTCGGGTCGGTCGGTCGGTCGGTCGGTCGGTCGGTCGGTCGGTCGGTCGGTCGGTCGGTCGGGTCGGTCGGTCGGTCGGTCGGTCGGTCGGTCGGTCGGTCGGTCGGTCGGTCGGTCGGTCGGTCGGTCGGTCGGTCGGTCGGTCGTCGGTCGGTCGGTCGGTCGGTCGGTCGGTCGGTCGGTCGGTCGGTCGGTCGGGTCGGTCGGTCGGTCGGTCGGTCGTCGGTCGGTCGGTCGGTCGGTCGGTCGTCGGTCGGTCGGTCGGTCGGCGGTCGGTCGGTCGGTCGGTCGGTCGGTCGGTCGGTCGGTCGGTCGGTCGGTCGGTCGGTCGGTCGGTCGGTCGGTCTTCGGTCGGTCGGTCGGTCGGTCGGTCGGTCCGGTCGGTCGGTCGGTCGGGTCGGTCGGTCGGGTCGGTCGGTCGGTCGGTCGGTCGGTCGGTCGGTCGGTCGGTCGGTCGGTCGGTCGGTCGGTCGGTCGGTCGGTCGGTCGGTCGGTCGGTCGGTCGGTCGGTCGGTCGGTCGGGTCGGTCGGTCGGTCGGCGGGTCGGTCGGTCGGGGTCGGTCGGTCGGTCGGTCGGTCGGTCGGTCGGTCGGTCGGTCGGTCGGTCGGTCGGTCGGTCGGTCGGTCGGTCGGTCGGTCGGTCGGGGTCGGGTCGGTCGGTCGGTCGGTCGGTCGGTCGGTCGGTCGGTCGGTCGGTCGGTCGGTCGGTCGGTCGGTCGGTCGGTCGGTCGGTCGGTCGGTCGTCGGTCGGTCGGTCGCGGCGGTCGGCGGCGTCGGTCGGTCGGTCGGCGGTCGTCGGTCGGTCGGGCTCGGTCGGTCGGTCGGTCGGTCGGTCGTCGGCGGTCGTCGGTCACGCGGTCGTCTCTGTCGGCGCCTCGGTGACACCTCGTCGGTCGGTCGGTCGGTCGGTCGGTCGTCGGTCGGTCGGTCGGTCGGTCGGTCGGTCGGGTCTCGGTCGGTCGGTCGGTCGGGGGTCGGTCGGTCGGTCGGTCGGGTCGGTCGGTCGGTCGTCGGTCGGTCGGTCGGTCGGTCGGTCGGTCGGTCGGCGGTCGGTCGGGTCGGTCGGTCGGTCGGTCGGTCGGCTGTCGGTCGGTCGGTCGGTCGGTCGGTCGGTCGGTCGGTCGGTCGGCGGCGGTCGGTCGGTTCGGTCGGTCGGTCGGTCGGTCGGGCGGTCGGCGGTCGGTCGGTCGGTCGGTCGGTCGGTCGGTCGGTCGGTCGGCGGTCGTCGGTCGGTCGGTCGGTCGGTCGGTCGGTCGGTCGGTCGGTCGGTCGGTCGGTCGGTCGGTCGGTCGGTCGGTCGGTCGGTCGGTCGTCGGTCGGTCGGTCGGTCGGTCGGTCGGTCGGTCGGTCGGCGGTCGGTCGGGCGGTCGGTCGGTCGGTCGAGTCCGGTCGGTCGGGCGGTCACGGTCGTCGGTCGGGTCGGCGGTCGGTAGTCCGGTCGGTCGGTCGGTCGGTCGGTCGGTCGGTCGGTCGGTCGGTCGGTCGGTCGGTCGGTCGGTCGGCGGTCCGGGGTCGGGTCGGTCGGTCGGTCGGTCGGTCGGTACGGTCGGTCGGTCGGTCGGTCGGTCGGTCGGTTCGTCGGTCGGTCGGTCGGTCGGTCGGTCGGTCGGTCGGTCGGTCGGTCGGTCGGTCGGTCGGTCGGTCGGTCGGTCGGTCGGTCGGTCGGTCGGTCGGTCGGTCGGTCGGTCGGTCGGTCGGTGCATGACCGTGCATGCATTACTGATCCACCACTATTACTAGCTGGAGGGAGAGTCGGCGTTATGACCTAAGCTGTTTGTGTGACCTGAATCCCCCAAAAACAAACATCAAGTAATTGATTGTTGACATCATATTTACAAATGATGATAAAGATGATGATAAAGATGATGATACAGATGATGATACAGATGATGATACAGATGATGATACAGATGATGATATGATGATACAGATGATGATACAGATGACGATACAGATGATGATACAGATGATGATATGATGATACAGATGATGATACAGATGATGATACAGATGATAGTATGATGATACAGATGATGATACAGATGATGATACAGATGGTGATACAGATGATGATACAGATGATGATACAGATGATGATACAGATGATGATACAGATGATGATACAGATGATGGTATGATGATACAGATGATGATACAGATGATGATACAGATGATGATACAGATGATACAGATGAGATACATGATGATACAGATGATGATACAGATGATGATACAGATGATGATACAGATGATGATACAGATGATGATACAGATGATGATACAGATGATGATACAGATGATGATACAGATGATGATACAGATGGTGATACAGATGATGATACAGATGATGATACAGATAATGATACATATGATGATACAGATGATGGTATGATGATACAGATGATGATACAGATGATGATACAGATGATGATACAGATGGTGATACATATGATGATACAGATGATGATATGATGATACAGATGCTGATACAGATGACGATACAGATGATGATACAGATGATGATACAGATGTTGCTACAGATGATGATACAGATGATGATATGATGATACAGATGATGATACAGATGATGATACAGATGATGATACAGATGATGGTATGATGATACAGATGATGATACAGATGATGATACAGATGGTGATACAGATGATGATACAGATGATGATATGATGATACAGATGATGATACAGATGACGATACAGATGATGATACAGATGATGATACAGATGTTGCTACAGATGATGATACAGATGATGATATGATGATACAGATGATGATACAGATGATGATACAGATGATGATACAGATGATGGTATGATGATACAGATGATGATACAGATGATGATACAGATGATGATACAGATGGTGATACAGATGATGATACAGATGATGATACAGATGATGATACAGATGATGATACAGATGATGATACAGATGATGATACAGATGATGATACAGATGGTGATACAGATGATGGTATGATGATACAGATGATGATACAGATGATGATACAGATGATGATACAGATGATGATACAGATGATTATACAGATGATGATACAGATGGTGATACAGATGATGATACAGATGATGATACAGATAATGATACATATGATGATACAGATAATGATACAGATGATGATACATATGATGATAAAGCGTGATCCAGAATTAAGTAGAATTGTTTTACAGTAACAGAACATATGTATTTACACACTTACGTATTAAAACCGTATAAATGCATATACAAAACTTTATTTCTTGGGCATGTGAGGTGCTCGGGATGAGATCTCAAACATCTGTGTCTGGGACAAACACACACTAATATAAGTCAACTAGCTGTTCAGAGAAGTAAGTTAAGACAGCCATGGATTTTGTTTCTTCTCTGTCTTTTTTCTATTGTTTCATTTTAGTAACTTATTTTCATTAAATTATTGATGGATTTATGAAAATAGCTTTTTATTTTCGAATCCTTCGTCTTTTTATTTCTCATTTTCGTCTTTACATTAACATTACTGACCTATCTAATTTCGAAATTTAGGTTTATTAGTTTCCAGTTAATCAATATCAACATAGATAAAGTATAATTGATAGAACTGAGACGATATTGCACAGTTTGTTAAATATAGTTTGATTATTGGGAAGGGCCGTTGGTTAAAACATGTTTGAAAACAACGTTTGCTATGTTACACAAATGTATATATGTGCCTTATAATCTGTTAACTTATTTCACATCTGATGCTCGTATGTAATATTGTATTGTCGAATGTATGAAAGACATCTGTAATTTTCTATTACTTCCCTTGGTAGATAAAGTCTGATTTATTCTAATATGTGAAAAGGTCCTTTAAGTTAGAATCCTTTGTATTTACTGTTGTTTCCGAACCAGATGTTGCGGTATGATAATTGTGATATTATCAAAATCGTGTTAATTAACTGATAACATTCTTTTACAAATAAGTACCCATTGCATATACTGTATGAGATCTGTCGAGATATAGTAATTTAATAATCATAAGAAGCGGTAGTAGAATAAAATTGCTAACATGTTGTGCAAAGGAAACAACGATAAAAACAGAGGAAAATACGTAATATGACTTTTAGGGAGTATTCAGGGGCAGTAACTGACCGATGTCTCTCATTACATAATTATGCAATAACATATGGTTACATTAGGGAAGTAAGTCGACATAGAAAATATGTTGTCTGGGGTGTGGATTCCGTGGCTGAGAGGTTACGTTCGTTCACTTCAAACATTGCCCCTCACCGCTGTGAGTTCAAATCCTTCTGGGGGTGTCGAATTCTTTCAAGTTAAACGGGTATGCAGCGGGCTTGTGGAAGGTCGGTGGTTCTACCAATGTGCCTGTCTGTGTCTGAAATACTACTCGGAGGAGCACAGGTGTCTTCCTCCACCACATGTCTTCCTCCACCACCTGTCTTCCTCCACCACATGTCTTCCTCCACCACCTGTCTTCCTCCACCACCTGTCTTCCTCCACCACCTATCTTCCTCCACCACCTGTCTTCCTCCACCACCTGTCTTCCTCCACCACCTGTCTTCCTCCACCACCTGTCTTCCTCCACCACCTGTCTTCCTCCACCACCTGTCTTCCTCCACCATTAATAGCTGGATAGCCGCCATAGCATGGCATAATCTATGGGTATACTATATACTCCAAACCAAAAACAAACAAACAAACAAGCAGGTTTCCTCTGCAGACATTTTCCTCGTATTGTACAGCAAGGCATCCAATATCGCTAACACATACGTCGATCCTAATTGACTCATTTATAAAGATCAGGGAATGTATCATATGTCATCAGTTCACTGTTCAGAATCAATATTATTGATATCGAACAACACCCCACCCACTCTAGTCCGTAATACCCCGCCCACTCTAGTCCGCAACACGCCTCCCACTCTAGTCCGCAATACCCCGCCCACTCTAGTCCGCAACACGACACCCACTCTAGTCCGCAATACCCCGCACACTCTAGTCCGCAATACCCCGCCCACTCTAGTCCGCAATACCCCGCCCACTCTAGTCCGCAACAGCCCACTCACTCTAGTCCGCAATACCCCGCCCACTCTAGTCCGCAACACGCCTCCCACTCCAGTCCGCAATACCCTTCCACTCTAGTCCGCAATACCCGTCCACTCTAGTCCGCAACACGCCTCCCACTCTAGTCCGCAACACGCCACCCACTCTAGTCCGCAATACCCCGCCCACTATAGTCCGCAATACCCCGCCCACTCTAGTCCGCAACAGCCCACCCACTCTAGTCAGCAACACGCCACCCACTCTAGTCCGCAACACGCCACCCACTCTAGTCCACAATAACCCGCCCACTCTAGTCCGCAATACCCCGCCCACTCTAGTCCGCAACAGCCCACTCACTCTAGTCCGCAATACCCCGCCCACTCTAGTCCGCAACACGCCTCCCATTCCAGTCCGAAATACCCTTCCCACTCTAGTCCGCAATACCCCGCCCACTCTAGTCCGCAAAACGCCACCTACTCTAGTCCGCAACACCCCACCCACTCTAGTCCGCAACACGCCACCCACTCTAGTCCGCAACACGCCACCCACTCTAGTCCGCAACACGCCACCCACTCTAGTCCGCACCAACCCACACACTCCAGTCCGCAACACGCCACCCATTCTAGTCCGCAACACCGCACCCACTCTAACCTTCGCTACTTTTGAATTTAATCAGAAATGGCATTAACAAAATGCACATTATGAGTACTATATTACATGACACGTTGTTCTTCCAAGTTTAACGTTTTTATTTTTATAAATATTCGTTTCGTTTTACAAATATTCGTTTCGTTTGACAAATATTCGTTTCGTTTGACAAATATTCGTTTCGTTTACAAATGTTCGTTTCGCTTTACAAATGTTCGTTTCGTTTTACAAATGTTCGTTTCGTTTTATAAATGATCGTTTCGTTATACAAATGTTCGTTGCGTTTTATAAATGATCGTTTCGTTATACAAATATTCGTTTCGTTTTATAAATGATCGTTTCGCTTTACAAATGTTCGTTCCGTTTCACAAATGTTCGCTCAGTTTTACAAATGTTCGTTTTGTTTTACAAATGTTCGTTTCGTTATACAAATATTCGTTCCGTTTTACAAATGTTCGTTTCGTTTTATAAATGATCGTTTCGTTTGACAAATGTTCGTTTCGTTTTGCAAATGTTCGTTTCCGCTGTCTCCAAAATTGATGTTCCTACAATACGATAGTTGCTTTCTACGACTTGCCGGTGAGCAACAAATGTCTCAGCTTATCAAATCAGACAGAAATTGCTAATTTTCAGGAGGCTATTTATTTGCATTGCATAAAAAATTAATGAAGAGTTAGACGATAGACAGAATTTTTTTTAATGAAGTCTTGTGGTTGCCTTATATTTGTTGTAAAGTCAGAAACTATTAAACTATATTCCTGCCAAATATCAAGAATTATATCAGAGGGTGAGCGTGCTGTACTGTACTCCTTCGGTATCAAGTGCTCAGTACTTACTCCAGTACTCCAGCAGTATCCAGTACTCAGTACTTACTCCAGTACTCCATCAGTATCCAGTACTCAGTACATACTCCCGTACTCCATCAGCATCCAGTACTCAGTACTTACTCCAGTACTCCATCAGTATCCAGTACTCAGTACTTACTCCAGTACTCCATCAGTATCAAGTACTCAGTACTTACTCCAGTACTCCATCAGTATCCAGTACTCAGTACATACTCCCGTACTCCATCAGCATCCAGTACTCAGTACTTACTCCAGTACTCCATCAGTATCCAGTACTCAGTACTTACTCCAGTACTCCATCAGTATCAAGTACTCAGTACTTACTCCAGTACTCCATCAGTATCCAGTACTCAGTACATACTCCAGTACTCCATCAGCATCAAGTACTCAGTACTTACTCCAGTACTCCATTAGCATCCAGTACTCAGTACTTACTCCAGTACTCCATCAAGTACTCAGTACTTACTCCAGTACTCCATCAGCATCCAGTACTCAGTACTTACTCCAGTACTCCATTAGCATCAAGTACGCAGTACTTACTCCAGTACTCCATCAGCATCAAGTACTCAGTACATACTCCAGTACTCCATCAGCATCCAGTACTCAGTACTTACTCCAGTACTCCATTAGCATCAAGTACGCAGTACTTACTCCAGTACTCCATCAGCATCAAGTACTCAGTACTTACTCCAGTACTCCATCATTATCCAGTACTCAGTACTTACTCCAGTACTCCATCAGTATCAAGTACTCAGTACTTACTCCAGTACTCCATCAGTATCCAGTACTCAGTACTTACTCCAGTACTCCATCAAGTACTCAGTACTTACTCCAGTACTCCATCAGTATCCAGTGCTCAGTACTTACTCCAGTACTCCATCAAGTACTCAGTACTTACTCCAGTACTCCATCAGTATCCAGTACTCAGTAGTTACTCCAGTACTCCATCAGTATCCAGTGCTCAGTACTTACTCCAGTACTCCATCAAGTACTCAGTACTTACTCCAGTACTCCACCAAGTGCTCAGTACTTACTCCAGTACTCCATCAAGTGCTCAGTACTTACTCCAGTACTCCAGTACTCCATCAAGTACTCAGTACTTACTCCAGTACTCCACCAAGTGCTCAGTACTTACTCCAGTACTCCATCAAGTACTCAGTACTTACTCCAGTACTCTATCAGTATACAGCACTCAGTACTTACTCCAGTACTCCATCAGTATCCAGTACTCAGTACTTACTCCAGTACTCCATCAAGTACTCAGTACTTACTCCAGTACTCCATCAGTATCCAGTATTCAGTACTTACTCCAGTACTCCATCAGTATCAAGTACTCAGTACTTACTCTAGTACTCCATCAAGTACTCAGTACTTACTCCAGTACTCCATCAGCATCCAGTACTCACTCCAGTACTCCATCAAGTACTCAGTACTTACTCCAGTACTCCATCAGTATCCAGTACTCCATCAGCATCAAGTACTCAGTACTTACTCCAGTACTCCATCAGCATCAAGTACTCAGTACTTACTCCAGTACTTCATCAGTATCAAGTACTCAGTACTTACTCCAGTACTCCATCAAGTACTCAGTACTTACTCCAGTACTCCATCAGTATCAAGTACTCAGTACTTACTCCAGTACTCCATCAAGTACTCAGTACTTACTCCAGTACTCCATCAGCATCCAGTACTCAGTACTTACTCCAGTACTCCATCAGGTACTCAGTACTTACTCCAGTACTCCATCAGTATCCAGTACTCCATCAGCATCAAGTACTCACTCCAGTACTCCATCAGTATCAAGTACTCAGTACTTACTCCAGTACTCCATCAAGTACTCAGTACTTACTCCAGTACTCCATCAAGTACTCAGTACTTACTCCAGTACTCCATCAGTATCCAGTACTCAGTACATACTCCAGTACTCCCTCAGCATCCAGTACTCAGTACTTACTCCAGTACTCCATCAGTATCCAGTACTCAGTACTTACTCCAGTACTCCATCAGCATCAAGTACTCAGTACTTACTCCAGTACTCCATCAGCATCAAGTACTCAGTACTTACTCCAGTACTCCATCAGCATCAAGTACTCGGTACCTGCGCGAGTACTAATTCACTACAGACCCAGCCCTGATGTTAATCCACACTAATTGCAATCATACAGGTGGCATGCACTTAACCCGTGTTCTGACCTCTAATGTGTGTCGGTGAATAACTTGTAGTCAGTCTCTTCTATAACAGATGTAAAATAATAATTTCGATGTAAAATAATAATTCTTGCATTTAATGCGCATGACCAAACTCAGATTACATAACATACATTAAAATAAAACTACATTGTCACTCGCATGTGAATTCAACATGTCGTCATAAACAAGCACCTGTTCATCTCACATAAATGATTTTCACATGCTTGTCACGTGACCTTACTAAGCAGAAGATGAGTGTTCTTCCGGTGCAAATTTCTTTATATTTACCACAGTTTTCGGTATTTTAAACATTTATATATTTTCGAAACATAATGTGAAATAACATGTGAATATATTTTGGCGTATATTCCTATTTGACAGTTCTTGCGTGTACCACATAAACGAAGCACATGCTATTGGCAGCGGTGATGTCATTCGCTCGCCGGAAGTAAACAAAATCGCATGAATAAATTCAAGATAGATTCGAACATTGTGTGGAACGAATTGACGATATGTGTTAATCTTTGTGACGAATGTTTGAAAAATTAATGTTCTATTCGATCATGTTGGCCTCTGAATGAAAACCCATCACATACAATATCGATATGGATCTACGAATTGAAACTGGGCGATACGAATTAGACTGTCTGTACAGAATCGCACTTGTCCATTTTGCAATGAAGTTGAGGATGAAATGCATGCCATTATAGATTGTTGTATGTATGAGGATATCAGGAACGCTTCCAGTATGATAATTTTTCTTACGTTGTCTAAAACAAATAAATTGATCACGTTATTCACTAATCCGGCATTAATACGTATATGTGCCAACACCTGCTTTAATACGTTCCAGCTTGTAGTTCTTATCTATGTAAATAATTTGTACATTATATTATTTGTGAACAAAGGTTTATGTGAACTATGTAAAAGCTGCTAATCCATCCATCCCTGATACGATCAGAGGTGGTTCTGATTTCTTAAAACATATTCTAATTTGCGCGATAGTGCTCTTTTCCCCTGTCAGAATCTTAAAAAAACAGTATTTTAAATATTTGTTAGTGTCATGATTAGCGACTTTTACACAGCTTTTAGAAAGTAAAACTTATTTAATGTATTGTAATATGCTATTGTCTCTTATAATTCTAATTGGTAGAATGGCTACGTGCAATGTACGTGTTAGGTTATACAAATTTATTTAGCTCGATTGCGAAACAAGTTCTTACAACTTATATTAATCACTCTCGAGATCTCATTCCTGGTGGAATTCATCGCCACGAGGGAGAGAGAAAAGGCAACGTGGAATTTAAATGTCTTGACTAAGGGCACAATCGTAACGGCTCCAGCGGGGCTCGAACTCCAGACCGTTCGCACCTGAAGCAAACTCGCATCCACTGCGCTATCACGACTTCCACATGTATGTGTTATAATATTCATTGAACTGGATGCACTATTCATAGACGAGACAGAAAATAAAGCTATATCAAATACAATATCGATATGGATCTACGAATTGCAGATCGTGTAATTATAAAATGAACAAAATGCAAATTAACGACAATAGCATACATGATTAGTGCTTGTGTCCATGAAGAACATTGATCAATCACAACTGTAATTCAATGGAAGAAAATAATTGGCAAAATGCGAGATTGGGTATTTATCATGACTTGTGTTTGGAAAATGAAATGCCTACTACACGTCACAACATGCAATGGTTCATCATTTGCAGTGAAACACATGCCAATTCCATGCATTGTGTTCTTTGAATCATTTGCCTGTTTGTTCCATGTTAACATCTCTATTGCATTCCCTTCGATGAATGTATTGTGCCCTGATTGTACACATCTTCGAGTGAGGGTTCTTCCCAACTAATGATATGCAGCTGACATGCGCACTCGAAGTTATGGGCATGCGCCATCGCAGTGTTAGGCATGTTCGTCACGAGAAAAGGCGTGTCTTGCGGTATACGCTGTTCCATGGATGATCTATTTACCTGTTCCGGCACAGTTGCAAATCTGGACTAAAAACATTTTAAATACAACATGTGCTATATTGTCTTTATGTTATTGAAAAGAATAATTAATGTAAATAGTAATGAATCGTGGCTAATAGTTTACATCGGGGTATGAACTACATTTGGCGTGTTTGACGCTAGCGTGGATGTCATTGTCCTCCAAAAGCATTAGCAACGCCCAATGTAGTTCATACACAGATGGAAACGATTCACCCGCGATTCATTCCTTAAATATTTGTTTACGAAGTCGTACTATTGTATTGAAATATGTTGTGTTCGTGCTTGGCTTAAACAATATGTATTTGCAACATATGAATTACATATAACATTACAACGACATACATAATACATAATGCAAAGGGTCAAGTAGGAATCTAAAAGTAGCTTTTAGAAGAAAGAAAATATTTTGATGAAAACTGTTTTCCATTCCATTGTTCGTGTTTAACGTCCGCTTCCATGGACGAGGATGCGCACAATGTCAAATAATTATATAGTTTGTTAGTGTTCTCTACAACAAGCATATTAAAACAGGTTTTGGCACCAGTATGCGGTGGGGTAGTATCTAAAACAGTACGCGTGTAGAATGTAGAAATGGAAAGTGCAAATTAATGTTACCTGGGGAAAGTTCAACGGTTAGCCTGGGTTCCAGTCTGTCGATTTTTCACTTTTTATCTTCTGGCAAAATTACGTTTATTATTATATGAAGGAATACGGCCCAATTAATGGTCTCGGTGTTAAAATATATTCAGCATTTGACTAACCAGGCAAAATATATCGGCGCCTGTTCCCAGGCCAGAGAGTTATGTGCATTGTACAATGTGAGTGTTATCTGTGGACTACAATAAGCTTGCTGATTTCGCTAGATGTATAACAGGACATATGAGCAAAATACATCTGCCTCTAGCATTGAAACCTACACAACATTTACAATCATTTAAATTCCTTAAGTTCCACATAAAAACCGTTACATGGGTATTCTATGAGAGAGTGTATTATAATGTACATATCTTTGTATTCTTCAGTCCAGATAATATTACATGTCATTAATCTTAATGATCGTGCCGTGCTAATGACAGCGTTAACAATTGTTGCTGTCAACGTGGGGTGGTGTTTGAGTCTGGGGATAACAGAGTCACGCAACTTTTATTGTGGCTGTAAATGGATGGCTACGTTTGGGGAATATGAGTACATACGTCCTACTATGTCGATCATCTAGTTCATTTAATTCATTGTTATGGTATATGTGTATAGTGACGCGTGTATTCTATTTAGATCTTAAGTAGTTGATTAATTTGGGTTAGTACATGCGGAGAGTGGAATCATTTATTTTTATTAAGATAAAAGTTAAAGCTGATCAGCTATATGTTAAATCTACGCAAATATAAAAACTGTTTATTTAAGTTTATTTAACGTCGCTTCCGGTTGCCCATTTGAGCGACTGGCTGCTTACCGAACAACACCTTTCCTGGGCAGGCTCCAACTTGGTGCACCAACCTCCGTAATAAACTGCCCACGTTGTCATACATCCGTGTCAACGAAAGTGATTCATATAAGTTGTTAGAACTTGCTTCGCAATCGTTGTAAAATAAATATAGTTCATTAAAGTTAATGAATTAGAATACATAAGTTACCGACATATCTGTCAAATGTAAATCTAAAAGCCTTCCATTTTGAGAAAAGCTTATAGAGTCAACTTTTCATTTGTTTGAATCATTTGAGTATATCTTACAACCAATACATTTCTTAAAGATATGTTCTATATAATGTACTGTTATCTGAACATAAGCAAACAGCAAAACAGCGTAAACAATATGTGTGCACAGGTAAATGTTCGTTGTTTATTGATTGACATTGATTGACACTGATTGACTACTCACTCTTCCACATACCTCTATGATATAACCGCGTGCTGGTAACCGGTAGCGACGATAAATAAACGTAAAACACACAATGCTGGCATTCTTGTAATATCTCTAATTGAACAAGTTCTGTTACTTTATCACAGGCACATGTCTTCAATATCCTCACCGAGTGCACAATTAGTGTTCCTCATTGTTGTAGTTGTACCTACTGTCACGTTCATTATGCAACGATTATGTGTGCGTGCGTGCGTGCGTGCGTGCGTGCGTACGTGCGTGCGTGCGTGCGTGCGTGCGTGCGTGCGTGCGTGCGTGCGTGCGTGCGTGCGTGCGTGTTTTACGTTTATGTATCGTGGCTACCGGTTGCCCATATGAGCGATGCCTCCTGAAGAGATTAGTCATTTTAGATTGTGGAGGATAGTGCAATGATACAGACAGAGACCCCATTCCAGAGTCTCCTCAGGTACTTTTACGTGTATGGTGTAAAGCACCGACACGATACCTCGGTTTAAAGTCCCATCTGACAGACTGTTAATTTTATTAGGGTCAGACGGGGGATCGAACCTGGATTACCAGTGCGGCGTGTTACCACTGGACTACAGATCTGTCTGTGCAGCATTAGTGTTCCTCATTGCTATAGTTGTACCTACTGTCACGTTCACTATCAACCATTATGTGTGCATCCAAACTGTTAACAAAATAGACATTTAAAAACAATAGAAAAATGCTTAACGGAAATGTTTGTAGCATATCA
The DNA here is from genome assembly GCA_014843695.1 of Archivesica marissinica. Classification (NCBI taxonomy): domain Eukaryota; kingdom Metazoa; phylum Mollusca; class Bivalvia; order Venerida; family Vesicomyidae; genus Archivesica; species Archivesica marissinica. The sequence continues at coordinate 49,059,373 of CM026390.1, forward strand.
TGCCAGATTTATTACATTCTCAGCATACCATTCTAAGAAAATCTAAGACCTTGTATTCCATGCTCGTTCATGTAATATCCTATGTAATTTTATACTAGTCATTGAATACGAATGCTAAATCAATATTCACGTAAATAGTGTATGTGTCCTTATTTTACCATAAACATAATTAAACACTAAATAATCTCGATGGCCATATTGAATCTATGTGGTCATTTTGAGTTTCCTTCTTGGAAGCATAGATGATTTGTTAGCAAAATATAATAAGATTAGCGCCTACAGTTTGTGTCCTTGGAAATATTACCATATTTTGCATGCACTATATTCTAAGAAAATGCAAATTAACCCGAGTGTTTTATACTATTATGCTAGCTTAGTATGTTGCATGTACATTCTACATCGGTTATGTCAAAGTCGGTTATGTCGAATTATCCGTTTATCTCGAAGTCGATTCAAAGTCCCGTTTCAGACACTATCGTTGTTTTTATCTAACTGGATATGTTTATAACGAATTTCGTTAAGTCAAACTTCGGTTATGTCGAAGTATTTGGTTCGGTCCGATGGAATTCGACATAACGGATGTAGACTGTATATTACGTTTCAAAATAGTTTACACCTATTATACATAATGCTGAACGCCAACATTTTGTAAATTAAATCTGACGAAATATCCTTCTCAACGATACAGCAAAAGATTTGCCCTCCATTCCCAGGAAAAGAAAATGTATGTGTGTTTTACGTTTATTTATCGTCGCTACCGGTTGCCCATATCAGCGACGCCTCCTGAAGAAATTAGTAATTTTAGATTTTTGGAGGATAGTGCAATGATACAGACAGAGACCGATTCCAGAATCTCTTCTGGTTCTTTTACATGTACGGTGTAAAGCACCGACACGATATCTCGGTTTAAAGTCCCATCTGAAAGACTGTTAATTTGATTAGGGTCCGACGGGGGATCGAACCTGCTATCTCTGGATTACCAGTCCAGCATGTTACCACTGGACTACAGATCCGTCTGCAATGTAAAAAAAGCGCTACTTCATTTTCTTAAGACGTAGTAAGTATCACATTAGTAGCCTGTGATACAGCACTAAAAACGGAAATCAAAATATTACTCGATTTAACCTGGGAGCACAAAATCTACATAATGATTGGAACATTAGGACATCACTGTCAATTAGAATAATCATCATATTATGAAGACTCGCGAATCCTCGCCGCGAATCCTCGCCGCGAATCCTGGCAAGTACTGAAATGTTGAAAGTAGCAAATTGCGTTAACAGGGAAAAAATTACCAAGCGGATAAATATTCTTTTGCTCAAGTTAATAGGTGGTTTCTATCTTAATATTAACCTAGACAATGCTCCATACCGTTTCATGCTGATCAACGTTATTTTCGTGGACGGATCTTGCATATGCCTGTATTAGGGTCACCAGCATGTTAATTAGTTCATACGCTTGACAACTGATTAATCCTGATGTGAATGGTTGTTTACGTATATCAGGCGAAAATCAGAGTTGTGTTATATAGTGTATTAAGCAGAAAAAGGTAGATCTATATTTCCTATATAAAATACCATTGTATAAATAACCATAAGATGCAGTATGAACGATATAACTGTGAAATAGTTAGTGCATATATCATTGCATACTTCACATTAACAACCGTCTCCGTGGCCTAGTCCTGAAGGCGTCCGCGAGGTTGCGCGAGGTTGAAGGTTCGAATCTCGTCAGAGGTCCGTTCTGATATGACCGCCAGCTAGTTAAATAATGGTTACCGAATGCCTACCATCCGATTGCCTACCATACAAGCATAGGAATCGGGAAGTACTGATGTCTATAAAAAAAAAGAGATGGCTCAGAGATAAGTCAGAAATGGCTGGTCCTTTAAATAGTGGTGACACTATATTAAGCAAACACTCCCTACTTTTACTTTACTTTTTAACAATTCATATAACCGTTCCATTCTCAATCATCTTGATTATATCATTAACCCAATCAACACCAATTAACTGACATAGACTCGTGCGTGATATTTTATTTTCAGACCAATAAATTAATAAGATCATTAAATTTGGACCAGTACATTTATCAAAATTGGTAATGTTGTCTAAAAATAGTAATATTACTGGCAATAAGTGCAGATCCTGATGAGACGGCTCGACATGAGCCGGCTATCTGGATCTACACCTTCTATCAGCCTATATTTGAGGTTTGTGGTGTGGAAAGGGTTACGTTGGTGTATCATCATGTTGTACTATTGTATACTGTCCTCCCTCCAACTCGTCATATATTATGTCGCCCTGTCACAAGGACGAGGTGAAAACGCGGGAAGCCAGGTCGCCGGTTTGGAGCAAAATGCGTGTGTTTTACGTTTATTTATCGTCGCTACCGGTTGCCCATATGAGCGACGCCTCCTGAAGAGATTAGTCACTTTAGAATGTTGGAGGATAGCGCAGTGATATAGACAGATACCCATTCCAGAGTCTCCTCTGGTTCTTTTACGTACACGGTGTAAAGCACCGACACTAGACCTCAGTTTAAAATCCAATCTGAAAGACTGTTAATTTTATTAGGGTCAGACGGGGGATCGATCATGTGATCCCTGGATTACCAGTCCAGTGTGTTACCACTGGACTACAGGTCCGTCTGCAAATCGCTACTTCGTGATCATACTATTGCTTTATTCCTTAACGATGAGTGTTGCAGCCATGGGGTCCGCATTGGTGGTACATTGGTGGGTCAACACAACCACATAACCGTGCCAAGGTACACATAAACTAGTATACTCTCGTCGTCCAGATACCGTTTCCATAATATCAAAATATCAAACTATACATATATTTGTTTATCTACGACTAAATGAATAATATTACAAAGCTAGTCCTAACATAGACACTGGATTATGTTATACATTCTATAAAATGTTCAATGGCAATCTTGCAAGACCAATAGAATGCCATTGATTTTTCCTGTGGCTCACATAACCCCAAATTCCCGATGACATTCCCAGCTTATTGTCGAATAAAGCAAACTGAACCAGATATTAAAGGCCACTATATACTTCTCTTTAACCGTTTTGTATATCGCATAACCGTATATGACTAACCCTTTGCAGACTTCCTTCGTATCTTAATGATTTCATTTGCCCTTTGTCTCGTTGTTAATCTGTTGCCACGGCAAAGTGACAAGCCGCCTACTCCTCAATTGATGATTTGTCGATCTGTTTCTCCACAAAGGCACAGATGCACAAAGGTGCCAAACGCCAAAACGCCGTTTGATGAAATCGACAATGTGTCCTTTTATCACCCCGGCAAAGCATCAAACTGTCATCGGCCAGTCATGTCTCTTGTGGCCTGCCGAAATGACATGGCGATAACTCGCAACCAGTTGACAGCAGAGCGCCGTGTCTACTCTCACAGTAGTTTGGAACTTCAAGTGACTGGACAACAGAATGAGGTCGATATAGCGCAGTGCTGTGGTAGCGTTTTGCTTCAGATGTGAGGGACCCGGAGTTGGCACCAAGCTGTAGCTGTTGCGAGTGTGCATTTAGGCACGGCACTCATATTTCACATTTCCTCTCCTCTCTCCCTCATGGCGATGGATTCCAAATGTGTTGCATAAAACTAATAAGTTTACATAATATTAATCTTACAATTGTATGCAATGTATCTCCTACTTTGGAGTTGACCTGTACATAGAGACAGAACGCATCACTCATAATCATACAATTCCTCTTCTCTAGTCACACCCGGAGATGATGCTGCTATTCTTGATCCCATCAGACCAGAATAAAAACGGGCATGCACCCCTAATATTCAAACATTGTATTGACATAGCTCTAAAATGTGTTAGAATTGAACAGGCTAACTACTCGTGACCGGAAATACTATTTCTATGACGCTATCATTGGATGCGTGTGTTGTGGCATAGTCTTGTGATTTTTCGGTTCCAATTTCCAGAGTACCGGTATGACGAAATTCCAATACCATAGTATCATCAACATTGTATATAATCACAGTCAAACCTGGATTAGTTTTTAAGCAACAACCCTGTATTAGGTAGCGATCGCCAGATTAGGCTGTCCGATTAACGAAGTGGTTAGCGCGCTCGCTTCTCACCAATGCGACCCGGGTTCGATCCTCGGACAGGGATGTATGTGAGATGGTAAAATGGTCGCCAGATCGGACAGGTAGGTTTTCTCCGGGTACTCCGGTTTCCTCCCACATGAATGACCACATATACACTTTCATCCGAGCCAGCGAGAGTGATTAATATAAGTTGTTAAAACTTGCTTCGCAATCGTTGTAAACTAAATAAAGTATATATCGCCAGATTCCTAAAATCTTGTTTTACTTTACATGTGACCTCTATTAAGCAACTAACTGTGCTAAGCAGCCACTTTCTGTTATTCCTTTCACTGGCTGCTTAAGACAGGTTTGGCTGTACATCCGATAACATGTTGGTATCCACCCATCGGCAATTCACATGGAACACGCTGGACTGGTAATCCAGTGATCGCAGGTTCGATCCCCCGTCTGACCCTAATAAAATTAACAGTCTTTCAGATGGGACGTTAAACCGAGGTCTCGTGTCGGTGCTTTACACCGTGCACGTAAAAGAACCAGAGGAGACTCTGGAATGGGTCTCTCTCTGTATCATTGCACTATCCTCCAAAAATCTAAAATGACTAATCTCTTCAGAAGGCGTCGCTCATATGGGCAACCGGTAGCGACGATAAATAAACGTAAAACACACACTCACATGGAACATATGTTTAGCATGTGATGAGGTCGTAAAAATGTATGGACAAATATGTAGTCATATAAGTCACCCTGATCTAACCCATATATTATAACGTAAACCAGTACAACAAACAATTAAATTAAAACAGAGGCTTCCGTGGCCGGGTGGTTACGGTCGGTACATCAAACCGCTGGACCGTCCACACTGTACGTTCGAATGCCAATGCAAGTGTACGATTATAGCATGTGAGGAAGCTATCCCGCTAGCTTGCGGAAGGTCGATGGTTCTACTCTTTGGAGGGGGCATCCAGGTCTTCCTCCACAAACAAGTTGCCATATAACATAATCAGTGTGTGTGACTTTAAATATAACCTGTGAACAGGCGTTGATATATGTTGCCTTGTCAGTCATATTTTAACACCGAAACCATTAATTGGGCCGTATTGAGTCTCTGATAATAACAAACAATGTCATCTAACCAGAAGTAAATTAGTGAAATATCGACAGATTAGAACCCAGGCTACTTTAAAGGTGGCAGTTTCTTATGGAGGTTGGTGCACCAAGTATTGGTTAACAGCTGGAGCCTGCCCAGGAAAGGTGTTGTTAGGTAAACTGCTTGTGGGCGATATAGCCTAAAATAGTGCTGATGCATGCGTAAATTCCGAACAAAGAAACATACAAACTGCTTACTGACCGAACTTAATATTCAAATTATAATAGAAGAATGTGAAGTAGCATTAAAACTTGCACGTAAACTTTCACATTTTATAATATTTTTGATTCCATATGATATAGTGTCGCTTTAATGTAGCACCGACAGCAGATATCATATGTCGCTTTAATGTAGAACCAACAACAAATATCATATATCGCTTTAATGTAGAACCGACAGCACATATTGTATGCCACTTTAATGTACCACCAACAGCAGCTATCATATGACGCTTTATTGTAGCACCGACAGCATATATCATATGTCGCTTTAATGTAGAACCGACAGCAGATATCATATGTCGCTTTAATGTAGAACCGACAGCAGATATCATATGTCGCTTTAATGTAGCACCGACAGCATATATCATATGTCGCTTTAATGTAGAATCGACAGCAGTTATCATATGTCGCTTTAATGTAGAACCGACAGCAGTTATCATATATCGATTTAATGTAGAACCGACAGCATATATCATATGTCGCTTTAATGTTGAACCGACAGCATATATCATATGTCGCTTTAATGTGGAACCGACAGCAGATATCATATGTCGCATTAATGTATAACCGACAGCAGATATCATATGTCGCTTTAATGTAGAACCGACAGCAGTTATCATATGTCGCTTTAATGTAGAACCGACAGCACATATCATATCTCGCTTTAATGTAGAACCGACAGCAGTTATCATATGTCGCTTTAATGTAGCACCGACAGCATATGTCATATTCATATGTCGCTTTAATGTAGAACCGACAGCAGATTACATATGTCGCTTTAATGTAAAACCGACAGCAGATATCATATGTCGCTTTAATGTAGAACCGACAGCATATATCATATGTCGCTTTAATGTAGAACAGACAGCAGATATCATATGTCGCTTTAATGTAGAACCGACAGCAGATATCATATGTCGCTTTAATGTAGAACCGACAGAATATAGCATATGTCACTTTAATATAGAACCGACAGCAGATATCATATGTCGCTTTAATGTAGAACCGACAGCAGTTATCATATGTCGAGTGTGTGTTTTACGTTTATTTATCGTCCCTAAGAGATTAGTCATTTTAGATGTTGGGAGGATAGTGCAATGATACAGACAGAGACCCATTCCAGAGCCTCTTCTGGTTCTTTTAAGTACACTGTGTAAAGTACCGACACGAGACCTCAGTTTAAAGTCCCATCTGAAAGACTGTTAATTCTATTATGATCAGACTGGGAATCGAACCTGTGATCCCTGGATTACCAGTCCAGCGTGTTACCACTGGACTACAGATCCGTATGTTCATGTGTCGACTCCGCAGATGTATTTATATATAATTATGGAGAAAACCCTCGTGTGCACGTCTGACGGAGTACTTCAAACACTGTACCCGTGCATAACAACAACATTCTGCAAGCGATCCACAGGTCGGGGGTTCCACCCAACTGCCCACGCGGTCCTGTAATACTACTATGGGTGGCTCCCGGGATTTTCTTCCACCAAACCACCAATAATAGCTGGATAGTAACCACATGGCCTAAGCCGTTATACCGCAACAACATACACATTAGAGTGAGGCAAGAAGCCTAAAATAGTTCATGCTATTATGTGTGTGTAGATCTCAAGCAGGCTACCGGTTCAGACTATGGCAATAATTAACAAATGCTTCTGAACAGTTTTCCGTCTGGCGTTTCGTAAACTTGTCGACAGGTATAACAGGTGTTTGGCTGATGGGTAGCATGTGGTGACGACTGATCACCAGCCGAGTCGACCCGTAACGAAATCAACAAAACAGTCACGACTATGTTGGTTCTCCCTTGGAATGCGTTGTCTGGTATTATTTAATGCAACACGTGTTTATTTCTCTCTTAGGAATTAACAAACTCCTGTTCTATTTCGAAATATTAGTTATAAAACTGACAATGATTAATATCATCATTTTTTTACAACTATTTATTCTCTGACTTACACTAAGCAACATTTGTAATCGGTCACATTGACTTAACTTGATTTATTTAAAATTATTTTACGATTGCGAAGCAAGTTTTAACAACTTATAGTAATCACTCTCGTTGGCGCGGATGAAAGCGTAAATATGGTCATTCGTGTTGGAGGAAACCGGAATACCCGGAGAAAACCCACCTGTCCGACCCTATATGTATAACAATTCTATTTCAACGTTTTCCTTATTATCAGCATTTTATTACAGTGATGGTTAATAAATAACAATAATTCGGTGTATATAAATATGTTTGCTGCCATGTGTACTATACAAATGATCCCCCATCTGACCCTAATAAAATTAACAGTATTTCATATGGGACGCTAAACCGAGGTCTCGTGTCGGTGCTGTACACCGTGCACATAAAAGAACCAGCGAAGACTCTGGAATGGGTCTATGTCTGTATCACTGCACTATCCTCCAAACATCTAAAATTACTATTCTCTTCAGGAGGCATCGCTCATATGGGCAACCGGTAGCGACGATAGATAAACGTAATACACACGTGTACTATACAAATGATCATTTGGACTACATTGTATTGCAATGATCACATTATTAGAACGCGCAGTGGTGGACAGTTTGTGAAAAAGACGGATCTGTAGTCCAGTGGTTACACGATGGACTGGTAAGTCAGGGATCGCAGGTTCGATCCCCCGTCTGACCCTAATAAAATTAACAGTATTTCATATGGGACGCTAAACCGAGGTCTCGTGTCGGTGCTGTACACCGTGCACATAAAAGAACCAGAGGAGACTCTGGAATGTGTCTATGTCTGTATCATTGCACTATCCTCCAAACAACTAAAATTACTATTCTCTTCAGGAGGCATCGCTCATATGGGTAACCAGTAGCGACGATAAATAAACGTAATACTATACAAATGTACACACGTGTACTATACAAATGTACACACGTGTACTATACAAATGTACACACGTGTACTATACAAATGTACACACGTGTACTATACAAATGTACACACGTGTACTATACAAATGTACACACGTGTACTACACAAATGTACACACGTGTACTATACAAATGATCACGTTGACTACACTACATTGTATTGCAATGGTCATATTATAAGAACGCGCAGTGATGGACAGTTTGTGAAAGGATTAATAGCTCTGGAAGATAGGTACTCTTCAGTTTCTACGACTGGCCTACGAACATTAGATCCAATGTTTAGGTGATACAATCCACTTTACTGTAGCATGCCTTGTAGACCAAATCACTGCGGAAATGTGGTCATATATAATAAGGTGGCACACATCCTCATACAATGCAAGGCAGCATATATATAATGAAGTATTAATCCAAGTGTATGAGAACTGAGTTAAAATGTGATATATTAAAGACTGAAAAAGTGGACAGTAAAACGTATTAAAACTGTATTATCTGTATTTTATTTTATGAAATGTCATAATTTATTGATAAATATATTTTTATTGTATGTAATGCCATGATTTATTTATATAATCACGAATACTATGTTATGCTCTTTTGAACGTAAGTAAGTAAGTAAGTACGTAAGTAAGTAAGTAAGTAAGTAAGTAAACAAGTACGCAAGTAAGTAATTAAGTTAAGTAATTAAGACATTAAGTAATTAAGTAAGTAAGTGAGTGAGTGAGTGAGTGAGTGAGTGAGTGAGTGAGTGAGTGAGTGAGTGAGTGAGTGAGTGAGTGAGTGAGTGAGTGAGTGAGTGAGTGAGTGAGTGAGTGAGTGAGTGAGTGAGTGAGTGAGTGAGTGAGTGAGTGAGTGAGTGAGTGAGTGAGTGGAGTGAGTGAGTGAGTGAGTGAGTGAGTGAGTGAGTGAGTGAGTGAGTGAGTGAGTGAGTGAGTGAGTGAGTGAGTGAGTGAGTGAGTGAGTGAGTGAGTGAGTGAGTGAATGTAAGTGAGTGAGTGGGTTTTGGATGGGTGGATGAGTGAGTTAGTGAGTGAGTGGGTTTTGGGTGGGGATGGGTGGATGAGTGAGTGAGTAAGTTAGTGAGTGAGTGAGTGAGTGTGAGTGAGTGAGTGAGTGAGTTAGTGAGTGAGTGAGTGAGTGAGTGTGACTGAATGAGTGAGTGAGTGGGTTTTGGGTGGGTGGATGAGTGAGTGAGTGAATGAGTGAGTAAGTGAGTGAGTGAGTGAGTGAGTGAGTGAGTGAGTGAGTGAGTGAGTGAGTGAGTGAGTGAGTGAGTGAGTGAGTGAGTGAGTGAGTGAGTGAGTGAGTGAGTGAGTGAGTGAGTGAGTGAGTGATCTTCCACACGGGATCCTCTTAGATATAAAACATATTATAACACGCCACAACATACAAAAATGTGGTATTAGAACTAATAAAAGTAAGAAAGCATCTCCATAAATTGTGTAATATTAGACATCCAACCATTTTAAACATTTCGATTTAAACAAAATAAGTGAGCTCGAAGTTTTTATTTCCAAGGGTAGACAGTTCCAAACAATTGCTCCCGAGTATATAACATATATTAAACATCTCACAAGTATAGAACAATTTAGATTTGTATTTGAAGGAAGTGCTAAGAATGCGTTATTAGTTTATGATTTTTGGTGGAACATGTGATGGAGATAATTGGGATATAAAGCATTAGACATTTTAAGCATATATTTATGAAGAGAGTGCTATATAAGTATGGTGCATACTAATAATTATCAGACAGACGGATCTGTAGTCCAGTGGTAAAACGCTGGACTGGTAATCCAGGGATCGCAGGTTCGATCCCCCGTCTGACCCTAATACAATATTAACAGTCTTTCAGATGGGACGTTAAACCGAGGTCTCGTGTCGGTGCTTTACACCGTGCACGTAAAAGAACCAGAGGAGACTCTGGAATGGGTCTATGTCTGTATCATTTCACTATCCTCCAAAATCTAAAATTACTAATCTCTTCAGGAGGCGTCGCTCATATGGGCAACCGGTAGCGACGATAAATAAACGTAAAACACACACATAATGATCAGATACGAACACTCCTTTATTTGGAATCATGTTGTTGGAATCATGTTCCTGTCTAAAGCTATAGTTAGCATATGCTATGTGATTGTATATACCATGCCGACAGTAGACATAATTTGATTGATTGTCCGCAGTGAATGTCAGACGAGCACGACGTCCTTAGTAAATGCAATATCCTGTCGCAGTTTCCTGTGAGATAAAAGTAGAGAATTTATTGACCAACAACTGAACACTGTTTTGTGTGTCTCAGTTACGTATAGCTAGAACGGTATATCAGTTACGTATAACTAGAACGGTGTATCAGTTACGATTGACTGGAACGGTGTATCAGTTACGATTGACTGGAACGATGTATCAGTTACGATTGACTGGAACGGTGTATCAGTTACGATTGACTGGAACGGTGTCTCAGTTACGATTGACTGGAACGGTGTATCAGTTACGATTGACTGGAACGGTGTATCAGTTACGATTGACCGGAACTGTGTCTCAGTTACGATTGACCGGAACGGTGTATCAGTTACGATTGACTGGAACGGTGTATCAGTTACGATTGACTAGAACGGTGTATCAGTTACGATTGACTGGAACGGTGTCTCAGTTACGATTGACCGGAACGGTGTATCAGTTACGATTGACTGGAACGGTGTATCAGTTACGATTGACTAGAACGGTGTATCAGTTACGATTGACTGGAACGGTGTATCAGCTACGATTGACTGGAACGGTGTATCAGTTACGATTGACTAGAACGGTGTATCAGTTACGATTGACTGGAACGGTGTCTCAGTTACGATTGACCGGAACGGTGTATCAGTTACGATTGACTGGAACGGTGTATCAGTTACGATTGACTAGAACGGTGTATCAGCTACGATTGACTGGAAGGATAAATCTCAATCATAGAACATCGTGCCTTAATTTTGTTTTATGGATATTGACACAATAAACATGTGCACTTTGATATTGAGCTACTGTTTCGTTAAACATTTTAGAATTATGGAGCTTACTACCATGAGTGAAGAAGATAATCCTTCAAACATGGCACTAATTTACCCAATATTTCGCTCCTTTTGATACCAAATTTGCCTATTTATTTTTCTAAAAGGATATCAAATTTACCTCAAAGGCAAATGCACAGTTGGTGTCAGTATATTAAATTGCAGTATTTCAATTTAGTGAAGATGACTAAAGTAGAAAATATATTCGCTCACTGTCCAGATCAACTAACGATAAACATAGAATTGTTCTGTGTTAGTAGTGTCCTGTGTTAGTAGTGTCCTGTTAGTAGTGTCCTGTTAGTAGTGTCCTGTTAGTAGTGTCCTGTGTTAGTAGTGTCCTGTTAGTAGTGTCCTGTTAGTAGTGTCCTGTTAGTAGTGTCCTGTTAGTAGTGTCCTGTTAGTAGTGTCCTGTTAGTAGTGTCCTGTTAGTAGTGTCCTGTGTTAGTAGTGTCCTGTGTTAGTAGTGTCCTGTTAGTAGTGTCCTGTTAGTAGTGTCCTGTTAGTAGTGTCCTGTTAGTAGTGTCCTGTGTTAGTAGTGTCCTGTGTTAGTAGTGTCCTGTTAGTAGTGTCCTGTGTTAGTAGTGTCCTGTTAGTAGTTTCCTGTGTTAGTAGTGTCCTGTGTGACAACATGCAGTTACAAGGTTCAAAATGTCAGTCAATTAAGGTCGGGAATAATCAGGGCATAAAAGAGAAGTCTTTCGGAATGTGATCCTCTGGTAACACGCTGGACTGGTAATCCAGGGATCGCATGTTCGATCCCCCGTCTGACCCTAATAGAATGGAATGGGTCTCTGTCTGTATCATTGCACTATCCTCCAAACATCTAAAATGACTAATCTCCGCTCATATGGACAACCGGTAGCGACGATAAATAAACGTAAATCACACACATGTGATCACAAAATGCTACGTGTGTAAGTAACGAAAGACAGTAGAGCATTGTCAGAGGGCGGTGCTAGACATGAAACGTCTTGTGAGGCGGGCAACACGTGCAATGCCGCGCAGTTGGAGTCACGAACGAGAAGCTGCGTGACAGCTGGACCAAACAGACGCATATGTGATTCTGGATGAGGAATGGGAAGACTTGTAAAAAGCTAGGTCAAAACTTGGAAGCAGTATAAAAGCGAGTTCATACATGCGAAGTCATATGAAAGCGAGGTTAGTGAAGGTTGAAGGCGATGGCGTCAATACAAACAATAGCGATATGGAAGAATATGGAATTCTAACACAAGATGGCAAGTATTTTGAAAGCAGACACAGGAGTTCTGAATAGAAACTTGACGTCAAGAGTCAAAACAGAACGAGAAATCCATTAATACTGCCATAAAATAATAGTTTATATTTTCACAGAATCGGTGATGAATGTAATATAATAGGCTTACATTCAGTTGTTATACCGTGCAAGCACTGTCTATTAACGAACAATAAAGCTCCGAGGGAAAAAATTATTCTAAACCCGTACTTGTTGCATGTGGCTGAATATTCCTCCACCAGTAATACTTCGCCATATGACCCAAGTTGTTAGTGCAACATTAAACCCCAACATGGCTGTCCGATTAGCGCAGCGGTTAGCACGCTCGCTTCTCACCAGTGCAACCTGGGTTCCATCCTCGGATCGGGAAGTATGTGAGATGGTACGGTGGTCGCGAGATCGGACAGGTGGTTTTTCTCCGGGTACTCCGGTTTCCTCCCACACGAATGACCACATTTACGCTTTCATCCGCGCCAACGAGAGTGATTAATATAAGTTGTTAGAACTTGCTTTGCAATCGTTGTAAAATAAATAAAGTTTAAAAAAACAACCCAAAATCAAAGTAACAAAATTTAAAACATGATTCGTATGCATGTTTTGTGTACAATTTATCGTTTCTGATGACATAAATGTTACCGTTGTTGCTTAGATCAGTTCGGATTGAATTTCGATTGAATTGATATGTACAACATACAGTCTACATCCGTTATGTCGAATTACGTCGGACCGAACACAATACTTCGACATAAGTTTGAGTTAACGAAATTCGCTATAAACGGAGTCAGTTATATGTAAAGTGATAGTGTCTGAAACGGGACTTTGATCCGACTTCGAGATAACCGGAGAATTCGACATAACCGACTTTGACATAGCGGATGTAGACTGTAATTATACTTTGCAGTGTAGTTTTATTAGTTGGCTCGGCTAATGAATAGTTAGGGTTGTTGTCGCCATTCATTGCAGTTTCACGGACGTTGCATGTTATGCCGGGAAAGGTATTGTGTCCATATGTATTGCAGCCTCATCTATGTACGTGCATAAACAGTGAATATAAAAACATATCAATTTAACAACGTACATAAATATATAGCCATTAAATAAATAGAATCACAAGAGACTTTTATCACAGTTACTGATATCATTACATGGAATCAAAGTATATATACATAATAAAACTGAGGAGCAGTCGCTAATTGAAAGCTAAAACATAACGATAAGAAACTGAAGGAAATGTGGACACTAAAATACGCAATTAAGAAAGTGTTTTAGAGAAACAATTATCATTCTCAATCAGATTGGGGGTAACCTAATTAGCAGCTGCTTCTCAGAATAAATAAAACATGGAGGCATGATATAAGAATATTCCTAGGTTAACATAAACTGTCTTCGTAAAATATTAAAACAGGTTTTGACACAAATACGAATCAAAGATGGATGCGTAGATAGAAGTAATATTATATGACCTAGGAATGTAATTGCATCCGACCAACTGGATGGCCGATCTATTATTTCGGATTAATTGACAGCCTGGGTCTCAACCAATATTAACTTCCCTTTTGCGCATTACCTATGATTTACAGCTGAGAATGTCACTATATAGTAGTAGGTGTACCTATTGGTATTTGAATCATTTAAACCTTCTTTCGTTTGATTTGTGATAGTTTAAACTTTATTTCTTTTACAATGATTGCGAAGCAAGTTCTAACAACTTATATTAATCAACTCTCGTTGGCGCGGATGAAAGCGTAAATGTGGTCACTCGTGTGGGAGGAAACCGGAGTACCTGGAGAAAACCCACCGTACCATCTCACATACTTCCCTGTCCGAGGATTGAACCCGGGTTGCATTGGTGAGAAGCGAGCGCGCTAACCACTGCGCTAATCGGACAGCGATGTGATGTTCATACTGTCAAATTTGCTATTAATCAATATTCCGTGTTTCATTATTATTATATAGTAGTATCCGATATATACAGTACCATAACAATACGTCATCGATGACGTATCGACGTATATGTCGATACATATGGATCATTAAGCTATTTAGGTATTTATTTAGCAAGTTGTTAGTATTCTGGTGCGGGCCGTTGTCTAATGTTGTTAAAACGTGTGACCCAAACCATTTGTATGTTCATGCTTTGCATTGTATCGTTATGTATATGACATATGTACTATTCATTTGCAATGAAAAGGACAGAGGAGATTCTGGAATGGGTCTCTGTCTGCATCATTGCACTATCGTCCAAAAATCTAAAATGACTAATCTCTTCAGGAGGCGACGCTCATATGGGCAACCGGTAACGACGATAAATAAACGTAAAACACACACATGGAATGACTTGTCGATTACAGTCCAGCGTGTTACCACATTCATGAATAACATAATAAATGGTATATCCGAATTCAAACATTATAATGAGATAGCTACAAGGCGTTGTTTACATCTATATATATATTTAGATTTATTCTTTATTTCAGTCATCGTTGTACAATACATAAAATATACACAACAAACTATCGTGGCAAAGTACCACACCATTATAAAAGAATTATAAGAGACCAATCTAATCACAGATAATCAAACTATCACAGTCTGTGACAGTCAAACAGACGGATCTATAGCCCAGTGGTAACACGATGGACTGGGAATCCAGGGATCGCAGGTTCGATCCCCCGTCTGACCCTAATAAAATTAACAGTCTTTCAGATGGGACGTTAAGCCGAGGTCTCGTGTCGGTGCTTTACACCGTGCATGTAAGAGAACCAGAGGAGACTCTGGAATGGGTATATATCTGTATCATTGCACTATCCTCCAAAATCTAAAATGACTAATATCTTCAGGAGGCGTCGCTCATATGGGCAACCGGTAGCGACGATAAATAAACGTAAAAAAATGTATCACAGTCTACTGACATATTATTATATCTACATATTGAAAATTTAAATACTTATTAAAACCAGAAATTTTGAAATACTGAAATGGAAAAAAGCACTCATGCGCAATTAAAAAATGTTTTAAAATTATCAGTTATCAGCCTCGATCAGATCGCTGTTGAACTAATTAGCAGCTGTTGCTCGGAATAGATAAGAGACACACAATTAATAAATCAAATGGATACATTATTTACATTAATAAAAGGGCGTCTTTGAAGAATATAAAAACAGGTTTTGGCAACAATTCTAATCAGAGGTATAGTAGATGTATATGACATCAAGTATGTACTATTGATTTGCAATAAAATATGATTAAATAAATATTACACTGATGAGCAATATATTATTGAAAGTCAATGTCTTAATAAACAGTGACCGGGGTTACACAAACATTGATGAGTAAATTTGCATGTATGTCACATACGTCGTCGTCTAAAGTTAAACGACTTGTATTAGAATTGCGAAATAGTTTGCTGTGATATTCTTCTAAATTAGCATAGTGACGGAAATTAGAATTCCACACCATTGATCCTAGCGAAATCATGCATAACTGTAAACAGAGGCCATATGTCAAGCTGTCAGTAGTATTAATGGATATAAACAGCATTAAACAGCACTCTATGCGAACAGACGGATCAGTAGTGCAGTGGTAACACGCTGGACTGGTAATCCAGGGATCGCAGGTTCGATCCCCCGTCTGACCATAATAAAATTAACATTCTTTCAGATGGGACGTTAAACCGAGGTCTCGTGTTGGTGCTTTACACCGTGCACGTAAAAGAACCAGAGGAGACTCTGGAATGGGTCTGTTTCTGTATCATTGCACTATCCTCCAACAATCTAAAATGACTAATCTCTTCAGGAGGCGTCGCTCATATGGGCAACCGGTAGCGACGATAAATAAACGTAAAACACTCTATGCGAACATACTTGCTCTCAGGTCTATGTTGACGACATTGGGATACCAAACGGATCAGTATGTGAGATGGTACGATGGTCGCCAGATCGGACAGGTGGGTTTTCTCCGGGTACTCCGGTTTCCTCCCACACGAATGACCACATATACGCTTTCATCCGTGCCAACAAGAGTGATTAATATAAGTTGTTAGAACTTGCTTCGCAATCGTTGTAAAATAACTAAAGTTAAAACTCATGTAAGATCCTATTTTTCTCTCATTCAGAAACAGCAACTTATATTTCTTTAGAAAATGCTTAACACTGAGGTAGGCTGGTGCGCTAATCCAATGGTAACAGTCGTTGATGTAGCAATTAACGGTATCATATCGTGTAGTAAAACCAGGTTCTGAAGCACGCTGATTAATAACAGCGGTAATAATCCACGTGTTTCCGTTCGGCTTCCCAATTATTCCTGAGATATACAGGTACGCTGAAGGTTCATGTTTGTTTTGTATTACGAGATTGCCATAATAGCAGACATTGTTCAACATACATTATGGTAGTAAATTCGACCCTTGAGATGCTGGTGAAGAGATACCGTCTAAATAAATTATGATAACTAATTGTTAACTGTAGGTGTTTGTTCATTATCAGTGTTTATTGTCTGTATTTTGCTCTGATTATCAGATATCAATAGAATACTGCTTAAAGCGACATTCCATTAGTGAAAACGAATATTTCTACAGAATGTATTTTCCTATTATATGGTATAATTACTTTTCCAAATATTTGACTCAAATACTGAGTATTTCAACTAATAAGCAAACGTCGTATTCGCGGTTTGTTGATATAACAAAATTATGTAAATAGGGTCTAAATTCATGCGTAATACAACTCGTGTATCCTGAATAACACGATTTATGGTACACATTTACAGTTATATCTCACATGTGTGCCTATGCATATTTATTTGTAGACTAGTCTTAGATAAATTATCTTTAAACGACATTATCTCGCGTTTAGTATTGACTCTGATGACAAACAAACGTCAATTCAGGAGCGTGGATGATCGTTATATGAAATCCTATTTTCAATTTTGAATTTTGAAAGTTTGTAGACCACAAAAACTCTGTTTATTGATGCAGTGTTAGTGTTCGAATGTATTCAGAAGAATGTATAGTAGCAACGCATTTACCGGGTATACGTGAAAACATACATTGTATTTGCTTTTTTGAGATGTAATGTCGCTTTCAATATTTACGTCTTCATTACATTTCCTTCTACTAAGAGCTTGATTGTATCCATTTCCATGTGAAATTCCTCACTAATGATATGCAGTAGACATGCGCACTCAAAGTTGTTTATTGTGTTTGAATGTATTCGGAAGAATTTGTTGTAGAACTCATTTAACAAAAGTCAATCTACCAAATATCTCGGAGTCCCCATTAGTAACAACATTAACTGTTCCCAACACATCAATAATATTACCTCAAATGCTAACAACATCCTCCACTTCATCAACAGGAATGTCAAAACAAATAACAAACAAGTCAAAGAAAACACATATATCACTTATGTCAGCCCACAGGTTGAATACTGCTGCACAGTCTGGAACCTCTGGCAGAAACATCGTACATACAAAATAGAAAAAGATCTGCAACCAGATATATATTCAATGATTACAACTACACTAGTAGTGTATCACAAATGGCATCCACCCTTAATTGGAAAACATTAGAACATAAACAAAATCAAGTCTCACTAATCATGTTTTTCAAAATAAGAAATGAACTAGTTTCTGTAGATCACCATCACCTTACACCCACAAGAAACCATAACTATCTAATCCCACAGTCAAAAACCCAATACCATGCCAACTCATTTCCCCCAAGAACAATCAGGCTATGGAACAGTCTACCGACATACAGACATACCGACCTTTGTTAGCAGACTGGACTCCATCTCCTTCTAATCTATGTAATGTCTGTTTTTAACTATAGCGTTGTAGATCCTTTTATCTTTTTAACTTGCACATAACATTTTAGATTAACTAACTGTTCTAGACTGCGCCTGCCAATCATAATCATGACTGATTGTTCGGCAGTAAGAAGTTGAAGTCGAAGTACCATGAGGCCCTCAACATATATACAAATCAAATGTTATGGACTGTATGTTTTAAATATGAACTATATAATAAACAAAGCGTTCGCTATGAGTGAAATATTTAACTTGTGATATTTATTGTTTGTATATATTTTGTGATTAAAGTTTCAACTCGCACTGACAGCCTATGTCTGGGGGTTATATTGCGATTCATCAGCTGTTATTCGTGATTGTGTGCCACCAAGCAGTATTCCAAGCACTGCCCGGGTAGAACCATCGCACTTCCACAACTCATTTGGATAGCTTCGTCACATGGAATAGTTAGAGACCCCAGTGGGATTCGAACCTACAGCGGTGTGCCTGAAATACATATTGCATAATCAAACAACCAACATTGTTAAATAATGGCAACGAATGACATGACAGGCTGTACAAGAAATGGGGCAACAGGACATAATTAATACAATTATTTGGTGGAAGTCGTGATAACGCAGGTGCGAAATGTCCGGAGTTCGAGCCCCATTTGAGCCGTTACGATTGTGCCCTTAAGCAATGCATTTAATTTCCACGTTTCATCTTCTCTCTCCCTCGTGGCGATGGAGTCCATCAGGAATGAGTTCTCGAGAGTGATTAATATAAGTTGTAAGAACGTGTTTCGCAATCGAGCTAAAATATGTTTGTATAAACTAAAATAAATTTGCATAAACTAAAATAGTTGGTATATCTTGTCTAAACAACAATGTCCCAAAGTAAACCCTGAACTCAATATGCTACCAAGTGACTTGTTTAGTGACACACATGGACAGGTGTTTTTGAAAGAACGTTTGAAACGTCGCGCTAAATTGAATGACGTTCTATGATATGTAATGTTGTCGCTTATGACGTCATTATTTTACTGTCAATATAGGAAATGCACATACTGTATATAAGATAAGCTATTCCTATTGTTGGTGATGGTGTTTCAGTTTATGCATCCTCGCCTCCGGCATTTTTATTCATCCTCGCCTCCGGCATTTTTATTCATCCTCAACTCCGGAAAACCATTTGGGCGAGCTGAGATTGTTCACTTCATCATTTATTAAAGTTTAAACTTTATTTATTTTACAACGATTGCGAAGCAAGTTTTAACACCTTATATTAATCACTCTCGTTGGTGCGGATGAAAGCGTAACGTTGGTCATTCGTGTCGGAGGAAACCGGAGTACCCGGAGAAAACCCACCTGTCCGATCTGGCGACCACCGTACCATCTCACATACTTCCAAGTCCGAGGATCGAACACGGGTTGTCATGCTGTGTTTAACCAAATGATGGGCTCGGAAACAATGTCCTATTCTAACAGTTTCGAAATGTTTACTCTTTGATATGGAAATTTAAGCGGCATAGTTTTAACTAAAACTCACTTGGAAACATACTGAAACGTAAAGGGGTTGGGGAAATGTGCAATTTTCAAAGCTGCTACGATTAAAGAGCATAGCACAATCAGGGGGAAATAGCATAGCACAATCAGGGGGAAAGAGCATAGCACAATCAGGGGGAAATAGCATAGCACAATCAGGGGGAAATAGCATAGCACAATCAGGGGGAAAGAGCATAGCACAATCAGGGGGAAATAGCATAGCACAATCAGGGGGAAATAGCATAGCACAATTAGGGGGGAATAACATAGCACAACCAGGGGGGAATAGCATAGCACAACCAGGGGGGGGAATAGCATAACAATCAGGGGGGAAATAGCATAGCACAATCAGGGGGAAATAGCATAGCACAATCAGGGGGAAATCGTAAAGATTGCGTGACAAACATCAGTTTGTTTCCAGTCGTATTTGAACGTAAAATAAATAAGGATATGTTAGCCAATCTATATAAGTGGGCTATCATTCACCCATAGCTGTATACTTCCAAGTCCTGGCTTTGGAAGTTATTGTGTTTTTAGAGCAAACGGAAAGGGTCGTAAAGCAGGGCCAAAGTGGTGTGTTTGATCAAACAATGTCAGACAATTCGAGAGCCGTTAGCATATGGGTCGCGGTGTAATGGTAAACGAAACGATACAACTAATCAACTTGTATTGATAAAATAGTGCCCATGGTAGTTTATACAAATTTAGTTCAGTTCGATTGCGAAACAAGTTCTTACAACTTATAGTAATCACTCTCGAGACCTCATGCCTTATGGAATCCATCGCCACGAGGTAGAGCGAAGAGGCAACATGTAATTTAAATGCCTTGCATAAGGGCACAATCGTAACGGCTCCAGCGTGGCTCGAATTCCGGATAGTTCGCACCTGAAGCGAACGCGCATCCACAGCGCTATCACGACGGCCACCCATGGCACCAAATTCAAGTTTATTATTTAGAATACCAACACATGTTCTAATGATAAACACCTACGATATAAATACTAATGTATACACCAATTGCGCATCACAGACGGATCTATAGCCCAGTGGTAACACGATGGACTGGTAATCCAGGGATCGCAGGTTCGATCCCCCGTCTGACCCTAATAGAATTAACAGTCTTTCAGGTGGGACGTTAAACCGAGGTCTCGTGTCGGCGCTGTACACCATGCACGTAAAAGAACCAGAGGAGACTCTGGAATTGGTATATGTCTGTATCATTGCACTATCCTCCAAATATCTAAAATGACTAATCTCTTCAGGAGGACGGTCGCTCATATGGGCAACCGGTATCGACGATAAAAACACACATTTATTTTAAAAAATCGTTCTGGGCGCCGGAATTATCCACTTTTGGCCTATGGCCTGTGTGGTTGATTCCTACTTTTCTGAATTGCAAACAATGATGTATTCGAATGTAAAATTTCGATTCGTTTTTTTTTTTTGGTGAAGCTCAGCGGCTTCGTTTATTTTATATCAATATATACAGTATGTACACATTATATCAAAACAGTATACAATATAACAATATATTCAAACTGATTATAATAATATTGCAATTTATAATATGCATGTGCAATTACAGATTTCAATAACATTGCAATTTATAATATGCATGTGAAAGAGGATGAACTGGTTTTTATTACCATGAAGTCAGGAACTTCGTTTAACATAATTATTTTATAAATCATTACACTGAACTTTTAGAAGTCTAGTATTTTAGAAGAAGTAGCAAAAGTCTTATTATTATTATTTTTAAACAACCCATCATCCAGCTTACAAAGAAACGAAATATGAAGCGAGGATATTAGGACATTTATATAATGCAAACCATACATTCGGCCTTATAAGAATTTCTAATAATGAACCAAAACTATTAGGTTATTCTAATAGGCTGATGATGAACTATAAGCTATTATGAAATTGTCGTAGTAATGATGTTAGCTTTTTCTTTTCTTTCAGGTAAACATATAACAAATTAAACTCCTGTACAAATAGGTTTCTAATGTCAAGAGGAGTCGTTCTCTTTTTACTTTGGTAGTAAGATTTATATAAACAGAATATAACTAAATTTAGTATAATGTTAACATCATTATAGTATTCTGATTCCATTTTATATCCAATCACAATATTATATAAAGTATTCATATTCTTGTTGATTCCACACATTGCAAATCTATTGTTTATGTATGCCCAGAAATTTCGGATCAGTGTACAAGTTACGAAAAAGTGTTCATAATCTTCAAGAACTCCACAACTAATGCATGTTGGAAGTTCTACTAGTTTCCATTTAAATAAATTTTGTCTCGTGGCAACAATGTTGTGAACTATCTTGAATTTAAGTTGTTTTATACGATTGTCAATACAATTAAACCTTAAAGAGTTGTAAAACTTTTCCCAGTTTATAGTCTTGTTAAATGTTTGGCTCCAGTAATTGTGTAGATAAGGCTTTTCAGAGAATTTATCTACCAATATCCTGTAAAAGTCTTTATTTGTCAAAGAGTTTAGTGGGCATCTATTTTTCCAAACGAAAGTTTCAAATTGGTTCTAACATATGATGAAGTAGATGCAAATGATTTTAGTATGTGTTTCCATGGTTTCGGTAAACATAACCGCAAATTATGAATCTCTGCTATCCAGTTAGCTTTATTATCTAATTTTTGCAAAATCTTCTCTTCGCTGATATTTCCGTTTTTGCCAAGAACGTCATTTATAAAAATTATTCCCGATTTAATCCACGAATTGAATACAAGCCATTTACCGTTCATTTTAATGTATTTATTACCCCAAATTATCTGTGTTCGAACTTCATAATAATTATTTGGAAATGATTTGTTATTTTCGTCTAGCTGTTTAAATTCAAACCAATTACTTAAAAGATGTAAGTAAAATTCGGTAAGAGGGATTTTTGTCTTAGGCAGACTTTTTATTTCTTCGTTTTTAAAATGAAAAACAAGATCATTTTTTCCGAATTGATTTAACAAGCATTTAGCAATTAATTTCCAATTTGCATTATCATCAGTCAGCAACATTTTGACCCATTTTATTTTTAAAGAATGTATGAACATTTGTATATCAATCATATCTAAACCACCAGATTCTTTTTTTCCTATTAATATTTTCCTCTTAATTTTTTCTTTTTTACCATCCCAAAGAAAGTTGAAGAACATTTTGTTTATCCGAATTACTATTTCTTTCGGAACTATCATAGTTTGGAATAAATATATAAATGTCGGCAAAAGTATCGCCTTTATAACCGTTATTTTACCATATATACTTAATTTTCTTTTGGACAAAAGATTTATCATTTTTGCACATAAATGTATTTGTTTATCCCAATTTAACCGTGAACATAATTCGTTATCATTGCTAAAATGAATACCCAGAGATTTGACATGTTTGGAATGTTTTATTTCTTTAATATTTAAAGTCTTATTTTTTGATTTTCCAACCAATAGACATTCAGTTTTATTTTTATTTAATTCTAGACCTGAATGATATCCAAATTCGTCTACAATTTTTAGTGCAGTTGTAATGTCGTTTTCATCTTTCACAAAAATAGTAGTGTCATCTGCCAACTGTGTGATTTTTACCGTTTTACATTCATTATTATTAAGTTTTATTTCTATTCCTTTCAAATCATGATTTGACCTAATCTTATCAGCAAGCACCTCTGCAACAATAATAAATAATAGGGCAGATAAAGGGCACCCTTGTCTAATTCCTCGTGATGCACTGAATGATTTAGATTTCCAACCGTTGTTTATTATACAAGCTGAAATATTTCTATATAAAGTCTTTACCCAGTTTATAAAAGAACTACCAAAACCTACGTTTTCTAGCACTTTGAACATAAAGCTCCATTCCACCGTGTCAAAGGCTTTGCGGAAATCAAGATATAAAATTGCCCCATCTATATTTAACAGTTTTGTATAATCTAGTATGTCTTGTATAAGACGAATATTGTATCCAATATATCTATTGTTTATATATCCAGATATATAGATCTGCTGATCTAGACTGATTATTTTAGGTAAAATGTTTTGTAAACGTTTTGCTAGGTTTCGAGCTGCTATTACGAGACATCATGCCTTATGGAGTCCATCGCCACGAGGTAGAGCGAAGAGGCAACATGTAATTTAAATGCCTTGCCTAATGGCACAATCGTGACGGCTCCAGTGTATTTCGAATTCCGGATAGTTTGCACCTGAAGCGATTATTATTTAGAATACCAACACATGTTCTAATGATAAACACCTACGATATAAATACTAATGTATACACCAATTGCGCATCACAGACGGATCTATAGCCCAGTGGTAACACGATGGACTGGTAATCCAGGGATCGCAGGTTCGATCCCCCGTCTGACCCTAATAGAATTAACAGTCTTTCAGATGGGACGTTAAACCGAGGTCTCGTGTCGGCGCTGTACACCATGCACGTAAAAGAACCAGAGGAGACTCTGGAATTGGTCTCTGTCTGTATCATTGCACTATCCTCCAAAAATCTAAAATGACTAATCTCTCTCTTCAGGAGGCGTCGCTCATATGGGCAACCGGTATCGACGATAAAAACACACATTTATTTTAAAAAATCGTTCTGGGCGCCGGAATTATCCACTTTTGGCCAATGGCCTGTGTGGTTGATTCCTACTTTTCTGAATTGCAAACAATGATGTATTCGAATGTAAAATTTCGATTCTAACGTGACCAAAATATCTAAAAATCGTAAACATAGTTGGATTTTTTAGAGTGCGTAAATGACGTCACAAAATTACAAACATGGCATCATGATTGACGTCATGCGCTAAAAAATGCTTTTTTGTAGATTTAAGCACGGTCAATTCATTCTACGCGTATACAGAAAAGAATGCCGAGTCATGTTACAAATAATATCTCTGTTAATAGGCAGAACTTTGAGAACTAGTCTTTTCTCAACAACAACATACTGACTTCCCCGGTATCAGTAAATGCTTGCTAGACAGTGACAAGAGAAGGACATGGATGTGACGACAGTTGTAAACATTACTAGAGTATATTATGAACATTCTATGACAAACTGTCCAAACGCTGACTCAGGCAAATATTGTATTGCCATCGTATCGTGTCACTGTCAAATAAGTTGTCCGAGAAATTGTGTTTATATTATTAATAATTTATTATTCTTACTGGAAAATGGCATGCCACAAAAATATTATATACTAGAGGACATAGAATACGCACACTTCGGATAAGTGTGTTTTTACATGAAAAACAATAACTATATAAATACATAGTTTTAAACATTTTGGAATATTTTTAGTTGTTCAGTTTGTGTTATGTAATAAAGATGTGATATATCTTTGATGGAATCCTTCGTATTTCGTTTTCATGTAATAATAATCATATAATGTAGGTGTGCGTTTTCTATGTCATCTAGTATATAATGTAGGTGTGCGTTTTCTGTGTCCTCTAGTATATAATGTAGGTGTGCGTTTTCTATGTCCTCTAGTATATAATGTAGGTGTGCGTTTTCTGTGTCCTCTAGTATATAGTGTAGGTGTGTGTTTTCTATGTCCTCTAGTATATAATGTAGGTGTGCGTTTTCTGTGTCATCTAGTATATAATGTAGGTGTGCGTTTTCTATGTCCTCTAGTATATAATGTATGTGTGCGTTTTCTATGTCCTCTAGTAATAGTTAGTGTGCGTTTTCTATGTCCTCTAGTATATAATGTAGGTGTGCGTTTTCTATGTCCTCTAGTATATAATGTAGGTGTGCGTTTTCTATGTCCTCTAGTATATAATGTAGGTGTGCGTTTTCTATGTCCTCTAGTATATAATTTATTTTGTTGCAAGCAATTTATTTCCCTTATATAACCCTGTACAACATCATTTGCGTTATGGTGGATGCAATACACACAGCGTACGCTGACCAGAAGTATAGTAGTCATGTTAATTATTTATGTTGAGGATAGTGCATGATACTGAAGATGCTCCAATGCCAGAAACATAATAATAATAATAATAATAATAAAGACTTTATTTAAGGAGAGAACTCATTTGAACAATTAAGTCAATCTACCACGAGGCCCTCAACAAATTAAAACATGGTATATCATGTAACCTGTGTGTTTCATAGGAAATAAGATATAAGCTGCAAGAACTAATACTTATATTCCTGTATAATGGTATATTATCAATTTACTAGGATATTGGTCTGTTCTTTGCACCACCTGATATATAAAGCTTTGAAGTGTGGAACAGAATGTGCTGTTTTGATATGATACGGGAGTGAATTCCACAAGGGTGACCCTGAATATAAGGAAGATTGACTAAAAACTTAGGTTGGCGGATAATCGCAGGATTTGAGTTGGAACATCGGAAGTAAATCTGAATGACTCTTGCAGATAGACAGGTGCTAGGCAATTGAGTGTTTTAAACATAAGACTGCTTTTTGAAAGTTATCCCTTTCTCGGAGTCATCCGATTGAGAGTTGAGAAAAGTTAACCTGTGTATACAACCGATACATGAGACCTTTGTTTGTAACACTGTTTCTATTGTTATGGTCAGGTGGGGGATCGAACCTGCGATATCTGCATTCGCAGTTCGTCGTTTTAGCCACTGGACACTGATCCGACTTTTGTTGCATATAGAGTAACACATCGATACAAAAGAGCTTGTCTTCCTTTCGCTGTAAAGAACTATGTTATATAGGCTAGAGCGGGGCTCGAACCCGTGACCATCAGTAATGATAGTTCACAGTGGTATACAAGTTAGCGACATTAATCACTCGACCACGGAGGCGGACTTAGCAAGGATTGTGAATAATGTTAGTGTGTTCACTATTTTGTAGAGAACTAACATGTTACAACACTCCCTGGCATGCTATTCCTTTTTGTAGTTCTTGACACCGTGCACGTAAAAGAACCAGAGGAGACTCTGGAATGGGTCTCTGTCTGTATCATTGCACTATCATCCAAAACTCTAAACTGACTAATCTCTTCAGGAGGCGTCGCTCATATGGGCAACCGGTAGCGACGATAAATAACCGTAAAACACACACATCACAGAGGCGAGGGTACGTACACTCATCCCAGATATGTATTTAATAGGACTGATTTGATTAGTTGAAATGAAGTGTAACGAGAGCTTTGATTCGACAATGGTATATTGCGATGCCTGTTAACAGTATGTAGAGTGCGTGGTTTACGATAGATAATGGGCTTGGCCGACGTGCAAACAGTTGATTATTTAATTGATCTGTTGTTGGGACACTTGTCTGATTATCACACCTGTCTGTCAAACATGTGTTGGCGGGCACCATTATTAAGCATCCATCCTGGATTAAACAGCCAGGCGGATCTATAGTCCAGTGGTAACACGCTGGACTCGTAATCCATGGATCGCAGGTTAGATCCCCCGTCTGACCCTAATAAAATTAACAGTCTTTCAGATGGGACGTTAAACCGAGGTCTCGTGTCGGTGTTTTACACCGCGCACGTAAAAGAACCAGAGGATACTCTGGAATGGGTCTCTGTCTGTATCATGCACTATCCTCCAAAATCTAAAATAACTGGTAGCGACGATAAATAAACGTAAAACCACCAGAAGCAGCCAGATACAACATTCACAGGTGGCAATTTGTTCAACAATAAAAAGAACAGAACAGAACAGAAATTTTATTAAGACTTGTACATGGTACATCGTCAAATACATATATACAAATATATATGATGTAAATATATAAATAAACCACTATTAATGTAACCATATGTTATTGCCTATATATACATGTATATAGTTACACAATAATAATACAACATAACACAAGCAAATGATTCTAACAACATTACATTAAGCCCTTCCCAGTAATGAAAATATACAGACTTATATGATGGTGATGATGAAGATGATGAGGGTGATGATGATGGTGCTGCTGCTGCTGATGCTGCTGATGCTGCTGCTGCTGCTGCTGCTGCTGCTGCTGCTGCTGCTGCTGCTGCTGCTGCTGCTGCTGCTGCTGCTGCTGCTGCTGCGCTGCTGCTGCTGCTGCTGCTGCTGCTGCTGCTGCTGCTGCTGCTGCTGATGATATTGATGATGATGATGATGATTTATAATAATCATTGTTGTAACCATTACCATTGCTAACATTACAGTCATAAATACCATGCCATACTTAAAATGACTGAATATCATATTGTTAATATAATCATTGTGACTTCTATATGATGTTTATATGTAAAACAATTTAATATGTAGGTGACTTATAGACCCATTGGGTCGGGTGCTATGTTCATGTATTTATGTATGTATTGAAATATGTTAATGCACATGTCACTATAATAAACTATTTACTTACTTACTTACTTACTTATATGAATGGCGACATACAATTGAGTGCTTGTTAATAATTTAAATAGTTAAATTGAATTGAATTGGAGGTACGCGATTATAAATGTAATCTGTATCTAAAATATCTTACTAAAGATGAATTTACTGAGATCAATTTGCATTGGTCACTATCCCCGGTTACGTGCTCAAGCTATTGCAGCTTCATTGACTTAAGCAGCCATTTCCCCCACTCCCATGGTTGGCTGCTTAACACAGGTTAGACTGGACTGTTGAGTATGTTGTATAATGTACGCAGAGCATACAAGACACAATATTAGTACTGCTGTAGACAACCTTATCCACCGACATAGTATGCTGTGTGTGTTTTACGATTATTTATCGTCGCTACCGGTTACCCATACGAGCGACGCCTCCTGAAGAGATTAGGCATTTTAGATTTTTGGAGGATAGTGCAATGATACAGACAGAGACCCATTCCAGAATCTCCTCTGGTTCTTTTATGAACACGGTGAACAGCAACGACACGAGACCTCGGTTTGAAGTACTTGACTACAGATCCGTCTGTATGACCTATGGTACCCAAACTACTGCAATAGCTTAGAGTTAGAGGAATAGCATGGGGTAATTCTATCTAATTTTCTTTGGTAACGAAAGTGCATTGGTAAATTACGGATGATTGAATTTCTCTGACAGAAATACAAAGTTTTAATTTGTCAAGACGTAAAGGAAAACGATATTGTTCCCGTGAACAAAATCACCAACGAGGATATCACTCAAGCTAGTTTCGTTTTTTTATTTCTTCTATTGTTCTTAGACACACATTCTTGAAATAAAAGTCTGGGTTTGGAATGTAGCTGGCGAATTCCATGTCTAGCCAATTACTGACCTTCGTAACACGCTTTATATTTATTTCCAAGAAAACAATATAATAAGAATATAATTGTAGTGGAGGTTAGGCATAGTACCGTTATATGACTGTGGGATGTTACCTATGCAACAATGTCTGCCTATTTGTTCCTAAATACGAAGTCTATATCTTCAATGTTTTATATTGGTACTTTATGCTGCCAATCAAATTCTGATTGTGACTGGCAGGGTCCATTTGTTCCGTTTTATATGGGGGGTTGGACTTAATCCCGTTGTAACTTACCCAGACAGCTTTGGCGTTTGTTTTCATCTATGTACAATACATATAAAATATATACTAGAGGACATAGAAACCGCACACCTACATTATATGATTATTATTACATGAAAACGAAATACGAAGGATTCCATCAAAGATATATCACATATTTATTACAAAACACAAACTGAACAACTAAAAATATTCCAAAATGTTTAAAACTATGTATTTATATAGTTATTGTTTTCATGTAAAACACACTTATCCGAAGTGTGCGTTTTCTATGTCCTCTAGTATATATATAGGTGTGCGTTTTCTATGTCCTCTAGTATATATATAGGTGTTCGTTTTCTATGTCCTCTTGTATATATATAGGTGTGCGTTTTCTATGTCCTCTAGTATATATATAGGTGTGCGTTTTATATGTCCTCTAGTATATATATATAGGTGTGCGTTTTCCATGTCCTCTAGTATATATATAGATGTGCGTTTTATATGTCCTCTAGTATATATATATATATAGGTGTGCGTTTTCTAGTCCTCTAGTATATATATAGATGTGCGTTTTCTATGTCCTCTAGTATATATATATATATATATAGGTGTGCGTTTTCTATGTCCTCTAGTATATATATAGGTGTGCGTTTTCTATGTCCTCTAGTATACTTATAACATTTTCATGACAAAGTTAGTCATTCATTATATAACGACTTTGAAACCCTTGAATTATGAAAGAATGACAAGAAACTACTGTAATTACATGTACCACAGGTAATCAAATTATCACACTCTACTGACACATTGTATTTAGTTTATACACATTTATTTTAGCTCGATTGCGAAACAATTTCTTACAACTTATATTAATCACTCTCGAGACCTCATTCCTGATGAAATCCATCACCACGAGGGAGAGAGAAGAGGCAACGTGGAATTTAAATATCTTGCCTAAGGGCACAATCGTAACGGCTCCAGCGGGGCTCGAACTCCGGACCTTTCGCACCTGAAGCGAACTCGCATCCTCTGCGCTATGACGACTTCCACATTATTGTAGTTACATAGTAAAATAGAGAGCTAGTGTTGATTTAAGTACCATGCCTAAGAGCACCGGCACAATCGCAACGGCTGCAGCGGGGCGCGAACTCCGGGTATCTCACCACATCGTTTCCGTTTAGTCATATATCCGCTGTCATTCCATTACATCCATTAGTGTATGTGATATTAGCTTGCATTATGTCAGCCATTACTAGTATATACATACTACAGGCTATTAATAGTCCTTCTAAAACACGCGATTGGCATGGGAACACGATCTTCTCGAATGACGATAGCCATTGATGACATATTTATATACATCACGAGATGAACATAAAACTATACATGTATTTATATAATAATTATTATTAAAGTCTCTAGAAATGTCTGTTTAATATGCAGCTGAAATTGACAACATTCCTTCAACAATGCTTTTTATTAGGCGTAGTGTTCGTACAGAAATAATTGGACAGAATAATAGCGAACAATAGGTCAATGAGAGACATCGGTCAGTTACTGCCTCTGAATACTGATTAAAAGTAGATCGGTCATATTAAGTGTTTTCCTCTGTTTTAATCGTTGTTTCCTTTGCACAACATGCTAACAATTTTATTCCACTATCGTTTCTTATGATTATTAAATTACTATATCTCGACAGATCTCCTACAGTATATGCAATGGGTACTTATTTGTAAAACAATGTTATCAGTTAATTAACATGGTGGTGATAAATCACATTTACCATACCACAACATCTGTTTAGGGAACAATAGTAAAAACAAAGGATTCCAATTAGAAGGACATATTTACATTTTTGGGATAAATCAGACTTCATCTACCAAGGGAGGTAATAGAAAATTAAAGATGTCTCTAATTTCAGACGGTACCGCACCCGGTCATTGAAATATAGAATAGTATACAGTTATTTCATGGGTGTTTGGGGAACAGTCAAAAATATTGTCCCTCGGTATCAGGGAAGACTTTCAGCCTCGGGCAACAGTTCGAAAGTCTTCCCTGATACCGAGGGACAATATTTTTGACTGTTTCCCAAACCGAGGGACAATATTTTTGACTGTTCCCCAAACACCCATGAAATAACTGTTTTATTACCTAATACTCTATATAACTGTTGTACATACCTTATAATTATTCTATAATATTTGACTAACTCAAAAAACATCCTCAGTTATGTCTTCAAACCTAGCCTGGGCCATAATTCAAGATAAATTTCTGTTTTTCCCAGTTTGTCGGCTGATGACTAATCAATCATTTGTAAACGCTTGGTTTTGGTCTAAAAGCCGGTACGCCGGTAAGTATGCAATAAAATACGGAAAGGAATTAATGAACGGAAAGGAGGGCTTCACATAATGTATATCGATGACTTCAGGCGCAGTCAGAGCTAAAATGTATTCGGGACGTATTTTTTACTTTGACTTCCATAACACCCTATTGCGCATCCTACTGCGCACAGTGAAAGCATACTCAGAGTATGATTGGTTCAAAAGTCTAGTATGAAACAGTTCAAACTATTGCCCGGTCAACAGTTCGAACTGTTGCCCAGCCTGAGCGAAGGATAAAAAATGCAATGAAACAGGCAAATATAACGAATTACAAGTTATATAGAGCATTAGGTAATAATTCTTACTATTCATTTATACAGTATAGTTGATTAATAGAGTATATGCATAATCGAATAATATTTCGCTATATAACATTGAAAGCAATGTTAACTCGCCAAATGTTCATGAGTGAAATATAATTCGCTCATTCATCTAAGCATACAAAATGTTTAATGTTCTTTTTACTTTAATCTTGAGCATGTGTTATTGGGACAGAGAACAATGTTGTCTTATTTTAGTTGTCTCTAAAACATCGCGCTTAAATGACGTCGTAAACTGCGACACCGTCGTACTGTATTATAACGGCTCCATGCCAATAAGGCTCCAATAAAGCTATACAAGGACATAGAAAAGGACATAGAAAACGCACACTTCGGATAAGTGTTTTACATGAAAAACAATACCCCCCCCCCGTCATACATACATACATAGTTTTAAACATTTTGAAATATGTATAGTTGTTCAGTTTGTGCTTTGTAATAAAGATGTGATATATCTTTGATTAAATCCTTCGTGTTTCGTTTTCATGTAATAATAATCATATAATGTAGGTGTGCGTTTTCTATGCCCTCTAGTATATATAATAATAATCATATAATGTAGGTGTGCGTTTTCTATGCCCTCTAGTATATACAATAATAATCATATACTGTAGGTGTGCGTTTTCTATGCCCTCTAGTATATACAATAATAATCATATACTGTAGGTGTGCGTTTTCTATGCCCTCTAGTATATACAATAATACTCATATACTGTAGGTGTGCGTTTTCTATGCCCTCTAGTATATACAATAATAATCATATACTGTAGGTGTGCGTTTTCTATGCCCTCTAGTATATACAATAATAATCATATACTGTAGGTGTGCGTTTTCTATGCCCTCTAGTATATATTATAATAATCATATAATGTAGGTGTGCGTTTTCTATGTCCTCTAGTATATATTATAATAATCATATAATGTAGGTGTGCGTTTTCTATGCCCTCTAGTATATATTATAATAATCATATAATATAGGTGTGCGTTTTCTATGCCCTCTAGTATATATTCGTAGCACGCTCCCCGTGAGCTATTTTCTTACGAGCTTAGCTCCCCGTAGACACGGAGCTATTATCGGAAGATGTCAACCTCTAGTCCGTGCTCCCCACTGACTATGATGGAACTTTATTGACCTGATCGACTATGGCTAAATTGGCTCTTACGTTTGCTCATGCGTTTGTCTGTTTACTATTGACTTATTTTTGCTCACTTGTTTGACTGTTTGCTAAACAATTCTGGAAAATGTGTTCATCACCATGATACAAAAGCTAGAATGTCACCTGATGGATGTCCAGATGACGTCATGGGCTGATTGATACCGAAAGTGTACACACTCATAAATCTTACTTATCAATATCTAGTACTATTTTAATCTATGTGTAGTTACTATAAATAAGTATAATACTCTGCATATTTGTTAGATAAAACGTGGGCGTCCATTGTCCAGTGGTAGAGAGTCGAATTTGGAATCGAGTGGTTCCGGGTTCGATACTCGGTCACGGCAAATATGTAGTGTCATGGAGCAAGGTACATGCACACACGTTGCTTAGTACTAGTTAACCGCATATATCGGCTAAGGCAGCAACTATATATACCCAGGTCTCCCAAGACAGGTCAGCTTGACAATACAAGTACATGTACATGTATATGGCTGCTTAGCACAGATGACTACTTAATAGAGGTCAAACGCATAATTAAACAATATATTGGACATCTGGAAACTGACTTCTTAATGCAGGTGGATTGCTTAAGAGAAGTGATCACTAACACAACTTTGACTCGGATAAGGAAAACAGTGTGTATAGGGGAAAGCTAGCTTCACCCTTTGCATTATGTATTATGTATGTCGTTGTATGTTATATGAGATTTATGTCTTGCAATAAATACTGTTTAAACCAACTTTCACTCTTTTTCAAAGTTGAATAGGGAGTATTGGTGCCTAACAGATGACGTTCCGGTCGAGTAAGTCATGTATAGGATATAAGCCGAAAAGGATACAATATGTGTTTACGCTCGCCCATATGGTTCGCCGGAGGCGAGGGTAAATAAGCTCAATCATCATCATATGTGTTACATACAGACGGATCTGTAATCCAGTGGTAGAACGCTGGACTGGTAATATAGGGATCGCAGGTTCGATCCCCCGTCTGACCCTAATAAAATTAACAGTCTTTCAGATGGGATGTTAAACCGAGGTCTCGTGTCGGTGCTTTACACCGTGCACGTAAAAGAACCAGAGGAGATTCTGGAATGGGTCTCTGTCTGTATCATTGCACTATCCTCCAACATCTAAAATAACTAATCTCTTCAGGAGGCGTCGCTCATATGGGCAACCGGTAGCGACGATAAATAAACGTAAAAACACAAATGTGTGTTACATACAGACGGATCTGTAATCCAGTGGTAGCACGCTGGACTGGTAATCTAGGGATCGCAGGTTCGATCTCCAGTCTGACCCTAATAAAATTAACGGTCTTTCAGATGGGACATTAAACCGAGGTCTCGTGTCGATGCTTTACACCGTGCACGTAAAAGAACCAGAGGAGACTCTGGAATAGGTCTATGTCTGTATCACTGCACTATCCTCCAACAATCTAAAATAATTAATCTCTTCAGGAGGCGTCGCTCATATGCATATGGGCAACCGGTAGCAACGATAAGTAAACATAAAACACACATGTATGACGTCACGACAGTGCTTTACATATACATATCGTAAACGATTTGTACTTCTATTTCAGTTTTGCTCCGAGGTGGATGTCAGTAACAACGAGTTATACCCTACGTTTGCTAGAACAAAGCCAACCGATTCACAAATCTCCAAAAGTGTCGTTTCTATCATGAAGAAGTTCGGTTGGAAGAAAATAACATTCGTTCACACGAGCGAGTCGGATCTAAAACACACAGCAGATACCATATTTGACGTAAGTTAATGTCACTCTAAAACGCGTCATTTCGTTTAATTAAACATTACTATGAAGCTCTGGTACGGACCGTTTTCTAATGTTGTTGATACTTGTGGCCTAAACCATCTCTATTCTCATGTTACGATGTTTTGCATGTTGTATTCTGATTACGTTTAAACACACACAGTGCTAACCACAGACGGGTTAGTAGTCCAGTTGTTAACACGTTGAACTGCGAACCCTTGGATCGCAGGTTCGACTCTACCCACACGTCTCGTAACCTAATAACATTAACAGTCTTTCAGTTGGGACTTCATTGAACCAGCGGCGACTCTGGAATGGGTCTCTGTCTGTATCATTGCACAATCCTCCGAAAATCTAAAATGACTAATCTCTTCGGGAGGCGTCGCTCAAATGGCCAACCGATAAATAAACGTAAAACACACACTTACATCACCAAAGCGCTCTGCGGAACTATTGACGTAAAGTACATGCACACAGTGTAAACCTCATCAGCCTCCGTCCGTCTTATGAGACGATGGATTGCGCTCTTGTTGAGGAACATCTTCTGCAGTGACTGAGTAGGCCTATTCTTGAGTGGCAGTCTCTGTTGCAGTCATCGCAGGTGAAGATCGAGTCATCCACTTACATCACCAAAGCGCTCTGCGGAACTATTGGCGTAAAGTACATACACACAGTGTAAACCATAAACACAATTATCAGGGCACAAACACGAGGATGAATAGAGTGCATATCTGTTATAGTTTGATTGATTTCTGACAAGCTATTACCTAGCTATTATCCGGTAACAAATAAATTGGCATATGAATGTATGAAAACAGAAAACCTAATAGGCAATTTACAACCTATTCCTGGATATATTGGGATAGAATATAGTTATATAGCCATTGGTCCATCTACACCGCACTTCTGTATAGCCATAACTTATTTCTGCAAATTCATTCAATAATTGTACTGGGGAGAACCGCTTGATGCAATAATTATTTATAATGTGTATGTATGTGTTTATTTGTCGTTCGATACTTGATGGCGTCGATTCATGTACTATGCCACATGATAACCCGTCTATTTGGTGTGTGGTTTTTTACGTTTATTTATCGTCGCTACCGGTTGCCCATATGAGCGACGCCTCCTGAAGAGATTAGTTATTTTATATTTTGGAGGATAGTGCAATGATACAGAAAAAGACCCATTCCAGAATCTCCTCTGGTTCTTTTACGTGCACGGTGTAAAGCACCGACACGAGACCTCGGTTTAACGTCCCATCTGAAATACTGTTAATTGTATTAGGGTCAGACGGGGGATCGAACCTGCGATCCCTGGATTACCGGTCCAGCGTGCTACCACTGGACTACAGATCCGTCTGTTTGGAATGTCGATATCTCTTATATAGACCCTTGTGTACGATATTAGTTGCCGCATACTTGCCAGTGTTGCAATGAGAGATACGTGTCAGTTATTGCCCCTGCGTACTCACTAAATATAGATAGGTCGTCTTAATCTGTTTCCTCTGTTTTTATCGTTGTTTTCTATGCACAATATACATTATTACAATCCGAGTTCTCATCTTATAAACGTTAAATTACTAAAGTTCGACATATATCACGCACTATACAGTAACCCCGCAATGGGTCTAACATTAATGGAACATACATACATACGTGCCAGTGCGTTAGATTTCCTATAATGAATAATGTCATTTATTTATTAGGAAAATGGCGTTTAATGGGGTTTACTCTGCATTGTTATACGCTCTATTTCAATTCCCAATGAAAGTGTGCCTTAATCCGTTAACTCATTTGATTCTGGATACCGTTCAAACGGTATTTGCAAAGAACATAGAGCCAGATCAGCCGCCACGGAACGTGCCGTCTGATCAGGTTCTATGCTGTTTGCTATTCAGATGACCTTGCTAGGACACTTGGTTATGTAGCAAACAGCATAGATCATGATCAGCACGCAGCGTCACGTTACGGCTGATCTGGATCTATGTTGTTTGCAAAAGCCTTTAAATGTATTCAGAATGAAATGGGGTATAGTTTCCTATTATAAATATAAACTCACATGCTCCGATTTCTGAATAGTAGATCTAATAAACAGTGTATGAATAGGATTTCAACATAATTTCCATTGAAAATCACAGTCGGATCTGTAATCCAGTGGTTAACACGTTGGACGTGTAATCCAGGGATCGCAGGTTCGATCCCCCGTCTGAATCTAATAAAATTAACAGTCTTTCAGATGGGGGCGTTAAACCGCGATCTCGTGTCGGTGCTTACACCGTGCACGTAAACAAGAGGAGACTCTGGAATGGGTATCTTCTGTATCATTGCACTATCCTCCAACTATCTAAATTAATTAATCTCTTCAGGAGGCGTCGCTCATATGGACAACCGGTAGCGACGATTGATAAATGCAAAACACACACTCCAGTGAAAATATCGAATAAAGAATATTATTGGCATATTTTATAATTAGGTGTGTAATAGTTGAACACATTTATCACCACTTTCGTGCGATACATAACATAGAGGAGATTTGTGTTTATTAGTGTAAGATAGGATTTCATTATATCGAGTTAACGCCGAAATTGGTTGTTCCACGAGTGGCGCTATGCTAATAAACGCGACTCTTCTTTTGCATTTGATGTCCCTTGATTTTGGCTAATTTAATATTGTGTTATCAAATTTCATTCATTTTAACTGCCCCTGTGGGGAGCCTCATTTCACTACAATAAACAACCGCACAACCACTTATGTTAGTGTGAACGTCCGTACTAGGAAATGGTTCGGGTATAATATTGAAGTTAGTTTCTGTTTCTTGTCCAAATTACAAAACAAAACAAATTCTTTAGAATATATTATTTCATAATTAACTGTTCATGATTCTCAGAAAATAGCTACAATAATGAAGTACACCCAACCGCAGAGGAATACGAAACTCAAGCAGTGACACTGAAACTGCCATAGTTCACTGTTTGAAAATAGTGAACGGTAGTATTTTCTTTCACTGAGAAAACTAAATGATTCATTGGAAATCATAAAAGAAACGTATTCGTTATATATATAGAAAATATTCATATGCGCTGAACGATCACATATGCGCTGATTGATCACATATGCGCTGATTGATCACATATGCGCACATTATAGTAACCCAACCCAATGGGTAGTTAGTTTACTGTAAAAATATATTATCAATAAATGATTTTTTAATCAACATGATTTTAATAACACAATATTTATCATACCTCAACATCTGGTTAGGGAACAACAGTAAACACAAAGGATTCAACTGAAAGGAATGAATCGGACTTTATTTGTCAAGGGACGAAATAGAACAGCCAGCGTTGTAACTCATTTATATTTGTCCTTGTTCGCGGAAGTACAAGTACGGTACAATGGGTTAAACAGTGTGCCAGTAATGCACCGATATATGGGGGGCGTGGATGGTACCCATTACATATTAACAGATATGTACGAATAATAAAATATTGGCTTAAGATTATGTCATCCAATAATTTCTTGTTTTAAAGCGATAGCGGGGAGCTATGTACATGTTATTGTAGGAGGCAAAACAGTGTTTTGCATATGTTTTGGAATAATCCTAGTATTGTCAACGAACATTATTTCGTTGCAATGTTTAAGCAAATATTAATTGATGTATTTCTGCAGAAATGGTATGCAGATATTGGATCAAATAAATATTGAACTCATTTTGTAATTACTTAAGGCATGACTTTGGCATAGTACCGTCCCATATTAATAGTGTACGTAACAGTATGGGGATTCCTCTCGCCACACTAAGAACTTCATCTCAAACAATTTGCGAATAGAAACTGGCAGATACTCCAGACAGAGAATAGAGAGTAATGAACGATTGTGTATGCTGTGCCATAATAGCGAGGTAGAAGATGAATAACACGTTATCATTGTATGTCCACTATACGCACGCCTACAAAAACTACTATTATCAAAGACCGAGTATGTATAAATTGATTGCTCTTTTTTCAATCACAGCAAACAAGGAGTTGATGATAACATAACCTAAATAATGCAACGACGCTGAGAGATGAGGTTCTTGGTCTAGACATATACTACTATACTACAATATTAACATACATGTGTACTGATTGTGTACTTTGCCTAAATTACATGTACCTTTCCGGTATTCCTATGTTAAGGAATGAATCGCGGGTTAATAGTTTCCATCGGGGTATGAACTACATTGGGAAAGCTTTAAATTCTGTGGAAGCCGAGGGCGACGAACGTTGCCTAACACTGCGAATGCGCATGCCCGTAACATCGAGTGCGCATGTCAGCTGTATATCATTAGTTGGAAACCCTCATACGAAAGTGTATGCAACCAGGGTATATACGTTCATCGAATGAAATGCAATAGCAATGTAAATATTTGACCATAATGAGTTTGTGAGAAATATGAAAGCATACAGTATGTGTGAATATAAACTTCAACCGGTATCTACTTATCATACAAATTTAGAATTATAACACAATTTAAGATTTAAGACTATAATATACAGTAACTGTGTTACATTTTAGCACAAACGAACAGACATTTAATAGGAAACACTTCAAATTAGTAAAATATCGAGCTTAGCTTTGCATTCAGTCCTCGAAATATACTCACACGAAAAAGAAAGCGTGCACTTGATTAGAGTGTGTGTGTATTTTACGTTTATTTATCGTCGCTACCGGTTGCCCATATGCGAGACGCCTCCTGAAGAGATTAGTCATTTTAGATTTTGGAGGATAGTGCAATGATACAGACAGAGACCCATTCCAGTGTCTCCTCTGGTTATTTTACGTGTACGGTGTAAAGCACCGACACGAGACCTCGATTTAATGTCCCATCTGAAAGACTATTAATATTATTATGGTCAGACGGGGGATCGAACCTGCGATCCCTGGATTACCAGTCCAGCGTGTTACCACTGGATTACAGATCCGTCTGTAGAACTTGATTAGAGGAAAGGTTTTATACTTATATATAGAAGCAATAAATAGGCACATTTGGTATAAAAATGTGCAAAATGTATTGGCTACACGATGTTTTACTTTTAATTGAAATTTGATAATTATCAGAACATTGTTTTTCGTGTGAATATAAGTATATAATTTCCCCTCTAACCAAGTGCACACTTTATTTTTCGTGTGAATCTAAGTATTTAATTTTCCCTCTAACCAAGTGCACACTTTCTTTTACGTGTGAATCTAAGTATTTAATTTCCCCTCTAACCAAGTGCACACTTTCTTTTTCGTGTGAATCTAAGTATTTAATTTCCCCTCTAACCAAGTGCACACTTTCTTTTACGTGTGAATATAAGTATAGCATATAAGTATATAATTTCCCCTCTAACCAAGTGCACACTTTCTTTTACGTGTGAATATAAGTATAGCATATAAGTATATAATTTCCCCTCTAACCAAGTGCACACTTTCTTTTACGTGTGAATATAAGTATATAATTTCCCCTCTAACCAAGTGCACACTTTCTTTTACGTGGGAATATAAGTATATAATTTCCCCTCTAACCAAGTGCACACTTTCTTTTACGTGGGAATATAAGTATATAATTTCCCCTCTAACCAAGTGCACACTTTCTTTTACGTGTGAATATAAGTATAGCATATAAGTATATAATTTCCCCTCTAACCAAGTGCACACTTTCTTTTACGTGTGAATATAAGTATAGCATATACGTATATAATTTCCCCTCTAACCAAGTGCACACTTTCTTTTACGTGTGAATATAAGTATATAATTTCCCCTCTAACCAAGTGCACACTTTCTTTTACGTGGGAATATAAGTATATAATTTCCCCTCTAACCAAGTGCACACTTTCTTTTACGTGGGAATATAAGTATATAATTTCCCCTCTAACCAAGTGCACACTGTCTTTTACGTGGGAATATAAGTATATAATTTTCCCTCTATCCATGTGCACACTTTCTTTTACGTGTGAATATAAGTATTTAATTGTCCCTCTATCCATGTGCACACTTTCTTTTTCGTGTGAGTATATATACTTTATGGATATTTTGAGATTATCTTCCAACATGATAAATATTGCAAAACATATAAAAGCATCAATTAGTAAGCATACTTTAATACTACCTTATAGGGACAATGTACACTCAGCCAAATTCCTAATCAGTCATCTGCTATTTAGTAATATTTGGAACCAATTAATAATCATACAATATAAATAGTTTCTTATTGTCATTTAATTAATTTTATTCTAAATGAGTATACACAAATTCATTGCAAAACGATCTGTAATAATATATAACCAAATACGACTATATGAATATAAATATTATTTGGATAATAGTTTGCTATAAAGTAACACCACAAGGGGCTTGACATTAATGAAACAATACTGTAAATCACAGGGTGACCGACTAGCATAGTGGTTAGCGCGCTCGCTTCTCACCAATGCAACACGGGTTCGATCCTCTGACCGGGAAGTATGTGAGATGGTACGGTGGTCGCCAGTCGGACAGGTAGGTTTTCTCCTGTGCTCTCCGGTTTCCTCCAACACGAATGACCGCATTTACGCTTTAATCCGCGCCAACGAGAGTGATTAATATACGTTGTTAAAACAATCGTTGTAGAATAAATGAAGTCTAAACAACGTGACCGATTACAAATTGTGCTTATTGTGTGTCAGAGAAGTGTAAGATTTAATGTAATACAAGAATGATTGATTATTATTATATTCATTTGTTTGTAGACCATAAACTGTTGTTGTTTTAATAAACGATTCCTCGTATTCCTCTTTAATTGTTAAACACACGTGACCTGGATATACACATCTTTATTCTTGTGTTGACATTTTGATGTCTTGCTTTCATTTATATTGTTATGCAGGTATTAGGTGACAAATAGGCCCATCGGGCCGGGTGCATCTTAAAGTTGTGCAAATATTTTGTATTGAAGTTATGTTTGCATGTCATTTTAATAAAACAACTGACTTACTCACTCACTCACTCACTCACTCACTCACTCTCACTCACTCACTCACTCACTCTCACTCAATCACTCACTCACTCTCACTCACTCACTCACTCACTCAATCACTCATTCATTCACTCACTCACTCTCACTCACTCACTCACTCACTCACTCACTTACTTACTTACATAACCTAGTAACTTACTTACTTACTTACATAACCTAGTAACTTACTTACTTACTTACATAACCTAGTAACGGGCATCTAGCCATCCATAACATTATATGTATTAGCACGTTCCTTCATACTAAGATTCTCCTGTTCAAAAATCCAGACATATTTAATTTACCAATTATACGTTGAAGAACGTTGATGTAAAATTAGAAGCCACTTATGTCAACATTGCTGTGAAACTAAATGTCGCTTCAGCTTCGTAGTTCTAGCAAATGGGGTTTAAAACAACTAATTCTGGTTTTGTTTGAATTAATTTGTTTGGCAGACTACCACTAGTAATGTCCATATCTCTCACTACCACTACAATAAACAAGAGACGGTGAAATAACATGGCAACGTAACTTTGATTCAACCACCATGAAGCTAGCTGTTTTGATCAATGTGTCTGCTTGTAGTAAATTATACATATCATTATGTTGTGATAAAATATTATTTTCTCTTCACTGCACAATGAATCCTTGTATAGCAATATCCATGCTGGTTCTTTTTCAACTTCAACACAATACTCTTCAACACCACTGACGACATCAACTGAAGAGTGTAAAAAGCCGAGCATGGCAGAGTGCGGTGTGTATCCAACGCAAACGATAACAAGAAAAACTATTACATATAAATATGTAATAGAAGGACGAGTGTAAGCTCACTCTGCATAATACAAACTCTGATTGGGTGAATGTATATAATTTATAAAGTTCATAATTTAGTAATTAAATGCATATATGTTGACAATAACATGACACCATGTCCAAAAAAATAGTATATACCACATCTATGTTGGATCATCCGGGAACCAAATATTGGTATATACCACATCTATGTTGGATCATCCGGGAACCAAATATTGTTGCAGAATTTCAACTACGTAAATAGGTTGACCTGGCCATTTCTGCATGGGTTCCAGCTCAAGTCTGTATCACTATGCGTACACCAGTGAAAGCTTGGAACGGGTTCCCTGAAAACAAATGGACAATTGTAATACCTACAATACGAATACATAGCAGTAATTCTTATCACATACATTCCCATTCGTCCAGAAAAATGGCGTATACAAACTGGTATTTACACCTTACAGTACA
Organism: Archivesica marissinica; assembly: GCA_014843695.1. Lineage (NCBI taxonomy): Eukaryota > Metazoa > Mollusca > Bivalvia > Venerida > Vesicomyidae > Archivesica > Archivesica marissinica. Next base: position 49,102,738 of record CM026390.1, read on the forward strand.
TAGCCTTCACCTCTAGGCCCGGAATGTAAGGAACATCTCAACAACTGACTTGAATGTTTCCAGGCTCTGGGTAGTCACAGCGGTAGTCTGCAAACATATATTCCAGATTGGTATTGTTATCGGAAAAACCGAGTACCTGTAGACATTCATGCGGCAATGAGATTGCAAAAACTACATCTTGTTACTTTGTCGAATTGAACGAATGAATGCAGGACATGGTTGCAAAGTGGCCCGGTTCAATACAAGATGCGTTCATTTGGCCCATTTCCAGGTTATGTCACAGAATTGAGGAAGTGGACATTCCAAATGGATGGTTGTTACGCGATATTGGTTGCCCATCTTAATAAGTTACGTTCTCAGTAAACACTGGTCAAATACTGCATAAATAACCATGACAGTACAGTAGAAAGGTGGATAGACCACACAAATGCACACATATTACACTAAATCAGTAAGTGGTTTGACGGGAATTATGTGGATGTAAAGAAAATGATCTCATTTTGTAAACAAATGTCCTTAGCTAAAGTGGGATTGTGCGCGCACCTGCATGGCGTTTTCAGCTAAAATAATTATATTCTTAGTTCAGACTTAGACGAAAATTATTAAGTTCTTGCTTAGAGCTCTTTTGTGAAACGGTTTAAGCAACAACTTAAGCTGTTCATAATAAGCGAGGAACGCTAACAATACTGTGAATGCGCATGACCGTAACTTCGAGTACGAATATATCATTAGTGGGGAAATTCATACGAAAATGGACACAAACAGTGCACATACGTTCATCTAAGGAAATGCAATATTTAGCGATATAAATGACTTTGAAATGAAAATTACTAGCGTTTATCAATAACTATAACTTTAATATATATTAAATATTTAATAACTATAATATTATATAACTGTATACTGACTCTGAACGGAGATTCCATGGTTACCCTTTGCATCTGTTCAATTGTATTAGTTTGATTAGTGTTGATCTACTCTCAATTAAAATTATTCCTGTCAAGATTTAACACTTTTGTTGTTTTGTAAAACTCAGGATATAAGCCGAAAACGATCCAATATGTAAAATATTGGACTGTGTGAGGCGCGTAGCGCTGATATCGGTGTTAATATTTTACATGTTGAATCCTTATGAGGCTAATATCATACTTAAAACATACACTTATATGACAAGATCTTACTAATTAAAGTTGTACATTTACGCATAGGATTTGATATAATACTCTGGCCTTTTGAAAGCAGTCCAATAGTAATAATAATAATATAGCAAAGGTATGACGTCACGACAGTGTTTTTAAAAAAACTGACACGATGTTATATCTCACCATTTACATCGGCTGATAATTGAATGTGCATTGATTTTACTCGAGTGTGCACGGTTTTACTCGAGTGTGCACGGTTTTACTCGAGTGTGCACAGTTTTACTCGAGTGTGCACGGTTTTACTCGAGTGTGCACGGTTTTACTCGAGTGTGCACGGTTTTATTCGAGTGTGCACGGTTTTACTTGAGTGTGCACGGCTTTACTCGAGTGTGCACGGTTTGACTCGAGTGTGCACGGTTTTACTCGAGTGTGTACGGTTTTACTCGAGTGTGCACGGTTTGACTCGAGTGTGCTTACTCGAGTGTGCACGGTTTGACTCGAGTGTGCACGGTTTGACTCGAGTGTGCATGGTTTTACTCGAGTATGCACGGTTTTACTCGAGTGTGCACGGTTTTACTCGAGTGTACACGGTTTTAGCCGAGTGTGCACGGTTTTACTTGAGTGTGCACGGTTTTACTCGAGTGTGCACGGTTTTACTCGAGTGTGCACAGTTTTTACTCGAGTGTGCACGGTTTTAGCCGAGTGTGCACGGTTTTAGCCGAGTGTGCACGGTTTCAGCCGAGTGTGCACGGTTTTAGCCGATGAGGTTTCGGCGTTGAACGAGTTGTATTGACAACTAATTAAGAGGTTCAAACAGATTAGTGTTTAGTATAGCGTATTTTATCACAATCCTTTGATTGTATGCAGTATCATACAACCATCACATATGTGCGTGTGTGTACACGTGTGTAATTCAACCTGGAAGGATTCTGATTGGTTGATAGAATGGCACTTATAATTTGTAAATTGAACTTTAAATTATGCATATTTCTATTTCAATTGGTGCATACTGTTAATGATAAGACACATGACGATTTAAAAGAAGTCTTAACGTAACTATAGCGCTGTTTAAAACGTAAATATAACGTTGTTTTGCGTAGTGACATCATGACAATTAGTGACGTCATGACAATTTGCGCTGACGCCTGGCGCCAAAATGAAATTAGCAAAATGAAAGTAGCAACATTAATGTATGCCAACATCTGACTTAAACGAGCACTATGGTATAATGTGAGAAATCAAAACACTCCTGGTAATTTCATACCATATTTTATGAAACTCATTTTTTGGAATTCCAAAACGAGTTTCATACAGTATTGTATGAAGCCACCACTCATTAAGATCGTATTTGCATGATGGTGAATATGTTATTATGTCTGCCCTTAGTCATATAAACCTGTTCTCAGATCTCAAACTCGAGCTCAATAAATTTGATTGGTTATGTGCTCATGGCTCAACCAATCAGAAGCTCGAGACTGAGTTTGAGTTTTGAGAAAAGTATGTATAACCTCCAGGCCAGGATCTCCGAATATTAACTTTGGTCGTGTTATTGTGGTTATGGTATTGCGATTATGCATTAAATTGTGCCGTTCATTTGCAAAGTGGGAACATATGAAAAGAAAGTGATATGAATCGACAATTGCATCGCATTGCCAGAACGGGGCATCAATTTGATTCGAAGAAAGCAGATGCTCTTTTACAGAAATACAATAGGCACGTGTGTGTAATATAATGCAGTTGGCTAGTCGTTCAGAATGACTGTAGTACGCCGAAATTATCGATAGATTGATATTCAGTTTCTTCGTCCAACTGATTGTGAAATCCTTGTTCCAGTTGATAGTTGGTCACATGCATTAATAGATGATGATGCAGAAAATAGCAATATCTATTATAGCATCATATGTATTGTGTTAATTTCTTAGTTATGTATTTCGGCTTCAATTCATGTTTGTCCCAGTTTGCTTTCTTCTAGTTGAGTAAATGATTTTCCACACTATGTGTCCATATTCCAAAATTAGTCTAAGTAATATATGTCCATGTCACGCGGTACGAATAGAAATTAAGTTCATTCTCCTTTGAAAATAATTGATTTGACATTGCTAATCATGCGTAATTCAAAATGTATATTCAGTTAGAATAACAAGATACGTGTAATTGTATACGTTATATAAATACAATTATCTTCTGTTCGGTTCTGTCTAAATAATGATGTGTACTTTATTGTGACTAGACTTTCCATCAAGGATGATTATGGGTGTACGCATACTATTGAGCCGCTGTTCAGTTTAATGCTGTGATGATGTGCAGTATGTACCAGTTGACTAGACTCTCAATCAAGGAGGAATATGAATGTACGCATAATATCGAGGCGCTGCAAACTTTCAGTTCAATGACTTCCATATGTAGATGCCACGGTCAGCCTTGATAATACATGATTGTGTGCTGTGTCTTCAGTGAATTCAATTCCATTCAAAAAGAGAGATTGGTATACTAGAGGACATAGAAAATGCACACTTCGGAAAAGTGTGTATTTACATTTTTTGTTTTTGTTTGAACAACTTATATTAATCACTCTCGTTGGCTCGGATGTAAGCGTATATGTGGTCATTCATGTGGGAGGAAACCGGAGTACCCGGAGAAAACCCACCTGTCCGATATGGCGATCACCGTACCATCTCACATACTTCTCTTTACTTGAAAAACAATAACTATATAAATACATAGTTTTAAACATCTTGGAATATGTTTAGTTGTTCAGTTTGCGTTTTGTAATAAAAATGAGATATATCTTTGATGGAATCCTTCGTATTTCGTTTTCATGTAATAATAAGCATATACCGTATATGTGCGTTTTCTATGTCCTCTAGTATATAAGAATATATTCTGGTTTATTTGGATTGATCGTGACCAATCAGGTTCTGCGCAATCGCATATATTTAGAAAGTCACAGTTAGGGTGCAGCTGTGTGATACTCAACAATAACATCAAGAGATGTATCGTCATAGAATTGACGTATGATCGCATTAATGCTCAATACAATATCGTGTATATAACATGAGGAGTAGAGGACAAAGTATTGACCTGTTTGGGACTCCAGAGAGAATCATTTCTACTTGTGTTCACTTCCTTTTCCTTAATGACCTTTTGATTGGACTGGAACGTTATAATCTTAGTAAGCAAATCGGGACATACTAATGTGGCAACACCATACTCGTCTGTGATCATTATGACTAGGCTAGTGGCGTAATCACCATCGAATCCCCAGAGTATGCTAAATTGTGTAGAATGCAACAGATGTCATTATCATTATGTTATTAATGAAGATGGAATCGCAATAGTTCTAGTCGATCCGAAATTCATAAGAGATTCACACGTCATTTGTTCACACCTGGAACAAATGCACTCTACACATTTTGGAATATTTGGTTTTTTCCAGAAATATGTTTTTACATATTGCGTTCTTAGGCATCAGTCCCACTGGGCTCCCGGTATTCCCCGGTGCACCCGGGAGTACCGGGGGTTGAACCGTAGTGCCACCGTGATGGACCGGGATGATGCCTGATGGATCTGGATGAACCGGGGGTCTTCCCGGTGGTTTTTGACATGTCAAAAACCACCGTGGTGAACCTTGGAGGACCGGGAAGGGGAGCCCGACCTGGGTGAACCGTGTTGAACCGTGTTGACACCGTATGTCCACCGGGAAGGACCGTGAAGGATCGTGGCGCTGCCGGCGTGGACCTGGAAGGACCGGGATGGGAAAAAACGAGCTATCGACGCCCGGTGGACAACGGTTCACCCCGATCCTCCCGGTTCCCCACGGTTAGCCCCTGTTGTAACACGGTGCAGGTACGGTTCATCACGGTTTACCCCGGTGGGAACAAGGTGGAGTTACGGTTCAACCCGGTTTAGGCCGATCCTGCACGGTACACCCAGGTGGCTACACGGTTGAGCGACGGTTCCACACGGTTCTGTACGGTTCTTTCCTTTTGCCCCCGGTGGTGATGAAAAACTGATATAAATAGAGGGAAATTCTGCAAGAAATCACATCTTTCTTCGTTCTTCAAGGGGTGAACATATCACTGCAGAACACCCGCATCAAGAGGCTGAAACTGATGGAGATGCAGCTGCAGCTGAATCAAGATAACACGAGAAATGCTATCTTGATTGCACAAGCAAACTTACAAAAGAAAAGACGAATGAAGCAAAATGACAAAGAAGCTGCTGCCAAGAAAATAAAGAAGAAAAGAAGTATCTGGATCAGAAAATGGCTACGAAGAAGACCGAATTTGGGGCAGTATACACGGTTGGTACAAGAGTTGAAGAAAGAAGATGAGAAGGGTTACTACAATTTCCTGCGAATGGACTACAACATGTTTAAAGAAATCTTGCAGCGCATAGAGGGGAGAATAACGAAGACGACGACAATTTTCAGGAAGCCACTGTCACCGGCTTTGAAGTTGGCAATAACACTACGTTACATTGCTGCAGGGGATAGTTATCACTCACTCATGTATGGCTTTCGTGTGGCGCATAACACCATATCGAAACTTATACCAGAAGTATGGGAGGCCATAATAGCAGAGTTCTCCGAGGAACTTGTACCAGTTCCCATGACCCGAAGAATGGAACAAGATATCCGATGATTTCTCCTCCAGGTGATTTCTCCCCTTCGGCTTTGATTTTGCTCTGGCCCCTGCGAAAGAACTCTTGCCCTTGGACGTTTGTTGCTGGCTTGGCTGCTGCTGCTGACTGGAAATGTTGTCATCGTCTTCCCGAAACCCGTCCCCATCCTCTTCCGAATGCCTGGACTTCCCCTCCTGTAGTGCTGATTGCAACTGAAAAAACAAAATATATAGGAAACATTAAGCACATGGAATTAATTATATTACAATTACACATGAACACATATTAGTTTTATAATAATATTATAAGATCTTATTGGTTATTACTCAATTTACATGTACATGTATAATTATTAAATATAATTATAACATATATCTTACAAACAAACGTACGTATGTATACTTACAGTGGAGCAGGCACTTCGACCTCGCATCCTCGAGATGTGTGTCTCCAGGAAAGAGAAGTGTGCCATGATGAACTTGTCCCTGTCAGTGAGCTCAAGTGCAGCTGACCCCGACTTCTTCAGCGCCACCTTTCCCACCCTCGTCCGGATGCTCTCGTACCACGTTCTCAGCAGTTGCCCCGACTCCAGGTCCAGCTCGGCCGCCTTTTCATCCCAGAGTAGATTTTTTTTCAAAGTGTTCTTATACTCTTTCATAGCTTTGCTGTACAGCATGGGATTCTGCCGCAACCACTCCCCCATGTCGATCTCTTGCTCTTCCGTTAATATGACGGGACTCTTCCTCTTCTTCTTGGTGGCGCCTGATGTACTAGGTTGTGTGGTGTCATCTTCCCCATCTTCTGGTGGTGGTGATGGTGGTGGTGTTGGCGACCTGGCTGCTTCTTCTTCTTCTCGTCTCTCGTCTTCTCGTCTCTTTTTGGCAGCGTCTGCATCCCCGGAGTCATGTGCAGGTGCTGATTGCTTTTTGCTGCTCTTCCTACTCTTCTTGGGCGGCATGATGTCAATAATATAGAATATTTCTTAAAAAATAATCAGCGTTCAGCGATGTGCTGGAATGAAATTAGGCTACAAGTCAGTCCTATTTATACTGCATTTTCACCTCGCCGGGATGAACCGTGATGAACCGGGAAGGACCGTAGCTCCGCCGTGGAGAACCGGGAAGAACCGTAGCGTCACCGGCATGGACCTGGGTGAACCGTGGAGAACCGGGCCGAGAACCGGGGTGAACCGTGTAAGCCCGGGATGAACCGTGGCCCTGCCGGGGCTCTACCTGGATGAACCGGGGTGCCCCGGGGTGCTCCCGGGTCTTGAGGGCCTCGACGGTCGACCGTCGAGATTTTTCGGCAAAAAAACGCCATTTTCACCCGGTACACCCCGGTCCATGAACCGGGATGACCCGGGAGGCTCCGGGATAAACCGTAGTACCGCCGGCCTCAGTGGGACTGATGCATAAGTTCCTTAAATAATGAACATTCTAATAAAAAGTTAAATAATGTCCTCAAACGTGTGATAGTACAACTATTTTCTTTTATTTATTGGAACTTTTTATTTGTTTATACCACCTAACTGTTTCTATTGCTAAATCTTACCCATAATTTAATATCAGTAATATAACAATGAGGATGCACTTTTTCAATCTTTGTAGATTCGTGTATGCCCCAAACTTCGCAACCATAGTTTAATATCAGTACTATACGTTATCAAAGAGATCTAATACACGTTTGACTGAAATATCTGTAAGTTTATGTATGTTTTTAGTTTGGTTTAAACATATTTATGGCTACAGATCCGTCTGTAGAATAAGTCCCCCATCAGTGGATAATATACATCATATTTACAATTGCTAACCATTATCTGTTTACCACTTAGAGAATCTAGCAAATTATATAGCAATGGCACCAGTTTTCCCAAGAGTGTAAGATACAAATCAGCTATGCTTAGCACATTTAGGATATGAATTACTTATCGCTCTACATTAGTCTTAAAATGGAATATACATCATCTCTTAATGAAAGGAGGTTTAATGAAAGGAGGTTTGAACACAATTTTGTGAATTTTGGAGAGGAATTAATATAAGTTTTCTGAAAACTTGTTTTCCAATCCAAACCATTCACAATTTATGTAATTTGTAACATATTTTGTGTTATACATGTAAATTTATTGGAATAAATACTGTTTAAACCAATTTTGTGAACGTTTTCGACTAAATTCAAGCATAAATCGCACTACGTTAGGTGTTAGAGTGTATACACATTTATTTTAGTTCGATTGCGAAACAAGTTTTTATAACATATATTAATCACTCTCGATACCTCATTCCTGATGGAATCCATTGCCACGAGGGAGAGAGAAGAGGCAACGTGGAATTTAAATGCCTTGCATAAGGGCACACTCGTAACGGCTCCAGCGGGGCTCGAACTCCGGGCCGTTCGCACGTGAAGCGAACGCGCTACTACTGTGCTATCATGGCGTTCTTATGCGGACTCCAAACTATTTGTATAATAACACGTTTCATTCTTATAGTTGGAAGCTATAGTTTGATGAATGCAATAAAATCTGATTCAGAGAGAGGAAATGGTATATTGTATGCCATCCTCCAGTTTTTATGCCACCAATTTTAATAAAGCGTACTAAAACTGATTGTGTGTGTGTTTTACGTTTATTTATCGTCGCTACCGGTTGTCCATATGAACGACGCAAAAACCAATGATCTACGCACATTAATTTATTTGATATTACGATTTGCTACGGAGAAATGGAGCTACTGGGCAAACAAAACAGTTGAATGGAAATACTGCGGTGTGTTTTACTAGTAAGTTTACTGTTTCTAGATGAATGAACTCCCGTCTGATCAATTGATTGGTCTAAAATAATCGTGAACCAGTCCATATCAGTTTATGTCTTAAATGAAAGACTTGACTCAAGTCCAGCTAGAATTGTCGACGTATTCTTGACGTTGGGAATCGTATCTTAACACTTTCAACACTGCATATCTCACCAGGATCATCACTTTTTGCTAGTAAGTTTACTGTTTCTAGATGAATGAACTCCAAATGTAATATTCTGATCAATTTATTGGTATAAAATAATCGTGAACAAGTCCATATCAATTACTTTGTGTTGAATGGATTAAACTGGAGACGCAAGGTATTTAAATGCAACATTGCTTCTTCTCTCTCCTTCGTGGCGATGGACTGGGGTCTCGAGAGTGGTTAATATAAGTTGTAAATCGAGCTCAAATCGAGCTGCAATCGAGCTCAAATAAATTTAAATAAACTAATGGATTAAATCTCCTAGACATATCAAGGCTGCATACTATGCATTTGTATTGTTGTTAATAATCACTGAGAGACAGAAAATAAATGTCTTTAAACTAACATTTAGAAACATCAAGCAGTATACGAATTGTATGTTTGCCTTGATATTTAACGTGCTGCTTGGCATACGTTATCAGAGAAGCATAAACAATAATATACTAGTATAGACGGTTCTGTGGTCCAGTGCTTAACACGTTGGACTGCGAATCCAGTGAGTGCAGGTTCGACCCAGATGGGACTATAAACCAAGGTCTCATGTATCGGCATTATGCACCGGACATGTAAAAGAACGAGGGATGATTCTGGAATTGAAGCTGCCTCTTTATCCTGCACTATCCTCAAGTTCTGTGGGGTGTTTCTTTTTGGGTTGGGGGGGGGGTAACGTCGCACTAACAGCTTAGGTCATATGGCGACTGCCCAGTTATTATTGGCGGAGGAAGACCCCAGGTGTCCCTACGAGCAGTATGTCAGGTTTTGGCGAGCACCCTTGTAAACCCACCGACCTTCCACAAACCAGCTGAATGGCTTCCTCATTATCCTCAAAGAAATAAACTGACTGACTTCTGGATGTGTCGCCTCGATTACTAACAGATATATCCAGGAGGGAGGGGTATAGATACTATGGAGGTGTCGCCTCGATTACTAATATAAATATATCCAGGAGGGAGGGGTATAGATACTATGGAGGTGTCGCCTCGATTACTAACAGATATATCCAGGAGGAAGGGGTATAGATACTATGGAGGTGTCGCCTCGATTACTAACAGATATATCCAGGAGGGAGGGGTATAGATACTATGGAGGTGTCGCCTCGATTACTAATAGATATATCCAGGAGGGAGGGGTATAGATACTATGGAGGTGTCGCCTCGATTACTAATATATATATCCAGGAGGGAGGGGTATAGATACTATGGATGTGTCGCCTCGATTACTAATAGATATATCCAGGAGGGAGGGGCATAGATACTATGGATGTGTCGCCTCGATTACTAATATATATATCCAGGAGGGAGGGGTAGAGATACTATGGACGTGTCGCCTCGATTACTAATATATATATCCAGGAGGAAGGGGCATAGATACTATGGATGTGTCGCCTCGATTACTAATATATATATATCCAGGAGGGAGGGGTATAGATACTATGGAGGTGTCGCCTCGATTACTAATAGATATATCCAGGAGGGAGGGGTATAGATACTATGGATGTGTCGCCTCGATTACTAATATATATATCCAGGAGGGAGGGGTATAGATACTATGGAGGTGTCGCCTCGATTACTAATAGATATATCCAGGAGGGAGGGGTATAGATACTATGGAGGTGTCGCCTCGATTACTAACAGATATATCCAGGAGGGAGGGGTATAGATACTATGGATGTGTCGCCTCGATTACTAACAGATATATCCAGGAGGGAGGGGTATAGATACTATGGATGTGTCGCCTCGATTACTAACAGATATATCCAGGAGGGAGGGGTATATATACTATGGATGTGTCGCCTCGATTACTAATAGATATATCCAGGAGGGAGGGGTATAGATACTATGGATGTGTCGCCTCGATTACTAACAGATATATCCAGGAGGGAGGGGTATAGATACTATAGAGGTGTCGCCTTGATTACTAACAGATATATCCAGGAGGGAGGGGTATATATACTATGGAGGTGTCGCCTCGATTACTAACAGATATATCCAGGAGGGAGGGGTATAGATACTATGGATGTGTCGCCTCGATTACTAATAGATATATCCAGGAGGGAGGGGTATAGATACTATGGATGTGTCGCCTCGATTACTAACAGATATATCCAGGAGGGAGGGGTATAGATACTATGAAGGTGTCGCCTTGATTACTAACAGATATATCCAGGAGGGAGGGGTATATATACTATGGAGGTGTCGCCTTGATTACTAACAGATATATCCAGGAGGGAGGGGTATTGATACTATTAAGGTGTCGCCTAGATTACTAACAGATATATCCAGGAGGGAGGGGTATAGATACTATGGAGGTTTCGCCTCGATTACTAACAGACATATCCAGGAGGGAGGGGTATAGATACTATGGAGGTGTAGCCTCGATTACTAATAGATATATCCAGGAGGGAGGGGTATAGATACTATGGAGGTGTCGCCTCGATTACTAACAGATATATCCAGGAGGGAGGGGTATAGATACTATGGAGGTGTCGCTCGATTACTAATATATATATCCAGGAGGGAGGGGTATATATACTATGGACGTGTCGCCTCGATTAGTAATAGATATATCCAGGAGGGAGGGGTATAGATACTATGGACGTGTCGCCTCGATTACTAATAGATATATCCAGGAGGGAGGGGTATAGATAATATGGATGTGTCGCCTCGATTAGTAATAGATATATCCAGGAGGGAGGGGTATAGATACTATGGACGTGTCGCCTCGATTAGTAATAGATATATCCAGGAGGAAGGGGTATAGATACTATGGATGTGTCGCCTCGATTACTAACAGATATATCCAGGAGGGAGGGGTATGGATACTATGGAGGTGTCGCCTCGATTACTAATATATATATATCCAGGAGGGAGGGGTATAGATACTATGGAGGTGTCGCCTAGATTACTAATATATATATCCAGGAGGAAGGGGAATAGATACTATGGAGGTGTCGCCTCGATTACTAACAGATATATCCAGGAGGGAGGGGTATAGATACTATGGATGTGTCGCCTCGATTACTAATATATATATCCAGGTGGGAGGGGTATAGATACTATGGAGGTGTCGCCTCGATTACTAATATATATATCCAGGAGGGAGGGGTATAGATACTATGGATGTGTCGCCTCGATTACTAATAGATATATCCAGGAGGGAGGGGAATAGATACTATGGATGTGTCGCCTCGATTACTAATATATATATCCAGGAGGGAGGGGTATAGATACTATGGAGGTGTCGCCTCGATTACTAATATATATATCCAGGAGGAAGGGGCATAGATACTATGGAGGTGTCGCCTCGATTACTAATAGATATATCCAGGAGGGAGGGGTATAGATACTATGGAGGTGTCGCCTCGATTACTAATAGATATATCCAGGAGGAAGGGGTATAGATACTATGGAGGTGTCGCCTCGATTACTAATAGATATATCCAGGAGGGAGGGGTATAGATAATATGGATGTGTCGCCTCGATTAGTAATAGATATATCCAGGAGGGAGGGGTATAGATACTATGGACGTGTCGCCTCGATTAGTAATAGATATATCCAGGAGGAAGGGGTATAGATACTATGGATGTGTCGCCTCGATTACTAACAGATATATCCAGGAGGGAGGGGTATAGATACTATGGAGGTGTCGCCTCGATTACTAATATATATATATCCAGGAGGGAGGGGTATAGATACTATGGAGGTGTCGCCTAGATTACTAATATATATATCCAGGAGGAAGGGGAATAGATACTATGGAGGTGTCGCCTCGATTACTAACAGATATATCCAGGAGGGAGGGGTATAGATACTATGGATGTGTCGCCTCGATTACTAATATATATATCCAGGTGGGAGGGGTATAGATACTATGGAGGTGTCGCCTCGATTACTAATATATATATCCAGGAGGGAGGGTATAGATACTATGGATGTGTCGCCTCGATTACTAATAGATATATCCAGGAGGGAGGGGAATAGATACTATGGATGTGTCGCCTCGATTACTAATATATATATCCAGGAGGGAGGGGTATAGATACTATGGAGGTGTCGCCTCCATTACTAATATATATATCCAGGAGGAAGGGGCATAGATACTATGGAGGTGTCGCCTCGATTACTAACATATATATCCAGGAGGGATGGGCATAGATACTATGGATGTGTCGCCTCGATTACTAATATATATATCCAGGTGGGAGGGGTATAGATACTATGGACGTGTCGCCTCGATTACTAATATATATATCCAGGAGGGAGGGGTATAGATACTATGGATGTGTCGCCTCGATTACTAATAGATATATCCAGGAGGGAGGGGTATAGATACTATGGATGTGTCGCCTCGATTACTAACAGATATATCCAGGAGGGAGGGGTATAGATACTATGGATGTGTCGCCTCGATTACTAACAGATATATCCAGGAGGGAAGGGTATAGATACTATGGAGGTGTCGCCTTGATTACTAACAGATATATCCAGGAGGGAGGGGTATATATACTATGGAGGTGTCGCCTCGATTACTAACAGATATATCCAGGAGGGAGAGGTATAGATACTATGGATGTGTCGCCTCGATTACTAACAGATATATCCAGGAGGGAGGGGTATAGATACTATGGATGTGTCCCCTCGATTACTAATAGATATATCCAGGAGGGAGGGGCATAGATACTATGGATGTGTCGCCTCGATTACTAACAGACATATCCAGGAGGGAGGGGTATAGATACTATGGAGGTGTCGCCTTGATTACTAACAGATATATCCAGGAGGGAGGGGTATATATACTATGGAGGTGTCGCCTTGATTACTAACAGATATATCCAGGAGGGAGGGGTATAGATACTATGGAGGTGTCGCCTAGATTACTAACAGATATATCCAGGAGGGAGGGGTATAGATACTATGGAGGTGTCGCCTCGATTACTAACATATATATCCAGGAGGGAGGGGTATAGATACTATGGAGGTGTAGCCTCGATTACTAATAGATATATCCAGGAGGGAGGGGTATAGATACTATATGGAGGTGTCGCCTCGATTACTAACAGATATATCCAGGAGGGAGGGGTATAGATACTATGGAGGTGTCGCGTCGATTACTAATATATATCCAGGAGGGAGGGGTATATATACTATGGACGTGTCGCCTTGATTACTAATAGATATATCCAGGAGGGAGGGGTATAGATAATATGGATGTGTCGCCTCGATTAGTAATAGATATATCCAGGAGGGAGGGGTATAGATACTATGGATGTGTCGCCTCGATTAGTAATAGATATATCCAGGAGGGAGGGGTATAGATACTATGGACGTGTCGCCTCGATTACTAACAGATATATCCAGGAGGGAGGGGTATATATACTATGGATGTGTCGCCTCGATTACTAACAGATATATCCAGGAGGGAGGGGTATAGATACTATGGACGTGTCGCCTCGATTACTAACAGATATATCCAGGAGGGAGGGGTATATATACTATGGAGGTGTCGCCTCGATTACTAACAGATATATCCAGGAGGGAGGGGTATAGATACTATGGAGGTGTCGCCTAGATTACTAACAGATATATCCAGGAGGGAGGGGTATATATACTATGGAGGTGTCGCCTCGATTACTAACAGATATATCCAGGAGGGAGGGGTATAGATACTATGGAGGTGTAGCCTCGATTACTAATAGATATATCCAGGAGGGAGGAGTATAGATACTATATGGAGGTGTCGCCTCGATTACTAACAGATATATCCAGGAGGGAGGGGTATAGATACTATGGAGGTGTCGCGTCGATTACTAATATATATCCAGGAGGGAGGGGTATATATACTATGGACGTGTCGCCTCGATTAGTAATAGATATATCCAGGAGGGAGGGGTATAGATACTATGGACGTGTCGCCTCGATTACTAATAGATATATCCAGGAGGGAGGGGTATAGATAATATGGATGTGTCGCCTCGATTAGTAATAGATATATCCAGGAGGGAGGGGTATATATACTATGGATGTGTCGCCTCGATTAGTAATAGATATATCCAGGAGGAAGGGGTATAGATACTATGGATGTGTCGCCTCGATTACTAACAGATATATCCAGGAGGGAGGGGTATAGATACTATGGAGGTGTCGCCTCGATTAGTAATAGATATATCCAGGAGGGAGGGGTATATATACTATGGATGTTTTGCCTCGATTAGTAATAGATATATCCAGGAGGAAGGGGTATAGATACTATGGATGTGTCGCCTCGATTACTAACAGATATATCCAGGAGGGAGGGGTATAGATACTATGGAGGTGTCGCCTCGATTACTAATAGATATATCCAGGAGGGAGGAGTATAGATACTATGGAGGTGTCGCCTCGATTACTAATATATATATCCAGGAGGGAGGGGTATAGATACTATGGAGGTGTCGCCTCGATTACTAATATATATATATCCAGGAGGGAGGGGTATAGATACTATGGATGATCCGATACACTAGTAGTATACCTGTCGAATGCAACAGGGATTGAAATGTCACATATTTCAGTTGTGTTAGATTATTCTAAGCCGAATGTTCGCCCAGACAAGTAACAGATTGGTTCGTGGGATTTCATTCACATTTCTTTGTTCCAAAACGAAGACGCCAATTCCTTCAAGCTCGTTTTATAATGTAATAAGATTGTGAATATGGTATATCTTGTCATCTGGGGACAGCTACACACATATCTGCGCCCAAGTAAGAACACAATGGTAATGTATGGATGCCTTGGGAAGCACGTGTTCATTGCCCATCATGCACATTCAATTCCGAGAATCTTTTAATAAACGTGTCTGACCTATACGTCAAAGACATATTCAAAGAACTAATTGTTCATGTCTGGTCGTACCCTAACCAGAACATAAGCATGCTATGGCCATAAAAAAATGTTAACTTTATTTAGTTTACAACCATTGCGAAGCAAATTCTAACAACTTATATTAATCACTCTCGTTGGCGCGGATGAAAGCATATATGTGGCCATTCGTGTGTGGGGAAACCAGAATACCCGGAGAAAACCCACCTGTCCGATCTGGCGACCACCATACCATCTCACATACTTCCCGAGTCCGAGATGTGGCTATATATTTGATATTTTAAGGCCTTTATTTAGTGTCGCCTCCAGGTTAATTGGGGCGACGCCCCCAAAAGTGTATAAGTCGTTTTATTTGTTGGAAGATTATGCACAAGATACAGAATAAACTCCAACTCCAGAAGCATTCCTTGTTCTCGTACATACCCGCTGTATAGCACCGATGATTGAGATCTTGGCTTATAGTTCCATTTGACTGTATATATAATTGTTATTATGAAGGTCAGGCGGGGGTCGAACCTGCGAACCCTGGATTAGCAGTCCAACCTCTTAATCACTAAACTACTGACCAGTCTATGAGTATGGACATGTCGATGTTTTACAAATTTATATACAACTAACAGTAATTCCACAACAGTACTCAAGGAATTAGCATGATTAATTGTTTATGTAACATAAAGACCAGTATCCTAAATAATATGTCCGGTAAATAATATGTCCATGTCCGGTAAATAATATGTCCGGTAAATAATATGTTCGGTAAATAATATGTCCTGTAAATAATATGTCCGGTAAATAATATGTTCGGTAAATAATATGTCCTGTAAATAATATGTCCGGTAATAATATGTCCGGTAAATAATATGTAAATAATATGTCCGGTAAATAATATGTCCGGTAAATAATATGTTCGGTAAATAATATGTCCTGTAAATAATATGTCCGGTAAATAATATGTCCTGTAAATAATATGTCCTGTAAATAATATGTCCGGTAATAATATGTCCGGTAAATAATATGTAAATAATATGTCCGGTAAATAATATGTCCGGTAAATAATATGTCCGGTAAATAATATGTCCGGTAAATAATATGTAAATAATATGTCCGGTAAATAATATGTTCGGTAAATAATATGTCCTGTAAATAATATGTCCGGTAAATAATATGTTCGGTAAATAATATGTCCTGTAAATAATATGTCCGGTAATAATATGTCCGGTAAATAATATGTAAATAATATGTCCGGTAAATAATATGTCCGGTAAATAATATGTCCGGTAAATAATATGTTCGGTAAATAATATGTCCTGTAAATAATATGTCCGGTAAATAATATGTCCTGTAAATAATATGTCCTGTAAATAATATGTCCGGTAATAATATGTCCGGTAAATAATATGTAAATAATATGTCCGGTAAATAATATGTCCGGTAAATAATATGTCCTGTAAATAATATGTCCGGTAAATAATATGTAAATAATATGTCCGGTAAATAATATGTTCGGTAAATAATATGTCCTGTAAATAATATGTCCGGTAAATAATATGTTCGGTAAATAATATGTCCTGTAAATAATATGTCCGGTAATAATATGTCCGGTAAATAATATGTAAATAATATGTCCGGTAAATAATATGTAAATAATATGTCCGGTAAATAATATGTCCGGTAAATAATATGTCCGGTAAATAATATGTTCGGTAAATAATATGTCCTGTAAATAATATGTCCGGTAAATAATATGTCCTGTAAATAATATGTCCTGTAAATAATATGTCCGGTAATAATATGTCCGGTAAATAATATGTAAATAATATGTCCGGTAAATAATATGTCCGGTAAATAATATGTCCTGTAAATAATATGTCCGGTAAATAATATGTAAATAATATGTCCGGTAAATAATATGTTCGGTAAATAATATGTCCTGTAAATAATATGTCCGGTAAATAATATGTTCGGTAAATAATATGTCCTGTAAATAATATGTCCGGTAATAATATGTCCGGTAAATAATATGTAAATAATATGTCCGGTAAATAATATGTCCGGTAAATAATATGTCCGGTAAATAATATGTTCGGTAAATAATATGTCCTGTAAATAATATGTCCGGTAAATAATATGTCCTGTAAATAATATGTCCTGTAAATAATATGTCCGGTAATAATATGTCCGGTAAATAATATGTAAATAATATGTCCGGTAAATAATATGTCCGGTAAATAATATGTCCGGTAAATAATATGTAAATAATATGTCCGGTAAATAATATGTAAATAATATGTCCGGTAAATAATATGTCCCGTAAAAAATATGTCCGGTAAATAATATGTAAATAATATGTCCTGTACATAATATGTCCGGTAAATAATATGTAAATAATATTTCCGGTAAATAATATGTCCGGTTAATAATATGTCCTGTAAATAATATGTCCTGTAAATAATATGTCCGGTAAATAATATGTAAATAATATGACCTGTAAATAATATGTCCTGTAAATAATATGTCCGGTAAATAATATGTCCGGTAAATAATATGTCCGGTAAATAGTATGTTCGGTAAATAATATGTCCTGTAAATAATATGTCCTGTAAATAATATGTCCGGTAAATAATATGTAAATAATATGTCCGGTAAATAATATGTCCTGTAAATAATATGTCCGGTAAATAATATGTCCTGTAAATAATATGTCCGGTAAATAATATGTCCGGTAATAATATGTCCTGTAAATAATATGTCCGGTAAATAATATGTCCGGTAAATAATATGTAAATAATATGACCTGTAAATAATATGTCCTGTAAATAATATGTCCGGTAAATAATATGTAAATAATATGTCCTGTAAATAATATGTCCGGTAAATAATATGTCCGGTAAATAATATGTAAATAATATGACCTGTAAATAATATGTCCTGTAAATAATATGTCCGGTAAATAATATGTCATGTAAATAATATGTCCGGTAAATAATATGTCCGGTAAATAATATGTCCTGTAAATAATATGTCCTGTAAATAATATGTCCGGTAAATAATATGTCCTGTAAATAATATGTCCGGTAAATAATATGTCCTGTAAATAATATGTCCGGTAAATAATATGTCCTGTAAATAATATTGATGACTTCAAATTAACTTTCAAAACAATTTTCAAAATGAAAAACAAAATTATGTGTCTACTGATCTACTGTATTGTGATCATGACAACAAATCAATCATATTATAATTAGTTTAAAGCATTATTTATTTCATTTTTACATGACATTTGTAAACAAGAAATAACCATTTTACATATAGATTAACAGCAGTAGACTGAATGGGATTAGAACGAAAGATAACGTCTGCACTTATTCTCCCTCTGTTGCTATGAAAGCATACCCGATACCCGTGGTATTCTAGCATATCACAGACGGATCTGTAGTCCAGTGGTAACACGCTGGGCTGGTAATCCAGGGATCGCAGATTCGATCCCCCGTCTGACTCTAATATAATTAACAGTCTTTCAGATGGGACTTTAAACCGAGGTCTCGTGTCGGTGCTTTACACTATTATCCAAATTTCTAAAATGACTAATCTCTTCAGGAGGCGTCGCTCAAATGGGCAAACCGGTAGCGACGATAAATAAACGTAAAACACACACATTCTAGCATATCTACATGATGTTATTTCTATCATACGTATAGCCTCTTAATTCATAAGAGATGACATTCCGGACTATCGACATGATCTTATTTCTATCGTAATTACTGCAGTATATGTATGCATGTATGTTCCTTTTAATGTCAAACCCCTCGCGGGGACTTAGACATGTGTTCCTGGGCAGGTTTAGCCGACCTAAGCGATTAACCAGTACTAAGCAATGTGTGTGAGGTGCCTTGCTAGTTTACATTTACTAGTGTTGCAGCTCATTGAAGCATTTGAGATGACATTCCGGAATATCTACATGTGTTATTTACTAGTGTTGCAGCTCATTGAAGCATTTGAGATGACATTCCGGAATGTCTACACGTGTTATATACTAGTGTTGCAGCTCATTGAAGCATTTGAGATGACATTCCGGAATGTCTACACGTGTTATATACTAGTGTTGTAGCTCATTGAAGCATTTGAGATGACATTCCGGAATATCTACACGTGTTATATACTAGTGTTGTAGCTCATTGAAGCATTTGAGATGACATTCCGGAATGTCTACACGTGTTATACACTAGTGTTGCAGCTCATGGAAGCATATGAGATGACATTCCGGAATGTCTACACGTGTTATATACTAGTGTTGCAGCTCATGGAAGCATTTGAGATGACATTCCGGAATGTCTACGCGTGTTATATACTAGTGTTTCAGCTCATTGAAGCATATGAGATGACATTCCGGAATGTCTACGCGTGTTATATACTAGTGTTGCAGCTCATTGAAGCATATGAGATGACATTCCGGAATGTCTGCACGTGTTATATACTAGTGTTGCAGCTCATTGAAGCATATGAGATGACATTCCGGAATGTCTACGCGTGTTATATACTAGTGTTGCAGCTCATTGAAGCATATGAGATGACATTCCGGAATGT
>CM026390.1:49123938-49201808 GCA_014843695.1 Archivesica marissinica
TTCTCCCTCTGTTGCTATGAAAGCATACCCGATACCCGTGGTATTCTAGCATATCACAGACGGATCTGTAGTCCAGTGGTAACACGCTGGGCTGGTAATCCAGGGATCGCAGATTCGATCCCCCGTCTGACTCTAATATAATTAACAGTCTTTCAGATGGGACTTTAAACCGAGGTCTCGTGTCGGTGCTTTACACTATTATCCAAATTTCTAAAATGACTAATCTCTTCAGGAGGCGTCGCTCAAATGGGCAAACCGGTAGCGACGATAAATAAACGTAAAACACACACATTCTAGCATATCTACATGATGTTATTTCTATCATACGTATAGCCTCTTAATTCATAAGAGATGACATTCCGGACTATCGACATGATCTTATTTCTATCGTAATTACTGCAGTATATGTATGCATGTATGTTCCTTTTAATGTCAAACCCCTCGCGGGGACTTAGACATGTGTTCCTGGGCAGGTTTAGCCGACCTAAGCGATTAACCAGTACTAAGCAATGTGTGTGAGGTGCCTTGCTAGTTTACATTTACTAGTGTTGCAGCTCATTGAAGCATATGAGATGACATTCCGGAATGTCTACGCGTGTTATATACTAGTGTTGCAGCTCATTGAAGCATATGAGATGACATTCCGGAATGTCTACACGTGTTATATACTAGTGTTGCAGCTCATTGAAGCATATGAGATGACATTCCGGAATGTCTACGCGTGTTATATACTAGTGTTGCAGCTCATTGAAGCATATGAGATGACATTCCGGAATGTCTACGCGTGTTATATACTAGTGTTGCAGCTCATTGAAGCATATGAGATGACATTCCGGAATGTCTACACGTGTTATATACTAGTGTTGCAGCTCATGGAAGCATATGAGATGACATTCCGGAATGTCTACACGTGTTATATACTAGTGTTGCAGCTCATGGAAGCATATGAGATGACATTCCGGAATGTCTACGCGTGTTATATACTAGTGTTGCAGCTCATTGAAGCATATGAGATGACATTCCGGAATGTCTACGCGTGTTATATACTAGTGTTGCAGCTCATTGAAGCATATGAGATGACATTCCGGAATGTCTACACGTGTTATATACTAGTGTTGCAGCTCATGGAAGCATATGAGATGACATTCCGGAATGTCTACGCGTGTTATATACTAGTGTTGCAGCTCATTGAAGCATATGAGATGACATTCCGGAATGTCTACGCGTGTTATATACTAGTGTTGCAGCTCATTGAAGCATATGAGATGATTCGGAATGTCTCCGTGTTAATACTATGTTGCAGCCTGAAGCATTTGAGATGCATTCCGGAAGTCTACCGTGTTATATACTTGTTTCAGCTCATTGAAGCATATGAGATGACATTCCGGAATGTCTACGCGTGTTAATCTAGTGTTGCAGCTCATTGAAGCATATGAGATGACATTCCGGAATGTCTACACGTGTTATATACTAGTGTTGCAGCTCTGAAGCATATGAGATGACATTCCGGAATGTCTACACGTGTTATATACTAGTGTTGCAGCTCATGGAAGCATTTGAGATGACATTCCGGAATGTCTACGCGTGTTATATACTAGTGTTGCAGCTCATTGAAGCATATGAGATGACATTCCGGAATGTCTACACGTGTTATATACTAGTGTTGCAGCTCATTGAAGCATATGAGATGACATTCCGGAATGTCTACACGTGTTATATACTAGTGTTGCAGCTCATGGAAGCATTTGAGATGACATTCCGGAATGTATACACGTGTTATATACTAGTGTTGCAGCTCATTGAAGCATATGAGATGACATTCCGGAATGTCTACGCGTGTTATATACTAGTGTTGCAGCTCATTGAAGCATATGAGATGACATTCCGGAATGTCTACGCGTGTTATATACTAGTGTTGCAGCTCATTGAAGCATATGAGATGACATTCCGGAATGTCTACGCGTGTTATATACTAGTGTTGCAGCTCATTGAAGCATATTGTTTGGTAAGCATATGAATGACATTCCGGAATGTCTACCGTGTTATATACTAGTGTTGCAGCTCATGAAGCATTTGAGATGACATTCCGGAATGTCTACGCGTGGTATATACTAGTGTTGCAGCTCATTGAAGCATATGAGATGACATTCCGGAATGTCTACACGTGTTATATACTAGTGTTGCAGCTCATGGAAGCATTTGAGATGACATTCCGGAATGTCTACACGTGTTATATACTAGTGTTGCAGCCCATGCAAGCATATGAGATGACATTCCGGAATGTCTATTCAATCTCGTTCCTACTGTAGCGTATGAACAAGTACGAGATAAAAAAATGACAACCGTGCATACTCCATAGCGGCATAGCACGTCAAGTTCAAAGATGGGCATCAATTAATGTATATAACGTACTGCAAATATCTAATCGAAATTGATTCAGAAAAGAAGTTTGCTCAATTGTATCGTTGCACTACTCAAACGTTGGAGATGGGTCACACTCCATATTACGTTCCAGTTATGTTGCAGTGTATGCCAATGTACTATTCTTAAATGTATACACGTGTAACGGTGTGGATATTAACCCAGTATGTGAGGTGATATGTAGGCAGCCCGGTTAGCTCAGTCGGTAGAGCAATCGCCCTGTAAGCGAGAGGTCCCGGGTTCGAGTCCCGGACTGGCTGCATGTTTTTCTCACCTGGGTTACACAGTCCCCCTCTTCGTGGACGTTACATTATAAACTCCGAGAAATATTTCACAATGTATCTCTATCCCTATGGAAATTCATGGAAGAATTCCAATTTGGTGGGGGAGTATGTAACGATGTGTATATTAACCCAATATGTGAGGTGATATGTAGGCAGCCCGGTTAGCTCAGTCGGTAGAGCAATCGCCCTGTAAGCGAGAGGTCCCGGGTTCGAATCCCGGACTCGCTGTATGTTTTTCTCACCTGGGTTACACACGTGTTACTTACAAAGTAGTTCATGAACGCAAACGGTTTAGAAATGATAGTCCCATATATTATGCAGGTTGCTATTAGCTATTAAAACACGTATAATCTTTATTAATTTTACAACGATTGCGAAACAAATTATCGACTTATATTAATCACTCGCGTTAGCGCGGATGAAAGCGTATAGCTGTCATTCGTATGGGAGGAAACCGGAGTACCCGGAGAAAACCCACCATTCCGATCTGACGACCACCCTACCATCTCAAATACTTCACGTCCGAGGATCGAACCCGGGCTTCATTGGTGAGAAGCGAGTGTACTAACCACTGCGCTAATCGGACAACCGAATATAGCTGTTGTTTAATTGTTCTCTATAACTACATACGAGATTCAGGTGACATTAGTTTAATTTTAGTTTAGTTTTAGTTTAATCATATTTGATTGGTCGATTCATTTTACATGTGAATACAAAACATGACACATTAAAGAAAGGCAAACGGGTCAGGCCACAAGTTCTAGCAACGTTAGTTACGGTCCTTCCCTTCAGGTGACATTATGAAATGTATACGGCTTCAATGTATTCGTTTTTATTACAGCTTATGGAAACGTATGAGATAGATGTGACATTCCGGATGGTTTACACGGGACCCTATTTCCACAGACATATGGTCAACCCCTTCATCAAAATTATCCAGGAAACATTTGTAGACACAAGAAGTAAGTATGGGAAATATAATTATACAGTCTACATCCGCTATGTCAAAGTCGGTTATGTCGAATTCTCCCGTTATCACGAAATCGGATCAAAGTCCCGTTTCAGATTCTATCATTTTACATCATATCATATATAACTGGCTTCGTTTATATCGAATTTCGTTAAGTCAAACGTCGGTTATGTCGAAGTATTTTGTTCTGTCCGGCGAAATTCGACATAACGGGTGTAGAATGTATTGTAATCTGAATAATTATAAATTATGTGTAAAGTAAACTATAAAGTTTAAGTCTTAATAAAGCATTCTTCTTCTTCTGTGAAGTTGGCACTGATATCGAACTGACATCGAACTGACATCGAACAGCGAAATGCAGCTCGAAATTCACTATTGAATATCGATATAGCTCTGAGATCGAAATTCAACTCGAAATTATATATCTACCTAGCTCTGATACTGAAATTAAACTCGAATTTCTAAATTCGATATCGTCCTGCTCTGAGATCGAAATTCAACTCGAAATGCAAAATGCAATCTCAACTTGCTGTGAGATCGAAATTCAACTCGAAATGCAAACTGCAATCTCAACTTGCTGTGAGATCGAAATTCAACTCGAAATGCAAAATGCAATCTCAACTTGCTGTGAGATCGAAATTCAACTCGAAATGCAAACTGCAATCTCAACTTGCTGTGAGATCGAAATTCAACTCGAAATGCAAATGATTAATTGTGTGAGATGACATTCAACTCGAACTTCAAAATTCGATATTGACATAGCGCGGAGATTAAAATTCAACTAAATACATAATTTAAATCTCCAGATGATTTATCAGATCGAAATTCAAGTCGTATGTGAATGTTAAATTTCAATAGCAGCTCATAAAATATAGATCACTTATCTATGCTAGAGCGTAAATTAATTCTTTGCTCTTAATTTATAAAAGTGTCGGTGGATTCATTTCAAGGATTAGAGTCTGTCTGACATATATATTGCGTTTTGCAGGAGTATGGCATGTCAAAATTGATTCGCAACGCCTTCCACTTCAATCTGATATCACCCTTCTAGATAGTTCATTACTGTGATGTATTGTTTCCGCGTGTGAATATGTATTGTTTTCCAAGTGCGCTTTGGGCAATATAGAACAATTGTTTATTTAAGATACTTGGGAATCTTTATATTTATGTTATATTTCGGGTTTTACGCCTGCATCAGCACCATTTCGGGCTATATCGCCGGCTGGCAGTTTACCTAACAACACCTTTCCTGGACAGGCTCCAGATGTTAACCAGTACTTGGTGGACCAACCTCCGTACGAAACTGCCAACTTTTTCATATAAATGAGACACGGCCTGAGCGGGGCTCGAACCCGTAACCATCAGTGATGATAGGTTACAGTGGTAGCCTATACAAGTCAGTGACCTTAACCACTCGACCACGTAGGCGGTCATTGTGAATCTTTATATACATACCATCGGCGTACGATTTGTTTGTGTCTCTTGTTGGGCTTAAAGTACAGTCTACATCCGTTATGTCAAAGTCGGTTGTGTCGAATTAGCAGGTTATCTCGAAGTCGGATCAAAGTCTCGTTTCAGACACTCTCATTTTACATATACCAGCCTACGTTTATATCGAATTTCGTTAAGACAAACTTCGGTTATGTCGAAGTATTTTGTTCAGTCATGCCGAATTAGCCGGTTATCTCGAAGTCGGATCAAAGTCTCGTTTCAGACACTCTCATTTTACATATACCAGCCTACGTTTATATCGAATTTCGTTAAGACAAACTTCGGTTATGTCGAAGTATTTTGTTCAGTCATGGCGAATTATCCGGTTATCTTGAAGTCGGATCAAAGTCCCGTTTCAGAAACTATCATTTACATATATAATAGGCTACATTTATATCGAATTTCGTTAAGACAAACTTCGGCTATGTCGAAGTATTTTGTTCGGTCTGACTGAATTCGACATAACAGATGTAGACTGTATCAGAAACAGCTTAGGCGACTCGCCAGCTGTTATTGGCCGATGACGATCCTGGAAGCCACTACGAGCAGTATTTCACACACGAACTGACACCCGGGTAGAACCACCGACCTTCCGCAAGCAACCTGTATACCTTCCTCACATGAACTAATTCAATGAACACCCGTAGTGGTGAGGGCAAGTTGTGTGATGTCAACGGCTCTAACCTCTCGTGATCACCTATATAACGTTTTTCCCAGTTCCTGGAAATACCAATTCCGATGATCAGACGAAGAAGTAACTTCCAATACACTAATAAACACAAATATCCTCAATATCCGACTATACCGTGCTATTGTCCAGTCTCCCTTTGTGGTAACGATATTGCAGCTAATAAACTGCTAAGGGATAACGAACCTCCAGAATTATTTTATTTTTTTGTAGAATTTATTGCAGTGACCTAGCACACACGCACACGTAGTGTTCTGCATTTTAATATTAAACTAGCAATATTCATGCAAAATAACCTGCACAATCTTCAGGTAATGCATATGCGGCATTGCTTGCTTCGCTCAGAACTTTTTCTCAGTTATGAGACAATGTGGATGTACGTGTATTGCCTACGGACACCTTCACAGGTGGTGTTGGTGGGGATCGACCTCATAACCTCTCGATTACTTGGTGGAAACTGTGTTCATTACAGCACTGACAATATCCGTAGTTGTATTGTGATGGAGAAGGCTCCTGAAATTGATGCAGTGTCCGCTTTATAACCGAGATGGTGTGTGAGTTCGAACCCCATCAGAACCACGGCAGCGGTCTCAAGAACGATTAATCTAATATAAAAAATGTATAATCGAGCTGAAATCAACTTACATCATGTGTGTTTTACGTTTATTTATCGTCGCTACCGGTTGCCAATATGAGCGACGCCTCCTGAAGAGATTAATCATTTTAGATATTTGGAGGATAGTGCAATGATACAAATATAGACCTATTCCAGAGTTTCGTCTGGTTCATTTACGTGCACAGTGTACAGCACCGACACGAGACCTCGGTTTACAGATCCGTCTGCCAACTTACATCAAATAGCTGAATGTTTATTTAAAGCAACACTACATCAGTGATCACGCAATTTTCTACAGAATGTAATTTCCTATTATATTGTTTAATGTTTTTCCCAAATATTTGCAACAGAATCTGAGTATTTTAACTAATAAACAAACGTCGTATACGCGATTTGTAGACATAGCAAAATATTGTAAATAGTGTCGACATACATGCGTAATATAACGCACGTATCTTGAATAACACGATTTATGTTACAGATTTACCTTTAGATCTCACATGTGTGCCTATATTATATTTATTTGTAGGTTAATCTTAACCAAAATAATCTCTCAACAACAGTACCACTCGTTAGATATTGACTCCAATGACAAACACACGTCAATTCAGGAGCATGGGTGACCATTATATGAAATCCTACTTTCACTTTTGAAAATGTGTAGACCACTAAAACACTGCTTATGTATTCAATGTTAGGGTTTTAATGTATTCGGAAGAATTTGTAGTAACAATGTATTTATACGTGAGAAAATGTATTTCTTTGCTTTTTACGATGTAGTGTCGCTTTAATTGTATATACATGTACATATTTACTCTTTATTTTGTCAGTTTATGTGATACTTGGGCAGCCGTACGAGTTTGTTGGCTTAATGGACCATCTGAATGACAGGGGACTCCTTGACACGGGCGAGTATTT
Organism: Archivesica marissinica; assembly: GCA_014843695.1. Taxonomy (NCBI): domain Eukaryota; kingdom Metazoa; phylum Mollusca; class Bivalvia; order Venerida; family Vesicomyidae; genus Archivesica; species Archivesica marissinica. Next base: position 49,131,327 of record CM026390.1, read on the forward strand.
CGTGGTCGGTGTTCACGTAGGGCAGTATGATCCGAAAGATGCACAGGCATATTTCAAAGGTAATCTATACTAGAGGACATAGAAAACGCACACCTACATTATATACTAGAGGACATAGAAAACGCACACCTACATTATATGATTATCATTACATGAAAACAAAATACAAATGGTTCCCTCAATGATATATCACATCTTTATTACAAAACACAAACTAAACAACTAAGAACAATGTATTTATATAGTTATTGTTTTTCATTTAAAAAAAACTCACTTATCCGAAGTGTGCGTTTTCTATGTCCTCTAGTATACTTTTAGTGACGCAGTAAACACGTTGGCTGGCACGTATTCCGGTGGTGATCAAGGCGTTTGGTTATACAGTGTGAATAAAACGTTTAGCATTTTGTTAATTAGTTTTATAAGAAAGCTGTATTGTTACATTTAATGCTCAGAACTTCGTGAAACTTCAAGTAAATAGTAACCAATGGATACACTTCGACATAATTATGTTTGACCTTAATGTCAATATCATTTTAATAAAATGTATATGCTTCTGCAACTGATACTCGAAACGTAGAGTTAAACTTGAAGCAAATTAATATTTAGGAGACATTCTTTTCGGTATTGTGGGTGCTGACCTAGATCCATATTAACGTCAATATCTGTTTATGAAAACTATATGTTATTTGACAGGGTATATGGGTACATTGTGTATATCTTGCCGGCCAGGAATGATATTCTCCGAGCCACATCTCCAACATGTCGACATACCAAATAACAATTTTATCACGCTGAAAAAAACTTTTTTGTTTATAGATTTTCATCAAAGTATTATTACCATTTTGTACCCCGTCGACTGCCTTAACTAAGTAATTTTGCGAATGGGTGATTTTTACCATGGCACCGGTACGTCCAGATTTGGAATCCCGTAAATGTTCAATAGATGTTCATATCGTAGTTCGAAGTAAGTCTTACTATGTGTTAAGAAATTCAATATATTTAAATGGTGAAATATATAGAAGAATTACCTCCATATTTATGTCGGCGACATGTACAGCTGCATTGCTCATAGTTCAACCGTACGCGCAGCTTCTGTTTATGTTTTAGGAATCGAGAGGCAATATAAATATAAGTATTTACAAGCCGTATATAACATGGGTAGTCCGGATCAAGCACAATGTGGTTAACACGTTGGACCGGTATTTCAGGGATCGCAGGTTCGACCGCCCCCCCCCCCCGTCTGACCCAAATACAAGTCACAGTCTTTCAGATGGGACATTAAACCGAGGTCTCGTGTCGGTGCTGTACATCGTGCACGTAAAAGAACCAGACGAGACTCTGGAATAGGTATCTGTCTGAATCATTGCACTATCCTCCAAAAGTCTAAAATGACTAATCTCTTCAGGAGGCGTCGCTCATATTGGCAACCAGTAGCGACGATAAATAAACATAAAACACACTCTAACGTTGTAAGAACCTGTTTCGCAATCTTGCTATTGGATATGTGTATAAACTAGCCGAAAATCAATATAAATGCAACAAGTTCTTCAATTAAATGACTTTAAAGATCAGAAAATGTCTTTCCGCTGTCAACTATTTCTCATTCTTCACCGACTCAACTTGGGAATTATTCTGCATGCAAAATTCAGATAAATACGAGCGTATCAAATTAAAGCTTCTAGTGGCAACCGATTCATAATGTTCATACGCGTACTCTCAATATTGTCTTAATTCGGAAGATTTGCGAGCGGGAACACTCTGTACTACACTACAATTTAGGAGATGACTCTTATAGACGCGTTGAACGAGAAGAATTCTACAGTCAAACCTGTCTTAGGCAGCCAGCCAAGGGAATCACAGAAAGTGGCTGCTTAATGCAGGTGGCTGCTTAATAGAGGTCATACAACATAGTAAAACAACATATTGGGAATCTGGAAACTGGCTGCTTAATGCAGGTTGGCTGCTTAATACAGGTGACCATTAACACAGGTTTGACTGTATTTCACTCTAATCAGGTTTCTATAACTTGATATATGTATTACATGCATTGTACACATTTTATGATGTCTGGAAATAAAATATGTTTAAACTAATAACATTGCTTTGGTGTCAGCTTGTCATTTGAATTTACAGAACTTGAGAAAGCATATTACCTACAACAGGAGAGCTAATTCTGTTTTTGTCACCATTGACATTTATGATAACACCTGCTCCTCGCGTAATTATTTGCAAAACATTGTAATTAGTTGCTATAGAGATCGATAGATAACGCGGGTAATTTAGAACGAACGCGTGCATGTTATGACATGTAGCAATCACCATACCTGCTCCGCGTTAACCTTAAACACATCCAATGTAGTTCGTACGCCGATGGAAATTATTAACCCGCGATTTATTGCTTATGTTTAGATTAACTATCATAATTCTGTTTAATGAAAATAATATCACACTTCGTATTTAAAATGTATTTAGGCCAGATTTGCGACTTACCGTGTACCGGACCTGTGTGCTTTAAGTTTATTTATCGTCGCTACCGGTTGCCCATATGAGCGACGCCTCCTGAAGAGATTAATCATTTTAGATTTTTGGAGGATAGTGCAATGATACAGACAGAGACCCATTCCAGAGTCTCCTCTGGTTCTTTTACGTGCACGTTGTAGAGCACCGACACGAGACCTCGGTTTAATGTCCCCTCTGAAAGACTGTTAATTTTATTAGGGTCAGACGGGGGATCGAACCTGGTACCGGAACTGATAATTAGATCATCCTATTATAGCGTAAACTGTAAGACACGCCTTGATTATCAATGGAACACTGCCAAACACTGCGAATGCGCATGCCCGTAATCTCGAATATGCACGTCAGCTGCATATCATTAGTGAGGAAATTCATACGAAAATAGACACAAACACGGCACATACTTTCATCGAAGGAAATGAAATAGCGATGTAAAGATCTTCCAATACGCTAAAGAAATATATCTGACCGGAATACTAAAATAGTGTTATAACTACGCCTTGAAACATTCTACGGTCTACAAGCATATACGATATTCTCCGTCTGAACATGCGTACCAGTACGCACTATATATTCTACTGTCTACAAGCATACGATATTCTCCGTCTGAACATGCGTACCAGTACGCACTATATATTCTACTGTCTACAAGCATACGATATTCTCCGTCTGAACATGCGTACCAGTACGCACTATATATTCTACGGTCTACAAGCATATACGATATTCTCCGTCTGAACATGCGTACCAGTACGCACTATATATTCTACGGTCTACAAGCATATACGATATTCTCCGTCTGAACATGCGTACCAGTACGCACTATATATTCTACGGTCTACAAGCATATACGATATTCTCCGTCTGAACGCGTACCAGTACGCACTATATATTCTACGGTCTACAAGCATGCGATATTCTCCGTCTGAACGCGTACCAGTACGCACTATATATTCTATGGTCTACAAGCATACGATATTCTCCGTCTGAACGCGTACCAGTACGCACTATATATTCTACGGTCTACAAGCATACGATATTCTCCGTCTGAACATGCGTACCAGTACGCACTATATATTCTACGGTCTACAAGCATACGATATTCTCCGTCTGAATGCGTACCAGTACACACTATATATTCTACGGTCTACAAGCATATACGATATTCTCCGTCTGAACGCGTACCAGTACGCACTATATATTCTACGGTCTACAAGCATATACGATATTCTCCGTCTGAACGCGTACCAGTACGCACTATATATTCTACGGTCTACAAGCATATACGATATGCTCCATCTGAACATGCGTACCAGTACGCACTATATATTCTACGGTCTACAAGCATACGATATTCTCCGTCTGAACGCGTACCAGTACGCACTATATATTCTACGGTCTACAAGCATATACGATATTCTCCGTCTGAACGCGTACCAGTACGCACTATATATTCTACGGTCTACAAGCATATACGATATTCTCCGTCTGAACATGCGTACCAGTACGCACTATATATTCTACGGTCTACAAGCATACGATATTCTCCGTCTGAACGCGTACCAGTACGCACTATATATTCTACGGTCTACAAGCATATACGATATTCTCCGTCTGAACGCGTACCAGTACGCACTATATATTCTACGGTCTACAAGCATACGATATTCTCCGTCTGAACGCGTACCAGTACGCACTATATATTCTACGGTCTACAAGCATATACGATATTCTCCGTCTGAACGCGTACCAGTACGCACTATATATTCTACGGTCTACAAGCATATACGATATTCTCCGTCTGAACATGCATACCAGTACGCACTATATATTCTACGGTCTACAAGCATATACGATATGCTCCGTCTGAATGCGTACCAGTACGCACTATATATTCTACGGTCTACAAGCATACGATATTCTCCGTCTGAACATGCGTACCAGTACGCACTATATATTCTACGGTCTACAAGCATACGATATTCTCCGTCTGAACATGCGTACCAGTACGCACTATATATTCTACGGTCTACAAGCATACGATATTCTCCGTCTGAATGCGTACCAGTACGCACTATATATTCTACGGTCTACAAGCATACGATATTCTCCGTCTGAATGCGTACCAGTACGCACTATATATTCTACGGTCTACAAGCATATACGATATTCTCCGTCTGAACGCGTACCAGTACGCACTATATATTCTATGGTCTACAAGCATATACGATATTCTCCATCTGAACGCGTACCAGTACGCACTATATATTCTACGGTCTACAAGCATATACGATATTCTCCGTCTGAATGCGTACCAGTACGCACTATATATTCTACAGTCTACAAGCATATACGATATTCTCCGTCTGAACATGCGTACCAGTACGCACTATATATTCTACGGTCTACAAGCATATACGATATGCTCCGTCTGAATGCGTACCAGTACGCACTATATATTCTACGGTCTACAAGCATACGATATTCTCCGTCTGAACATGCGTACCAGTACGCACTATATATTCTACGGTCTACAAGCATACGATATTCTCCGTCTGAACGCGTACCAGTACGCACTATATATTCTACGGTCTACAAGCATATACGATATTCTCCGTCTGAACGCGTACCAGTACGCACTATATATTCTACGGTCTACAAGCATACGATATTCTCCATCTGAACGCGTACCAGTACGCACTATATATTCTACGGTCTACAAGCATATACGATATTCTCCGTCTGAACGCGTACCAGTACGCACTATATATTCTACGGTCTACAAGCATATACGATATTCTCCGTCTGAACGCGTACCAGTACGCACTATATATTCTACGGTCTACAAGCATATACGATATTCTCCGTCTGAACATGCGTACCAGTACGCACTATATATTCTACGGTCTACAAGCATATACGATATTCTCCATCTGAACATGCGTACCAGTACGCACTATATATTCTACGGTCTACAAGCATATACGATATGCTCCGTCTGAACACGTACCAGTACGCACTATATATTCTACGGTCTACAAGCATATACGATATTCTCCGTCTGAACATGCGTACCAGTACGCACTATATATTCTACGGTCTACAAGCATATACGATATGCTCCGTCTGAACGCGTACCAGTATGCACTATATATTCTACGGTCTACAAGCATATACGATATTCTCCGTCTGAACGCGTAACAGTACGCACTATATATGCTACAGTCTACAAGCATATACGATATTCTCCGTCTGAACGCGTACCAGTACGCACTATATATTCTACGGTCTACAAGCATATACGATATTCTCCGTCTGAACACGTACCAGTACGCACTATATATGCTACAGTCTACAAGCATATACGATATTCTCCGTCTGAACGCGTAACAGTACGCACTATATATGCTACAGTCTACAAGCATATACGATATTCTCCGTCTGAACGCGTACCAGTACGCACTATATATTCTACGGTCTACAAGCATATACGATATTCTCCGTCTGAACACGTACCAGTACGCACTATATATTATACGGTCTACAAGCATATACGATATTCTCCGTCTGAACATGCGTACCAGTACGCATTGTATATTCTACATTCTACAAGCATATACGATATTCTCCGTCTGAACATGCGTACCAGTACGCACTATATATTCTACGGTCTACAAGCATATACGATATTCTCCGTCTGAACATGCGTACCAGTACGCACTGTATAGTCTACATTCTACAAGCATATACGATATTCTCCGTCTGAACATGCGTACCAGTACGCACTATATATTCTACGGTCTACAAGCATATACGATATTCTCCGTCTGAACATGCGTACCAGTACGCACTATATATTCTACGGTCTACAAGCATACGATATTCTCCGTCTGAACATGCATACCAGTACGCACTATATATTCTACGGTCTACAAGCATACGATATTCTCCGTCTGAACATGCATACCAGTACGCACTATATATTCTACGGTCTACAAGCATACGATATTCTCCGTCTGAACATGCGTACCAGTACGCACTATATATTCTACGGTCTACAAGCATACGATATTCTCCGTCTGAACATGCGTACCAGTACGCACTATATATTCTACGGTCTACAAGCATACGATATTCTCCGTCTGAACATGCGTACCAGTACGCACTATATATTCTTCGGTCTACAAGCGTACGATAGTCTCTGTCTGAACGCGTACCAGTACGCACTATATATTGTAATATATGTTCCAGGTATATTTACTGACAAGAACGTCACAGACGATATTCAAGAAGCATTCAAGTATTTCATAGGGGTTGTTCACTCACCACCCGTCTATCCGGGCTACGAAGAGTTCTCTAAACAGGTCAATACATACCTGGAAGCACCACCGTTTAACTTCGAGAACCCATTTAAAGACATTGGTGGATTGAAAATTGTGAGTCTTAGTCCTTTACAATCATCCAGAGTATTTTATATAACATATCTGCATTAGAACAATTTTATGTATTTATCGTAACATGGGGTTTCGTTTCCCATTAGAATAGGGGGTGTGGAACTATTTCGATCCAGACGGAGTCTACGCCCCGCCCACATGTGACCATAATTCGGTGGTATTAAGGACATGTGTGTGTCACGTATTGGAATTGGATTCAAACATGAACATATGTGGTCAGAGTGTAATGCTTAGATATTTAGTTTAAATATTCTTTATTTCAATATTTTTATATGTAAACAAGAAATGAACATTTTATATATAAATTAACAGCGGTAGAATGAAAGGGATTATAATGAAAGAAAACTTATATAGTTCTTCTCCCTATCAATTTGTTGTTATGCATCGTGGTGTGTGTTTTACGTTTATTTATCGTCGCTACCGGTTGCCCATATGAGCGACGCCTCCTGAAGAGATTAGTCATTTTAGATATTTGGAGGATAGTGCATGATACAGACAAAGACCCATTCCAGAGTCTCCTCTGGTTCTTTTACGTGCACGGTGTAAAGCACCGACACGAGACCTCGGTTTAACGTCCCATCTGAAAGACTGTTAATTTTATTAGGGTCAGACGGGGGATCGAACCTGCGATCCCTGGATTACCAGTCCAGCGTGTTACCACTGGACTACAGATCCGTCTGTATCGTACAATAGACTTAATAATATATACTAACACCAAAACGAAACTGTGCACTTGCCTTTAAATTAGAAACATATTTGGTATCAACATGTGCAATGTGTGAAGGATTATTTTCTTCACTCATGATAGTAAAATCCATAATTCTAAAAATTAAAAATAATGCTCAATATAAAAGTGCACCGTTTTGTATGGTGTCCGTACTGCTTACACAATGAAAATATGTGAACTCTCTTCAAGGAATATGATAACAATTTGAGTAAATAGTTTAAACGTTTAAACAAGAAAATGCCTACTAATATTGGATGTAGTGAACAATACGTTTTGAAAATTGTACAAACACATGCAAATCACGACCAATATCAACATCCGCTAATGGTTCTTTAATCTATCTGCATCGAAGGCCATGGACAATGTTAAACCTGCCTCACCAATTTGATAAGATGGATGACATCTACTCCCTTACAAGTGGTAGGCATATAGTCCATGTATCTATCCCCTTACAAGTGGCAGGCATATAGTCAATGTATCTACTCCCTTACAAATAGTAGGCATATAGTCCACGTATCTACCCCCTTACAAGTGGCAGGCATATATTCCATGTATCTACCCCCTTACAAGTGGTAGGCATATAGTCCATGTATCTACCCCCTTACAAGTGGTAGGCATATAGTCCATGTATCTACCCCCTTACAAGTGGTAGGCATATAGTCCATGTATCTACTCCCTTACAAGTGGTAGGCATATAGTCCATGTATCTACTCCCTTACAAGTGGTAGGCATATAGTCCATGTATCTACTCCCTTACAAGTGGTAGGCATATAGTCCATGTATCTACTCCCTTACAAGTGGTAGGCATATAGTCCATGTATCTACTCCCTTACAAGTGGTAGGCATATATTCCATGTATCTACTCCCTTACAAGTGGTAGGCATATATCCATGTATCTACCCTTACAGTGGTAGGCATATTCCATGTATCTACTCCCTTACAAGTGGTAGGCATATAGTCCTGTATCTACCCTTACAGTAGGCATATATTCCATGTATCTACTCCCTTACAAGTGGTAGGCATATAGTCCATGTATCTACTCCCTTACAAGTGGTAGGCATATAGTCCATGTATCTACCCCCTTACAAGTGGTAGGCATATAGTCCATGTATCTACTCCCTTACAAGTGGTAGGCATATAGTCCATGTATCTACTCCCTTACAAGTGGTAGGCATATAGTCCATGTATCTACCCCCTTACAAGTGGTAGGCATATAGTCCATGTATCTACTCCCTTACAAGTGGTAGGCATATAGTCCATGTATCTACCCCCTTACAAGTGGAGGCATATAGTCCATGTATCTACCCCCTTACAAGTGGTAGGCATATAGTCCATGTATCTACCCCTTACAAGTGGTAGGCATATAGTCCATGTATCTACCCCTTACAAGTGGTAGGCATATAGTCCATGTATCTACCCCTTACAAGTGGTAGGCATATAGTCCATGTATCTACTCCCTTACAAGTGGTAGGCATATAGTCCATGTATCTACTCCCTTACAAGTGGTAGGCATATAGTCCATGTATCTACCCCCTTACAAGTGGTAGGCATATATTCCATGTATCTACCCCCTTACAAGTGGTAGGCATATAGTCCATGTATCTACTCCCTTACAAGTGGTAGGCATATATTCCATGTATCTACTCCCTTACAAGTGGTAGGCATATAGTCCATGTATCTACTCCCTTACAAGTGGTAGGCATATAGTCCATGTATCTACTCCCTTACAAGTGGTAGGCATATAGTCCATGTATCTACTCCCTTACAAGTGGTAGGCATATAGTCCATGTATCTACTCCCTTACAAGTGGTAGGCATATATTCCATGTATCTACTCCCTTACAAGTGGTAGGCATATAGTCCATGTATCTACCCCCTTACACGTGGTAGGCATATAGTCCATGTATCTACTCCCTTACAAGTGGTAGGCATATATTCCATGTATCTACCCCCTAACAAGTGGTAGGCATATATTCCATGTAACTACTCCCTTACACGTGGTAGGCATATAGTCCATGTATCTACTCCCTTACAAGTGGTAGGCATATAGTCCATGTATCTACCCCCTTACAAGTGGTAGGCATATAGTCCATGTATCTACTCCCTTACAAGTGGTAGGCATATAGTCCATGTATCTACTCCCTTACACGTGGTAGGCATATATTCCATGTATCTACTCCCTTACAAGTGGTAGACATATAGTCCATGTATACTCCCTTACAAGTGCTAGGCATATATTCCATGTATCTACTCCTTACAAGTGGTAGCATATAGTCATGTATACCCTTACAAGTGGTAGGCATATAGTTCATGTATCTACCCTCTTACAAGTGGTATACATATAGTCCATGTATCTACTCCCCTACAAGTGGTAGGCATATATTCCATGTATCTACTCCCTTACAAGTGGTAGGCATATAGTCCATGTATCTACTCCCTTACAAGTGGTAGGCATATAGTCCATGTATCTACTCCCTTACAAGTGGTAGGCATATATTCCATGTATCTACTCCCTTACAAGTGGTAGGCATATATTCCATGTATCTACTCCCTTACAAGTGGTAGGCATATATTCCATGTATCTACCCCCTTACAAGTGGTAGGCATATAGTCCATGTATCTACTCCCTTACAAGTGGTAGGCATATAGTCCATGTATCTACTCCCTTACAAGTGGTAGGCATATAGTCCATGTATCTACCCCCTTACAAGTGGTGGACATATAGTCCATGTATCTACTCCCTTACAAGTGGTAGGCATATAGTCCATGTATCTACCCTCTTACATGTGGTAGGTATATAGTCCATGTATATACTCCCTTACAAGTGGTAGGCATATAGTCCCTGTATCTACCCCCTTACAAGTGGTAGGCATATAGTCCATGTATCTACACCCTTACAAGTGGTAGGCATATAGTCCATGTATCTACTCCCTTACAAGTGGTCGGCATATAGTCCATGTATATACCCCCTTACAAGTGGTAGGCATATAGTCCATGTATCTACCCCCTTACAAGTGGTAGGCATATAGTCCATGTATCTACTCCCTTACACGTGGTAGGCATATAGTCCATGTATCTACCCCCTTACAAGTGGTAGGCATATATTCCATGTATCTACCCCCTTACAAGTGGTAGGCATATAGTCCATGTATCTACTCCCTTACAAGTGGTAGGCATATATTCCATGTATCTACTCCCTTACAAGTGGTAGGCATATAGTCCATGTATCTACTCCCTTACAAGTGGTAGGCATATAGTCCATGTATCTACTCCCTTACAAGTGGTAGGCATATAGTCCATGTATCTACTCCCTTACAAGTGGTAGGCATATAGTCCATGTATCAACTCCCTTACAAGTGGTAGGCATATATTCCATGTATCTACTCCCTTACAAGTGGTAGGCATATAGTCCATGTATCTACCCCCTTACACATGGTAGGCATATATTCCATGTATCTACTCCCTTACAAGTGGTAGGTATATAGTCCATGTATCTACCCCCTTACAAGTGGTAGGCATATAGTCCATGTATCTACTCCCTTACAAATGGTAGGCATATAGTCCATGTATCTACTCCCTTACACGTGGTAGGCATATAGTCCATGTATCTACTACCTTACAAGTGGTAGGCATATAGTCCATGTATCTAACCCCTTACAAGTGGTAGGCATATAGTCCATGTATCTACCCTCTTACAAGTGGTAGGCATATATTCCATGTATCTACTCCCTTACAAGTGGTAGGCATATTGTCCATGTATCTACTCCCTTACAAGTGGTAGGCATATATTCCATGTATCTACCCCCTAACAAGTGGTAGGCATATATTCCATGTAACTACTCCCTTACACGTGGTAGGCATATAGTCCATGTATCTACTCCCTTACAAGTGGTAGGCATATAGTCCATGTATCTACCCCCTTACAAGTGGTAGGCATATAGTCCATGTATCTACTCCCTTACAAGTGGTAGGCATATAGTCCATGTATATACTCCCTTACACGTGGTAGGCATATATTCCATGTATCTACTCCCTTACAAGTGGTAGACATATAGTCCATGTATATACTCCCTTACAAGTGCTAGGCATATATTCCATGTATCTACTCCCTTACAAGTGGTAGGCATATAGTTCATGTATCTACCCTCTTACAAGTGGTATGCATATAGTCCATGTATCTACTCCCCTACAAGTGGTAGGCATATATTCCATGTATCTACTCCCTTACAAGTGGTAGGCATATAGTCCATGTATCTACTCCCTTACAAGTGGTAGGCATATAGTCCATGTATCTACTCCCTTACAAGTGGTAGGCATATATTCCATGTATCTACTCCCTTACAAGTGGTAGGCATATATTCCATGTATCTACTCCCTTACACGTGGTAGGCATATATTCCATGTATCTACCCCCTTACAAGTGGTAGGCATATAGTCCATGTATCTACTCCCTTACAAGTGGTAGGCATATAGTCCATGTATCTACTCCCTTACAAGTGGTAGGGATATAGTCCATGTATCTACCCCCTTACAAGTGGTAGGCATATAGTCCATGTATCTACTCCCTTACAAGTGGTAGGCATATAGTCCATGTATATACCCTCTTACATGTGGTAGGCATATAGTCCCTGTATCTACCCCCTTACAAGTGGTAGGCATATAGTCCATGTATCTACACACTTACAAGTGGTAGGCATATAGTCCATGTATCTACTCCCTTACAAGTGGTCGGCATATAGTCCATGTATATACCCCCTTACAAGTGGTAGGCATATAGTCCATGTATCTACTCCCTTACAAGTGGTAGGCATATAGTCCATGTATCTACCCCCTTACAAGTGGTAGACATATAGTCCATGTATCTACTCCCTTACAAGTGGTAGGCATATAGTCCATGTATCTACCCCCTTACAAGTGGTAGACATATAGTCCATGTATCTACCCACTTACAAGTGGTAGGCATATAGTCCATGTATCTACCCCCTTACAAGTGGTAGGCATATAGTCCATGTATCTACCCCCTTACAAGTGGTAGACATATAGTCCATGTATCTACTCCCTTACAAGTGGTAGGCATATAGTCCATGTATCTACCCCCTTACAAGTGGTAGGCATATAGTCCATGTATCTACTCAATTACAAGTGGTAGGCATATAGTCCATGTATCTACCCCCTTACAAGTGGTAGGCATATAGTCCATGTATCTACTCAATTACAACTGGTAGGCATATAGTCCATGTATCTACTCCCTTACACGTGGTAGACATATAGTCCATGTATTTACCCCCTTACAAGTGGTAGGCATATAGTCCATGTATCTACCCCCTTACAAGTGGTAGGCATATAGTCCATGTATCTACTCCCTTACATGTGGTAGACATATAGTCCATGTATCTACCCCCTTACAAGTGGTAGGCATATAGTCCATGTATCTACCCCCTTACAAGTGGTAGACATATAGTCCATGTATCTACTCCCTTACAAGTGGTAGGCATATAGTCCATGTATCTACCCACTTACAAGTGGTAGGCATATAGTCCATGTATCTACTCCCTTACAAGTGGTAGGCATATAGTCCATGTATCTACTCAATTACATGTGGTAGGCATATAGTCCATGTATCTACTCCCTTACACGTGGTAGACATATAGTCCATGTATCTACCCACTTACAAGTGGTAGACATATAGTCCATGTATCTACTCCCTTACAAGTGGTAGGTATATAGTCCATGTATCTACCCACTTACAAGTGGTAGACATATAGTCCATGTATCTACTCCCTTACAAGTGGTAGACATATAGTCCATGTATCTACCCCCTTACAAGTGGTAGGTATATAGTCCATGTATCTACCTACTTACAAGTGGTATTCATATAGTCCATGTATCTACCCCCTTACAAGTGGTAGGCATATAGTCCATGTATCTACCCCCTTACAAGTGGTAGACATATAGTCCATGTATCTACCTACTTACAAGTGGTAGACATATATTCCATGTATCTACTCCCTTACAAGTGGTAGACATATAGTCCATGTATCTACCTACTTACAAGTGGTAAGAATATATTCCATGTATCTACTCCCTTACAAGTGGTAGGCATATAGTCCATGTATCTACCTCCTTACAAGTGGTAGACATATAGTCCATGTATCTACACACTTACAAGTGGTAGGTATATAGTCCATGTATCTACTCCCTTACAAGTGGTAGACATATAGTCCATGTATCTACCCCCTTACAAGTGGTAGGTATATAGTCCATGTATCTACTCCCTTACAAGTGGTAGACATATAGTCCATGTATCTACCCCCTTACAAGTGGTAGGTATATAGTCCATGTATCTACTCCCTTACAAGTGGTAGGAATATAGTCCATGTATCTACTCCCTTACAAGTGGTAGGTATATAGTCCATGTATCTACCCCCTTACAAGTGGTAGGTATATAGTCCATGTATCTACTCCCTTACAAGTGGTAGGTATATAGTCCATGTATCTACCCCCTTACAAGTAGTAGGCATATAGTCCATGTATCTACCCCCTTACAAGTGGTAGGTATATAGTCCATGTATCTACTCCCTTACAAGTGGTAGACATATAGTCCATGTATCTACCCCCTTACAAGTGGTATACATATAGTCCAGGTATCTACACCCTTACAAGTGGTAGACATATAGTCCATGTATATACACCCTTACAAGTGGTAGGTATATAGTCCATGTATCTACTCCCTTACAAGTGGTAGGTATATAGTCCATGTATCTACTCCCTTACAAGTGGTAGGCATATAGTCCATGTATCTACTACCTTACAAGTGGTAGGCATATAGTCCATGTATCTACCCCCTTACAAGTGGTAGGCATATAGTCCATGTATCTACCCTCTTACAAGTGGTAGGCATATATTCCATGTATCTACTCCCTTACAAGTGGTAGGCATATAGTCCATGTATCTACTCCCTTACAAGTGGTAGGCATATATTCCATGTATCTACCCCCTAACAAGTGGTAGGCATATATTCCATGTAACTACTCCCTTACACGTGGTAGGCATATAGTCCATGTATCTACACCCTTACAAGTGGTAGGTATATAGTCCATGTATCTACTCCCTTACAAGTGGTAGGCATATAGTCCATTTATCTTCTCCCTTACACGTGGTAGGCATATATTCCATGTATCTACTCCCTTACAAGTGGTAGACATATAGTCCATGTATACTCCCTTACAAGTGCTAGGCATATATTCCATGTATCTACTCCCTTACAAGTGGTAGGCATATAGTTCATGTATCTACCCTCTTACAAGTGGTAGACATATAGTCCATGTATCTACTCCCCTACAAGTGGTAGGCATATATTCCATGTATCTACTCCCTTACAAGATGTAGGCATATAGTCCATGTATCTACTCCCTTACAAGTGGTAGGCATATATTCCATGTATCTACTCCCTTACAAGTGGTAGGCATATATTCCATGTATCTACTCCCTAACACGTGGTAGGCATATATTCCATGTATCTACCCCCTTACAAGTGGTAGGCATATAGTCCATGTATCTACTCCCTTACAAGTGGTAGACATATAGTCCATGTATCTACTCCCTTACAAGTGGTAGACATATAGTCCAT
The DNA here is from genome assembly GCA_014843695.1 of Archivesica marissinica. Taxonomy (NCBI): domain Eukaryota; kingdom Metazoa; phylum Mollusca; class Bivalvia; order Venerida; family Vesicomyidae; genus Archivesica; species Archivesica marissinica. The sequence goes on from CM026390.1 coordinate 49,146,654, forward strand.
GTATCTACCTACTTACAAGTGGTAGACATATAGTCCATGTATCTACCTACTTACAAGTGGTAGGCATATAGTCCATGTATCTACCCCCTTACAAGTGGTAGACATATAGTCCATGTATCTACTCCCTTACAAGTGGTAGGTATATAGTCCATGTATCTACTCCCTTACAAGTGGTAGGAATATAGTCCATGTATCTACTCCCTTACAAGTGGTAGGTATATAGTCCATGTATCTACCCCCTTACAAGTGGTAGGCATATAGTCCATGTATCTACCCCCTTACAAGTGGTAGGTATATAGTCCATGTATCTACTCCCTTACAAGTGGTAGGCATATAGTCCATGTATCTACCCCCTTACAAGTGGTAGGTATATAGTCCATGTATCTACTCCCTTACAAGTGGTAGGTATATAGTCCATGTATCTACCCACTTACAAGTGGTAGACATATAGTCCATGTATCTACCCCCTTACAAGTGGTAGACATATAGTCCATGTATCTACTCCCTTACAAGTGGTAGGTATATAGTCCATGTATCTACTTCCTTACAAGTGGTAGGAATATAGTCCATGTATCTACTCCCTTACAAGTGGTAGGCATATAGTCCATGTATCTACCTCCTTACAAGTGGTAGGCATATAGTCCATGTATCTACACCCTTACAAGTGGTAGGTATATAGTCCATGTATCTACTCCCTTACAAGTGGTAGGCATATAGTCCATGTATCTACTCCCTTACAAGTGGTAGGCATATAGTCCATGTATCTACTCCCTTACAAGTGGTAGGCATATAGTCCATGTATCTACTCCCTTACAAGTGGTAGGTATATAGTCCATGTATCTACCCCCTTACAAGTGGTAGGCATATAGTCCATGTATCTACTCCCTTACAAGTGGTAGGTATATAGTCCATGTATCTACTCCCTTACAAGTGGTAGGCATATAGTCCATGTATCTTCTCCCTTACAAGTGGTATGCATATAGTCCATGTATCTACTCCCTTACAAGTGGTAGGCATATAGTCCATGTATCTACTCCCTTACAAGTGGTAGGCATATAGTCCATGTATCTACTCCCTTACAAGTGGTAGGCATATAGTCCATGTATCTACCCTCTTACAAGTGGTAGACATATAGTCCATGTATCTACTCCCCTACAAGTGGTAGGCATATATTCCATGTATCTACTCCCTTACAAGTGGTAGGCATATAGTCCATGTATCTACTCCCTTACAAGTGGTAGGCATATATTCCATGTATCTACTCCCTTACAAGTGGTAGGCATATATTCCATGTATCTACTCCCTAACACGTGGTAGGCATATATTCCATGTATCTACCCCCTTACAAGTGGTAGGCATATAGTCCATGTATCTACTCCCTTACAAGTGGTAGACATATAGTCCATGTATCTACTCCCTTACAAGTGGTAGACATATAGTCCATGTATCTACCTACTTACAAGTGGTAGACATATAGTCCATGTATCTACCTACTTACAAGTGGTAGGCATATAGTCCATGTATCTACACCCTTACAAGTGGTAGGCATATAGTCCATGTATCTACTCCATTACAAGTGGTAGGCATATAGTCCATGTATCTACTCCATTACAAGTGGTAGGCAAATAATCCATGTATCTACCCACTTACAAGTGGTAGGCATATAGTCCATGTATCTACCCCCTTACAAGTGTTAGGCATATAGTCCATGTATCTACCCCCTTACAAGTGGTAGGCATATAGTCCATGTATCTACTTCCTTACACGTGGTAGACATATAGTCCATGTATCTACCCACTTACAAGTGGTAGACATATAGTCCATGTATCTACTCCCTTACAAGTGGTAGGTATATAGTCCATGTATCTACCCACTTACAAGTGGTAGACATATAGTCCATGTATCTACTCCCTTACAAGTGGTAGACATATAGTCCATGTATCTACCCCCTTACAAGTGGTAGGTATATAGTCCATGTATCTACCTACTTACAAGTGGTATACATATAGTCCATGTATCTACCCCCTTACAAGTGGTAGGCATATAGTCCATGTATCTACCCCCTTACAAGTGGTAGACATATAGTCCATGTATCTACCTACTTACAAGTGGTAGACATATATTCCATGTATCTACTCCCTTACAAGTGGTAGACATATAGTCCATGTATCTACCTACTTACAAGTGGTAAGAATATATTCCATGTATCTACTCCCTTACAAGTGGTAGGCATATAGTCCATGTATCTACCTCCTTACAAGTGGTAGACATATAGTCCATGTATCTACACACTTACAAGTGGTAGGTATATAGTCCATGTATCTACTCCCTTACAAGTGGTAGGCATATAGTCCATGTATCTACCCCCTTACAAGTCGTAGGTATATAGTCCATTTATCTACCCCCTTACAAGTGGTAGGTATATAGTCCATGTATCTACTCCCTTACAAGTGGTAGGTATATAGTCCATGTATCTACCCCCTTACAAGTAGTATGCATATAGTCCATGTATCTACCCCCTTACAAGTGGTAGGTATATAGTCCATGTATCTACTCCCTTACAAGTGGTAGACATATAGTCCATGTATCTACCCCCTTACAAGTGGTATACATATAGTCCAGGTATATACACCCTTACAAGTGGTAGGTATATAGTCCATGTATCTACTCCCTTACAAGTGGTAGGCATATAGTCCATGTATCTACCCCCTTACAAGTGGTAGGCATATAGTCCATGTATCTACCCTCTTACAAGTGGTAGGCATATATTCCATGTATCTACTCCCTTACAAGTGGTAGGTATATAGTCCATGTATCTTCTCCCTTACACGTGGTAGGCATATATTCCATGTATCTACTCCCTTACAAGTGGTAGACATATAGTCCATGTATACTCCCTTACAAGTGCTAGGCATATATTCCATGTATCTACTCCCTTACAAGTGGTAGGCATATAGTCCATGTATCTACTCCCTTACAAGTGGTAGGCATATATTCCATGTATCTACTCCCTTACAAGTGGTAGGCATATATTCCATGTATCTACTCCCTTACAAGTGGTAGGCATATATTCCATGTATCTACCCCCTTACAAGTGGTAGGCATATAGTCCATGTATCTACTCCCTTACAAGTGGTAGGCATATAGTCCATGTATCTACTCCCTTACAAGTGGTAGGCATATAGTCCATGTATCTACCCCTTACAAGTGGTAGGCATATAGTCCATGTATCTACTCCCTTACAAGTGGTAGGCATATAGTCCATGTATCTACTCCCTTACAAGTGGTAGGCATATAGTCCATGTATCTACTCCCTTACAAGTGGTAGACATATAGTCCATGTATCTACCCCCTTACAAGTGGTAGGCATATAGTCCATGTATCTACTCCCTTACAAGTGGTAGACATATAGTCCATGTATCTACTCCCTTACAAGTGGTAGACATATAGTCCATGTATCTACCTACTTACAAGTGGTAGACATATAGTCCATGTATCTACCTACTTACAAGTGGTAGGCATATAGTCCATGTATCTACACCCTTACAAGTGGTAGGCATATAGTCCATGTATCTACCCCCTTACAAGTGGTAGGCATATAGTCCATGTATCTACACCCTTACAAGTGGTAGGCATATAGTCCATGTATCTACTCCATTACAAGTGGTAGGCATATAGTCCATGTATCTACTCCATTACAAGTGGTAGGCAAATAGTCCATGTATCTACCCACTTACAAGTGGTAGGCATATAGTCCATGTATCTACCCCCTTACAAGTGGTAGGCATATAGTCCATGTATCTACCCCCTTACAAGTGGTAGGCATATAGTCCATGTATCTACCCCCTTACAAGTGGTAGGCATATAGTCCATGTATCTACCCCCTTACACGTGGTAGGCATATAGTCCATGTATCTACCCCCTTACAAGTGGTAGGCATATAGTCCATGTATCTACTCCCTTACAAGTGGTAGGCATATAGTCCATGTATCTACTCCCTTACACGTGGTAGGCATATAGTCCATGTATCTACTCCCTTACAAGTGGTAGGCATATAGTCCATGTATCTACTCCCTTACAAGTGGTAGGCATATAGTCCATGTATCTACCCTCTTACAAGTGGTAGACATATAGTCCATCTATCTACTACCTTACAAGTGGTAGGCATATATTCCATGTATCTACTCCCTTACAAGTGGTAGGCATATAGTCCATGTATCTACCCCCTTACAGGTGGTAGGCATATATTCCATGTATCTACTCCCTTACAAGTGGTAGGCATATAGTCCATGTATCTACCCCCTTACAGGTGGTAGGCATATAGTCCATGTATCTACCCCCTTACAAGTGGTAGGCATATAGTCCATGTAGCTACCCCCTTACAAGTGGTAGGCATATAGTCCATGTATCTACCTACTTACAAGTGGTAGGCATATATTCCATGTATCTACCTACTTACAAGTGGTAGGCATATAGTCCATGTATCTACTCCCTTACAAGTGGTAGGCATATAGTCCATGTATCTACCTACTTACAAGTGGTATACATATAGTCCATGTATACTCCCTTACAAGTGCTAGGCATATATTCCATGTATCTACTCCCTTACAAGTGGTAGGCATATAGTCCATGTATCTACCCTCTTACAAGTGGTAGACATATAGTCCATCTATCTACTACCTTACAAGTGGTAGGCATATATTCCATGTATCTACTCCCTTACAAGTGGTAGGCATATAGTCCGTGTATCTACCCCCTTACAGGTTGTAGGCATATATTCCATGTATCTACTCCCTTACAAGTGGTAGGCATATAGTCCATGTATCTACCCCCTTACAGGTGGTAGGCATATAGTCCATGTATCTACCCCCTTACAAGTGGTAGGCATATAGTCCATGTAGCTACCCCCTTACAAGTGGTAGGCATATAGTCCATGTATCTACCTACTTACAAGTGGTAGGCATATATTCCATGTATCTACCTACTTACAAGTGGTAGGCATATAGTCCATGTATCTACTCCCTTACAAGTGGTAGGCATATAGTCCATGTATCTACCTACTTACAAGTGGTATACATATAGTCCATGTATCTACCCCCTTACAAGTGGTAGACATATATTCCATGTATCTACCCCCTTACAAGTGGTAGACATATAGTCCATGTATCTACCCCCTTACAAGTGGTAGACATATAGTCCATGTATCTACCCCCTTACAAGTGGTAGACATATAGTCCATGTATCTAAGCCCTTACAAGTGGTAGACATATAGTCCATGTATCTACCCCCTTACAAGTGGTAGGCATATAGTCCTGTATCTACCTACTTACAAGTGGTAGGTATATATTCCATGTATCTACCTACTTACAAGTGGTAGGCATATAGTCCATGTATCTACTCCCTTACAAGTGGTAGGCATATAGTCCATGTATCTACCTACTTACAAGTGGTATACATATAGTCCATGTATCTACCCCCTTACAAGTGGTAGACATATATTCCATGTATCTACCTACTTACAAGTGGTAGACATATATTCCATGTATCTACTCCCTTGCAAGTGGTAGGCATATAGTCCATGTATCTACCTACTTACAAGTTATATACATATAGTCCATGTATCTACCCCCTTACAAGTGGTAGGCATATAGTCCATGTATCTACCTACTTACAAGTGGTAGACATATATTCCATGTATCTACTCCCTTACAAGTGGTAGACATATTGTCCATGTATCTACCTACTTACAAGTGGTAAGAATATATTCCATGTATCTACTCCCTTACAAGTGGTAGGCATATAGTCCATGTATCTACCTCCTTACAAGTGGTAGACATATAGTCCATGTATCTACACACTTACAAGTGGTAGGTATATAGTCCATGTATCTACTCCCTTACAAGTGGTAGGCATATATTCCATGTATCTACCCCCTTACAAGTGGTAGGTATATAGTCCATGTATCTACTCCCTTACAAGTGGTAGGTATATAGTCCATGTATCTACCCCCTTGCAAGTAGTAGGCATATAGTCCATGTATCTACCCCCTTACAAGTGGTAGGTATATAGTCCATGTATCTACTCCCTTACAAGTGGTAGACATATAGTCCATGTATCTACCCCCTTACAAGTGGTATGCATATAGTCCATGTATCTACACCCTTACAAGTGGTAGACATATAGTCCATGTATCTACACCCTTACAAGTGGTAGGTATATAGTCCATGTATCTACTCCCTTACAAGTGGTAGGTATATAGTCCATGTATCTACTCCCTTACAAGTGGTAGGCATATAGTCCATGTATCTACCCTCTTACAAGTGGTAGGCATATAGTCCATGTATCTACTCCCTTACAAGTGGTAGACATATATTCCATGTATCTACCCCCTTACAAGTGGTAGACATATATTCCATGTATCTACCCCCTTACAAGTGGGGGTGGCATATAGTCCATGTATCTACCCCCTTACAAGTGGTGGACATATAGTCCATGTATCTACCCCCTTACAAGTGGTAGGTATATAGTCCATGTATCTACTCCCTTACAAGTGGTAGGCATATAGTCCATGTATCTACTCCCTTACAAGTGGTAGGTATATAGTCTATGTATCTACTCCCTTAAAAGTGGTAGACATATAGTCCATGTATCTACCCCCTTACAAGTGGTAGGCATATAGTCCATGTATCTACTCCCTTACAAGTGGTAGACATATAGTCCATGTATCTACTCCCTTACAAGTGGTAGGCATATAGTCCATGTATCTACTCCCTTACAAGTGGTAGGTATATAGTCCATGTATCTACTCCCTTACAAGTGGTAGACATATAGTCCATGTATCTACCCCCTTACAAGTGGTAGGCATATATTCCATGTATCTACTCCCTTACAAGTGGTAGACCTATAGTCCATGTATCTACCCCCTTACAAGTGGTAGGTATATAGTCCATGTATCTACCCCCTTACAAGTGGTAGACATATAGTCCATGTATCTACTCCCTTACACGTGGTAGGCATATAGTCCATGTATCTACCCCCTTACAAGTGGTAGGCATATATTCCATGTATCTACCCCCTTACAAGTGGTAGGCATATAGTCCATGTATCTACTCCCTTACAAGTGGTAGGCATATAGTCCATGTATCTACTCCCTTACAAGTGGTAGACATATAGTCCATGTATCTACCCCCTTACAAGTTGTAGGCATATAGTCCATGTATCTACTCCCTTACAAGTGGTAGGTATATAGTCCATGTATCTACTCCCTTACAAGTGGTAGGCATATAGTCCATGTATCTACTCCCTTACACGTGGTAGGCATATAGTCCATGTATCTACTCCCTTACAAGTGGTAGGCATATAGTCCATGTATCTACCCCCTTACAACTGGTAGACATATAGTCCATGTATCTACTCCCTTACAAGTGGTAGGCATATAGTCCATGTATCTACCCCCTTACAAGTGGTAGACATATAGTCCATGTATCTACCCCCTTACAAATGGTAGGCATATAGTCCATGTATCTACCCCCTTACAAGTGGTAGGCATATAGTCCATGTATCTACTCCCTTACAAGTGGTAGGCATATAGTCCATGTATCTACCCCCTTACAAGTGGTCGGCATATAGTCCATGTATCTACTCCCTTACAAGTGGTAGGTATATAGTCCATGTATCTACTCCCTTACAAGTGGTAGGCATATAGTCCATGTATCTACTCCCTTACACGTGGTAGGTATATAGTCCATGTATCTACTCCCTTACAAGTGGTAGACATATAGTCCATGTATACTCCCTTACAATTGGTAAGCATATAGTCCATGTATGTAGTTGTCTTTGCGATTATCACGATTTATCTTTTTCATTATTATTTTTTGTTCTCAGAAATTCGTTGCTGTAGTAACTTCGGTAGTTGTTCTTTTATTATTTATAAGTTCGAGGCTTCGTATCTCTGCGATGCTATAGTAACTTCGGTATTTGTTGCTTCTGTTATTTCTAGTACATTTTTCGACTTTGATATTTTGTAGATAAAGTCCGAGGCTTCGTATCTGTACGATGCTGTGTGGCTGTATGCTAAGGCTGTTCATGAGTGTATTGTCGAGGGAGAAGATTACAGGAATGGAACACTCATCATCGACAAATTCAAACACAAAACTTATAATAGTATGTATGTGGTGTCCGGGTAAACTTCACAGAGGAAATTAGTAGCATAGTTCGGATGTGAGCATAGTTCGGATGTGTTCAGCTTTCATCTTCTCTGTTACAAGTACTTCGGACTCAGTGGCAGAGTGGTTACGGTCGTTGACTTAAAATTACTTATCGCTCACCGCTGTAGTTCGAATCCCACCGGGAATGTCTAATTATTTCAGGTAAGGAAGCTATCCAGCTGACTTGCGGAAGGTCGATGGTTCTACCATGATGCACGTCCATGCCTCCATCAATACTAACTGGAGACTCGACGTATGACCTAAACTGTTGGTGTGATTATAAACACAAACAACAAAATCAAAGTGGAAGTAAAAAATGTGCCTATTTCTTATGTAGTATTATAGTCATTTGAAAGTTGGTTTCGAAGGCATCACACTAACTTTAAGCACGCCCAGTGTAGTTCATACACCGATGGAAACTATTAACCCCCAAATTTCAATACTTATAAAATTTACATTGATTATTCTTTTCAATGACACAAAGGAAAAGGTAGCACACGTTGCATTTAAAATGTATTTAGTCCAGAATTGCAACTTACCGTACGCCGGAACAGGTAAATAGATCATCCTTGGAACATCGTAATCTGAAAGACACGCCTTTTCTCCCGAGGAACGCTGGCTGACATTGCGTGTGCGCATGCCCGTAGCTTCGAGTGCGCATGTCAGCTGCATATCATTAGTTGGGAACCCTCATACGAACATGTATGCAATTAAGACTCATGCGTTCATCGAAGGAACTGCAATTGCTATATAAATATAAGTTCATGGTGTCTGCCTAGGATATACCTGGCTGGCAGATGAATAAAGGCAGATGTAATAACAACTTAATTCATTCGTGAATCTGATTAAATGTGCATGAAAGTAAGGACGAGAGCGACCAATTTATATCAATAGTTCTCAGAAATGTTCAATATGTAAGGAAATAAAAGGCTTTACACCAAAATCTTTTAATTCTTTCAAGAAACGGTTATTGGATGTACGATGTTTCTATTTAGGCCTTCGTAATATATTTCGCATAAGAACGACAAACGAGGGTTATTCTGCGATATACCACTGTTAATACTTATTATTTCTATTATTTTTAAAGGAGTATTTTCTTCAAACGCCGCTGCATTTGGCTTTCGAAATTTCCTCCCGCGTAAGCGGTGATGACGTTATTGTTTATGGAAAATATCAATCTAGTGCATAAATGAACAAAAGTTGTAACTAATCAATAATTTTATTTATGTTGTCAAATAAAACTGTACAGAATAGTAACTGAAACGTTACTTAACAGAAAAACAAGACGGACAAGAGATTATCTGATTCTAAAAATAGCTCACTTCGTGAATTCCCACGGTATTTTTTACAAACATCACGTGACTTTCATTCATAAAACTTTACACGCATTGTATAAATGGAATAGCCAAAACACGGTGCGCGCGCACCATAGTTCAAGGTAGGTATATCGCAGAATAACCCGAGGTAGCTTTTACTCTACAAGTATGTATGTTAATAGCTGGGTCGTGTTAGAATCATGTTTATATCATATGTTATACGTGTTAGTATTACGAATTATATAATATACACTATTACAGCTTGACCTAGTTTGTAAACCAATAAAACGCCTCCATTTCATTTAAATACGACGACATTATTTCCATATTGTGATGTTTGTCTTTTATGAACCCAATGTGTTACTTATTGATTGCATGTCTATATTGGATACTTGTCACTCCGCTAACCGAGTTGCAGACCGAAAGCACGTGCGTAACTCGGATAGTGGAGCTCAATGTACTATACATGTAGACCATAGGTATGATGTAAAATTACGTACGGATATGTAGTACCGTGGTTGACACGTTGGACTGGTAATCCAGGGATCGCAGGTTCGACCCCCCGTCTGACCCTAATAAAATTAATACTCTTTCAGATGGGACATTAAACAGAGGTCTCGTGTCGGTGCCTTACATCGTGCACGTAAAAGAACCAGAGGGAGACTCTGGAATGGGTCTCTGTCTGTATCATGCACTATCCTCCAAAATCTAAAATGACTAATCTCTTCAGGAGTGGCTCATATGGGCAACCGGTAGCGATGGTAAATAAACGTAAAACACACACGATGTAAAATTGGGCCTAGATAATTAGTAGTTGCAATGTCAATACGCGAAGTTGTGTGAGTACACATACTCGTTGTGCACGCACCATGGCTGCTGTCAAGCATTGGGCATCAATATCAAAGTAATGGTGTAACTGTGGGGAGGGGCAAACTGTAAGTTTCTTATTGATCTCGTATATTGTTATATACAAAATAAGTGCTGCGATTCGCTAACTCTGCCTTGCATATAACCATATATACGATGAATAACCTATACGTTGGACTGGTAATCCAGGCATTGCAGGTTCGATCCCCTAATAAAATTGACAGTCTTTCAGATGGGACTTTAAACCGAGGTATCGTGTCGGTGCTTTACATCGTGCACGTAAAAGAGTTTCAACATACATTAGTAGGCCTACTGGAACAAGTCTTTAAAAATTATTACAACACTTACACATATAAAGACTAAGTTTGATATTGGATGCTGTTATGAAATATGAAAAGGCTTCTTTTTTAATTATACTATAATGCTTGATTACCCTGGAATGGCTTGGTGGGTCTATCAAGAACATATGATTTATTAGGGTCAAATCTGACGTAGGAGAAACATTATTCGTTCACGCTGAGCACATTCTATCTTGGTATCTTCAAGGTTGTAGCCGAGTGGTTAAGGTCGTTGACTTCAAATCACTTGTACATCACGGCTGTATGTTCGGATCCCACTAGAGTGTCGATACTGTGCATGTGAGGGAGTTATTCAACTGGCTTCATGACTAATGGTAGTTCCCTGGTGACCGCGGTTATAAAACTTTTCTCAGATCTCATATTCAAGCTCAAGTGATTTGATTGGTTGATTCCGAGCTTTACAGTCAGCTGAACCAATCAGAAACTTGAGACTGAGTTTGAGATTGGAGAAAAGTGTTATAACCTCCAGGCCTGGTGCCTGAAATACTGCTCGGAAAAGGATCCGGCGTCTTGTGACTTTAAACCCATAAGCAAATTAACTTGGCCTGGGCTCCTTGATTCCTGGGTTCCTGTAACGTATTTATCCAAATGAAAAGGCTTCTTTTTTTAGTATACTATAATGCTTGATTACCCTGGAATGGCTTGGTGGGTCTATCAAGAACATATGATTTATTAGGGCCAAATCTGACGTAGGAGAAATATTATTCGTTCACGCTGAGCACATTCTATCTTGGTAAATTGAATCAATACTATTCTTTCTGTGAATCACAAACTGTGTTTCTCCGTAATAATACCCCTTATTCCGGTCCAGTTACTGCAGGGATTCAGCTCGGTTGCAGGTACCAGTGTATACATTTTAAATACAGGGGGATTATGCGTGGGGTGTATCGGGTAGATTTCGCATCGATAACCAAAGTTGCCCTATTTCAAACAATTTTAAATAAATCTAGCTTTGATACAGTTCTATATTAAAGGAAAAACGTCAATTATGCTGTATCATATTCAATATTTAAGTTTTAAATGTTTCGGATTACCTGAGCTTTAATGCTGTATATTTCGTTCACTATATGTAATGCTGTATATTTCGTTCACTATATTTAATGTTGTATATTTCGTTCACTATATGTAATGCTGTATATTTCGTTCACTATATGTAATGCTGTATATTTCGTTCACTATATTTAATGTTGTATATTTCGTTCATTATATGTAATGCTATATATTTCGTTCACTATATTTAATGTTGTATATTTCGTTCACTATATGTAATGCTGTATATTTCGTTCACTATATTTAATGTTGTATATTTCGTTCATTATATGTAATGCTGTCTATTTCGTTCACTATATGTAATGCTGTCTATTTCGTTCACTATATGTAATGCTGTCTATTTCGTTCACTATATGTAATGCTGTATATTTCGTCCACTATATGTAATGCTGTATATTTCGTTCACTATATGTAATGCTGTATATTTCGTCCACTATATGTAATGCTGTATATTCCGTTCACTATATGTAATGTTGTATATTTCGTTCACTATATGTAATGCTGTATATTTCGTTCACTATATGTAATGCTGTATATTTCGTTCACTATATGTAATGCTGTATATTTCGTTCACTATATGTAATGTTGTATATTTCGTTAGGTGCAATGTGATATATTGTGTACACTACATGTACAATTGGATATAATTTGTACATTACATGTGCAATGGGATGTATTTTACAGGTGCAATGGGATATATTGTGTACATTACAGGTGCAATGGGATATATTTTACAGGTGCAATGGGATATATTGTGTGCATTACAGGTGTAATGGGATATTGTGTGTGCATTACAGGTGCAATGGGATATATTGTACAGGTGCAATGGGATATATTGTGTGCATTACAGGTGCAATGGGATATATTTTGTACATTACAGGTGCAATGGGATATATTTTACGCATCAACGAGTTAGGTGATGCAGAAGGCAATTACTCACTAATAACACGTGATGTACTGCAAGAGGACCCGGCTCAGTTTGGATTGTACCCTGTTGGTGTCTTCCGGTTAAATGAAAATTTGATAGCGTTACCGGTGAGTTAACTACATTTGACGTTTTTAAGCAACATATAGTTTTAACAGAAAGTTACAATGAGTGAATATTATTACTGTATCAATATGCTGAACTACATGTATTATTGTGCTGAACTACATGTATTATTGTGCTGAACTACATGTATTATTGTGCTGAACTACATGTATTATTGTGCTGAACTACATGTATTATTGTGCTGAACTACATGTATTATTATGCTGAACTACATGTATTATTGTGCTGAACTACATGTATTATTGTGCTGAACTACATGTATTATTGTGCTGAACTACATGTATTAGTGTGCTGAACTACATGTATTATTGTGCTGAACTACATGTATTATTGTGCTGAACTACATGTATTATTGTGCTGAACTACATGTATTATTGTGCTGAACTACATGTATTATTGTGCTGAACTACATGTATTATTGTGCTGAACTACATGTATTATTGTGCTGAACTACATGTATTATTGTGCTGAACTACATGTATTATTGTGCTGAACTACATGTATTATTGTGCTGAACTACATGTATTATTGTGCTGAACTACATGTATTATTATGCTGAACTACATGTATTATTGTGCTGAACTACATGTATTATTATGCTGAACTACATGTATTATTGTGCTGAACTACATGTATTATTGTGCTGAACTACATGTATTATTGTGCTGAACTACATGTATTATTGTGCTGAACTACATGTATTATTGTGCTGAACTACATGTATTATTGTGCTGAACTACATGTATTATTATGCTGAACTACATGTATTATTGTGCTGAACTACATGTATTATTGTGCTGAACTACATGTATTATTATGCTGAACTACATGCATTACTATGCTGAACTACATGTATTATTATGCTGAACTACATGCATTACTATGCTGAACTACATGTATTATTATGCTGAACTACATGTATTATAATACATCAATACAAACCAGACGGATATATAGTCCAGTGGTTAACACGTTGGACTGGTAATCCAGAGATCGCAGGTTCGATCCCCCGTATGACCCTAATAAAATTAGATGGGACAGATGGGACTTTAAACCGACGTCTCGTTTCGATGCTTTACACCGGGCACGTAAAAGAACCAGAGGAGACTCAGGACTGGGTCTCTGTCTATATCATTACACTACCCTCCAAACATCTAAAACTGACTAATGTCTTCAGGAGGCGTCGCAATAAACGTAAAACACACACACATTAGTACAGACATCTGCTTACTATAACGTACTGGATGATCTATTGCAGGCCTTCCATTTCTATAGAAACGGACACATCGACTGGCCAGGCGGGGGACCACCAATAGATGAACCTCCATGCGGTTTCAGAGGGCAGAAATGCATTCCTCCAAAGAGTAGGTATCTACAATGCAGTTGCATTCGCTATCAGTGTTTCCGATGTACGTACGCATTTGTTAGAACCGCCATTAATTGAAGACATTTATTTTCAGAATATTTGGAATGTTTAATAGTTATTACGTGGATGTCGTTTAACACCCCAAATCACTGAGAGTGTTGCACGTGAACGCTTGGTTTGCTGTCTAAGAACAGACTAAACTCAAATACTTACTTTGTTATCATTACCTTGCTGTCGTTTACAAAATGGCGCATCCTAGACTAAAGTCGGAAATGTTCGGGAGAATTCGGAAATGTTCGTTTTTTTGTTAGTTATGATTGTTTAATATGTAAGAACATCGTTTGCTATTTTTCAGTCTTGGATACGATTATAACAGATATTTCCGGAATCTCAAACATTCGTTAATCTCCGTTGATACTTTATATATCGTATATGTCAACAACAATTTTTTTTTTCACTTGCATAATTAAGATCATTTATAATAATATAATACTAGATACGTGTGCATTAGTTGGCTATAAAGCACGTCCATGCCAGCAAGATAGCGTATTGAAGTGGTGGGAACTGTATTGTGACGGGTCGTATTGAAGGGCCGTATTATGACGGGTCGTATTATGACGGGCCGTATTGTGACGGGTCGTATTCCGGTCGTATTATGACGGGCCGTATTGTGACGGGCCGTATTATGACGGGCCGTATTGTGACGGGTCGTATTCCGGTCGTATTATGACGGGCCGTATTATGACGGGCCGTATTGTGACGGGCCGTATTGTGACGTGTTGTATTATGACGGGCCGTATTGTGACGGGCCGTATTATGACGGGCCGTATTGTGACGGGTCGTATGTGACGGGCCGTATTATGACGGGCCGTATTTTGACGGGCCGTATTATGACGGGCCGTATTGTGACGGGTCGTATTCCGGTCGTATTATGACGGGCCGTATTGTGACGGGCCGTATTATGACGGGCCGTATTGTGACGGGCCGTATTGTGACGGGTCGTATTATGACGGGCCGTATTGTGACGGGTCGTATTGTGACGGGCCGTATTGTGACGGGTCGTATTGTGAC
This sequence comes from Archivesica marissinica, assembly GCA_014843695.1. Lineage (NCBI taxonomy): Eukaryota > Metazoa > Mollusca > Bivalvia > Venerida > Vesicomyidae > Archivesica > Archivesica marissinica. The sequence continues at coordinate 49,161,941 of CM026390.1, forward strand.
GGACGGGCCGTATTGTGACGGGTCGTATTGCGACGGGTGGTATTGTGACATTCTGTATTTACGTTTGGTATTAAGAAATACATCGATCTACGATCAGTTCACTTTAGCGGTTGCGTACCGCTACCAACAGGTGCTTAGGCTGTCCGATTAGCGCAGTGGTCAGTGCACTCGCTCCTCACCAATGCAACCCTGGTTTGATCCTCGGACCGGTAAGTATGTGAGATGGTACGGTAGTCTCTAGATCGGACAGGTGGGTTTTCTCCCTCAGTGTACTCCGGTTTCCTCACACATGAATTACCACATTTAGGCTTTCATCCGTGCCAACGAGAGTGATTAATATAAGTTGCTAAAACTTGCTTCGCAATCGTTTTAAAGTAAATAAAGTTTAGACTAAACAGGTGCGTACACAGCATGTACTTACACTATAGTGATAATTACAATTCCAAATATTAATCAGCGCTCGATGGACATTAATATGTACATAGCTTCTATAGGTGACACAATGGTGAACAGTTCTAATAAACACTAATGGCATTCATATCATGGCAAATGCAAATAAACATAGGAACATATCTAGACATACACGGTATCCCAAGAGTAACGTATCTGCGTCATGTGTCGTGGTCTTCCGTAACGGATGAGACCTGAGATAATATAATAGTCTGTAGCAATAACACTTGTCAATACGGAATTCAACGCATGCTATAATACAGCTATTGTATAGACGAACATAGATTTATAACAACTGTAGGTGCTGATGTACACTCTGGTTAAAATCTGCAATAAAATTAAGGATAAGACACCGATGGGGAAAAAGAACACTACTACTAAAACGAAATGTTTTAAAAGATCAATGAGAAAATGTAATTTTCTATTACCTCCCTTGACAGATAAAGTCAGATTTATTCCAAAATGTGAATAGGTCTTTTTAGTTAGAATCCTTTGTTTTTACTGTTGTACCCTAACCAGATGTTGCGGTATGATAATTGTGATTTTATCAAATTCGTGCTGATTAAGTGATAACATTATTTTACAAATAAGTACACATTGCATACACTGTAGGAGATCTGTCGAGATATAGTAATTTAATAATCATATAAAGCGATAGTGGAATAAAATTACTAGCATGTTGTGCAAAGGAAACAACGATAAAAACAGAGGTTTTAATATGTTCTAAATAGTTTGAGTCAACAATTTATCAAATGCACCAACAGGAAGTATGGTCCTTTCTTGACTACAGCCGTGTATAAAGCGCAGACCATGTTTCCTATATCGCAATGGTGAATAATCCATTTTTGTAAAATCCAAATATACCTTCCTGTCATGTCAAGACCCTCGCGGGGATGTATGATGTAGATAGGTATCACCTCCAAAAATCTAATAGGTTCGTTCGTGACTCGACCCTTCCAACAAATTTCATGAAAATCCATCCGTAACGTTTTTCCTAATCCTACTATCAGATAAACAAAGAAACGAATAAAGCAGAAACAAATACATATAGCCTTCTTGGCGGAGGTAACAATCCTACTCCAGCAGGACCCGCAACCATAGTGGTTAGGGACAAGTTATTGCAGTATGAATTATGCTGAACATATACATAGCCGTCTTGGCGAAGGTAACAATCCTACTCCAGAATGATTCGCACCCATAGTGGTCAGGGACAAGTGATTGCACTATGAATTATGCTGAACATATACATAGCCTTCTTGGCGGAGGTAACAATCCTACTCCAGAAGGACCCGCAACCATAGTGGTTGGGGACAAGTTATTGCACTATGAATTATGCTGAACAAATACATCGCCTTCTTGGCGGAGATAACAATCGTACTCCAGAAGGACTCGCATCCATAGTGGTTAGGGACAAGTTATTGTTAAATTACATTCCCTGTTGTCAAACATAGTCCATTTAGATATTAAGCATGTGAAAATCACGTTTCCTAACAATATATGTATAACCATTGTGAAGTCGTGATAGCGCAGTGGATGCGCGTTCGCTTCAGGTGCGAAAGGTCCGGAGTTCGAGCCCCACTGGAGCCGTTACGATTATGCCCTTAGGCAAGGCATTTAAATTCCACGTTGCCTCTTCTCTCTCCCTCGTGGGGATGGATTCCATCAGGAATGAGGTCTCGAGAGTGATTTATATAAGTTGAAATAACTTGTTTCGCAATCGAGCTAAAATAAATTTGTATAAAAAACCATTGTCATTTTAACGCATACGTCATAAAGTAAATATACGACGTCTTGTCGGTAACATATATGCCAATCAAAATGATCCTGCTTTTACTTAGTCTCTCCATATATCATACTGCAAAACGGTGTATCCAACTTAATAGTATGATAACACTGCAATTCTTGACTTCTGTTACACTTTGTATTATAAAATAACACATAGTTGGTAGATAAATACATCTGTTAATGTTTCCAATTGACCATTAATAAGGATTAGCAAATGAAGATACCAAAGACAAACACAAATTGATAGGCTACCTCCTTTCCTGTGACCATCCACTTCCGGTGTCATTACGTTTATGGTTTTATTACTCTTCCGCCGTTTTTCATTTTCAGCATGCTATTCATATTTCCGAAACGCGTTAATATTATTTATGAACTGCAAAACCATCTTACAACAGAGCGCTATATGCAGTGTCCCGAGACTACAGTGTCTTTGATTGCATACGTCAATATAGTTCTTATTTTAATTATGACCTATTGCTCTTAATTGTTCGTCAACTGTTCATAACTCTTTTTCTTTAAAGCATTAGGGGAGGACAATATCTAATGTTGTAAGAACTTGTGTCCAACCCTTTAAAGCATTAGACGAGGACACTATCTAATGTTGTAAGAACTTGTGTCCAACCCTTTAAAGCATTAGACGAGGACACTATCTAATGTTGTAAGAACTTGTGTCCAACCCTTTAAAGCATTAGACGAGGACACTATCTAATGTTGTCAAAACTTGTGTCCAACCCTTTAAAGCATTAGACGAGGACACTATCTAATGTTGTCAGAACTTGTGTCCAACCCTTTAAAGCATTAGACGAGGACACTATCTAATGTTGTAAGAACTTGTGTCCAACCCTTTAAAGCATTAGACGAGGACAATATCTAATGTTGTAAGAACTTGTGTCCAACCCTTTAAAGCATTAGACGAGGACACTATCTAATGTTGTAAGAACTTGTGTCCAACCCTTTAAAGCATTAGGGGAGGACACTATCTATGTTGTAAGACTTGTGTCAACCCTTTAAAGCATAGACGAGGACAATATTAATGTTGTAAGAACTTGGTCATAAAGCATTAGGGGAGGACACTATCTAATGTTGTAAGAACTTGTGTTCAACCCTTTAAAGCATTAGGGGAGGACAATATATAATGTTGTAAGAACGTGTACACCCTTTAAAGCATTAGGGGAGGACAATATCTAATGTTGTAAGAACTTGTGTCCAACCCTTTAAAGCATTAGACGAGGACACTATCTAATGTTGTAAGAACTTGTGTCCAACCCTTTAAAGCATTAGGGGAGGACACTATCTAATGTTGTAAGAACTTGTGTCCAACCCTTTAAAGCATTAGGGGAGGACAATATCTAATGTTGTAAGAACGTGTCCAACCCTTTGCTTTTTGATATTAATATATTTCATTGTCATAATTTATATTTGTGTAAAGACATGTCAAAGAGCAATTAAATATGATTAGATAGTTCTTAGTTATTTTGGTTCTTGCTACAGAGAGCGTAGTGTCTGTGGTGTTTGTAATTGGTTTCTAATGTGGGTGATTAAGTCAAAGGTGAACGGGGATTTTGATAGGTTGAAAACGTACATGTATACACTTTTGCTGGAGAGCGATTTGGTGAAATTCAACTCGACACTTGGTGTGTAATATGAACCAAACTGTACGTCACACACTAAATATGACGTAATCGTAGTTTGTCAGGAGTACGACTTGTGGTTGTGTATTTGCCTGTGGTACGTTGTGATGTTTTTAACTAAAACAAATACATGCATCAAATGAAAGTATATATAACGTATAAGCACCATGGGTGTGTAATATGCACTACGTCCGCCTCTGTGGTCGAGTTGTTAATTAATATCGCTGATTTGTATACCACTGTCACCTATCACCACTGATGGTCACGGGTTCGAGCCCCGCTCCGACCGTGTCTTTTAATATGAAAAAGTTGACAGTTTCTTACGGAAGCTGATGCACTAAGTACTGGTTACCCGCTGGAGCCTGTCCAGGAAATGTGTTGTTATGTACACTGCCCGTCGCTCATATGGGCACCCGGTAGCGACGATAAATAAACATAAAATATATATGTGTGCTACTCCGTTTGTATATATGCATTAGACATAGGCGATGACGACAATCAATCTGCGTTTATTAATCACAAATGCCAAATTGTGAATTCATATGGCTCAGTGGGTGTTCTGTTGTTATTGTGAAATACATTAGTGGTGATATTGTGTGGAATCGCAACTAATATTACAAGGAAGAGCGATATAGTGTTCGATAAATGTCCAATCAAAATAATACGATCCTTCCAGGAAAGCAGATGTTGGCATATTTGATTCGATAAACGGATATTATTCTTTAATTAAACTGACTGGTTGCCAACATTTATACTATTCTGGTTGTCTGCATTGATTGTGCACCATGTTTATGATCGGGCAAAGAAGTTTTCATCTTTCTTTCAGTCTCAACTATGTACATTACGGCAAATATAAACACATTAACACTGTACATAGCCATTCAATAAGTAGAATTACAAGAGACTGTTATCACATATACCGACATTATTGCATGCAGTCAAAGCATTATATACATGGTAAAACTGAGGATCAATCGCTAATTGAAAGCTAAAATTGGGTGGAAGTCGTCATACCGCAGTGGATGAGCGTTCGCTTCCGGTGCAAAAGGTACGGAGTTCGAGCCCCACTGGAGCCATTACGAGTGTGCCCTTAGGCAAGGCATTTAAATTCCACATTGCCTCTTATCTCTCCTTCATGGCAATGGATTCCACCAGGAATGAGGTCTCGAGAGTGTTCAATATAAGTTGAAAGAACTTGTTTCGCAATCGAGCTAAATTAAATTTGTATAAACTAAAATTGAGTTAAATTACATAGTGCTAAGAAACCGAAGAAAAACAATTATCATTCTCAATCAGATTGATGGTGACCTAATTAGCAGCTGCTTCTCAAAATAAATAAAACATGGTCAAGTAATTGCCCAAACAATTGAGGTACCAGGGAATTTATTTTTTTTCTGCGATATTGGCTGATTTTCTCAATTTTATCGACAAAACAATTATGTGCATATGTGTCACGTGTCTATATAGCTGATATCAGTAGTTATATATTACACCCATATATGAATTGTCGTTTTTATTATTTTAGCTTACACTAAAGAGATTCTGTGTGGAGTGGCAGGTGGACTATTTCTTACAGTGTCAATTGTTGGCTTCCTCGCTTATAGGTGAGTAGGCGGGTGCCATATAACTAGAAGACAGAAAATGCACACTACATATCGCAGGAGGGGTGTCTCTTGACAAAGCAACTACACATCATCAATGTTCGTGAACTCAAACGCCCTCTACAGCATGCACGAACACAATAACGTCCAGCTATAGTTACCTATATACAAGTTTTCACCTCTACGGCTTTGACATTTATGGCTGATTTTGGGAAAGACACATCTCTAAATTCCAACAAATACTTATTTATATATACTAGAGGACATATAAAACGCACACTTGGTGTGTTTTACATGAAAAACAATAACTGTATACATACATAGTTTTAAACAGTTTGGAATATTTTTAGTTGTCCAGTTTGTGTTTTGTAAAAAAGATGTTATATATATTTGATGGAATCCTTCGTATTTCGTTTTCATGTAATAATAATCATATAATGTACGTGTGCGTTTTTTATGTATTTTAGTAGTCACATAAACATATAAACATTCCAAACATATACCAATTGAAAGCGAACATTTGTTTTCAGGTTATCGATGCTAGGTAGCTAGGTAACTTATTTCCAAGTTAAATGTTAATTTAATCTAGAACATTATTATCGACCTTTTGCAAATAATGACAATACATGAATACATTGTACTCGAGTTACTGATTGTCACGATTTTCAAATAGAGACAGCCCATTTTGGAAATCATAAAATTAGGCGCCTAATTTTGAAATAGTGCAACGCTCTATATTTAAACACAATTCATGCACACACATTATATCATTCATGTGAATACAAAACATGCCAATCCAATGAACAGCAAAACTATCGCGCCATACGTTCTAGCATACGTACAATTAAGAGCTCTGTAGTTCGCTACCAGTTGTAGCCGTTACGATTGTGTCCTTATGCAAGGCACTTAAAACATCCACACTGCCTCTTATATCTCCCTCATGGCGATGGTTTATATCAGGAATGAGGTCTCGAGATCGATTAAACTAAGTTGTAAGAACGAGCTTAAATAAATTTGTATCAACTAAATCAGTTCTAGCAACAGTAGTTAGGGGTCTTCCCGACATGTCACGTTATTTCTGAGGACATTGCTGTAACTTTTATTTATGGGGCTTTATCTTATTTCCCAGTTAAATGCTAATTTAATCTAGAACATTAATATCGACCTTTTGCAAAGTATGATAATACATGAATACATTGTACTCGATGTTCTGATTGTCACAAATTCAAAATAGAGACAGCCCATTTTGGAAATCTTAAAATTAGGCACCTAATTTTGAAATAGTGCAACGCTCTATTTAAACGCAATTCATGCACACACATTATATATATATAGTCATATAATCGGCTATATAGATGATTGTAGTTTATCTCATTCCATTGCACGAGGCGCTATACACTATTGACAAATGTATTATGGTGTTTTTTAATTAGTCAGTCGCTTGTTTTGACATGTTGCATAATAGTAAGAATTAGCATAAAATTATATATACAGAAATATCGACATACCGTGTACCGATGTTTGCTGTTATTTCAATCCACTGAATTGTATGTATTATGTACATAATAGTATCTGTTGTACCTCTCCTTTTCTGAATCCTAATGAACACTGATACATCAATTAATTCACTACAAAACATTAACCCTTTGAACATTACAGACCTCTAAATAGGCTTACACAAAGTGTAGATCTAGATGAGTCAGCTCTTGACGATCAAGATCCACACTTTTTGCCAGTAATATTACTTGTTTTAGACAAAATTACCCAATGTGATAAATGAACTGGTCCAACTGTAATTTTCTTATTAATGTATTGGCCTAAAAATATCCATGGCATGTCAGTTACTTGGTGTTGAATGGGTTAATAATATTTGCATTGAAGAAAATATAATTTTCCACATAAACCTTCCTTGTTCTTTCTTTACAGAAATTGGAAATACGAGAACGATTTGGCAAGCTTACTGTGGAAAATAGACTACAAAGATATCGACTTCAAAGATCATTTTGGTGGGACTATGAATGCGAAATGTGGAACGAAAGGACGAGTAAGTACTATTATCATAACGACAGGGCAATAAGTTATGTATTCCGGTAGTGGTTGTAGAGGACATGTAATGGTAGTTTTTCTAATGAACAATAATTGGCCATTTTAAAAAGTCGTGGCGTAACCACGTGTGTTATTGGACGGCTATTTAAAGAAACGATAATTTCGATGCATCCAAACAACATACGATATCTCGTAACCATGACTACTTTGGTGTATATTTCAATAAATAGTACTTCAACCGAATGTAAGAGCTAATGGACTGGTAGTCCAGGGATCGCAGGTTAGATTCCCGATCGGACCCTAATAAAATTAACAGTCTTTCAGATGGGACTTTAAACCGAGGTCTCGTGTCGGTGCTTTACACCGTGCACGTAAAAGAACAAGAGGAGATTCTGGAATGGGTCTCTGTCTGTATCATTGCACTATACTCCAACAATCTAAAATGACCAATCTCTTCAGGAGGCGTCGCTCATATGAGCAACCGGTAACGACGATAAATAAACGTAAAACACACACATGGAATGCCTTGTCGATTACAGTCCAGCGTGTTACCACATTCATGAATAACATAATAAATGGTATATCCGAATTCAAACATTATAATGAGATAGCTGTGCGTGTTTTACGTTTATTTATCGTCTCCTCTGGTTCTTTTACGTGCATGGCACCGACACGAGACCTCGGTTTAAAGTCCCATCTGAAATACTGTTAATTTTATTAGGGTCAGACGGGGGATCGGTAGCTACAGGCGTTGTTTACATTTATATACTGTAGTTAAAGCGACATTACATCACAAAAAGCAAAATGAAAGCATTGTTCACGTATAAATGCATTGCTACTACAAATTCTTCCCAATAATATTGAACCATTAAAAGTATTGTTGTGGTATACAAACTTCAAAAGTGAAAGTATGATTTCATATAACGGGATATCCACGCTCCTGATTTGACGTCTGTTTGACGTCGGTGTTAACTCTTTGCACGCTAGCGGCAGATAAAATCACCTTTGCAAACAGCATAGAGCCAGATCAGACGGCACAGAACGTGCCGTCTGATCAGGCTCTATGCTGTTTGCTATTCGGATAGTGGAGCTAAAACACTTGGCTGAATAGCAAACAACATGGATCCTGATCAGACGCGGCGTTGCGCCGCGGCTGATCTGGATCTATGTTGTTTGCAAATGTGATTTTATTTACTCAGCAGGCAAAGGGTTAATACTAAGCGCGAGATACTTTCGCTTAGAGATAACTTAACTAATGATTAGTCTACAAATAAATATGCATAGACACAAATGTGAGACATAACGGTAAATATGTAACATAAATCGTGTTATTCATGATACACGCGTTGCATTACGCATGGATGTCGACCCTATTTACATTATTTTGTTGTGTCAACAAACCGCGTATACGACGTTTGTTAATTAATTGAAATACTCAGTTTCTGAGGCAAATATTTTGGAATAAAATATACCATATAATAGGAAATTACATTCTGTAGACATTTGCGTTTTCACCGATATAGTGTCACTTTAAGGTATTTCTACAATAATGTGTAGGTAAAATACAAACTCAACTAAATAGCGCAGTGAGCGAGATCACGGACTAAAATAAATCCACCATTGAAGGTCATGTGTTAACATCTCGTTGTTGACATTGTTGGGATTTTCTTGTCATATTTTACATACGTCAGTTGGTGTTTCTGTCTCAAAATAAGTAACGAACCATATTTCTTGTTATAGTTTATACACATTATTTTAGCTCGGTTGCGAAACAAGTTATTACAACTTATTGAATCACTCTCGAGACCTCATTCCTGATGGAATCCATCGCCACGAGGGAGAGAGAAGAAGCAACGTGGAATTTAAATGCCTTGCCTAAGGGCACAATCGTAACGGCTCCAGCGTGGCTCGAACTCCGGACAGTTCGTACCTGAAGCGAACACACATCCACTGCATCATCACGACTTTCCTTCTTGTTATAGTATACATAATACACATAAAGACACATTTATAAAATACAATTACATATACATGTTATAGCAGTGTCACCCTATATTAATAGTACATCACTTTGTTGGTGATATCTGGGTCTTGGGTTCTGGTAATGTCGTGGTGGGATGGAACAGCGGGTGGAAATGTTGCCTGTATTTATATTTAGTGCTTTCGTTTAATTCATGCCTTTTTGAGTTTTTTTACATTCAGTCTTGCCAAAATCAGTCATTTTGATTAATTGTGCATACATTGTACGTTCTGGTGGGGCCGTTTTCTAATGTAGTTAAAACGTGTGGCCCAAACCATTTGTATTACCATGCTATATTTTTGTAACATTGTGTTGTATATTATATCATGATGAATTCAATACAATATGATTAAAATAACTACATGTACATGAATTGAAGATATTGCAGCTTCAGCGAAGAACTAGTTTGACAAGTTAAAGTTAATAAGTATGTCATGTTTCAATGATTCCAGGAATTGTTTCGTTTAGGATAAATGAATAGAGAACAAATAAATAAAATACATAAGTAAAACGTAGAAGCGATAAAAGTGCTTCGAACTCTGAAGCTATTGGTTTACTAGGCTGTGTGTTAGTCTGATTGAATCTTGCATTTCGTTTCGGTAAGATCCACTCAGGTTTAATGAAATCATTTATATTTCAAATGAAACACAGACAAAATATTCCCAACATTGAGCAGTTCTTAAACTACTTGAAAATGAGAATTTCTCTTGAAAAGGAGATTGCAATAATGCATGATAAAGTAAATTATCATATGTTCAAATGGTCTTTTTTTAATTTGTAGTAACTATCTAAACCGTCGTAAGAGAACTGCACATCGCAATTTGAAATTAAAGTGCTAAATTGGGGACATTATGATCATTGGGAGTTTTAATAACGTTATCTTTTTAAACATTGTCCATGTATTCTAAAACCCCTTTTCATGAATGTTTTCATACTTTAATAATTTTTCCGTCAAGCATGGGAGTGTCACAATTAAGACGGAAACCTTTTATGGCATCCATGAATCAGATGCAAGAATTTTGAAATAAGAAATATTTGTAACTGTCAGCACAAAGTCATATTAAATAGATAAGAATTATAAGTATATGTTCATTAAGTACTATGTATAGTGTTAACATGTGACAATTATGTTGTGTATGCTATAAAAGGAAAAATAAATTTAAAAAATAAAAAAGATCCACTCATGTTTATAGTGTGCGCTTATCACGGATATTAATACTGGTGCACCGGTATTATAAATGAATGTGTGTGGTTTATGTACATGTACATGTACATATACATGTATGAGTATATTTATATTCATATACAAATATGTGTATGTTATGCTAGAACTACTGTGTACGTACCAGTGTAATATCATTGTGAAGGCATGTACTTTATTTGCATCGTAAATTGTATGCCTTTCTCTGTAAATATCATATGTATAGATATGTACTTGACGTGCATTGTACCCATGCATTATATAATCGTCAAGTATAATTGTAATTTGTATTAGATTGTGTTCTTTGTAAATTAGATGTTTATGTTTATATTGTATGTGGCTCTCCTGCAGTGGAGGAAATAAAGTTATCTATCTGCGCCGCGGAGACAACTGCTTGTGATTAACTATAGTTTACACATTTAACAAAATATGTAAACAACGCATGTTTATGAATTTATGTTTGTTTTACTATAGCAGATTGTGATCAAACTTGAAGTATCTTAGCAACCGACATGTTCAGTATGCTGTCCGGGGATATTAGTTGTAAGATATCTATAATAAAAGAAGGTTATTTACAACCGGATTGACCCTGGACACATGCCTGATAATAATTTATAAAGATATATCTGTTCCGAATATCTCACTAACTTTCCACACGTCATTTTCGCATGTTAACCTGGGAACATGCGTTGATATAGTTTTTGTGTGTTTTACGTTTATTTATCGTCGCTACCGGTTGCCCATATCAGCGACGCCTCCTGAAGAGATTAGTCATTTTCGATTTTTGGAGGAGTGCAATGATACAAACAGAAACCCATTCCAGAGTCTCCTCTGGTTCTTTTACGTGCACGGTGTAAAGCACGGAAAATCTAACATTGACTGGGCATTTTGTCTGAATAGATACATATATTCAGATACATATCTATTTAACACCCAACCCGTTATTTGAGCCGTGTTGAGTTTCTGGTCATGTCATTTTGCCAGAAGTGAAAACTAGACAGACTGGAACCCATGCTAGTCGCATGTAAATGTTTGTATGGTAATTGGTAGTTGGTATAATATTTTATGCCGATTGTTTACGATTAATTTCGAAGACCTCTTCGAGATCTGCGTGTGACCTTTTGACAGCATAAAACAGACCTCATTTTACTATCCAAGTATGTGAACATTAAGCGCGTTCTACTGCACGCTACTATTAATATGAAGCAATTCGCGTATGATGCGAGTAGAAAAAAAACTTTGAATATTTCATGTGGACAGGAGTTAACCTATTCCGTGACGAGGTTGTTCCATTCAATTCCGCTGATTTTTAGGTAAACGGTAATGGTACTGTTGCATGTTATGAAACCCTATAGGCGTAGTTCCATATTTATAATTAATTTGTGTCGAACCTATTACAAGTAAACGAACTGTTCGTATGTACAGTGTGGGATGTAGAAGTAACATTGTAATAATGCTTGCGAACTATAATTTGTGGAGAGGTAAATCTGAGAAAGTGGCCTGGACAAGGAATCAAAATCAGTTTGTGAAAGAGAGCTACATCCACCTCGGATAGCTTGTATGGAGGGGGTACACCTGCCCAGGATGGTGCGATGGTCGCAAGATCGGACATGTAGGTTTTCTCCGGATACTCCAGTTTCCTCCCACACGAATGACCACATATACGCTTCCATCCGCGCCAACGAGAGTGATTAATATAAATTGTTAGAACTTGCTTCGCAATCGTAAAATAAATAAAAAATTTAAAAAAGTAAGAAAGTGGTCTGGACAAGGACTCAAAATCAGTTTGTGATAAAGAGTTTATACTTTATTTATTTTACAACGATTGCGAAGCAAGTTTTAGCAAGTTTTAGCAACTTACACTAATCACTCTCGTTGGCGCGGATGAAAGCGTAAATGTGGTCATTCGTGGGAGGGAACCGGAGTACCCGGAGAAAACCCACCTGTCCGATTTGGCGACCACCGTACCATCTCAATTTGTGAAAGAGAGATACATCCACGTCGGCTTGTATGGAGGGCGTTCACCTGCCCAGGGTGGATGTATACAAATATGTTCCAGAATCCACCAATTGTAACACATTTTCTGAATAAATTGTCAAAGAACTGAAAGTTAGGGGTAGGGGAGACGAATCGCCCATTACATGGAGTGTCAACATAAAGTAACCAATGGCCACTCAGAATGAAGACTGATGTTCAGTACAAGATACAATATGTCAAACACCTATGGACTATTTCTAAGGGTCACCCAATATATGTACCCAATGACCATATCAGGTTCACCTTTTTTTCAAAAGCCTACTTGATATGGATACTATATATGTGGCCATTAATTACGCAAATTGTATGTAGCGGTCTCTTTAGTGTATAGGTCCTGCGGTAATTGTATGTAGCGGTCTCTTTAGTGTATAGGTCCTGTGGTAATTGTATGTAGCGGTCTCTTTAGTGTATAGGTCCTGCGGTAATCATTACATTACCATGGACATGTCGGGTAAACATTCTACAGTCGTGAAAGTACCCGTGCTGTGTGTGCATCAACTGACAGTCAACTGCAGATTTAGTAAAAGTCATGGTCTAGGCGTGCACGAGAAATTCCTGCATGTATGCGCATGCGTTGAATCGTTGATTTGATCGTTTTTCGAACAGATACATCGAATACGTCAACATTGTACAGTTACGGTGCCATTACGAGGCTCTCAGAAGTGTCGGTCCGCTTCAAGTTGTCCAATTGCGCCTAATCTACTAGTCTTAGCTAAACCACTTGTATACAAAACTCAAACTATGTTTGCAATGGGCAAGACTTGTGATCGTTTATTCACTGTAATGACGAGGTAAATTCAAATCTCTTTGACTGTAGTCGAATACATGAAACATAGCCTCGGCACAGACCGAGATACTCGCAACCAGGCTAACAATCAGAGGTAAGAAATCATTAATGATAATGTGAAAAAACTCTGGAAAACTGTATCAAATGTACCTCAGGGATGTTTCATATATTTTACTAACAATGGAAAATTGTATCCAAGGTACCTCAGGGAAATTTCATATATTTTACTAACAACATATCTTTGATTATTTGTAGATTAAAATAATATTTTCCAAACGATAACATATTCGTACTCGGTTTTACGATATACTGCATGATACTCATAACGATAACCAATCTGAATTCAATTCGATTTTAACATTTAAATCAATATTGAAACCCGTTCATAGATCTCATTCCCGAAACAATTCGAATTTTAATAGTGAAATTGCTTGCGAAACGAGCTAAGCCTAACGTACAACTGACGATCAATCGAACCATATCACATGACCAAGCACGCATTCACAATCATGTGATCATCTTTATATGCACCAATAATTCGCACACACACTTTTGTGCCAAGTATTGTTAAGACATACGCTCTGAGCTCTACTAACGTAACGCACAGAACGTGGTTTGGTGACAGTACCAATATTTTACATATTTGATCCGTTTGAGGATAATATCTTACTTAAAACACACACTTATATAAGATCCTACTAATTAAAATTGTTAATTTCGTACATGTACGCATATAATTTAATATAATACTCTGGACTTTTGACAGCAGTCCAATATTAATAATAATGAACTGCCAAGTACACATCTATGACGTCACGACAGTGTTTTTAATGTGTACTATGATGTATCTAAGTAAGTTGGACCATAATAGCTGGACTGACCAATGGGTATGGGCCTACCCAAACCCAAGTGTTTGTGAGAGCGGGAAAATCAAAAAAAGGTTATGTGTGTAATCACAGTATATATAATATATTATATAGATCATTCGTTATCATTGATGTTTTGTGGGGTTTTCGGATCTCCAAAGTCCGAGCGTACTACCTTACTACTTACGGATAACAAATACCGAACATTTTTCCCAAGAATAAAATTATAAAAACGTCTTAACACAACCATTCACAAAATACAACTCAACAACTGTTGCCAGGGCTAGACACGGCATTTATTGCGAGGACAGAGCACATTACAGCATTTACATACATGTTATAATTCTGTTTCACACCGAATGCGACATATGTACGCTAATATATGACCACCACATATCCGTCATAAAAACAGCAAAGCCGCACACGAAAACCCTTTTTAGGAAATGTGTATCCGTAGCAATGCTCTTAACTGTTTCTCTGGATATAAGACGACGGGATATTTTCATCTTATGGTACCCTATATATCCCTCTTACTCAAAAACACAATGTATATATAATATGCATGTGAATATTCATCTATGATCCGATGTACCAAGAACCGGTATTGAAACTATTTATGTCATATAAGCAAACTAGTTTCTAGAATGTCAGTATAAAATGTGCATTTGAATATTAAATATGGATAGCCCTCGCGTTTTCCTAGCGTAGTAGTGATTATCACACACAATATCTCCTATAAATACATGGCATGAACTTATTTCTGCACGAAATACTCGCCTAATCCACCCTGTATGTTGTGTGCACAAGCCGTGTTAAGACATTCGTTCTTAGCTCTACGATGTAGCGCAGAGAACTTACATAAATATTTCGTTATTGTATATATTATATAATTACGAACATGTCGAAGTCAGCAATATGTTGTTTCGCAAGCAATCGCAAACAGTGTAGTTTCGGAAATTGTTTAGATCAGTGATAATGTTCTTATAACTAAGACTCAACACACCCTGACGACCTGCAACTATTACATAACATAGTCGCAAACACAATCATACCAGACTACTTTACGACTATTTCCATCCGAGCAAGTTACAGACTCCATGAGACTTGAAATTGATTCATGCGTTTAACATTTTGTATAACTACTAAATTTGTAGGGAAATGCAATGGTTAGAGTGAACAGTCAGATGTCACTGGCCTCTCAAGGCGAGCTAGAATTCAGACAACTATTTACGTGCGTTGCAACATACAAAGGGGCGATTGTTGCAGTCAGACAGATAAGAAAGAAACACGTGGAACTGACGAGAAACATAAAGAAAGAGTTGAAAGTTGTAAGTCGTGTTCCAATCATTTAGCTTTATTTATACTCGCCACCAAATAAATGCATCTGGGCGAGTAAGTAAGGCATGTTCATAGTAGAATTGTAGCCAAATAATCACATGTATGTGCATGTAGTAAGGTGATTATGGGTAATAGATGCATATTACAGGGGTAGGTGATAACATCGATGTAACAAACAATGTGATAACATTGATATAACAAACAATGGTAAATACCAAAATACCAACATGTATGTTAGAGAATGAAGTTCAATTCAATTCGCTATGTATATGTACACTAAGTGCATGCTGCCCAGGATAATATGATGAATATAAACATTCAAAAGCCGGACACTTAAAACATGTGTATAGTGATATACAATATTACAAAGTGAGGAAAATTCCAATTTATTGTATTAAGCATAAGGATTTGTGTTGTTGTGGGTGGTTTAGCATCGCACCAACAGCTTAGATCAAACGGCGACTCTCCAGATAGTATTGGTGGAGAAAGACCCCGATGCCCCTCCCCCGAGCAGTATGTCAGACGCGGGCGAGCACGCACAACGAAATCGACACCCCCAGATTACAGCGATGAGGGGCAAGTGATTTGAAGTCAACGACCGTACCCACTCGGCCACGGCTGTCCCAATTGTGCATGAGAAACTTAATTTGAACCAACTACAATTTCGTACAATTTTATAAAATTATTTCCAAATACTGCCATTATACAGTACATTAAATTTATTTTTAGATCCGCGATTTACGGCATGACAACCTAAATCCGTTTATTGGTGCGTGTCTGGATGCACCGAATGTTCTTGTCGTTTCGTCGTACTGTTGCAAAGGTAGTCTGCAGGACCTTCTGGAAAACGACGACATACAACTAGACGATATGTTCAGAGCATCGCTTGTCTTCGATATCATCAGAGTAAGCTTTATTCTTATATTGTCAGAATGTAAACCTTATTAATATTTATACGAACAAGAATAACAAAACATTTCAGTTTATTGTGGTATCATTCGACACACTTTTAGAACATTTCAGTTTATTGTGGTATACCTCGACACACTTCTAGAATATTTCCGTTTATTGTAGTATCCCTCGACATACTTCCAGACTGGTAGGCAATCGGTAACCATTATTTAACTAATATGGGGCTCACCAACCGGTCATATCAGAACGAACTCCTGGCGAGGTTCGAACCTTCGACTTCCCGCTCCGTTGGCGGACGCCTTAACCACTAGACCACGGAGACGGTGTATTTATTTAATATTTGTATGATTGTGAAAATTAATAACATATGATTATAGTTAACTGAACATGTTTTATTACAAAACAGCAATAACTTTTGCCTTTGGCAATATAATGTACACACATAATACACACACTTTACATTGATAATTATGTTGTTATTTAAAGTAACGATAAGCCAGCTAAGAAGTTATATTGGCAAAGAGCGAAACAAAGGCATTAACATTATAGAGTTGGGGCATATTTGTATGGTAAAATATATTAATGCGATAGGGTACATACATAATCATTATTCTAACACGACCCAGCTAATAACATACATATTTGTAGAGTAAATTCTATCTCGGGTTATTCTGCAATATACCTACCTTGAACTATGCTGCGCGCGCACCGTGTTTTGGCTATTCCATGTATACAATGCGTGTAAAGTTTTATGAATAAAAGTCACGTGATGTTTGTAAAAAATACCGTGGGAATTCACGGAAGTGAGCTATTTTTAGAATCAGATAATCTCTTGTCCGTCTTGTTTTTCTGTTAAGTAACGTTTCAGTTACTATTCTGTACAGTTTTATTTGACAAAATAAATAAAATTATTGATCAGTTACAACTTTTGTTCATTTATGCACTAGATTGATATTTTCCATACAAAATAACGTCATCACCCCTTACGCGGGAGGAAATTTCGAAAGCCAAATGCAGCGGCGTTTGAAGAAAATACTCCTTTAAAATTATTAGAAGTAAGTCGTGTTGGAATCGAAATAATAAGTACCAACCGTGGTATATCGCAGAATAACCCACGTGTGTCGTTCTTATGCGTAGAAATATATCACTCAGGCATATTTCTACGCATAAGAACTTCAAACTCTGGTTTTTCTGCGATATACCACGGTTGATACTTATTATTTCTTAAATATCCATAACGTAAAGCCAGCATATGTGTTGTGCTTCGCTTAATGGCATATTTAATATATTTAGCAATATTTTACTATTTTAGCAAAGACATTATTCTGTCGCGGAAGACTATATCAGTTTTATGAATAAAACATATCTCAGGATATATATATAATAATATAAAAAGTTAATTAAAACGGTCATACTTAATGAGTGTTATATTCATTGTTCTGAAATATCTATTCACATATTTCGTGATATTTTCAATTTTGATACACATGCACATGTATATTGCAGTCGACCATTGGGAATCGCGAAATATAGTATTTGTTGTGTGCAGTTTTTTTGTTGGGGGGGTAGCCTAAAGTGGCACCAACAAAGAGCCTAGGTCGTCTCTCTACATACTAGTATCATTGTGTAATCATATTTTATTTGTTATTTTACATATATAGTACATATAGACTTAACATTCATTATATTTGCTATTTTACATATATAGTACATATAGACTTAACATTCATTATATTTGCTATTTTACATATATAGTACATTATAGACTTAACATTCATTATATTTGCTATTTTACATATATAGTACATATAGACTTAACATTCATTATATTTGCTATTTTACATATATAGTACATATAGACTTAACATTCATTATATTTGCTATTTTACATATATAGTACATATAGACTTAACATTCATTATATTTGCTATTTTACATATATAGTACATATAGACTTAACATTCATTATATTTGTTATTTTACATATATAGTACATATAGACTTAACATTCATTATATTTGCTATTTTACATATATAGTACATATAGACTTAACATTCATTATATTTGCTATTTTACATATATAGTACATTATAGACTTAACATTCATTATATTTGTTATTTTACATATATAGTACATATAGACTTAACATTCATTATATTTTATTTTACATATATAGTACATATAGACTTAACATTCATTATATTTGCTATTTTACATATATAGTACATTATAGACTTAACATTCATTATATGTGATATTTTACATATATAGTACATATAGACTTAACATTCATTATACATGACAAAATAGGTTGGGCAACAAGTTCTAGCAACATTAGTAAACTGCCCTCCCCAAAATTAGCATCATTGGTGGAGGAAGACGCCGGGTGCCCGTCTTAGCAGTATTTCAGACACGTACGGTAACCCTGGTAGAACCACCGACCTTCCACAAACCGGCTGGATAGCTTCGTCACTTGAAAGATTTCAACACCCCAGTGGGATACGAACCTACAGCAGTGAGGCGCGAGTGATTTAACGTCATCGCCCTTAACCACTCGGCGACGGCGGCGGCGGAGGTCACGTTATTGTATGATGTACGAGTGTGTAGCAGTCACATTAAATACACGATACAATCATTCCAGGGAATGATATATTTACACGACAGTGAAATACGATCTCATGGAAAGTTGAAATCCTCGAATTGTCTTGTGGATAGCAGATGGGTTCTAAAACTAACTGATTTCGGTCTGAACGAGTTTATGGAAGGCCAGGAGGATGAAGAGGATGGCGATTTCGCCAAATACAGAAGTAAGGACTCGAACTATTATTTATTTATATGTTTCTATATTATATCTTTATTTCTGTATCATCTATGTACAGTACATACATTTCAATTAATAGTATTACACATACATTGCACATTCTACAAATGAAAATTATAAAACACGCATATTACAATACGTGAAACATGTTTTACTTTCTAAAAACTATGTAAAGGTCGCTAAACATAACACTAAAACAATATTTAAAATACTGTTTTTTTCTTCAGATTCTGACAGGGGAAAAGAGCACTATCGCGCAAATTAGAATATGTTTTAAGAAATCAGAAGCACCTCTGGTCAGATCAGGGATGGGTGGTTTAGCTGCTTTTACATAGTTCACATATGTAGTTATCAAATAACAATCACATTTATAATGAATTAGTTATTAACTGGTATCCGCACATCAGCACATGTCAATTATTATTCATAGAATTATTTCGGTGGTTTATTAGGATAATGTATTAGAGAAATACAAGGGAGCAAACTTTGTTGTACATAACGATAGCGAATATGTGTTATACTTATATACAGATAGATATAGTTTATGTAAGTCTCATCAGCATATATACAATACAAACATGTACATATATATAAACCATAAACACATAATGTATGCTGCCACCCAAACATTGAGTTACAGGAGACTAGATATTACAATCAGATATAATTCATCTAAATTCTTATATTATATACAGCTTAAAATAGATTCAAAGTACTACAACTCATAGAAGCTCTAATATTAGAAAGCATCACTAAAGTGACTAATTATTTAATTTATTATATATTTAAGACCAAAGAACCATTTTGAAGAAATCTCACGTTTAGACTAAAACCATTTATTCAAAACATAATTAGTTGTAGCTAGTGAGTACATACCTATGGATAAATATGTCCAGTGTCGGCTGGGTGACCAAGTGAGTACCAGGTATAATTTAATATCGTTGGTATTACCGGGGAAACTAAATATAGCGTGACAGGTAGATGAATGTTTTAATGTGTATACTTGATCTACCAATGACAAACACAATGTACACCTGACTTATTGTTTGGCAATATTAAACTGAGACATTTGCATATTCCGTGAACTTACTTCGTTAATAATCGGATTTCCGAAGTAAACTATGAGCTTTAGATTATGGTACACTTACTTACTGACTTGATTCAAATATTAACGGTAAAAACCTAACGCATGTCCTGGTCGTAGTTCACGGAAACGTACGAAGGCTTTGGCGGAGATTAATGAGTCTCAGTTTAATGTTGCCAAGTAATACTTTGATAGATTGTTTATGTAAACACGATAATAGTAAAGTAAGCTAATATCATCTATGCATAAGAACATGACTATATAATTACTGTATGTATATCAGTGGCAATAAACAGTAAAAGAAAAGTACCTTCATACATTACATATCGACAGTTACACTTGAACTACAGTTCATTGATTTATTCTTTATTGGTTTAAACATATCTTATATATCAAGATAAACATGACATATAACATCTGTACATATAACATCCATACAATACAACTACCAAGACAAGTGGATTGAATTGAAAGCTACAGGAGCTTATTGTAATTCTCTTCACTTGGTCACCCATTTATTCTTTATTTCAGTCTCATCGTTGTACAATACATAAAATATACACAACAAATTATCGTTGCAAAGTACAACATCATTCATTATAAAAAGAATTATAAGAGACTAATCTAATCACAGATAATCAAACTATCACAGTCTACTGACATATTATTATATTTACATATTAAAACCGAGGAACAGTCACTAATTGAAAATTAAATACTTATTAAAACCAGATATTTTGAAATACTGAACTGGATAAAAGCACTATTGCGCAATTAAGAAATGTTTAAAAAATAGCAGTTATCATTCTCGATCAGATCGCGGTTGAACTAATTAGCAGCTGTTTCTCGGAATGGGTAAGAGACACATAATTAATAAAACAAATGGATACATTACATTACTTTATTTTGTTCATTGCTAGATCTTCTTTGGAAGGCACCAGAGTTGCTGCGATGTAACCGTGCGCTCGGTTGGGGTTCAATGGAGTGTGACATCTACTCATTTGCAATAATATTGTACGAGATTCATGGAAGAAAAGGACCGTATGGAGATCTAGAACTTTCACCAATAGGTCAGTGATAGGGCAGACGTGTGTGTATATTGCACTGCATCCTTTAAGGAATGAATCTCGAGTTAATAGTTTCCATCGGGGTATGAACTACATTGGACATGTTTAAAGCTAGCGCCGAGGCTTTCGGCGTCCACAAACGTTAACCATACCTTACTTAATTTTCTTTACGTTAATTTAATTATTATATTCAATGACACAAAGACAAATAGACTTTGCATTTAAACTGTATTTAGTTGAGATTTGCGACTTACCGTGTGGTAAATAGATCATCACCGGAACAGCGTAAACTGTACCACACGCATATTCTTGCGAGGAACGATGCGCATGACCGTAACTGTGAGTGCGCATGTCAGCTGCATATCATTAATGAGGACATCCATACAAACATGGATAAACAAACAGGTCATATACGTTTAGTTTATGCAAATTTATTTTAGCTCGATGCGAAACAAGTTCATACAACTTATATTAATCACTCTCGAGAACTCATTCCTGATGGAATCCATCGCCACGAGGGAGAGAGAAGAGGCAATGTGGATATAAACCGACCGGTCGTGCATAATGACACCATTGTATATGTCATTGAAGATGGACAAGTGGTGAAAAGGCATTTCATTTTGTGTGTGTTTTACGTTTATTTATCGTCGCTACCGGTTGCCCATATGAGCGACGCCTCCTGAAGAGATTAGTCATTTTAGATTTTTGGAGGATAGTGCAATGATACAGACAGAGACCCATTCCAGAATCTCCTCTGGTTCTTTTACGTGCACGGTGTAAAGCACTGAGGGCACAATCGTAACGGCTCCAGCGTGGCTCGAACTCCGGACTGTTCGCACCTGAAGCGAACGCGCATCCACTGCGCTATCACGACTTCCACAATATACGTCATAGAAGGACATGCAATAGCGATTGGATCAAATATGCAAATTGCAAGTTATGACAACAGATTCGTATTTAACATTGAATACTGATTCTCAAACTCATCCTTCTTGTCTACAGAAATCATCTCACGAGTAAAATGCCATTTAAGTGACATTCCATTTCGTCCACATCTCGGGGCCCTTGATACGACCCCTAAAATTGTAACGGATGTTATCCGAGAATGCTGGGACGAGGACCCAACACACAGACCAGACTTTAAGACCATCAGAAACAAGCTAAAACCTATGCAGAAAGGAATGTAAGTGTAGAGTGTATATACATATACTAGAGGACATAGAAAACGCGCACCTATATGTATACTAGAGGACATAGAAAACGCACACTACGGATACGTGTATTTTACATGAAAAACAGTAACTATATAAATACATAGTTTTAAACATTTTGGAATATTTTTAGTTGTTCAGTTTGTGTTTTGTAATAAATATGTGATATATCTTTGATGGAATCCTTCGTATTTCGTTTTCATGTAATAATAATCATATAATGTAGGTGTGTGTTTTCTATGTCTTCTAGTATATCTGAGCAAACCCGCGACTACATCAACAGCGTACATAACCCAACGAACTACCGGTGATAGAAAGATAAACATGCTATCTAGCTGTGGCTTATTCTATGCAATACCATTAAGATGAAAATGACAGAACTGTCCGATTAAGTCAATTTCCATACGCTACTTTACATTGCAGAACTGAAGATGCATTATCTCAGTCTCACAAAAACTGGCCTCGGTGACAGAGTTGCTACAATCGTTGACTTCAAGTCACTTGTCACTCACCGCGGACGGTTCGAATCGCACTTGCGGTATGTCGGTGATTCTATCCGTGTGTCCGTCCGTTTCTCAAAGTGAAAGTGCGGAAGTGGAAGTTATTATGTTAGCTTATACAAATCTGACTTGTTCATACCTGTTATATAATTAATTGATATTGAATATGTAAATTTCTATAATGCATCGTTCCACTACTATCAGAATATCATTTCTTATTAGTTTGTCCTTATTATAATGATATAAGAAATACATATTTACCTAGATATTATTGTTCATGGCCAACCATTAATAAGTTTAGAACAATCATGAATTCAACACCAAAAAGCAAACTTCAATTTAGCTAAATATATTTATTTAGCAACAAGTAAAAGAAACGATATTAATAACTAAATGAATGTTCCTACTTGAAAATATTGATTTGTGAGACACTGAATACCAACTATATTGTTAAACAAACAATATATTTCGTAAATGTTAATGCTATGCTTACTCACACCTTATATAATATCATGCTTTTCTGTAGCTTTGTATGTAACCACCAATCATGTTTCTTGGCGATGGACATGTACATGTTTATGCCAATAAATAGTTTCACTTGACTTGACTACTGAATGGTAGTCATACCGAAATTGTAATAATCAATAATGATATAGTGTCTACGAAATTTGTGAACACGCTTTAGAATGTCTACGAAATTTGTGAACACGCTTTCAAATATCTACGAAATGTGTGAACACGCTTTAGAATATCTACGAAATTTGTGAACATGCTTTAGAATATCTACGAAATTTGTGAACACGCTTTAGAATATCTACGAAATTTGTGAACACGCTTTAGAATATCTACGAAATTTGTGAACACGCTTTAGAATATCTACGAAATTTGTGAACACGCTTTAGAATATCTACGAAATTTGTGAACATGCTTTAGAATATCTACGAAATTTGTGAACACGCTTTCGAATGTCTACGAAATTTGTGAAATTGTCTTACAGATTAATTTTAGCTCGATTGGGAAACAATTTCTTACAACTTATATTAATCACTCTCGAGACCTCATTCCTGATGAATTACATCGCCACAAGAGAGAGAGAAGAGTCAATGTGGAATTTAAATGCCTTGCCTAGGGGCACAATCGTAACGGCTCCAGCGGGGCTCGAACTCCGGGTCTTTCGCGCTAGTTATGTTGAAATTAGTTACCTCTGTATAGTAAACCATTTATGTGTTAATTGGCGATGAAATGTTTTTGACAATAAAATGGATGACATAATAACTTTCTTTAGTCGAAAATAGTTAATTGAGTGTGGCTACAGTACGTGCAATGTATGCTATCCTTTAATGAAATCATAATTGCAGCGATGGTAAGCTAAGATTAAAGGATTTCAAGATTTAATAGCTTCTTATCAGGACTATTTTCAAGAACTTGGAATCATTACGCCGCTTCCAAGAAATGTACTAAAGTAGGAAATGTAACAACAAACGTACAGTGTGCAATAACTCTCAATGATTAAGTTAGACAAGAAAACGCAATAAATGCATGCGATTGTAGTTTTAGTAGAATACGCAGATTACGAGGTCTCTTAAATTCAACTCGTAAAATGTGATTTTCTAAGAGTACTTTAAATCCATCTCGTAAAGCTTGATTTGTATTAGTTATCTCTTAAAGACAATTAGATTATAAGATTATTCATTTTGAAATAACAAACACCACATTCAAACAATTGGCCACCATTAGACTTAAAAGATTGTTGCGTCGTATAATGCTCTCACAATATAGTTTTATTTTTACGAGTATTATTTTTAAAGCCCCTATAATGAGTTTATTTACAATGTGCTGCACAGCCAGATATTAGCAATTAGAAGTAATGACTTGAATTTTGATTACTGTCTTAATTGCCACTTTTCAATGACATGCATAATTATATTATTCCGTTTTTTAATAAAATGTTGAAGAACTGGTTCCTAAAATGAATGTTTGTTGTGTAATGGATGGATTGGTTTGTTACTGTCCACTTATTACCCTTTGACTTTTTCAACACTACATACCTATAAATAGACTTACAAAAAGTGTAGATCCAGATGAGCCGGCCAGTAATTTTACTATTTTTAGACACAATTACCCATTTAGATAAATGAACTTGTCTAAATGTAATTTCGGTGGAAGTAGTGATAGCGCAGTGGATGCACGTTCGCTTCAAGTGCGAAATGTCCGGAGTTCGAGCCCCGCTCGAGCCTTTACGAGTGTGCCCTTAGGCAATGCATTTAAATTCCACATAGCCTCCCCTCTTTCCTTCATGGCGATGGCTTCCACCAGGAATGAGGTTTCGAGAGTGATTAATATAAGTTGTAAGATCTTGCTTCGCAATCGAGCTAAAATAAATGTGTATACACTAAACGTATATGACCTGTTTGTTTATTCATGTTGAAAGAACTTGTTTCGCAATCGAGCTAAAATAAATGTGTATAAATTATACTTTTTCAACACTGCATACCTATAAATAGGCTAAAAAAGTGTAGATCCAGATGAGCCGGCCAATAATTTTATTTTCAGACAAAATTACCCATTTTGATAAATGAACTGGTCCAAATGTAATTTTCATATTAAAAAATATCATGCACCAGTCCATGTCAGTTACTTGGTGTTGAATGGGTGCACCAGTCCATTACAGTTGCTTGGTGTTGAATGGGTGCACCTATCCATGTCAGTTACTTGGTGTTGAATGGGTGCACCAGTCCATGTCAGTTACTTGGTGTTGAATGGGTGCACCAGTCCATGTCAGGTACTTGGTGTTGAATGGGTGCACCAGTCCATGTCAGGTACTTGGTGTTGAATGGGTGCACCAGTCCATGTCAGGTACTTGGTGTTGAATGGGTGCACCAGTCCATGTCAGGTACTTGGTGTTGAATGGGTGCACCAGTCCATGTCAGGTACTTGGTGTTGAATGGGTGCACCAGTCCATGTCAGTTACTTGGTGTTGAATGGGTGCACCAGTCCATGTCAGTCTTGGTGTTGATGGTGCACCAGTCCATGTCAGGTACTTGGTGTTGAATGGGTGCACCAGTCCATGTCAGTTACTTGGTGTTGAATGGGTGCACCAGTCCATGTCAGTTACTTGGTGTTGAATGGGTGCACCAGTCCATGTCAGTTACTTGGTGTTGAATGGGTGCACCAGTCCATGTCAGTTACTTGGTGTTGAATGGGTGCACCAGTCCATGTCAGTTACTTGGTGTTGAATGGGTGCACCAGTCCATGTCAGTTACTTGGTGTTGAATGGGTGCACCAGTCCATGTCAGTTACTTGGTGTTGAATGGGTGCACCAGTCCATGTCAGTTACTTGGTGTTGAATGGGTGCACCAGTCCATGTCAGTTACTTGGTGTTGAATGGGTTAAGGAGGATAGGTCTTTTCATTTATTTATTCCGTGTTTCCAACTTGATTTCCTTTGTACCACATGCTATCGATTGTCAATTGTTTTTATGCTATACGTCTAAATCTTACTCACGTTTTCTATATCTGATTTGAGATATTCGTATGCGTACGTGCTACATTGGAGACATATATTTCGTTTTGGTTTCATTGACACACCTTCGAAAACGCCTGCCAGATTACACATCGAGTTTAGTGTAGTCTGGATGCAACATATGATCACACGTTTTAGTTTATACAAATTTATTTTAGCTCGATTGCAAAACAAGTTCATACAATTTATAGTAATCACACTCGAGACCTCATTTCTGATGGAATCCATCGCCACGAGGGAGAGATAAGAGGCAACGTGGAATTTAAATGCCTTGCCTAAGGGCACAATCGTAACGGATCCAGCGGGACCTTTCACACCTGAAGCGAACGCGCATCCACTGTGCTATAACGACTTCCACACGTTTTAATTGTATATCGTAGCATGCTATTTATGATTTGAGTGTGTTTTTACGTTTATTTATCGTCGCTACCGGTTGCCCATATGAGCGACGCCTCCTGAAGAGATTGGTTATTTTAGATTTTGGAGGATAGTTCATGATACAGACAGAGACCCATTCCAGAATCTTCTCTTGTTCTTTTACATGTACGGTGTACAGCACCGACACAATACCTCGGTTTAACGTCCCATCTGAAAGACTGTTAATTTTATTAGGGTCAGACGGGGGATCGAACCTGCGATCCCTGGATTACCAGTCCAGCGTGTTACCACTGGACTACATATCCGTCTGTAATCCGTTATGATTTGATAATATTGTATTGCTCTATATACATGTAAATAACCAATCACAATCGTTGTACAAATAGAAATTTAGCAAATGGGTTGGGCCACAAGTTCTAACACCATTAGTGATTGGCCCTCCCTCCTCCCCATAAAATAAATTAACAACAACAGAATGTAAGTGGCGTAGTTAGTGCTGAAAACATGTACATAATGCATTTTACAATATTTAATATAGTTAGTCTGTGAATTTTCAAAGAAATGTGCTAGTTTGCTCAATCCACTCTCCGGATTCCCAAGAATTAATGTATGGATTATGATTGTCTTTGAAGGAAGCCAAACATACTTGATAACATGATATCAATGATGGAGAAGTATGCAAGTAACCTGGAAGCATTAGTGGAAGACAGAACGGATCAACTAAGGGAAGAGAAGAAGAAGACAGAAGATATATTACTGCAAATGCTTCCCAAGTAAGTATAGTATCAATGCGATGTGTGACTGTAAATGCTTCCCAAGTATGTATCAAGGCGATACGTGGCTGTAAATGCTTCCCAAGTATGTATCAAGGCGATATGTGGCTGCAAATGCTTCCCAAGTATGTATCAAGGCGATATGTGGCTGCAAATGCTTCCCAAGTATGTATCAATGCGATACGTGGTTGCAAATGCTTCCCAAGTATGTATCAATGCGATATATGGCTGTAAATGCTTCCCAAATATGTATCAAGGCGATATGTGGCTGCAAATGCTTCCCAAGTATGTATCAATGCGATACGTGGTTGCAAATGCTTCCCAAGTGTGTATCAATGCGATATGTGGCTGCAAATGCTTCCCAAGTATGCATAAAGGCGATACGTGACTGCAAATGCTTCCCAAGTATGTATCAATGCGATGTGTGACTGTAAATGCCTCCCAAGTATTATCAAGGCGATACGTGGCTGCAAATGCTTCCCAAGTATGTAGTAGTAAGGCGAGATGTGGCTGCAAATGCTTCCCAAGTATGTATCAATGCGATACGTGGTTGCAAATGCTTCCCAAGTATGTAGCAATGCGATACGTGGTTGCAAATGCTTCCCAAGTATGTATCAATGCGATACGTGGTTGCAAATGCTTCCCAAGTATGTAACAATGCGATACGTGGTTGCAAATGCTTCCCATGTATGTATCAATGCGATACGTGGCTGCAAATGCTTCCCAAGTATGTATCAATGCGATATGTGGTTGCAAATGCTTCCCAAGTATATGTCCATGATTATATGACTGTAAATGCAGCTCCAGTACATCGAAATGAATATAATTATTATGACTGTAAATGCAGCCCAAGTATGTATCAAGGCGATATGTGGCTGCAAATGCTTCCCAAGTATGTATCAAGGCGATATGTGGCTGCAAATGCTTCCTAAGTATGTATCAATACGATATGTGGCTGCAAATGCTTCCCAAGTATTATCAATACGATATGTGGCTGTAAATGCATCCCAAGTATGTAGTAGCAAGGCGAGATGTGGCTGTAAATGCATCCCAAGTATGTAGTAGCAAGGCGAGATGTGGCTGTAAATGCATCCCAAGTATGTAGTATCAAGGCGAGATGTGGCTGTAAATGCATCCCAAGTATGTAGTATCAAGGCGAGATGTGGCTGTAAATGCATCCCAAGTATGTAGTAGCAAGGCGAGATGTGGCTGTAAATGCTTCCCAAGTATGTATCAATGCGATATGTGGCTGTAAATGCATCCCAAGTATGTATCAATGCGATATGTGGCTGTAAATGCTTCCCAAGTATGTATCAATGCGATATGTGGCTGTAAATGCTTCCCAAGTATGTATCAAGGCGATATGTGGCTGTAAATGCTTCCCAAGTATGTATCAAGGCGATATGTGGCTGCAAATGCTTCCCAAGTATGTATCAAGGCGATATGTGGCTGCAAATGCTTCCCAAGTATGTAGTAGCAAGGCGAGATGTGGCTGTAAATGCTTCCCACGTATGTAGTAGCAAGGCGATATGTGGCTGTAAATGCTTCCCAAGTATGTATCAAGGCGATATGTGGCTGTAAATGCTTCCCAAGTATGTATCAAGGCGATATGTGGCTGTAAATGCTTCCCAAGTATGTATCAAGGCGATATGTGGCTGTAAATGCTTCCCAAGTATGTATCAAGGCGATATGTGGCTGTAAATGCTTCCCAAGTATGTATCAAGGCGAGATGTGGCTGTAAATGCTTCCCACGTATGTAGTAGCAAGGCGATATGTGGCTGTAAATGCTTCCCAAGTATGTATCAAGGCGATATGTGGCTGTAAATGCTTCCCAAGTATGTATCAAGGCGATATGTGGCTGTAAATGCTTCCCAAGTATGTATCAAGGCGATATGTGGCTGCAAATGCTTCCCAAGTATGTATCAAGGCGATATGTGGCTGTAAATGCTTCCCAAGTATGTATCAATGCGATATGTGGCTGTAAATGCTTCCCAAGTATGTATCAAGGCGATATGTGGCTGTAAATGCTTCCCAAGTATGTATCAAGGCGATATGTGGCTGTAAATGCTTCCCAAGTATGTATCAAGGCGAGATGTGGCTGTAAATGCTTCCCAAGTATGTAGTAGCAAGGCGAGATGTGGCTGTAAATGCTTCCCACGTATGTAGTAGCAAGGCGATATGTGGCTGCAAATGCTTCCCAAGTATGTATCAATGCGATATGTGGCTGTAAATGCTTCCCAAGTATGTATCAAGGCGATATGTGGCTGTAAATGCTTCCCAAGTATGTATCAAGGCGATATGTGGCTGCAAATGCTTCCCAAGTATGTATCAATGCGATATGTGGCTGTAAATGCTTCCCAAGTATGTATCAATGCGATATGTGGCTGTAAATGCTTCCCAAGTATGTATCAAGGCGATATGTGGCTGTAAATGCTTCCCAAGTATGTATCAAGGCGATATGTGGCTGTAAATGCTTCCCAAGTATGTATCAATGCGATATGTGGCTGTAAATGCTTCCCAAGTATGTATCAATGCGATATGTGGCTGTAAATGCTTCCCAAGTATGTATCAAGGCGATATGTGGCTGTAAATGCTTCCCAAGTATGTATCAAGGCGATATGTGGCTGCAAATGCTTCCCAAGTATGTATCAATGCGATATGTGGCTGTAAATGCTTCCCAAGTATGTATCAATGCGATATGTGGCTGTAAATGCTTCCCAAGTATGTATCAAGGCGATATGTGGCTGTAAATGCTTCCCAAGTATGTATCAAGGCGATATGTGGCTGCAAATGCTTCCCAAGTATGTATCAATGCGATATGTGGCTGTAAATGCTTCCCAAGTATGTATCAATGCGATATGTGGCTGTAAATGCTTCCCAAGTATGTATCAAGGCGATATGTGGCTGTAAATGCTTCCCAAGTATGTATCAAGGCGATATGTGGCTGTAAATGCTTCCCAAGTATGTATCAATGCGATATGTGGCTGTAAATGCTTCCCAAGTATGTATCAAGGCGATATGTGGCTGCAAAGGCTTCCCAAGTATGTAGTAGCAAGGCGAGATGTGGTTGCAAATGCTTCCCAAGTATATGTCCATGATTATATGACTGTAAATGCAGCTCCAGTACATCGAAATGAATATAATTATTATGACTGTAAATGCAGCCCAAGTACGTCCAAATGAGTATGTGACTACAAACAGTGTCCACATCACATATGCCACATCCGCCACATCCAAATGATATATTTCTATAGATAAGGTCCAGATATGTAAGCATCCAAGCGATATATTATTGCAAATGCTGTCCATATATGTAACATCCAAATGATATATTTCTGCAAATGCTGTCCACAAGTATTTAAATTCCAAACGATTGTATTACAACATTATATATGGCTGAAAAGTGTGCGTTAGTTTGCGTGTGCGTTAGTTTGCGTGTGCGTTAGTTTGCGTGTGCGTTAGTTTGCGTGTGCGTTAATTTGCGTGTGCGTTAGTTTGCAACATGTCAATGGTATACTATTACACTTGCTGTTCTGTGTCCCCCATAACCATCACCGCTGCATGTTCGAATCTCAGGTCGGATGTAGAGTTCGTTCATGTGAGGAAGATATCTAGCAGGCTGGCGGATTGTCCGTCCGTGCTTGAAATACTGCTTGGAGGGGAACACGTGTTCTCTCCCCGCCAATAATAGAATGCATAGTTGCCATATGACCTAAGTTTTTGTGCGTCATGCAGGGAATACATAATATAATTATATTTACATACAGGGCAGTCACAGAACAGCTGAAGCGTGGAAAGGTTGTGGAGGCAGAGTCGTTTGATAGCGTGACAATCTATTTCTCCGATATATGTGGCTTCACAGCAATGTCTGCAGATAGTTCTCCGATGCAGGTATGTATCACACGAACTAGCTTGTAGCTGGTTCCACAGACAGGCCAGTAGTACAATAGTTAACACGCTGAACTGCGAAGTCCGGCCCTAATAATATTAACTTCCGATTACAACGTAGTAGAAGTCGTGATAACGCAGTGCTAGCGCAGTGATAGCGCAGTGGTAGCGCAGTGGTAGCGCAGTGATTGCGCAATAGTAGCGCAATGATAGCGCAGTGGTAGCGCAGTGATAGCGCAGTGATAGCGCAGTGATAGCGCAGTGGTAGCGCAGTGATAGCGCAGTCGTAGCGCAGTGGTAGAGCAGTGATTGCGCAGTGATAGCGCAGTGATAGCGCAGTGATAGCGCAGTGGTAGCGCAGTGATTGCGCAATAGTAGCGCATGATAGCGCAGTGGTAGCGCAGTGATAGCGCAGTGACAGTGATAGCGCAGTGATAGCGCAGTGATAGCGCAGTGATAGCGCAGTGATAGCGCAGTGGTAGCGCAGTGGTAGCGCAGTGATAGCGCAGTGATTGCGCAGTGGTAGCGCAGTGATAGCGCAGTGGTAGCGCAGTGATAGCGCAGTGGTAGCGCAGTGGTAGCGCAGTGATAGCGCAGTGATAGCACAGTGATTGTGCAGTGGTAGCGCAGTGATAGCGCAGTGGTAGCGCAGTGATAGCGCAGTGGTAGCGCAGTGATAGCACAGTGGTAGCGCATTGGTAGCGCAGTGATAGCGCGGTGATAGCGCAGTGATAGCGCAGTGGTAGCGCAGTGATAGCGCAGTGATTGCGCAGTAGTAGCGCAGTGGTAGCGCAGTGATAGCGCAGTGATAGCGCAGTGGTATGGCGGTGGTAGCGCAGTGATAGCGCAGTGATTGCGCAGTAGTAGCGCAGTGGTAGCGCAGTGATAACGCAGTAGTAGCGCAGTAGTAGCGCAGTTGTAGCGCAGTGATAGCGCAGTGGTAGCGCAGTGATAGCGCAGTGGTAGCGCAGTAGTAGCGCAGTGGTAGCGCAGTGATAGCGCAGTAGTATCGCAGTGGTAGCGCAGCGGTAGCGCAGTGATAGCGCAGTGGTAGCGCAGCGGTAGCGCAGTCATAGCGCATTCACTTCAGGTGGAGTTCACGCCCAGCTGTTACGAGTATGCCCTTGAGCGAAGCATTTACATTCCACATTGCCTCTTCTCGCTCCCTCATCTCGATGGATTGCATCAGTAATGGATCCTCGAGACCGATTAATCTTGCGTTGTAAACACGTGTTTCACATCCGAGCTAATATAAATGTTTACAAATTGATAGATTGATACAGAAGCTGAGCATATATGTGTTATGTTTCATTAAATATGCCTTCATAAAGTCTAAACTTTATTTATTTTACAACGATTGCGAAACAAGTTTAACAACTTATATTAATCACTCTCGTTGGCGCGGGTGAATGTGTAAATGTGGGCATTCGAGTGGGAGGAAGTGGGTTGTCAACCTTTATCAAAGGCGCTGTCTAATTTATACTTACTACGTACGGCTTGGTTACTTCGTTTCACTATTGATCTGTAATAGCAGAATGAGTTGCTGTTCCGTTTGTTTCTTTGTATCATTTGTTCCGGATAAACATATAGATAGTTTATACAAATGTAATTTAACTCGATTGTGAAACAAGTTGTTACAACATTAGTTAAATCGGTCTCGGTCTGGTGGAATCCATCGCCATGAGGGAGAGAGAAGAGGGCATGAATTTAATAGTCTTCCCTAACCGTCACGGCTACATCTGGGTGCGAACTCCGGGTATCTCACATCTGAAGCGAACGCGCTACCACTGCGCTATCACGACTTCC
Source organism: Archivesica marissinica (assembly GCA_014843695.1). NCBI lineage: Eukaryota > Metazoa > Mollusca > Bivalvia > Venerida > Vesicomyidae > Archivesica > Archivesica marissinica. Next base: position 49,195,667 of record CM026390.1, read on the forward strand.
AAATATATAAACGTTGAATACATAATTGATTGAATCTGTGCAGATGTTTAAAACAACAGTTATGTATTTATTTATGTTATTAGTTTTATCAATGATCAGAACACGGTACATACGTTTTGAATGATTTGCAGATAAATGTTCAGCACATGTCCATGTTACGAGATAAGTAATGGCGTATGCACGCTATTGGACCACAATTGATCCAATTGTGGCTCTCCGATTAGCGCAGTGGTTAGCGCGCTCGCTTCTCACCAATGCAACCCGGGTTCGATCCTCGGACCGGGCAGTATGTGAGATGGTACGGTGGTCGCCAGATCGGACAGGTGGGTTTTCTCCGGGTACTCCGGTTTCCTCCCACATGAATGACCACATATACGCTTTCATCCGCGCCAACGAAAGTGATTAATATAAGTTGTTAAAACTTGCTTCGCAATCGTTGTAAAATAAATAAAGTTTAAACTTAAACGCTATTGGACTGGTTTTCACATAGCCGTGTATTACGGATTCATGTGATGAACTAATTAATTAATTAATTAATTGATTCATTCATTAATTGCTGACACATACACAATGTGTGACTGATTTTCACATAACCATGTAGTGCCTGTTCATGTTACGTATTAGTGCAATGACGTATACAGTGAAACATGTCTTAAGTAGCCAGCCAAGGGAATCACAGAAGGTGACTGTTTAGCACAGATGACTGCTAAAATAGATGTCAAATGTATAATAAAATAACATATTGGGAATCTGGAAACCAGCTGCTTAATACATTTGTCTGTTTAATAGAGGTGACCACTAACACAGGTTTTACTGTATACAATATATTATTGATTTTTGGAAGAATTTTATATTCTTTATTGAGGTTGTGAATTTGCTGAACGACCTGCATACATTGTTCGACTCTATTATTGGGAACTACGAGGTGTATAAAATAGAAACAATATTTTATTGATTTTTCGAATAATTTTATATTCTTTATTGAGGTTGTGAATTTGCTGAACGACCTGTATACATTGTTTGACTCTATCATTGAGAACTACGACGTGTATAAAATAGAAACGATAGGCGATGCTTACATGGTGTGTTCCGGTCTACCAAAACGCAATGGATTACTCCATGCCGGTAGGTAATATAAATTATGTACAAACGTACACAACTAATGTTACATGCAACATATATTCTATTCATCATATAATTGTCATATACCATACATAACTTTAATACGTTTGACAGTTAGAATGTTAGAACCTCACAATTTTGTATTTTTATTATATTTAAGGTGACTTATAGACCCACTGGGTCAGGTGCTATTTTTCTTCTTATTCATGTAATTGTTCTATATTACGTATATGCACATGTCACTATAATAACTTGCTTGCTTGCTTGATTGCTTGCTTGCTGTCTGACTGACTGACTGACGTACTTACGTACTTACTTACATCAGATGATATTAACAACAGATAGTGTTGTGTACTGCATAAATGCATTATTGCTCTGAGAACTATATTTTGTGGCATATTACTGGGTGTTCTATTACCTCCCTTGACTGATAATGTCCGATTTATCCCGAAATGTGTATTGATCCTTATAATTGGACTCCTTTGTTTTTACTGTTGCTCCCTAAACATCTGTTAGTATATGAATCACGTGATTTTATCAAAATCATGTTAATAAAATGATAACATTTTTTTGGAGCGAATATCAATTGTCGATCTGTCTAAATTTTGGAATTTAATAATTACTATATGAGAAAGTGAATGAAAATTGAAAGGATGCCATACATAGGAAACGACGATAAAAACAGAGGAAATGAATTAAGAGGACCTGTCGGCATTAAAGAGTATTCAGTAGGCAGTAATTAACTGGCCAATATCTATCATTATAGTTGGTGCGGACTCCAAGTTATGTACATACAAGTATCACTACTGTATTATCGATCTCCCACACCGATTATGATTACACTATAGGCAATACATACAATTTCCTTAGACCATACCCAAGCAAGTTTAAAAATAACAACCCGTTATTTTTGATCCCCCGTCTGACCCTAATACAAATTAACAGTCTTTCAGATGGGACGTTAAACCGAGGTCTCGTGTCGGTGCTTTACACCGTGTACGTAAAAGGACACTCTGGAATGGGTCTCTGTCTGTATCATGCACTATCCTCCAAAATCGACAATGACTAATCTCTTCAGGAGGCGTCGCTCATATGGGCAACCGGTAGCGACGATAAATAAACTTAAAATACACAAGTAGTTATTTTAGAATATCAACTGTGGTGTAAGGGGCACTACAGTTACGTTCCTAACACCGAAGAGAAGCAATTCGATAGTCCGTTAATATAATCCGCTTAAACAATGATATAGATTCAGTATATTGAATCGATTCATTGTTATAATATTCAATTGAGTGTAACATACGAACACACATTTATGAATACCTTTGCATTACATGTATATTAGAAAGGGTCGTAGTTAGCGTTTGAATGTGTAAGGCCTTACTTATTAATTTAGCACCGAAGATACTAAGATGCTGGGTGGGTCTGTGGGTGAACATTTTGTAATCCTAGAATGTCAATGTGTGTGTGTGTGCGTGCGTGCGTGCGTGCGTGCGTGCGTGCGTGCATTTTAGCGTATTTTAATGTACGTTTCTGACGTTCAAATTTCGATGCTTGTCTAGATTCTATACCATACAGACATGCCAATAAATACCCCACCACTTTTTATAGCATGTTTGACCTATTTCTGTGACAATATGCAGGCATGGACCTTCAGTGCATTAAAGGAGCTACACCCCTGTTAAATAGAGATAAAGTCAATCGAAATGTGTGCTTACTTCATATTGTGCACATGGCGTCATGACACTTATCTAAGAATATCATTATGATTTATATATATATCATTTTCTGAACAAAACAAATTGTCATATTTCGTATATCGTAACATTTCTTTTGAAGACTATTTCGTGCTTTCTATTTGTTTCTACCTATATGTTTTACAAGCAAAGTAAGTTTACACAATGTAAAACAAATACCAACAACCGTAGATATATAACTTTAAGTTAGAAATATCTAATATAGTGTTTATGGTGTATATGATAGCCCCCGCAATATGTATTCTTCAGTATAGCAGATTTATAACTTCCCAAAAGTACATTTGCTCATTCAAGTATACGGTCATCTAAGATATTTATCTAAGCTTTATGTCATATTTAACCCTTTCAACCCCACATGCCTCTAAATAGGCTTACAAAAAATGTAGATCCAGATGAGCCGGCTCGTGACGAGCCGTCTCATCAGGATCTGCACTTTTTTGCCAGTAATAATTATTACGATTTTTAGATACAATTACCCATTTTGATAAATGAACTGGTCCAAAGGTAATTTTCTTATTAATTTATTGGTCTGAAAATATCACGCACCAGTCCATGTCAGTTACTTGGGGTTGAAAGGGTTAAAGGAACTACAAACTGATTTATTTTTGCTCATTCGTTTTGCCGATTATTACATTACATGTTAGAGCATCGTAAGTCTGGTACGGCTGGCTGTTGCTATGTATTGTTTTGTACTGTGTGTACAGGTGGCACTTTAAAAATAAACTATCAATCTATATTCTGAAATCATTTCACACTAATTTTAGAATTCCCAACATAAATGTGCTATTTAACCGAAAGTAGTGTTGTTTTTTGGTCGTTAAACGAACAGTAATAATTTAAAGGTGTATTCCTGTTAAAAAACGAAATTGCAATGTATGCGAATGTCCCGTTTTTTATGTCAACAATATACTAGAGGACATAGAAAACGCACACCTACATTATATGATTATTATTGTATATACTAGAGGACATAGAAAACGCACACCTACATTATATGATTATTATTGTATATACTAGAGGACATAGAAAACGCACACCTACATTATATGATTATTATTGTATATACTAGAGGGCATAGAAAACGCACACCTACATTATATGATTATTATTGTATATACTAGAGGACATAGAAAACGCACACCTACATTATATGATTATTATTGTATTACTAGAGGACATAGAAAACGCACACCTACATTATATGATTATTATTGTATATACTAGAGGACATAGAAAACGCACACCTACATTATATGATTATTATTGTATATACTAGAGGACATAGAAAACGCACACCTACATTATATGATTATTATTGTATATACTAGAGGACATAGAAAACGCACACCTACATTATATGATTATTATTGTATATACTAGAGGACATAGAAAACGCACACCTACATTATATGATTATTATTGTATATACTAGAGGACATAGAAAACGCACACCTACATTATATGATTATTATTGTATATACTAGAGGACATAGAAAACGCACACCTACATTATATGATTATTATTGTATATACTAGAGGACATAGAAAACGCACACCTACATTATATGATTATTATTGTATATACTAGAGGACATAGAAAACGCACACCTACATTATATGATTATTATTATATATACTAGAGGACATAGAAAACGCACACCTACATTATATGATTATTATTATATATACTAGAGGACATAGAAAACGCACACCTACATTATATGTTATTATTGTATATATACTAGAGGACATAGAAAACGCACACCTACATTATATGATTATTATTGTATATATACTAGAGGACATAGAAAACGCACACCTACATTATATGATTATTATTGTATATACTAGAGGACATAGAAAACGCACACCTACATTATATATTATTATTTTATACTAGAGGACATAGAAAACGCACACCTACATTATATGATTATTATTATATATACTAGAGGACATAGAAAACGCACACCTACATTATATGATTATTATTGTATATATACTAGAGGACATAGAAAACGCACACCTACATTATATGATTATTATTGTATATACTAGAGGACATAGAAAACGCACACCTACATTATATGATTATTATTGTATATATCTAGAGGGCATAGAAAACGCACACCTACATTATATGATTATTATTATATATACTAGAGGACATAGAAAACGCACACCTACATTATATGATTATTATAATATATACTAGAGGGCATAGAAAACGCACACCTACATTATATGATTATTATTATATATACTAGAGGACATAGAAAACGCACACCTACATTATATGATTATTATTATATATACTAGAGGACATAGAAAACGCACACCTACATTATATACTAGAGGACATAGAAAACGCACACCTACATTATATGATTATTATTGTATATACTAGAGGATAGAAAACGCACACCTACATTATATGATTATTATTGTATATACTAGAGGACATAGAAAACGCACACCTACATTATATGATTATTATTGTATATACTAGAGGACATAGAAAACGCACACCTACATTATATGATTATTATTGTATACTAGAGGACATAGAAAACGCACACCTACATTATATGATTATTATTGTATATACTAGAGGACATAGAAAACGCACACCTACATTATATGATTATTATTGTATATAACTAGAGGACATAGAAAACGCACACCTACATTATATGATTATTATTGTATATATCTAGAGGGCATAGAAAACGCACACCTACATTATATGATTATTGTATATACTAGAGGACATAGAAAACGCACACCTACATTATATGATTATTATTGTATATACTAGAGGACATAGAAAACGCACACCTACATTATATGATTATTATTGTATATAACTAGAGGACATAGAAAACGCACACCTACATTATATGATTATTATTGTATATATACTAGAGGACATAGAAAACGCACACCTACATTATATGATTATTATTGTATATACTAGAGGACATAGAAAACGCACACCTACATTATATGATTATTATTGTATATACTAGAGGACATAGAAAACGCACACCTACATTATATGATTATTATAAATATACTAGAGGACATAGAAAACGCACACCTACATTATATGATTATTATTATATATACTAGAGGGCATAGAAAACGCACACCTACATTATATGATTATTATTGTATATATACTAGAGGACATAGAAAACGCACACCTACATTATATGATTATTATTGTATATATACTAGAGGACATAGAAAACGCACACCTA
>CM026390.1:49202808-49233511 GCA_014843695.1 Archivesica marissinica
ACACCTACATTATATGATTATTATTGTATATACTAGAGGACATAGAAAACGCACACCTACATTATATGATTATTATTGTATATACTAGAGGACATAGAAAACGCACACCTACATTATATGATTATTATTGTATATACTAGAGGACATAGAAAACGCACACCTACATTATATGATTATTATTGTATATACTAGAGGACATAGAAAACGCACACCTACATTATATGATTATTATTGTATATACTAGAGGACATAGAAAACGCACACCTACATTATATGATTATTATTGTATATACTAGAGGACATAGAAAACGCACACCTACATTATATGATTATTATTGTATATACTAGAGGACATAGAAAACGCACACCTACATTATATGATTATTATTGTATATACTAGAGGACATAGAAAACGCACACCTACATTATATGATTATTATTGTATATACTAGAGGACATAGAAAACGCACACCTACATTATATGATTATTATTGTATATACTAGAGGACATAGAAAACGCACACCTACATTATATGATTATTATTGTATATACTAGAGGACATAGAAAACGCACACCTACATTATATGATTATTATTATATATACTAGAGGACATAGAAAACGCACACCTACATTATATGATTATTATTATATATACTAGAGGGCATAGAAAACGCACACCTACATTATATGATTATTATTGTATATATACTAGAGGACATAGAAAACGCACACCTACATTATATGATTATTATTGTATATATACTAGAGGACATAGAAAACGCACACCTACATTATATGATTATTATTTATATACTAGAGGACATAGAAAACGCACACCTACATTATATGATTATTATTATATATACTAGAGGACATAGAAAACGCACACCTACATTATATGATTATTATTATATATACTAGAGGACATAGAAAACGCACACCTACATTATATGATTATTATTGTATATATACTAGAGGACATAGAAAACGCACACCTACATTATATGATTATTATTGTATATACTAGAGGACATAGAAAACGCACACCTACATTATATGATTATTATTGTATATATCCTAGAGGGCATAGAAAACGCACACCTACATTATATGATTATTATTATATATACTAGAGGACATAGAAAACGCACACCTACATTATATGATTATTATAATATATACTAGAGGGCATAGAAAACGCACACCTACATTATATGATTATTATTATATATACTAGAGGACATAGAAAACGCACACCTACATTATATGATTATTATTATATATACTAGAGGACATAGAAAACGCACACCTACATTATATACTAGAGGACATAGAAAACGCACACCTACATTATATGATTATTATTATTATACTAGAGGACATAGAAAACGCACACCTACATTATATGATTATTATTGTATATACTAGAGGACATAGAAAACGCACACCTACATTATATGATTATTATTGTATATACTAGAGGACATAGAAAACGCACACCTACATTATATGATTATTATTGTATATACTAGAGGACATAGAAAACGCACACCTACATTATATGATTATTATTGTATATACTAGAGGACATAGAAAACGCACACCTACATTATATGATTATTATTGTATATATACTAGAGGACATAGAAAACGCACACCTACATTATATGATTATTATTGTATATATACTAGAGGGCATAGAAAACGCACACCTACATTATATGATTATTATTGTATATACTAGAGGACATAGAAAACGCACACCTACATTATATGATTATTATTGTATATATACTAGAGGACATAGAAAACGCACACCTACATTATATGATTATTATTGTATATATACTAGAGGGCATAGAAAACGCACACCTACATTATATGATTATTATTGTATATATCTAGAGGACATAGAAAACGCACACCTACATTATATGATTATTATTGTATATACTAGAGGACATAGAAAACGCACACCTACATTATATGATTATTATTGTATATACTAGAGGACATAGAAAACGCACACCTACATTATATGATTATTAAAATATACTAGAGGACATAGAAAACGCACACCTACATTATATGATTATTATTATATATACTAGAGGGCATAGAAAACGCACACCTACATTATATGATTATTATTGTATATATACTAGAGGACATAGAAAACGCACACCTACATTATATGATTATTATTGTATATATACTAGAGGACATAGAAAACGCACACCTACATTATATGATTATTATTGTATATACTAGAGGACATAGAAAACGCACACCTACATTATATGATTATATTATATATACTAGAGGACATAGAAAACGCACACCTACATTATATGATTATTATTATATATACTAGAGGACATAGAAAACGCACACCTACATTATATGATTATTATTGTATATATACTAGAGGACATAGAAAACGCACACCTACATTATATGATTATTATTGTATATACTAGAGGACATAGAAAACGCACACCTACATTATATGATTATTATTGTATATACTAGAGGACATAGAAAACGCACACCTACATTATATGATTATATATACTAGAGGACATAGAAAACGCACACCTACATTATATGATTATATATACTAGAGGACATAGAAAACGCACACCTACATTATATGATTATTATTATATATACTAGAGGACATAGAAAACGCACACCTACATTATATGATTATTATTATATATACTAGAGGACATAGAAAACGCACACCTACATTATATACTAGAGGACATAGAAAACGCACACCTACATTATATGATTATTATTGTATATACTAGAGGACATAGAAAACGCACACCTACATTATATGATTATTATTGTATATACTAGAGGACATAGAAAACGCACACCTACATTATATGATTATTATTGTATATACTAGAGGACATAGAAAACGCACACCTACATTATATGATTATTATTATATACTAGAGGGCATAGAAAACGCACACCTACATTATATGATTATTATAATATATACTAGAGGACATAGAAAACGCACACCTACATTATATGATTATTATTATATATACTAGAGGGCATAGAAAACGCACACCTACATTATATGATTATTATTATATATACTAGAGGACATAGAAAACGCACACCTACATTATATGATTATTATTATGTATACTAGAGGGCATAGAAAACGCACACCTACATTATATGATTATTATTGTATATATACTAGAGGACATAGAAAACGCACACCTACATTATATGATTATTATTGTATATATACTAGAGGACATAGAAAACGCACACCTACATTATATGATTATTATTATATATACTAGAGGGCATAGAAAACGCACACCTACATTATATGATTATTATTATGTATACTAGAGGACATAGAAAACGCACACCTACATTATATGATTATTATTATGTATACTAGAGGACATAGAAAACGCACACCTACATTATATGAATAGTATTACATGAAAACGAAATACGAAGGATTCCATCAAAGATACATCACATCTTTATTACAAAACACAAACTGAACAACTAAGAATATTCCAAAATGTTTAAAACTATGTATTTATATAGTTATTGTTTTTCATGTAAAAACACACTTATCCGGAGTGTGCGTTTTCCATGTTCCTCTAGTATAGATTGATAGTTTATTTTTAAAGTGAAACCTGTACATACAATCAATACAAACCAATACATATCAAGAGCCAGCCTCATGGGCTTACCACAGACGGATATGTAGTCCAGTGGTAACACGCTGGACTGGTAATCCAGGGATCGCAGGTTCGATCCCCCATCTGACCCTAATACAATTAACAGTCTTTCAGATGGGACGTTAAACCGAGGTCTCGTGTCGGTGCTTTACACTGTGCACGTAAATGAACCAGAGGAGATTCTGGAATGGGTCTCTGTCTGTATTATGAACTATTCTCCAAAATCTAAAATAACTAATCTCTTCAGGAGGCGTCGCTCATATGGGCAACCGGTAGCGACGATAAATAAACGTAAAACACACACATGGGCTTACCATTCACTATCTATCTATACAAGTGTGAACTATCGCCACTACCTACATTTGTTTTTCAGGAGAGATCGCATCGATGTCTCTTCATCTGTTGAAGGCAATAAAACAGTTCAAGCTACGTACTCGTCCTAGCGAGACCCTCAAGCTACGTATTGGTATTCATTCCGGACCCGTGGTGGCGGGGGTAGTAGGCCTGAAGATGCCGAGGTATTGCCTCTTTGGTGATACCGTGAACACAACCAGCAGGATGGAGAGTAACGGAGTGGGTAAGTTGGTAGGCAATGTTACTTCCTGGAAGTATGTGAGATGGTACGGTGGTCGCCAGATCGGACAGGTGGGTTTTCTCCGGGTACTCCGGTTGCCTCCCACCCACACGAATGACAACATTAACACTGTCATCCGAGCCAACGAGAGTAATTAATATAAGTTGTTAAAACTTGCTTTGCAATCGTTGCAAAATAAATATATAAACTTTTAAAAAACTCCTGAATATAATGCATGTATAATGAACCAGTAATCAATGTTATTGATCAATTCAAATAAATGTCAGTTGCCACATAGTACGTCATGCAGACGCTTGGGGTCTGCACAACGGATTCCAAGCGTCAGGCGGGCGGTTCATGACCCAAAATAGTTCTCGCATTTGTTTGGCAATGTTTTGCAATGACAATATGATGCACCATACATACATACTTTAGCCGATATCTGAACAAATATTTAATTGACACCATGTCACTATCAACGCCTTATAGTAAGAAAGTGAAGATTGAGCTTATTTACCCTCGCCTCCGACGAACCATTTGGGCGAGCGGACTACAGTAAGAATAGTGACGGTGTGTCATTAATAAAATCATAGATACAACCAATTGGCACTTTTACTGCTTGCTGCATGTGCGTTACAAACATTACAAGATTATAACAGTAAGTCAATCAAAATATAATCAATATTTTCAGCATTGAGGATTCATTGCTCGCCACAGTGTAAGGAACTGCTGGATGAACTAGGCGGCTATATCCTACATGAAAGAGGACTGGTTTCTATGAAGGTATGCTTAAAGAGAATATAGGGGAATTACTTGTAATATTGTTATGGTTATAAAAGATCCAATACCTAACGTTCTGATTTGTACACTTTCGTGTTCAAATGGTGTTCTGCCTTTGTCTTTAATAGACCGACTTCGTGGTTTGAGGAGTTACGGTCGCTGAGTTGTATACCACTGTATCATCACTGATGGTCATTGGTTCGAGCCCCGCTCAGGCCGTGTCTGTTAATATGAAAATGGTGGCCGTTTCTTACGGACTGAGGATAGTGCACCAAGTACTGGTTAACCGATGGAGCCTGCCAATGAAATGTGTTTTAGGTACACTGACAGCCCGGCGACATAGCCCATTATTGCGCTTATGAAGGCGCAAACCCCAAACAAACAAACACACAATTGTCTTTAATATGCATGTTTCATTTCGGGAAATGTACAACTACTTGGTCTCAACTGCATGCACATACGTTCGTTCTTTCAATACAATGCAGACTGTGTTCATTATTCGATGAACACAATTCGAACATTTGAATTCACTTCAAATGAAATGAATCATCATGTTTGTTGTGTTTGACTACTCCAGTAACACTAGCATCCTCGATGTTATATAAACGCATTGTATGGATTTCATATAATTATCAGTAACAAAGTGCATTCTAATTTTAACAACTGCCATTGATGCGTCATCCATTTATTCCAACCACATGCATCGCATGTATGAGAGGTGTGCCGCCACAAAATAAAGGAACATACAATCTTTATTTCTTTGTATTGTGTAGATATTATTAAGGATGTGAAATTTGGGTTTTTTAAAGAAGTGAGCGTTACATTTACAATATTGTAAGCAACAACTTGTGAACGCATACAGACTCAAAATACTTGTATGCATGGAGAACTGGGGCGTACACATGTTTTCTTTATTTCAAAGTATTTGTGATAACAATAGGTTTCTAGGAATAGATAAACAACAGAGAGTATATGACAATTAACAGCACGCACATATAGATTGTTTTCTTGCTCGAATATCAACCATTCTTAGATATTTTAATAGTACAAAAAGCAGTCAGCCCATAATTTTGAAGTTGAATCTGGCAAATCGCACAAACCACTGAAAATACCACTAAATGACCTAAAATGCTAGTTATGTAATGTCTTAGAAGACGAATTTCAATTTTTATTTGAACGTCCACATTACTATGAAATATGTATGATATAAATGTGTGTACTGTTAAGCATACTTCTTTCATATAAATACAATCTATCTATATATATTGCTGCTATATAGCATATTACTTATATGTACAATCGATGTCATGTTATATTGTATATAGTATCTTAACAATCAAATCGTGTCATGTTGATAACTTATATGTTAATATATTTCATCATGTAACTAGAAACATTGTATGTTTACGTTACTTATTAAAGAATCTTGAATCTATTATCTACAAAAGGGGATCGCAGAATCGATCTCCCGTCTGACTCTAATAAAATTAACAGTCGTTCAGATGGGACGTTAAACCGAGGTCTCGTGTCGGTGCTTTACACCGTGCACGTAAAGGAACCAGAGGAGATTCTGGAATGGGTCTCTGTCTGTATCATGCACTATCCTCCAAAATCTAAAATAACTAATCTCTTCAGGAGGCGTCGCTCATATGGGCAACCGGTAGCGACGATAAATAAACTTAAAACAAAAAAAATCTACAAATGTCATAGCAACGGTATTGATAATGTTTTGCAACGACTTTCGATCTCTCTCATTAAATTCATTGGTGTTTTGGCATACGTTTGACATCTCTTGTAATGATGTCTGCCACTATTGCATTGCAGGGAAAAGGTGAAATCCTCACATACTGGTTGACTGCTGAAAATAAGCAGAAACGATTGAGACGTTTAGAATCTATGTATTCTGATTCCGTGAGCCATGCATGGGCTAATTCAAGCAATGCTACCAAAGACGACATCGCTGATGGCACAGTCACTGTCCGAGCTTCAATTGACTCAACTGTTGAATCTAATAACTTGGATAGTTCCGTCCAAGAATCGTATGACTATTCTCGCTTGATGCATGCCATTGAAGCAGCTCCTCCGGAGTACAAAAGCCTTTCTGAAGTGGACGCTGTGTGTAATGGCACGGCTGCTTCTATTAATCATAGAAACTGTGATATTGAATCTCGGGTAGAAATGACGCCATTGCTTGAACAGGCTGCATAATGTTTAGAACATCTCTGAAGCGAGATCTGAATATGTAGCTCTGAAGCGAGATCTGAATATGTAGCTCTGAAGCGAGATCTGAATATGTAGCTCTGAAGCGAGACCTGAATGTATAGCTCTGAAGCGAGATCTGAATGTATAGCTCTGAAGCGAGATCTGAATGTGTAGCTCTGAAGCGAGATCTAAATGTATAGCTCTGGAGCGATATCTAAATGTATAGCTCTGAAGCGAGATCTGAATGTGTAGCTCTGAAGCGATATCTGAATGTGTAGCTCTGGAGCGAGATCTGAATGTGTAGCTCTGAAGCGATATCTGAATGTGTAGCTCTGGAACGAGATCTGAATGTGTAGCTCTGAAGCGATATCTAAATGTATAACTCTGACGCGAGATCTGAATGTGTAGCTCTGGAGCGAGATCTGAATGTATAACTCTGGAGCGATATCTGAATGTGTAACTCTGACGCGAGATCTGAATGTGTAGCTCTGAAGCGAGATCTGAATGTATAGCTCTGGAGCGAGATCTGAATGTGTAACTCTGGAGCGAGATCTGAATGTGTAACTCTGAAGCGAGATCTGAATGTGTAGCTCTGAAGCGAGATCTGAATGTATAGCTCTGAAGCGGAGATCTGAATGTATAGCTCTGAAGCGAGATCTGAATGTATAGCTCTGACGCGGAGATCTGAATGCATAGCTCTGACGCGGAGATCTGAATGTGTAGCTCTGAAGCGGAGATCTAAATGTGTAGCTCTGAAGCGGAGATCTAAATGTGTAACTCTGAAGCGGAGATCTAAATATGTAGCTCTGAAGCGGAGATTGACTGGGCAGATGAAAATTAGCTTTATCTCCCGATGACAGGACATTGTAAAAAATAAATATGTGTATGTTATAAATGATATCATTTAACTAGTTTTGGAGGTACAAATAATACAATAACTTTCTGCTTACACACATTACTCGTGCTAACAAAGAAATGAGGCGAACTTGTGTATGCCGTAGTTATGTTGAATTTTGAAAAGCGTAGTCAATGTGATGCATACTGTGTGTACACACAGTAAATCAATGATAAATGTTTGTTTATTATAGTGTCACCTCTATTTAAAGGGCTAGCCATTTCTGACTTATGAGACACCTCTTTTTATGATCATCAGTACTTCCCGAATCCTATGCTGGTATGCCAGGTACCAGGCTAGTAGGCAATCGGTAACCATTAGTTAACTAGATGGAGGCTCACCAACCGGCCATATCAGAACGAACCCCTGACGAGATTCGAACCTTCGATCTACCGCTCCGTAGGCGGACGCCTTAACCACTAGGCCACGGAGACGGTGATAATTAAACTTGAAGCCTGACCCAGGCAAAACTGCCGTGGATTCAGCCTGATACAATGTTTCTTCTAGGTGTGTTGGTGCACCTCTGTGTTGTTTCTGTAGTGTGCATGGCATTGTGACATACAGTAAGCGAGCATTATCATAAATAATACCGCAATTGTAATGCACAAGTATATGGACCTGCCAACATAATCACACAGTTGGCAATATCAGCTCTTTCAGAAGTCATTGTACCATTAATGTTATTATGTTATGCGTGTTCTCTATTTTTACTGATAATATATACTGAAAATGTTTACTGACAATGTTTACTGACGACAATGTTTACTGACGACACTGTTTACTGACGACAATGTTTACTGCCGACAATGTTTACTGACGACAATGCTTACTGACAATGCTTACTGACGACAATGTTTACTGACGACACTGTTTACTGACGACAATGTTTACTGACGACAATGTTTACTGACGACAATGCTTACTGACGACAATGTTTACTGACGACACTGTTTACTGACGACAATGTTTACTGACGACAATGTTTACTAACAATGCTTACTGACAATATTCACAGACACTGTTTACTGGTACTGTTTACTGACAATATTTACTGACAAAATATACTGATAATGTTCATTAACAATATTTACTTACACTATTTACTGACAATGCTTACTGACACTGTTAACTGACAATATTTACTGACACTGTTAACTGACAATATTTACTGACACTGCTTACTGACAATATTTACTGACACTGCTTACTGACAATATTTACTGACACTGATTACTGACAATATTTACTGACACTGCTTACTGACAATATTTACTGACACTGATTACTGACAATGCTTACTGACAATGTTGATTGATAGTGTTTACTGATGACGTTTACTGACACTATTTACTGACAATGATTACTGATACTCTTTACTGACAATGTTTACTGACAACGCTTACTGACAATGTCTATATCCATCGTATCACCCATAATCAACATATAAATCATATGTGCATTTTTTTTTAATGTTTCAATTCACGTCTGGTTTATGCTTTAACCAGTAATATAAGAATTATTCAATACGTTTATCCTATCTAACGTTTTTGTTAAGTGTTGCTCATAAATCGATATAATAAAATAGGGCATAGTATAATTATAATATTGTGTAATAGCATACTGCGTGCTCATATTTGTATTGTCGCTTGGCACATCCACCAGTTTTTGTGGAAGTTGTGATAGGGCGAAAGGCCCGGAGTTCGAGCCCCGCTGTAGCCGTTACGATTGTGCCCTTAGGCAAGGCATTTAAATTCCACATTGCCTCTTCTCTCTCCCTCGTGGCGATGGATTCCACCAGGAATGAGGTCTCGAGAGTATTTAATATAAGTTGTATGAACGTGTTTCGCAATCGAGCTGAAATATAATTGCATAGACTAAGCTAGTAGTTGGGTGTCATCGTAAAATATATTGATAAGTATAATGCTTATACCATCGTGCAGTCACTTATTGAATATCGGTCACTTCCGCTGTCTCACGTGGTTATTTTCAGATCGATTTAGCTCTTGAAAGGAGAAGCTATTAGTTTAAACTTTATTTATTTTACAACGATTGCGAAACAAATGTTTTAACAACTTATATTAATCACTCTCGTCGGCGCGGATGAAAGCGTAACTGTGGTCATTCGTGTGGGAGGAAACCGGAGTACCAGGAGAAAACCCCCCTATCCGGTCTGGCTATTAGCATAGGTTGGATAGTAAGTGTCCATCGTCTGATCACATGATGCTCAAGCGACAACTCCTTTGATTGTCAGGCGTCCAGCGTCTGTGGGATGAATCACATGTTTGCACTTGACATGTGCTATAGTTGTCAAGCTTCCAGAGTTATGTTGCCTGAATCAATTGGAAATGGCTGTTGTTAATGTTTTCAAAACTTGTAGCTAAATCCTTTTGCACTTTAGTTTAAACTTTATTTATTTCACAACGATTGCGAAGCAAGTTTTAACAACTTATATTAATCACTCTCGTTGGCGCGGATGAAAGCGTAAATGTGGTCAGTCGTGTGGGAGGGAACCGGAGTACCCGGAGAAACCCCACCTGTCCGATCTGGCGACCATCGTACCATCTCACATACTTCTTGCTATTTCAAGACTAATGCGCAATACGGGAACATTTGTAAATATGTACAAAGTGACGAAGGTCATGAACGTTGTCTGAGTCTAGAAGATAGAGTCCAGCCCCTCATTTAGCTATTGTTGAATGTCACCGGACACAGCTTAGCTGCGATAAACAAGCAGATAAGCGAAATGAATGCCTTCTAATATTTGCATAAAATGCAGTTTCGCATTCAAAACGAAAGAGATAAATAGCTGCTCTTTGCGATTTGTAATACTATATATTGTAATTTAGAACAACACATAATATTAGCGTGCGTTATGTGAATACCGGCTCAGACATGCTAATTAATTTAGGAGAAAACGTCATTATTTACAGCTCATATTTACATATAATTCACTTCAGTCTTTTCCGAATGAGAGCTCTCAAATTGATATAATCCACCTAAATACAAAATTATGTATCCGTATAAGCCATGATCAAATAAAGGCTAAACTCACGATGTGAGCTGACATAGTACACAGGTCATACCGCAGGAGTTCGAATTGTGTTACTAATGGGATGTTGTTTAACTTCAGATAGGTCGTGATAACTCAGTGGTTGCGCGTTCGCTTCAGGTGCGAAAGGCCCGGAGTTCGAGCCCCGCTGGAGCCGTTACGAGTGTGCCCTTAGGCAAGGCATTTAAATTCCACATGCCTCCCCTCTCTCTCTCTCTCTCTCTCTCTCGTGGCGATATATTCCATCAGGAATGAGGTCTCGAGAGTGATTAATATAAGTTATAGGAACTTGTTTCGCAATCGAGCTAAAATAAATTTGTATAAACTTCAGACAATTTAAAAAGATCAAAGATGTTTGAAATATTTGTGACATTGTCATTATTAGTAGGTGGGTGGGGTAATGTAAAACATGTTTCAATTATTAACTGTTGAATCTCCTAAACACCAATATATAGATAGGATACCTTGGTTTGGTGCCACATACCTTGTCCCAGGATTATTATTATTACATCTTCCACGTCTAGTTGGACTGTATCGTCGCTACTGGTTGCCCACAAGAACCGATATCTCTGCATATTATGACACCATTAATTTGACATTACACTGTGTATTTTACGTTTATTTATCGTCGCTACCAGTTGCCCATATGAGCGACGCCTCCTGAAGAGATTAGTCATTTTAGATTTTTGGAGGATAGTGCAATGATACAGACAGATACCCATTCCAGCGTCTCCTCTGGTTCTTTTACGTGCACGGTGTAAAGCACAGACACGAGACCACGGTTTAAAGTCCCATCTGAAAGACTGTTAATGTTATTAGGGTCAGACGGGGGATCGAACCTGCGATCCCTGGATTACCAGTCCAGGTGTGTTACCACAGCGTGTCTGGTTTTTTTATGTGCACTGTGTACAGCACCGACATGAGACTTCGGTTTAAAGTCCCATCTGAAAGACTGTTAATTTTATTGGGGTCAGACGGGTGATCGAACCTGGACGTGACATTTAAATGTAATCGTAACGGCTCCAGCGGGGCTCGAACTTTGACCTTTCGCATCTTCAAAAAGGACGCGTGACTATTACAAATTAATGTTTATCTCGAAAGACGTACAATGGCACAGGTTTGTCGGAAAGAACACACAAAAGAAGGTTACAACTCAATTATATATAAAACGAAAATAACATAAAAAGTAGCAGTCACTGAAACAACTTGTTGCTTATGGAATTCCTGTTAACATTACGAGCCTGAAGACATGGCCATTAGGACAACATCAGTAGCTATGATACACCCAGGCTGATCTCCTAGAGGCATGCACCTCGCGGTCGCGGCTCGTCTCGCAGCAGCAGCGTAGGATACTGGTATCTTTCGATTGTCGTACTTGCGACTAGTGGCACGCGCTCCAGCACCAGGTGGTGGATGTATGAACCAACCCTGGTGCTACCTAAACGACCGGATGTCTAACTGTCAGACCCGTTTATATATTGGTGCGGGATGACCAACGGGGATGAGGATGGCCCTAAGAATAGCCTTTCGAAATGTGAAATCATCAGGACTTGCCACCGTGTACAGGTAGGAGATGACTCCTCCGGATATCAATTTTTACAGAATCCTCACCAAACCATTCTACAACAAGGTGCTTAACATCAGGTCACATAATCAACTTGGAAATACTCGCCTATGCGGGTGGCGAGTGTGAATAAACGGATACATCATCATCTACTATACACAATGCTCGCAGCTCACCAATGCACCCTTGGTTCTACCCTCAGACCGGGAAGTATGCGAGATGATTCAGTTGTCGAATGACCACATATCATGTACACTTCATCCACACCAAAGAGAGTGATTAATATAAGTTGTTAAAGTTTGTTTCACAAACATTGTAATATAAATAAAGTTTATACTTTTTTGTTTTTTGATACACAAGCCTCCATAGCACATGTCGATTGCGGACCGGAAGGCCGGGTCATTAGGACCACGTTAGTAGCTATAATACACAAGCCACCATTGCACATAACGATTACGGAAGGCCGGGTCATTAGGACCACGTCAGTATCTATGATACACAAGCCACCATTGCACATAACGATTACGGACCGGAAGGCCGGGCCATTAGGACCACGTCAGTAGTTAAAATACACAAGCCACCATTGCACATAACGATTACGGGCCGGGAGGCCGGGCCATTAGGACCACGTCAGTATCTATGATACACAAGCCACCATTGCACATAACGAGTGCGGACCGGAAGGCCGGGTCATTAGGACCACGTCAGTAGCTATGACACACAAGCCACCAATGCATAGAAATATCCATTAGTATGTTCCTTGTTCGTGGAAAGTCCCATTCCTTTTGCTTTAACATTAGTATATTTAGCTAGAGTGTTCGTCTCTTATTCAATTTACAGTACGGTTGAAAAGGCATGTCTACGTAAAGTTATAGCAAGCCAATTTACATTTTATTCAAGAACAAGATTTGTTTGAGCTATCTCTTGTCATAAGAGAAATCTCTTTGCAATGGCTGGATAGCTCTCATTACTGTGTAGATACATGTTGTACATATATTTGTGACAGTGATATTCGTTTAGCGTATCATGTTAGCAGAAGAAGAAGATTGTGATTTTATTTGTGTGTGTTTTACGTTTATGCATCGTCGCTACCGGTTGCCCATATGAGCGACGCCTCGTGAAGAAATTAGTCATTTTAGATTTTGGAGGATAGGGCAATGATACAGACAGAGACCCATTCCAGAGTTTCGTCTGGTTCTTTTATGTGCACGGTGGAGAGGTTTTGGAGAGGTTTGACTGTATAATACTTACACTATGCACACACATATATATCACAGTATTACCCCCACAACGTGAACGTTGTGACCTAGGCACAGATAATATCAGGAAAATGGGTCAAGGACTTCGCTCATATTAACTTACCTACTTGGCAATACAGCAATGATCGGTGTTTGCCACGGCGGATAGCTGGCGATTTTTAGCCGGCTCCTTTAAGGGGACGGTGGGACAAGACTTTTAGGATAGCGACGAGGACACCACCAGAACCATTATTGCTGCTGTGAGCTGACAAATGGTGGAGGATGTGGCCCTAAAAGGGACAACCTTCGAAAGAAAAGATACAGGATGTGTCACCCTGGGAAGAACGAAGATGCCTCTCCAGTGATCAACATAAACAACTTAGCAGACGACATAATCTATTTAGAGAAACCAGTCGCCCAAAAGCCTCGGCGGAGGTGACTATAAAGAAAACTAAATGTACAACGACAAATGTATATGTACACATACAAAATCAACATGTATGTGTGTGTGTGTGTGTGTGCGTGCGTGCGTGCGTGCGTGCGTGCGTGCGTGCGTGCGTGCGTGCGTGCGTGCGTGCGTGCGTGCGTGCGTGCGTGCGTGCGTGCGTGCGTGCGTGCGTGCGCGCGCGATATGGGCACATCAAACTTGAAGAGATTAGTCATTTTAGAGTTTTGGAGGATAGTACAATGATACAGACAGAGACCCATTCCAGAGTCTCGTCTGGTTCGATGTATCTACTTACATTACCATATATACCAGATTCTATAGCGAGATTGTGAGAAAAAGACATATACTATACAGTATATAGAACCAATGTTACCTCTCGATTTCAATGCTCAGTGGACGAGAAGATACAAATGTCTTTATATTAACACAAAATGTGGAGTAGTTATCGAATGTAGCATTAATTAGTATGTAAGAATGTATACTACTTTAATGCCAATTCCGGGCAAGAGTGAAAACTTGCATTCATCATTTCCAACATGATCGACTGGTGGTCAGAAGCGGGATCGTGTTGCCAAGCAATACATCAGTATCTATTTCCTCTACTGCTTTGAATTCCGAGAAAGATGTCTGAGTAGATTTGCCAGACAAATCAGGTTATTCGTACAAGTTTTAACTAAATAACAATAATTTATTTTTATTCTAACGTCATAATGAATAATATATTTCGCCTACGCAATAATAACACGACATAATGTTGGAATTTATAGACTGCATATCGCGTGCTTCGATGTACTCTGCTTTCTAACTGCAACTTATCACGCAGTCACTGTCTCTGTGGCCGAATGGTTACGGTCGTCGACTTAAAATCACTTGCCCCTCCTCGATGTATGTTCGATTTCTACTTGGGATGTCGAATTATATCAAGTGAGGAAGCTCGGTGGTTCTACCCGGGCACCCGTTCGTGCCAGAAATACCGCTCGGGTGGATACCCTCGGTCTTCATCAACCAATAACAGCTGGGGAGTCGCTATATGAGCTAATCTGTCGGTGAGACTTTAAACCCAAAATGACAAACAGAAGTATTGTAAAGTACGAAAATAAAAATATGTTTCCATGTATATGTAACCATAGAAACATTATGTGCTTGTTTTCCATTTCTGTCTTGCTTACATACAAATCACTTAATTCCAGTCAGCTCAAGTACACGAATGGTTCATTAGTTAGTCCTTTAAGGAGGTGTACGAATATTCATAAGGCATATGTTATTGTAGGATAATTAACTGCATAGTAACGGCAAGCTGTTTCCACTCGATTTGAGGTACATGTATAAACATAATCATACATATCCGTATAGCAATGTGTGTGTTTTACGTTATCGTCGCTACCGGTTGCCCATATGAGCAACGCCTCCTGAAGAGATTAGTCATTTTAGAGGTTTGTAGGATAGTGCAATGATATAGACAGAGACACATTCCAGAGTCTCCACTGGTTCTTTTACGTGCACGGTATAAAGCACCGTTACGATGATACAGACAGAGACTCATTCCAGAGTCTCCTGTGATTCTTTTACATGCATGGTGTAAAGCACCGACACGAGACCTCGACTTAAAGTCCCACCTGAAAGACTGTTATGTTTATTAGGGTTAGACGGGGATCGAACCTGCGATCCCTGGATTACCAGTCCAGCGTGTTACCACTGGACTAGTGTCCGTATAGCAATAACATACACTAAGTCTATACAGTGGAAGTCGTGATAGCGCAGTGGTAGCGCGCTCGCTTCATGTGTGAAAAGCCCAGAGTTCACCCCCGCTGGAGCCATTACGAGTGTGCCTTTAGGCAATGCATTTAAATTCGACATTGCCTTTTCTCTTTCCATCGTTGCGATGGATTCCATCAGGAATGAGGTATCGAGAGTGATTAATATAAGTTGTAAGAATTTGTTCCGCAATCGAGCTAGAATAAATTTGTATAATCTAAGTGTATCTATTGACAGTTGAATCCACAACAATCATACACACGTGTGTTGGCAGAATTCCCTAAGCGATATGCTGTCTCGGCTTTCGAGTTTATGTTTGATGTTGAGGGTTTCTGGGGGTTGATTTTGCATAAATCCGTATCGAACAGTAAACATAATGTTAGTTTCAAACTCAGAAAATTGGATAATTGTATTCAACTCAGTAGACAGTATTGTATTCAACCCTCGTAGACAGTACGTTAATGTTTGTTCCTAACTCCTAACTCCTAAAATGGACAGTTTCTTTCCAAGGTTTTCAGACATTGTGAATTAATACCCGTCTTTAAGTCAGTAACGTGGATCCCTTTATACATACACTTTTGACTAGTATGTTACAACGCAAAAGGCTGCACCAATGGCAAAACTTATGTTACTTTAGGTAACATAATTGCACTCAAGTAAGCAACACTAACTGTGTGTACCATTGGCAACACTGAACATTTAGTTTAAAGCGACATTACATCGCAAAAAGCAAATAAAATGCATTTTTTCAAGTATAAATGCATTGCTACTACAAATTCTTCCGAATACATTCGAACACTAACATTAAATCAATAAACAGTGTTTTTGTGATCTACAAACTTTCAAAATTGAAAGTAGGATTCATATAACGATCACCTACGCTCCTGAATTGACGTTTATCACCGGAGTCAATACTAATCACGAGATAATGTCGTTTAAAGATAATTTAACTAAGACTAGTCTACAAATAAATATGCACACATGGGAGATATAACGGTAAATCTGTACCATAAATCGTGTTATTCAGGATACACGAATTGTATTACGCATGTATGTCGACCCTATTTACATTATTTTTATTATGTCACCAAATCGCGTATACGACGTTTGCTTATTAGTTGAACTACTCAGTATTTGAGGCAAATGGTTGGAAAAGAACTATACCATATAATAGGAAAATACAGTCTGCAGAAATTTGCATTTTCACCAATGTAGTGTCGCTTTAAACATATGATATTCATCAATATATCACGTTAACATATGGATTAAATCGAAAGTTAAAAGCCTTCTTTACCGGCACCAAAAGAATAACTGTATGCCTCAATGACAAAAACAGCCTTCTTTACCGGCACCAAAAGAATAACTGTATGCCTCAATGACAAAAACAATGTGTAATAGTATTCGATTACAAGTAAGTTTATTATGTCATTACACATCAAACAATAAAAGTTTAAACTTTATTTATTTTACAACGATTGCGAAGCAAGTTCTAACAACTTATATTAATCACTCTCGTTGGCGCGGATGAAAGCGTATGTGTGGTCATTCGTGTGGGGGGAAACCGGAGTACCCGGGAGAAAACCCATCTGTTCGATCTGGCGGCCACGGTACCATATCACATACTTCTCGGTCCGAGGATAGAACCCGGGTTGCATTGGTGAGAAACGAGCGCGCTAACCACTGCGCTAATTGGACAGCTTAACAATAGGCGGAACTGTGGAATTGTCTGCATGTTCACAAGTTCCAAGTGTTTGTAGACAGAGAGCACAGCGTAGATTCAACAATATATGTATATATGATTGAAATAGTTTCAGTAAATGCAGCATAAATAAGTGCCTATATTTGCACTGTATACTATTATCGAGTATTGGGGACATTTCGAAAGTGTGACACAATGGCTTGTTCGTCAAAAGCCAGGCTTTATGAAAGCTTTGTTATTGTAAGATTGGCTTGGATTTTATATATTGGAACCGAATCAGTCCCCCTTCCAGAAACATCATTCTCTGTCTAACAACGACAATATTAATGTATGTTGTGATAGATACATAATGGTGTCGTTTTGTTGTAAAGGTTCAGTCAATGACGTCATTTATTAAAACTTTTGGTGTGCAATTATGTGCAATTATGTTGCCAAGGGCAATATTTGTGTTTAACTATTAGGGCAGTATTGCCTTCAGTGTTGTCACATTTAATTTAACTCACAATCTTATATGGGATTATTACCCCTTTGTATCATTTTTAAACATGCTTGGGTATAACCTAAACAATTTGTATGTATAGTGTCAAGTATATTGTGTATCACGATGTCTTTTAAAAAACACACATTTCTGGGGGTTTAAACCAGAAACCATTTGTCCAGACCACATATTTTTCAACTAAGATATATGTTAGTAGTGTATAACATAGTGTGTACTACGGTGCTAGTACTTCTGAGATATCTGTTAGTAGTGTATAACATAGTGTGTACTACGGTGCTAGTACTTCTGAGATATCTGTTAGTAGTGTATAACATAGTGTGTACTACGGTGCTAGTACTTCTGAGATATATGTTAGTAGTGTATAACATAGTGTGTACTACGGTGCTAGTACTTCTGAGATATGTTAAATATTGGCCCAAAATAAATACTTTCAAAATAAACAACAAATCAATGCCACCACGCATCTCGTTTTAAATCTAAATTCACTATTAACCAAAATACGAAGCTAAATTGATACAAATTTATTTAGATCGATTGTGTTCCTGCAACATTACAATGTAGTTTAATCGCTCTCGAGACAGCATTCCTGATAGAATATATCGCCATGAGGAAAATAGAAAAGGCACAGACGAATCTGTAGTCCAGTGGTAACACGCTGGACTGGTAATCCAGGGATCGCAGGTTCGATCCTCCGTCTGATCATAATAAAATTAATAGTCTTTCAGATGGGACGTTAAACCGAGGTCTAGTGTCGGTGCTTTACACCGTACACGTAAAAGAACCAGAGGATTCTGGAATGTGTCTCTGCCTGTATCATTGCACTATCCTCCAAAAATCTAAAATTACCAATATCTTCAGGAGGCGTCGCTCACATGGGCAACCGGTAGCGACGATAAATAAACTTAAAATAAAATAAAAACATCCATATATATCCATCCAGTTGTTGAATACACAGAGGCAAATCGTCAGGAGAATGGAATCTTTATCAATGGCAGATTACGAAATGAATTTCAGACTTTATCTTATTTGTTACATGTCTGCCATACATCTACTCTATACTTAATAACAGTGTGAGTTTAAGTTGTAAGACTGTTTGTTAACCCTTTCAACCCCACAGGCCTCTAAATAGGCTTATGAAAAGTGTAGATCCAGATGAGCCGGCTCGTAACGAGCCGTCTCATCAGGATCTGCACTTTTTTGCCAGTAATAATTATTACTATTTTTAGATAAAATTACCCATTTTGATAAATGAACTGGTCCAAATGTAATTTTCTTATTAATTTATTGGTCTAAAAATAGCATGCACCAGTCCATGTCAGTTACTTGGGGTTGAATGGGTTAATATATGATTAATACTGTCTAATCTACGCGAAGGTACCGATTATATGTGGATTCTTTATATAATATTTATCATTATACTAATCGTTGGTAAAGTCACTGGGCAGCAAAGGCCTTTTCATACTGGACAGTTGGTGTGGATTCTTTCATATATTATCCTACTCCCCTCCTCCACCTGCTCCTTCTCCCCCACCTTCTCCTCCACCTGCTCCTTCTCCCCCACCTCCTACTCGCCCTCCTCCTCCCTTCCTCCTCCTCCCCCTCCTCCCCCTCCTCCCCTCCTCCTCCAATACTGCTGGGATATTAGATAAAGAAGGAGGTGGCAAGTTGAGCATGGAAGGCGTCTGTAATATGTGTACTGTTTCAGTGATATAACAACTAAGTTATACAATGAATAAACACACACAAGTTGTGTATATATAAAACTATTATTTCTACAAGCTACTCTATTCGATGATCTCAGTTCAACTGTTGCTCTGGGCGGATGTCATATCCAGCATTCTGGGAAATCATAGATTTGCTCAAGTCAGGCTAATTTACTTAATACACGGAAACACGGTTTGGCTTATTATATAGTGCGCCAAAACGAGACTAACAGGTAAACAAACGTAAATATGCATTACTCGTATAGGAATGACATACCCAGGGGCCACATAATCTTGAAATTTACCAGTAGTTAGACGCATTATCTGTTCCTACGAATGTATATGGGTTATATGGTTCAGAGAATTACTTAGTGTGTCGTCCATTGTCCAGTGGTACAGTGGTAGAGTGTCTTATTTGGATTCAAAGGGTCCCGGGTTTGATACTAGTTTGGGGCACGTATAGTGTCATTGAGTGAGGCATCTCAGTACTGGTTAGTGACTTAAGTCTGCTAAGCCTGTCACAAAAACATGTCAAGGTCCCCACAAGGTGCTTGGCATCAATAAAACATACAATGTACATAAGTAATTGAATACATTAGTAACATTTAGGTCACACGCACCATATTAACTATATTAACGCATGGCATTGGAATGGCCTCCCTCAACGAAGGATCACTGCCGGCCCAATGGAAGTCAGCAAATGTTGCTCCCATTTACAAAAAAGGGACAAGTCGCACCCCGCCAACTATAGGCCTATCTCACTGACATGTGTTCTATGCAAGGTTCTAGAACATATACTTAGTTTCCTCCTCGATAGTAAAACAGTTCACTAACCACAGTATTCTGTACCATTTGCAGCATGGTTTTAGAGACAAACGGTCATGCGTGACCCAATTAGTAATGCTAATCAATGATTTGGTTACCTCTGTCTACAATAAGCATCAGGTAGATCTCATCATATTAGACTTCAGTAAGACTTTCGATAAGGTCACTCACGAGAAAATACTACTAAAAATGCATGACTATGGAGTCAGAGGTCAAACATTAAGGTGGATTAAGAGTTTTCTAGATAATAGACTCCAGTCAGTTGTCCTTAATGGTAGTAGTGCAGATGCCATTCCTCTGGAGTCCCACATGGATCGGTACTTGGACCCCTGCTTTTCCTAGCCTATATAAACGACCTACCACAAAACATCAGTTCCAAAAGTCTGTATCTTTGCAGATGATACTGCAGTCTATCTATCACTGACATCTGCAAATGAATCGGTCACACTCCAAAACGATCTTAAGAGATTAGAAGAGTGGGAGTTGGAGTGGGACATGGACTGTAACCCCTTCACATATCAAGTTATCCATGTCACCAGAAGGAAACATCCTATTCCCAGTCAATATGAACTCCACTTGAGTCGGTCACCTCAGCCAAATACCTTGGCGTGGATATCTCAAATAACCTGTCGTGGGACACTCACATAAAAAGGTCAACTAACAAAGCAAACCAAATATTAGGATTCCTACGTAGAAACCTCCAGGTCAAATCCGAACCCCTTAAGTCCATGGCCAAGCTTGAATATGGCTCTGAGATCTGGTTGCCCCATACCCAAACATTGATAGACCATATGAAGGTGTTCAGCGAAGTATTGACAATAGAGTATCCCTTCTGTATAAAATTCATAATGATCTTGTTGCTATTCCCATTGAAAATTACCTAGTTCCTCTCTCTCGTCCTGCTCGCCATTGCCATTCCATAAGCTATAGGTTAATTACAGCAACTACAGACTACTACAAGTTTTCCTTTTTTCCACGAACAATCTACCATTGGAACCATCTCCCTCCTGGCATTGTCCATCTCCCTACCACAGAGCAATTCAATACGACAGTTTGCCATACGTATTGACCATGCCAGTCCCTAGTTGTTCTGCGCAGCTGCTTTTAAACTTTTACCACACCTTATTTGCATTACTTTCTTAAATTATGCTTTTAACCACAGGAACTTGAAATTTTATCCATAAGCTACCAAAGGTCTCTTACCTATATCCTAGGACACCCCCCTCTATTATTAAATTTTTTAATAGAGGGGGGTGTCCTAGGATATAGGTAAGAGACCTTTGGTGGCTTATGGGTCCTAGGATATAGGTAAGAGACCTTTGGTGGCTTATGGATTAAATTTCAAGTTCCTGTGTTTTAACTATTCATACTTTTAACTTCTTTGCGGGGATTGACGCGCAACATGTCTACATCCCCGTAAGGGGTTCGACATTAAAGGATGATAGATAAAGGTAGGTAGATAAGTAGATAATGGTAGGTAGATAAAGGTAGGTAGATAAGGGTATATACGGGTAGGTAGGCAGGTGAGTAGTTAGGTAGGTAAGGTAGGGTATGGTAGGGTAGGGCATATGGTAGGGTAGGTAGATTAGTATAAGATACTATGTACAGTCCAGCCCCAGCCTTTACCATTTTTGCTGAGCTGCTGGCCACTGTACCACTCGGGACTGTTTTTGACCTTAGTATGTGGTTATTTTCAACATTCGGTGTCTCAAATGAGATGTTTATCAACGGTCCATGACAAGCGCCACCCTGTCATACTCAGTAGTGTGTGCTGGGAGTAACCAGTATATGTGGATGAATAAGTTACTACCCGAAATCATCGTTAGACGAAAGGGTTTTTAGACGAAACTAGTACGTGAATTCGTGTTTACTCTCGAATATTCACTTCTGTTATCAGTAGTTATATAAATATGGATAGCTTACGGTTATAAAACAACATAGCAAAGTAATCAGAGTATGTCGAAGGTAGTATATTGCCAAAATACGCTAAACCGATGATTTTATAATGAACGGTTTTAATGTTTGTTTACCTGCTTATAAGAATCTGGGTCAAGACGGTGTCCAAACCGTGTTTCCGGTATTGTTACAGCGCCAACTGTATGTATCAACTGTAGCATTTGGGAGGCATGGTCTGCTGTGTTGTGGGCTGCGTGTATGTGGTATTAGGCGGTCAAACTTATTAACTGCGGCATAGTCTAGTTGTTCTTCCTCTGTCCAAGAGTGATGTACACTGTATGTCGGTGACGCTGGTCCTGGTCTGGTAGCAGTGTTTGACGAATCGTGCCCCGCGACGTTGGTGTCTGTGATAGTTCGTAGGCATCCCGTTCTGAGTAGGTGTAGTCCACAGTGAGCATGAGTGATGTGTAGCTAGGCGAGATCTTTTGTTGGGGCTGAGAAATGAAAGGCTAAGATTCTGGCGTATGAGGTATGTTTCTATTAGCATTGTTTGTGATGTTGTTAATCCCCCCCCACCATTCACCCCCCCCCCCCCAACCCACATTCAAGCTTGTTGTTGATGGTGACTCCCAGTTAGTTTGCAGATTATTAAAAGTGCTGAAGCATTTAAAACTGACTCACTGTTCCAGACTGCGCTTGTCAGTTATAATCGTTACTGAATGGTCGGCAGTATGGAATTTAAGTTATGTTGAAGGGTATTTAAACACGACATACAGGCCACACATCGGTAACCGTTAAACTGTCACAGAAGAAGAAGGTACATGTACCGTACTTATAGAAGTGAAAGCTTAAACTACAATACATGTGTACATATGTATAGCACAACCTATTGATAATACATGATTATACACTAAGCTTACACCCTCCACCGTTGAGCGTTCATTCCGTATGCTGAAAAGAAGAGTGGATGCGCGTTCGCTTCAGGTGCGAAAGGTCCGGAGTTCGAGCCCCGCTGAAGCCGTTACGATTGTGCCCTTAGGCAAGGCATTTAAATTCCACATTGCCGCTTCTGACGACTTCGCTACGGAAGGACAACATACTGGTAGTCGTGAGAGCGCAGTAGTAGCGCGTTCGCTTCGGGTGCGAAATGCCCCGAGTTCGCGCCTAGTTGTATCCGTTATGACGGTGCCCTTAGACAAGGCATTTAAATTCCACCTTGCCTCTTCTCTCTCCCTCGTGGCGATGGATTCCATCAGCAATGAGGTCTCAAGTGTGATTAATATAAGTTGTAGGAACTTGTTTCGCAATCGAGCTAATATAAATGTGTATGAACTATCATAGTGGTTAGGAAATAGTGTCTACCGTTTAATTTCAGCTCTGGTATTCGAGTACATGTACCCAATTTCATAAAATCAAAATGAAACCATTTCTATAATGGATTCATAATACAATGGCTGTTTGTTAGTTAAGGCACAGGAACTTGAAATTGTATCCATAAGCCACCAAAGGTCTCGTACCTCTATCCTAGGACACCCCCTCTATCTTGTTTAATAGAGGGGGGTGTCCTAGGATAGAGGTACGAGACCTTTGGTGGCTTATGGATACAATTTCAAGTTCCTGTGGTTAAGGCTTGGACACTAAAATAAGACATTGTATCACAATCCCACACCTAGCCTGGGAACAGGCGTCGATATATTTTGCCTGGTCAGTCAAATAAATATATTTAACACAGATACCATTATTGGGCCGTATTGAGTTTCTGATCATATCATTTTGCCAGAAGTTAAAAAGTGAAAAATCGACATACTGGAACCCAGGCTATCCCACAATGTGACGACCCACTTTGTACCGAATTCGAGTCCAACTGCAGCCGTTACGATTGTGCCCTTAGGCAAGTCATTTAAATTCCACATTACCTCTTCTCTCTCCATCGTGCCGATGGATTTCATCAGGAATGAGGTATCGGTAGTGATTAATATTGTTAGAACTTGTTTCGCAATCGAGCTAAAATAAATGTTTACAATCTAGTGGCATATAACCTGAGGTTATGTTATATAGAGAACTCGAATTGGTGGTGTCTGGCCTAACAAGTAGTGTTGTGCGACGTTTGTCACGTACAACATGGCTACAAAAGCCGATCAAAGTGAAAGTAGAAGAATGTCTGCAGATGTATATGATTTCCCAATGAAACAGATTCCAAGACTTTCATGTACAGATCCGGTAGCAATTGAATTGATAAGAAATGGGGTAGGTGTACAATTATTTTCGTACTCGGGTTACTTCGTACCCAGGTACTAGTGTACGTAAATTAAACCTACACAGTGGGCTGCATACGATTCAGTCTATATTGGTAATAGTTATGGAAACAGATGCAATATGCTTTGCAGAAAAAGTCATGTCCCTATGTTGTATCAGGGGTTAGTCGTGTTATATAATGCTAGCTACTAAACTAGTCAAATTGTCCACCAATTGCCACTAGGCCGAACAGTTAGGGATAGAGGCAGTAATTCCACAAAACATGTGGCAGTGAACTAAAGCTGAACTGTAGAATACTCAAATTTAGCCCTAATCCTAATGCCCAGATTACTGCCAATTGTCCCAAGTTTACTGCCAATTGTATATTTCTTTACTGCCTCTATCATTAACGAGTCGGAACACTGCATTATGGTCAAATCGTACCCACTTTTGGAAATGGCGATGATTTGACTTGCTAAAATTCATGGTGAGGTCCATTACACATCAACTGTAGACTAGTGTATATGAATATTATGTTACTTCCCCTAGATGTTTATGCTTATTTTCTTCTTCGTCGTGGTAGCACGTTCGCTTCAGGTGCGAAAGGCCTTGAGTTTGAGCCCTGCAGGAGTCCGAGCCCGCTGGAGTCATTACAATTGTGCCCTTAGGCAAGACATTTAAATTCCACGTTGCCTCTTTCTTCTCTTTCCCTTCGAGGCGATGTATTCCATCAGTAATGAGGTCTTGATTATTATAAGTTGTAAGAACTTGTTTCACAATCAAGCTAAAATAAATTGGTATAAACTATTGTCTTCTTTAATTCCTCGATCAGTAAACATGTGATGTTTCATAGTATTAGTAATACATGGGTTATGGACATGCGTACATAACAGCAATTTGATAGCACAGGCGTACATAATAGCAATTTGATAGCACAGGCGTACATAACAGCAATTTGATAGCACAGGCAGACATAATAGCAATTTGATAGCACAGGCGTACATAATAGCAATTTGATAGCACAGGCGTACATAATAGCAATTTGATAGCACAGGCGGACATAATAGCAATTTGATAGCACAGGCGTACATAATAGCAATTTGATAGCACAGGCGTACATAATAGCAATTTGATAGCACAGGCGTACATAATAGCAATTTGATAGCACAGGCGTACATAATAGCAATTTGATAGCACAGGCGTACATAATAGCAATTTGATAGCACAGGCGTACATAATAGCAATTTGATAGCACAGGTGTACATAATAGCAATTTGATAGCACAGGTGGATGTAACAGCAATTTGATAGCACAGGCGTACATAATAGCAATTTGATAGCACAGGTGGATGTAACAGCAATTTGATAGCACAGGCGTACATAATAGCAATTTGATAGCACAGGCGGACGTAACAGCAATTTGATAGCACAGGCGTACATAACAGCAATTTGATAGCACAGGCAGACGTTACAGCAATTTGATAGCACAGGCGTACATAACAGCAATTTGATAGCACAGGCAGACGTTACAGCAATTTGATAGCACAGGCGTACATAACAGCAATTTGATAGCACAGGCAGACGTTACAGCAATTTGATAGCACAGGCGTACATAACAGCAATTTGATAGCACAGGCAGACGTTACAGCAATTTGATAGCACAGGCGTACATAACAGCAATTTGATAGCACAGGCAGACGTTACAGCAATTTGATAGCACAGGCGTACATAACAGCAATTTGATAGCACAGGCAGACGTTACAGCAATTTGATAGCACAGGCGTACATAACAGCAATTTGATAGCACAGGCAGACGTTACAGCAATTTGATAGCACAGGCGTACATAACAGCAATTTGATAGCACAGGCAGACGTTACAGCAATTTGATAGCACAGGCGTACATAACAGCAATTTGATAGCACAGGCAGACGTTACAGCAATTTGATAGCACAGGCGTACATAACAGCAATTTGATAGCACAGGCAGACGTTACAGCAATTTGATAGCACAGGCGTACATAACAGCAATTTGATAGCACAGGCAGACGTTACAGCAATTTGATAGCACAGGCGTACATAACAGCAATTTGATAGCACAGGCAGACGTTACAGCAATTTGATAGCACAGGCAGACGTTACAGCAATTTGATAGCACAGGCAGACGTTACAGCAATTTGATAGCACAGGCAGACGTAACAGCAATTTGATAGCACAGGCAAACTTTTTCCAGCCCAATTGTTCTAGTTTAATCATATTTGATTTGCTATTTTACATTACATACATAATCATGACAAAGCAAAGACAAAGCAAAATGTTATACCAACATTAGTAAACTGTCCTCCCCAATTGTTCTATCAAGGCACTGTTACATCCGCTTGTGGGTTTATGGGTGTTAGTTTCTTTACGTACATTTATTATCGCGGCATATGTATTACTTGAATTATTACGTTTCTGTGGTGAATATATGATCAAACATACACATTGACACTCCAAATAGTAATATAAATATATATTATATAGATTTTTCTTTATATACAGTCTACATCCGCTATGTCGAATTTCGTCGGATCGAGCAAAATACGGGGCCAGTTATATATAAAAAAATGATAGTGTCTGAAACGGGACTTTGATCCGTCTTCGAGATAACCGGATAATTCGACGTAACCGACTTTGACCTAAGTCAGACGGATGTTGACTGTACCTGCAGAACACACACCACTAATTCTTGCATTCTTCCTTACAGGAACCTGTGATACTGAACGATACAAATTTAGTGGCATCTGCTCTACACTGGAACCTTCACTATTTATGCAATCATATCGGGGATGGAAAATTTACTGTGTACAAATCAGACACGCACAAGTTCAAATATTATAGTGATAAAAAGTGCATGGCGATGCAAGAGTTTGTACCACCCACTGAGCAAATGGAGTTCACATTCAGGGAGTTTGTCATACAGCTGAGACAGAGACAAAACCATTCTCATGAAAGGTATGTCATATATTGGGATATTTCTAGAGTACTAACTGGGCGTTACATCGTATGTCACACATTGGGACATTTCTAGAGTACTAACTGGGTGCTACACCGTATGTCACATATTGGAACATATCTAGAACACAAACTGGGTGCTACACTGTATGTCATACATTGGGACATTTCTAGAGTACTAACTGGGTGCTGCACCGCATGTCATATATTGGGACATTTCTAGAACACAAACTGGGTGCTACACTGTATGTCATACATTGGGACATTTCTAGAGTACTAACTGGGTGCTGCACCGCATGTCATATATTGGGACATTTCTAGAACACAAACTGGGTGCTACACCGTATGCCATACATTGGGACATTTCTAGAGTACTAACTGGGTGCTGCACTGCATGTCATACATTGGGACATTTCTAGAGCACTAACTGGGTGCTACACCATATGCCATACATTGGGACATTTCTAGAGTACTAACTGGGTGCTACACCGCATGTCACATTTCTAGAGTACTAACTGGGTGCTACACCGTATGTCATACATTGGGACATTTCTAGAGTACTAACTGGGTGCTACACTGTATGTCATACATTGGGACATTTCTAGAGTACTAACTGGGTGCTACACCATATGTCACACATTGGGACATTTCTAGAACGCTAACTGGGTGCTGCACCGCATGTCATACATTGGGACATTTCTAGCTGGCTAACTGGGTGCTATACCGTATGTCATACATTGGGACATTTCTAGCTGGCTAACTGGGTGCTATACCGTATGTCATACATTGGGACATTTCTAGCTGGCTAACTGGGTGCTATACCGTATGTCATACATTGGGACATTTCTAGCTGGCTAACTGGGTGCTACACCGTATGTCATACATTGGGACATTTCTAGAACGCTAACTGGGTGCTACACCGTATGTCATACAGTGGGACATTTCTAGAACGCTAACTGGGTGCTACACCATATGTCATACATTGGGACATTTCTAGAACGCTAACTGGGTGCTACACCGTATGTATACATTGGGACATTTCTAGAACGCTAACTGGGTGCTATACCATATGTCATACATTGGGACATTTCTAGAACGCTAACTGGGTGCTACACCGTATGTCATACAGTGGGACATTTCTAGAACGCTAACTGGGTGCTATACCGTATGTCATACATTGGGACATTTCTAGAACGCTAACTGGGTGCTACACCGTATGTCATACATTGGGACATTTCTAGAACGCTAACTGGGTGCTACACCGTATGTTATACATTGGGACATTTCTAGAACGCTAACTGGGTGCTATACCGTATGTCATACATTGGGACATTTCTAGAACGCTAACTGGGTGCTACACCGTATGTCATACAGTGGGACATTTCTAGAACGCTAACTGGGTGCTATACCGTATGTCATACATTGGGACATTTCTAGAGTACTAACTGGGTGCTGCACTGTATGTCATACATTGGGACATTTCTAGCTGGCTAACTGGGTGCTATACCGTATGTCATACATTGGGACATTTCTAGCTGGCTAACTGGGTGCTACACCGTATGTCATACATTGGGACATTTCTAGAACGCTAACTGGGTGCTATACCGTATGTCATACATTGGGACATTTCTAGAGTACTAACTGGGTGCTGCACTGTATGTCATACATTGGGACATTTCTAGCTGGCTAACTGGGTGCTATACCGTATGTCATACATTGGGACATTTCTAGCTGGCTAACTGGGTGCTACACCGTATGTCATACATTGGGACATTTCTAGAGTACTAACTGGGTGCTACACCGTATGTCATACATTGGGACATTTCTAGAGTACTAACTGGGTGCTACACCGTATGTCATACATTGGGACATTTCTAGAGTACTAACTGGGTGCTACACCGTATGTCATACATTGGGACATTTCTAGAGTACTAACTGGGTGCTACACCGTATGTCATACATTGGGACATTTCTAGAGTACTAACTGGGTGCTACACCGTATGTCATACATTGGGACATTTCTAGAGTACTAACTGGGTGCTACACCGTATGTCATACATTGGGACATTTCTAGAGTACTAACTGGGTGCTACACCGTATGTCATACATTGGGACATTTCTAGAGTACTAACTGGGTGCTACACCGTATGTCATACATTGGGACATTTCTAGAGTACTAACTGGGTGCTACACCGTATGTCATACATTGGGACATTTCTAGAGTACTAACTGGGTGCTACACCGTATGTCATACATTGGGACATTTCTAGAGTACTAACTGGGTGCTGCACTGTATGTCATACATTGGGACATTTCTAAAGCGCTAACTGGGTGCTATACCGTATGTCATACATTGGGACATTTCTAGCTGGCTAACTGGGTGCTATATCGTATGTTATACATTGGGACATTTCTAGCTGGCTAACTGGGTGCTATACCGTATGTCATACATTGGGACATTTCTAGCTGGCTAACTGGGTGCTACACCACATGTCATACATTGGGACATTTCTAGAACGCTAACTGGGTGCTGCACCGTATGTCATACATTGGGACATTTCTAGAGTACTAACTGGGTGCTGCACCGTATGTCATACATTGGGACATTTCTAGAA
>CM026390.1:49234511-49265025 GCA_014843695.1 Archivesica marissinica
ACCGTATGTCATACATTGGGACATTTCTAGAACGCTAACTGGGTGCTACACCGTATGTCATACAGTGGGACATTTCTAGAACACTAACTGGGTGCTACACCGTATGTCATACATTGGGACATTTCTAGAACGCTAACTGGGTGCTACACCGTATGTTATACATTGGGACATTTCTAGAACGCTAACTGGGTGCTATACCATATGTCATACATTGGGACATTTCTAGAACGCTAACTGGGTGCTACACCGTATGTCATACAGTGGGACATTTCTAGAACGCTAACTGGGTGCTATACCGTATGTCATACATTGGGACATTTCTAGAACGCTAACTGGGTGCTACACCGTATGTCATACATTGGGACATTTCTAGAACGCTAACTGGGTGCTACACCGTATGTTATACATTGGGACATTTCTAGAACGCTAACTGGGTGCTATACCGTATGTCATACATTGGGACATTTCTAGAACGCTAACTGGGTGCTACACCGTATGTCATACAGTGGGACATTTCTAGAACGCTAACTGGGTGCTATACCGTATGTCATACATTGGGACATTTCTAGAGTACTAACTGGGTGCTGCACTGTATGTCATACATTGGGACATTTCTAGCTGGCTAACTGGGTGCTATACCGTATGTCATACATTGGGACATTTCTAGCTGGCTAACTGGGTGCTACACCGTATGTCATACATTGGGACATTTCTAGAACGCTAACTGGGTGCTATACCGTATGTCATACATTGGGACATTTCTAGAGTACTAACTGGGTGCTGCACTGTATGTCATACATTGGGACATTTCTAGCTGGCTAACTGGGTGCTATACCGTATGTCATACATTGGGACATTTCTAGCTGGCTAACTGGGTGCTACACCGTATGTCATACATTGGGACATTTCTAGA
Source organism: Archivesica marissinica (assembly GCA_014843695.1). NCBI lineage: Eukaryota > Metazoa > Mollusca > Bivalvia > Venerida > Vesicomyidae > Archivesica > Archivesica marissinica. Next base: position 49,235,425 of record CM026390.1, read on the forward strand.
GTACTAACTGGGTGCTACACCGTATGTCATACATTGGGACATTTCTAGAGTACTAACTGGGTGCTACACCGTATGTCATACATTGGGACATTTCTAGAGTACTAACTGGGTGCTACACCGTATGTCATACATTGGGACATTTCTAGAGTACTAACTGGGTGCTACACCGTATGTCATACATTGGGACATTTCTAGAGTACTAACTGGGTGCTACACCGTATGTCATACATTGGGACATTTCTAGAGTACTAACTGGGTGCTACACCGTATGTCATACATTGGGACATTTCTAGAGTACTAACTGGGTGCTACACCGTATGTCATACATTGGGACATTTCTAGAGTACTAACTGGGTGCTACACCGTATGTCATACATTGGGACATTTCTAGAGTACTAACTGGGTGCTACACCGTATGTCATACATTGGGACATTTCTAGAGTACTAACTGGGTGCTACACCGTATGTCATACATTGGGACATTTCTAGAGTACTAACTGGGTGCTACACCGTATGTCATACATTGGGACATTTCTAGAGTACTAACTGGGTGCTACACCGTATGTCATACATTGGGACATATCTAGAGTACTAACTGGGTGCTACACCGTGTTTTCTAGAGTACTAACTGGGTGCTACACCGTATGTCATACATTGGGACATTTCTAGAGTACTAACTGGGTGCTGCACTGTATGTCATACATTGGGACATTTCTAGTGGTATGGTGTGTTGTTGTTGGTTTGGTGGGTGTGTTGTTTTGGGTTTTGGTAACTGGGTGCTGCACCGCATGTCATACTTGGGACATTTCTAGTGGCTAACTGGGTGCTATACCGTATGTCATACATTGGGACATTTCTAGAGTACTAACTGGGTGCTACACCGTATGTCATACATTGGGACATATCTAGAGTACTAACTGGGTGCTACACCGCATGTCACATTTCTAGAGTACTAACTGGGTGCTACACCGTATGTCATACATTGGGACATTTCTAGAGTACTAACTGGGTGCTGCACTGTATGTCATACATTGGGACATTTCTAGCTGGCTAACTGGGTGCTACACCGTATGTCATAGATTGGGACATTTCTAGAACGCTAACTGGGTGCTATACCGTATGTCATACATTGGGACATTTCTAGAACGCTAACTGGGTGCTGCACCGCATGTCATACATTGGGACATTTCTAGCTGGCTAACTGGGTGCTATACCGTATGTCATACATTGGGACATTTCTAGCTGGCTAACTGGGTGCTATACCGTATGTCATACATTGGGACATTTCTAGCTGGCTAACTGGGTGCTACACCGTATGTCATACATTGGGACATTTCTAGAGTACTAACTGGGTGCTACACCGTATGTCATACATTGGGACATTTCTAGAGTACTAACTGGGTGCTACACCGTATGTCATACATTGGGACATTTCTAGAGTACTAACTGGGTGCTACACCGTATGTCATACATTGGGACATTTCTAGAGTACTAACTGGGTGCTACACCGTATGTCATACATTGGGACATTTCTAGAGTACTAACTGGGTGCTACACCGTATGTCATACATTGGGACATTTCTAGAGTACTAACTGGGTGCTACACCGTATGTCATACATTGGGACATTTCTAGAGTACTAACTGGGTGCTACACCGTATGTCATACATTGGGACATTTCTAGAGTACTAACTGGGTGCTACACCGTATGTCATACATTGGGACATTTCTAGAGTACTAACTGGGTGCTGCACTGTATGTCATACATTGGGACATTTCTAAAGCGCTAACTGGGTGCTATACCGTATGTCATACATTGGGACATTTCTAGCTGGCTAACTGGGTGCTATATCGTATGTTATACATTGGGACATTTCTAGCTGGCTAACTGGGTGCTATACCGTATGTCATACATTGGGACATTTCTAGCTGGCTAACTGGGTGCTACACCACATGTCATACATTGGGACATTTCTAGAACGCTAACTGGGTGCTGCACCGTATGTCATACATTGGGACATTTCTAGAGTACTAACTGGGTGCTGCACCGTATGTCATACATTGGGACATTTCTAGAACGCTAACTGGGTGCTGCACCGTATGTCATACATTGGGACATTTCTAGAACGCTAACTGGGTGCTGCACCGTATGTCATACATTGGGACATTTCTAGAGTACTAACTGGGTGCTGCACCGTATGTCATACATTGGGACATTTCTAGAACGCTAACTGGGTGCTGCACCGTATGTCATACATTGGGACATTTCTAGAGCACTAACTGGGTGCTGCACCGTATGTCATACATTGGGACATTTCTAGTGGCTAACTGGGTGCTATACCGTTGTTTTGGGTTTTGTGGCTAACTGGGTGCTATACCGTATGTCATACAGTGGGACATTTCTAGAGCTAACTGGGTGCTATACCGTATGTCATACATTGGGACATTTCTAGAGTACTAACTGGGTGCTGCACTGTATGTCATACATTGGGACATTTCTAGCTAACTGGGTGCTAACCGTATGTCATACATTGGGACATTTCTAGAGTACTAACTGGGTGCTCACCGATGTCATACATTGGGACATTTCTAGCTAACTGGGTGCTACACCTATGTCATACATTGGGACATTTCTAGAGTACTAATGGGTGCTACACCGTATGTCATACATTGGGACATTTCTAGAGTACTAACTGGGTGCTACACCGTATGTCATACATTGGGACATTTCTAGAGTACTAACTGGGTGCTACACCGTATGTCATACATTGGGACATTTCTAGAGTACTAACTGGGTGCTGCACTGTATGTCATACATGGGACATTTCTAAAGCGCTAACTGGGTGCTATACCGTATGTCATACATTGGACATTTCTAGCTGGCTAACTGGGTGCTATATCGTATGTTATACATTGGGACATTTCTAGCTGGCTAACTGGGTGCTATACCGTATGTCATACATTGGGACATTTCTAGCTGGCTAACTGGGTGCTACACCACATGTCATACATTGGGACATTTCTAGAACGCTAACTGGGTGCTGCACCGTATGTCATACATTGGGACATTTCTAGAGTACTAACTGGGTGCTGCACCGTATGTCATACATTGGGACATTTCTAGAAGCTAACTGGGTGCTGCACCGTATGTCATACATTGGGACATTTCTAGAACGCTAACTGGGTGCTGCACCGTATGTCATACATTGGGACATTTCTAGAGTACTAACTGGGTGCTGCACCGTATGTCATACATTGGGACATTTCTAGAACGCTAACTGGGTGCTGCACCGTATGTCATACATTGGGACATTTCTAGAGCACTAACTGGGTGCTGCACCGTATGTCATACATTGGGACATTTCTAGAACACAAACTGGATGCTATACCCTGCTGCTTTTTTATCTTTTCCACCCCCCTTCTAGCTATGTGTGGCGTCGGTGGTTACAGAGCGTCGGAATTGGAATCTAAGGGTCCCGGGTTTGTTACTAGGTTATGGCACATATGTAGTGTCCTTGAACAAGGCACCTCACACACACTGCTTAGTATTGGTTAACTGCTTAGATCGAAGCCTGTCCAGGAAAACATGTGTAGGTCCCCACAAGGGGTTTGACATAAATGGAACATACATACATACTGCCATAGGTAAACTAAGCTAGTCAAGATGTATGCTCATTTATATTATTCAAGTCCATTGAGAAGTCTCTCTGCATCAAACTGATGTGTTACCTTCTTATAAAGTTAATATAACATTATTGGAGAGGAATTTATATTAAGTTTTGTGTTTTTTCCAATCCATTTTTGTGTAATTTGTAATGTGTTACACATTTAAATATATTGGAATAATCACTGTTTAAATAAATGTATAACATTCATATTTGTTAAATCTGTACTGTTAGATTGTTTGTTATGTTTGAAATTTTGAAATACAAAAAAAATTCCTTTTGGTGTGTGGCTTGCCATGTGGAAGTCGTGATAGCGCAGTGGTAGCGTGTTCGCTTCAGGTGCGAAAGGCCCAGAGTTCGAACCATGCTGGCACTGTTAAGATTATGCCCTTAGGCAAGGCATTTAAATTCCACATTGCCTCTTCTCCCTCCCTCGTGGCGATGGATTCCATCAGGAATGAGGTCTCGAGAGTGATTAATATTAACTTGTTTCGCAATCAAGCTGAAATAAATTTGTATAAACTTGGCACACGATTAGCAACCTGCAAGGACTTGTCAGAGAACATACATTAAAAGTAAAGAAATAGAGATCAAACAGGGTTAAAACTTCAGTTTATGTACTTAGGCCTTGCAAATAAAGTGTATGCCACGGTAAAAGATAAATGAACGTACGTATGTTCCCTGGTTTGGCATACAGTATTGGTTATTTAACCCTTTCAACACTATAGGCCTCTAAATAGACTTACAAAAAGTGTAGATCCAGATGAGCCGGCTCATGACGAGCCGTCTCATCAGGATCTGCACTTTTTGCCAGTAATAATTATTACTATTTTTAGATAAAATTACCCATTTTGATAAATGAACTGGTCCAAAGGTAATTTTCTTATTAAATTATTGGTCTAAAAATATCATGCACCAGTCCATGTCAGTTACTTGGGGTTGAATTGGTTAATGTCTTGTCACACATTTGTTCTTCTTCAAATTTAAAAATGAAACTAACAATTATATGTATATGATAATTTACCCTTAAGCTAGTGTATTAACTTCAATAAACCACCATTTACAAAGTTATGCATGGTTTGCAGATTAGTATCCGTAACAGGAGGTAATTAGCATATACTCACTCCATTGTACAACATTCAGATCATTTAGTTAAAACAATGTTTATATATTTCTTACACACTGGCCCGTTGTTCATGCATAGCTGTAGTGTGTGTGTTTTACGTTTATTTATCGTCGCTACCGGTTGCCCATATGAGCGACCCCTCCTGAAGAGATTAGTCATTTTAGATTGTTGGAGGGTAGTGCAATGATACAGACAGAGACCCATTCTAGAATCTCCTCTGGTTTTTTTACGTGCACGGTGTACAGCTGTAGCCGCTATGAATGTGCTCTTATAGGTAAGGCACTTAACCCATTCAACACCAAGTAACTCACATGGACTGGTCCATGATATTCATAAACCAATAAATGAATCAGAAAATCACATTTGGACAAGTTCATTTATCAAAATGGGTAATTATGTCTAAAAATAGTCATATCACTGGCAAAAAGTGCAGATCCTGATGAGACTGCTCGTCACGAGCCGGCTCATCTGGATCTACACTTTTTGTAAGCCTATTTAGAGGTATGTGGTGTTGAAAGGGTTAATTCTACATTGTCTCTATCTAGACCTGTGGGTTACATCTGGATTGAGTGTGTCTCTAAAAAAAGAAACAGACCGTACAGTTATAATCAGAGATTGGTTGTTCTGCATTATAAAGTTGAAGTTCATTTTAAAACTGGTAAAAAGGATGGATGTGTTTACTGTAAAACTTGTAATTATGCAAATAAAATACAAATACATAGCATTTATATAGCGCAAAAATTAAAAACCTATTGCGCTTCACAATTAAAGATGCAATTTTAAACATCTACACATGACAATAAATTTTAATATATGGAAATATAAACATATACATATATAGATATAACTAGGATTCTAGTAATTGGATAAGAACATGTTATATCATAATATCTACACCATTACTGTATATAAGTGAGTGATTGGACTATTAAACAAACTGTCACACATGTCTAGTCATTAACAGCAACAGATTAAATAAACCCTTGCATGTCACATGTTAATATGGTGTAGACATCATAAAAGCTGTTTCAACACCATACCTTGCAGAAATCGTGAATAACTTGTACAACCCAAACGGAAATATTTAAACATATGTAGCTATAAGATATATTGCTATACAAACCGATTCTCACACTTTCTATCAACATTGCTATTGTATTAGTAATCAGTTCTTTTTGTGGCATACATTGTGATTTAGTTAACACCCACTGTAGAGGTTGTGTTGGAAAATACTGGTGATGCATAGCGTGTAAACATCGGCGGTAATTTATGTATAGGTTCAATCTGCCCAGTCTGAATTACGCATATCTGCCATCACTATTGTAAATTTAGCATGCCAGACACTAACATTTATATAATTACTATTTTATTCGGGGATAGCGCGAACGCAGTCCCCACACCAATAAATTGCGTACCCGAGTAACCCACATTTGGGGCTATCGCAGGCGTCAGCCAAACCGAAGTGCAATGGAAAGGCCTCTTCCTGGGGAAACCGCCTTGAGGATCACGGTATTCCCTGTACCAGGTAAGTATGCTACACACTGAAAATATGGACTATTTGTATCACGTGATATCGACAAAACGATGGTATAAGAATAGCAATAAGCTTACAACAATGTTATAATCATTGCTAGTAATTTATTAACATCACCATAATTGATAATTTTTATGTCAAGTTAAAATACATTCTTTCTACTTCATGAAAAGAAAACACCCAATATAGGTTTTCTACAAAAGAACAGTAATATCAATAAAAATGAATACAATTATGTTGAAGAAAAGATAACTGAGTAATGGATATGATTTGAATAACATTGCTATTAATAGATACTCACGTATGAATGCACACTAAATATAGTTTTACCATCATAGATGTGTACACGTACGTTTGTTGGTGCACGCTGCCTGTCAGATTTTTCACTTTTAAACTTCTGGCAAAATGACATGAACAGAAACTCAACACGGCTCAATTAACGGTTTTTGGTGTTAAATGAATATATTTATATAACTGACCAGATATATCAATGTCTGATCACAGGCTAGGCTTCTCTAGAGATGAAATACATCCATTGAGCTGTCTTTAGCCTGTGCTCCAGTCTGTACGGCCCAATTAGTGGTATCGGTGTTAAAATATATTTATTTGACTGACCAGGCAAAATATATCGACGCCTGTTCCCAGACTAAGCTGTCTTATCAGGTTTCATGAAATGTTTGCTCTGTAGTGCACTCGTCGACATTGTGAAACCCATTGCGCTATTAGAGTGGTGGAACCTGTGCTCGGCGTATTCCTATGGTCGGCGTATTTTTTCCATTTACATCCGTATTTAAAATATTTAAATAGTTTTAACCTATTTTCGCTGACAGAGGTGAAGCATGGTTCAATAACATTCCGCTGTGCGTACCGGTAGCCTAATGCAACTGTCACCTGATTGGTTCAGTAGCCGAATATAAACAGACAACTTGTTGGGAATTTTTTCCCCACCGAAATGCGCGATTTATGAGCATTTCAGGTAGCTATCTGAATTGGGGGGAACATGTACAAATAACCAGAACAAAGTTTCTTATGAGTTGTAATATTGTTAGTTATTGATGATACTAAGTCAAAATAATATATTCAACATTTACCCATGCATAAATAAAAAAATTCATGTACGCCGTGCATAGGTGCCCTAAAGTATCTAGTTCCCCATGAAAACAGGTGCCGTTGCGATAGTTGTATTTAGGCGCATGGTTACGTAATGAAGCTAACATTTTCAACAACAATTTTATGAAAATTGTGTTCACGACTTAAGAAAATAATAATATACGGCAAGTGCATTTAACTTTTTTTATAGGCCATGATATGTAGGATTTACGCCGAGCATAGGTTCCACCATTTATTCTGCTTGTTTTACTGACAGCGTTGTCAAGTGAACAAATACGCTTCAACATTTCTTTAAAAAAACATAACGGTTTATCAACCTGGCTTCATAATAACCAAATTACGGAATGGAACATTAATATTTCACAGACACAAATCAACACTTTAGTTAGTAAAAATCGTTGTGGAAGTCATGATAGCGCAGTGGATGCGTTCGCTTCTGGTGCGAATGGTCCGGAGTTTGAGCCCCGCTGGGGCTGTTACGATTGTGCCCTTAGGCAAGGCATTTAAATTCCATGTTGCCTCTTCTCTCTCCCTCGTGGCGATGAATTTCATCAGGAATGAGGTCTCGAGAGTGATTAATGTAAGAGGCCTTTCCATTGCACTTCGGTTTGGCTGACACCTGCGATAGCCCCAAATGTGGGATACTCGGGTATGCAATTTATTGGTGTGGGGACTGCGTTCGCGCTATCCCCTAATAAAGAATCAATTATATAAACAATTATGTTATCATTATTGTCATATTGAATGTATAATGGCGTTTTATATTTGGGAAAATCAAAACGTGCAGGCATTATTCTATTTATACGATGCCCAGTCGTTATTGTAATAGTTGCCTGGGTTTTTATGAAAATCCATGTCAACTACACAGTTGTCGCGTAGCAAAATAAGGTTGCTTGTAACCTTAATCTTTACAGCATATAATTCACATCCGTCAGAAAACACGTGTCTGTCCCCCATAAAGATACCCAATATCTACGTGGATACATCGTGGGATGACCGTGTTGCCATACTCTTTCACGGTTAACGTACCTAGTAGTTTTTTTAAAACGAATATGCAAACTGCCAGAACACTTATATTATCATAGTTCGTTAAATAATAAAAACGTTGTCAACATCATAGTCGTTTAAAATGCTTGTACACTGAGCAACTAAGAATCGCACCACTTGTCGGGGGAAGATATATTTTTGGCGTAATACCCATGTTCCAAAATAGTATATTCATACTGTATAGCGTATTTAAATACATGTTATAGGGACGTCATGAGCAGTAGTCACTCTTTGTCTATGTCAAATTCTATGAAATTCTGCAAATGTGCAAATATCACCCCCCCCCCCCCATATATGTGGTGCGTTTTTAAGTTGTTCAGTGTGATTCCTTTCAATATTCAAACACACAAGCACATATTTTCGCCACAGAAATTGCCAACCGTCATAAAACGGCGTCAATTGCAAACATATTGCATCAAAAATATAGAAAATACACTCCGGAGAAAACACGGATTTTGAGGTTTTAATCTGAATTAGAGTCCATTTTATATTTCAGATTATATTTACAGCAAGCATTAAATGACTCTATAGGAGAAAAAGTAGTATTTGAGTTTTTGAGTTTCAACTGGAGTTGGTTGACAGAGCAACAGAAAATGCACAACTGGGGTCGTCTCACTTCCAATCTTTTACTGATTGGCATGAAAGGTAAAAACTATATGTGTCATTTCCTCATGCATTTGTTTATCTATGGTATAAGTTTAGACTGGGAACAGGCGTCAATATATTTTGCCTGGTCAGTCGAATAAATAAATTTTAACACCGATACTATTAGTTGAGTTTCTGATAATATAATATAAAAAGTGAAAAATCGACAGACTGGAACCCAGGCTAGTATAAGTTCAATATTCTATTAAAACAGTGTTACTTACCATGCCCACAATAACCCCTGTTCTGACTGTCTATGTACATTGTATTGTAACTACTTTCGCTGGTCAAACTTAGCGACAGCGGTACTAGTTGTCGGGACATGTCTTACATGCAGCTCTCTGACACAGTTGTCAGGACATGTCTTATAGGTAGCTCTCTGACACAGTTGTCGGGACATGTCTTACATGCAGCTCTCTGACACAGTTGTCAGGACATGTCTTACATGTAGCTCTCTGACACAGTTGTCGGGACATGTCTTACATGCAGCTCTCTGACACAGTTGTCAGGACATGTCTGACAGGTAGCTCTCTGACACAGTTGTCGGGACATGTCTTACAGGTAGCTCTCTGACACAGTTGTCGGGACATGTCAGACATGTAGCTCTCTGACACAGTTGTCAGGACATGTATGACAGGTAGCTCTCTGACACAGTTATTGGGACATGTCAGACAGGTAGCTCTCTGACACAGTTGTCGGGACATGTCAGACAGGTAGCTCTCTGACACAGTTATCGGGACATGTCTTACATGTAGCTCTCTGACACAGTTGTTGGGACATGTCTGACAGGTAGCTCTCTGAAACAGTTGTCAGCACATGTCTTACAGGTAGCTCTCTGACACAGATGTCGGGACATGTCTGACAGGTAGCTCTCTGACACAGTTGTCGGGACATGTCTTACAGGTAGCTCTCTGACACAGTTGTCGGGACATGTCAGACATGTAGCTCTCTGACACAGTTGTCGGGACATGTCAGACATGTAGCTCTCTGACACAGTTATTGGGACATGTCAGACAGGTAGCTCTCTGACACAGTTGTTGGGACATGTCTGACAGGTAGCTCTCTGACACAGTTGTCCGGACATGCCTGACAAGTAGCTCTCTGACACAGTTGTCAGGACATGTCTGACAGGTAGCTCTCTGACACAGTTGTCGGGACATGTCTTACATGTAGCTCTCTGACATAGTTATCAGGACATGTCTGACAGGTATCTCTCTGACACAGTTGTCGGGACATGTCAGACAGGTAGCTCTCTGACACAGTTGTCGAGACATGTCTGACAGGTAGCTCTCTGACACAGTTGTCGGGACATGTCTTACAGGTAGCTCTCTGACACAGTTGTCGGGACATGTCTTACAGGTAGCTCTCTGACACAGTTGTCGGGACATGTCAGACATGTAGCTCTCTGACACAGTTGTCGGGACATGTCTTACAGGTAGCTCTCTGACACAGTTATTGGGACATGTCAGACAGGTAGCTCTCTGACACAGTTGTCGGGACATGCCTGACAAGTAGCTCTCTGACACAGTTGTCGGGACATGTCTTACAGGTAGCTCTCTGACACAGTTGTCAGGACATGTCTGACAGGTAGCTCTCTGACACAGTTGTCGGGACATGTCAGACAGGTAGCTCTCTGACACAGTTATTGGAACATGTCTTACAGGTAGCTCTCTGACACAGTTGTCGGGACATGTCTTACAGGTAGCTCTCTGACACAGTTGTTGGGACATGTATGACAGGTAGCTCTCTGACACAGTTGTTGGGACATGTATGACAGGTAGCTCTCTGACACAGTTGTTGGGACATGTATGACAGGTAGCTCTCTGACACATTTGTCAGGACATGTATGACAGGTAGCTCTCTGACACAGTTGTTGGGACATGTCTTACAGGTAGCTCTCTGACACAGTTGTCAGGACATGTATGACAGGTAGCTCTCTGACACAGTTGTTGGGACATGTTACAGGTAGCTCTCTGACACAGTTGTCAGGACATGTATGACAGGTAGCTCTCTGACACAGTTGTTGGGACATGTTACAGGTAGCTCTCTGACACAGTTGTGGACATGTTTACAGGTAGCTCTCTGACACAGTTGTTGGGACATGTCTTACAGGTAGCTCTCTGACACAGTTGTTGGGACATGTCTTACAGGTAGCTCTCTGACACAGTTGTTGGGACATGTCTGACAGGTAGCTCTCTGACACAGTTGTCGGGACATGTTTGACAGGTAGCTCTCTGACACAGTTGTCGGGATGTCTGACATGTAGCTCTCTGACACAGTTGTTGGGACATGTCTGACAGGTAGCTCTCTGACACAGTTGTCAGGACATGTATGACAGGTAGCTCTCTGACACAGTTGTTGGGACATGTTACAGGTAGCTCTCTGACACAGTTGTCGGACATGTCAGGGATGTCTGACATGTAGCTCTCTGACACAGTTGTTGGGACATGTCTGACAGGTAGCTCTCTGACACAGTTGTTGGGACATGTCTGACAGGTAGCTCTCTGACACAGTTGTCGGGACATGTCTTACATGTAGCTCTCTGACACAGTTGTCGGGACATGTCTTACATGTAGCTCTCTGACACAGTTGTCGGGACATGTCTTACAGGTAGCTCTCTGACACAGTTGTCGGGACATGTCAGACATGTAGCTCTCTGACACAGTTGTCGGGACATGTCAGACATGTAGCTCTCTGACACAGTTGTTGGGACATGTCTGACAAGTAGCTCTCTGACACAGTTGTCGGGACATGTCAGACAGGTAGCTCTCTGACACAGTTGTCGGGACATGTCAGACATGTAGCTCTCTGACACAGTTGTTGGGACATGTCTGACAGGTAGCTCTCTGACACAGTTATCCGGACATGTCTGACAGGTAGCTCTCTGACACAGTTATCAGGACATGTATGACAGGTAGCTCTCTGACACAGATGTCGGGACATGTCTTACAGGTAGCTCTCTGACACAGTTGTTGGGACATGTCTTACAGGTAGCTCTCTGACACAGATTCGGGACTGTCTGACAGGTAGCTCTGACAGTGTGGACTGTCTACAGGTAGTCTCTGACACAGTTGTCGGGACATGTCGACAGAGCTCTGACACAGTTGTGGGATGTCGATGTAGCTCTCTGACACAGTTATTGGGACATGTCGACAGGTAGCTCTCTGACACAGTGTTGGGACATGTTGACAGGTAGCTCTTGACACGTTGTTGGGATGTCTGACAGGTAGCTCTCTGACACAGTTATCGGGACATGTCTGACAGGTAGCTCTCTGACACAGTTGTCAGGACATGTATGACAGGTAGCTCTCTGACACAGTTGTTGGGATATGTCTGACATGTAGCTCTCTGACACAGTTATTGGGACATGTCTGACAGGTAGCTCTCTGACACAGTTGTTGGGACATGTCTGACAGGTAGCTCTCTGACACAGTTGTTGGGGCATGTCTGACAGGTAGCTCTCTGACACAGTTGTTGGGGCATGTCTGACAGGTAGCTCTCTGACAAAGTTGTTGGGGCATGTCTGACAGGAAGCTCTCTGACACAGTTGTCAGGATATGTCTGACAGGTAGCTCTCTGACACATGGCTGTATTTCTCAGGTAGTGTTATGTCTTACATACTCTGTAACATACATATATGGCTGTGTATTTCAGGAAATTTAACTTGAAGATATTTCTGCATGTTTAAGAAACGTAGCTCTGACATATGACTGTATTATTCGAGGAATATAGCTCTCTTGTCACATATTTTGTTGTTTTGACACTAAATGTATCTGTAATTCGAATCTTTTTCGTTAACTTTGTGCATTCTTTGTCAAATTGAAATTCCACGACATGTTTGATTGTAATGTTCACCGCTAGCATGCAGAGAGTTTAATGTCTCTCTTGCACATGTCTAACAGGGTTCCCTCTGTCTGTCTGCGCCACTGCTATCGCCAATTTAAAAAACTTGGAGCCAACTAAGAGCCATATAGTTCACAATAAATAGTTGAAGCCATGTATTTCATAAAACGTGTGCCAAAAAAAAAAAGTTGCGCCAAATATTTTCGCCAATTCACAAAATTTAGCGCCAATATTTGTTTTTTGGCGCCATTGTCGACTGACAGTGGGGACCCTGTCTATATTCGTTAAGAAATTTAGCAGCACACACTTTCTGGTATTTTGCAGGAAAATATCTCTCTGAGCCATGCTTTTTCAGGAAGTGAATCTTCTGACACATTTATTGGGGAGAAAATTTAACATCAGACACATGACTGTATTTATCAGGGAGAATATGTAACGTCTGACACATGACTGTATTTATCAGGGAGAATATGTATTGTCTGACACATGACTGTATTTATCAGGGAGAATATGTAACGTCTGACACATGACTGTATTTATCAAGGAGAATATGTAACGTCTGACACATGACTGTATTTATCAGGGAGAATATATAACGTCTGACACATGACTGTATTTTTCAGGGAGAATATATATCATCTGACACATGACTGTATTTATCAGGGAGAATATGTATCGTCTGACACATGACTGTATTTTTCAGGGAGAATATGTAACGTCTGACACATGACTGTATATTTCAGGAAATATAACTCCAGTACACTATGATGAACAGGAGAATTTCTTTGCTCAGGTTCACGGCAGTAAGCGATTCGTAATGTTTCATCCTGACCAGTTTGAAAACCTATATCCATTTCCAGTACATCATCCTCACGACAGACAAAGTCAGGTACACAAGTACTAGTACTGCTGTAGAACAATCTGTGAATGTTGCATTCTTTTTTTTATACTAATTTATTTTAGCTCGATTGCGAAACAAGTTCTTACAACTTATATTAAATCACTCTCGATGCCTCATTCCTGATAGAATCCATCGCCACGAGGGAGAGAGAAGAGGCAACATGGATATTAAATGCTTTGCCTAATGGCACAATCGTAACGGCTCCAGCGGGGCTCGATCTGATACTAGTTAAACTGCTAATATTGTGAATAATCATTGCAGAGGCTCATCCTAGTGGGTGACATGAGGAAGTATTCGTCGTAGGGACCCTGAATTTTGCCCCAGTGGGTGAATTTATATTTACAATTTTGATGCACAATTTTGTCACAACGGTTGCCGGTTTGAACGATGCCTCCTTAAGAGATTAGTCATTTTAGATTTTTGGAGGATAGTGCAATGATACAGACAGAGACCCATTCCAGAGTCTCCTCTGGTTCTTTTACGTGCACTGTGTAAAGCACTGACACGAGACCTCGGTTTAACGTCTCATCTGAAAGACTGTTAATTTTATTAGGGTCAGACGGGGGATCAAAGCTACACTTTCTCCGGCATTGCACCGGAGGTTGCCGGCATTGACATTGGCTTACCGGTATGTCGAAATCTCCGGTAAACAAAAAAAAATGATGGCCAAACAAAAAATTATTGCTGTTTTAATATTTAGGGGCTTTACTGCGAATACATGGGTGCACTTTTCACAGGTTTACGGTACAGTAGTATTCAGTACACATTCTGTGACGCAAAATAGTTTTATAGCCTTGGAGTTATTAATAGCTTTTATGCAAGAATGTTTGAATCTACATATCTGCTTTTCCGAACGCGGGGACAGCGGCTGAAACTTCAGGTTTATTGTTTAAAGTTTTGTCCTTTCGAATTGTTTTTGCCGCGCGCTAACTTTCTTGATTTCAAAAATCTCAGGTATTGACAGACTTCAATTATGGCTGGCGTAGTTAGGTCACTAGCATGTCAGCAGCTAGATACATGTACATACATTGATTATATTAGTAACAACAATGAGAAACATTAGTCAGTTACTGCCCTTGAATACTCCTAATAGTATATTGGTCCTCTTAATTGGTTTCCTCTGTTTTTATCGTTGTTTCCTTTGCACCACATGTTTTCCATTCCATTTTTATCCGTATTCTCGTCTTATAATTATGAAATTATTAAATCTCGACATATCCTTTAGCATGTCCAATGGATAGCTTACTGTAAAAATTGGTTCAATTAATTAACACGATTTTGACAAAATTACATATAACGCAACATCTGTTTAGACGACAACAGTAAAAACAAAAGATTCCAACTAAAAGAACCAATATACATTTAGGGATGAATCTGACTTTATCCATCAAGGGAGGTAATAGAAAAACCAATGTCTCTCATTGTTCAGATTTGAACTGATTTCATTTTGCACTTTCTTTACTTTCCTATGACCTACACTCTCCGACCTTCTTGTGGTGGAGTTAATATAGCTGACCTTCAGACTGCGTCCTTATTTCATTGCAGGTAGACCTAGACTGTCTCGATTTTGACAAATTTCCAAATGCACGTAATTTATCTGGATATGACGGGACTGTGTTTCCTGGGGACGTGCTCTACATTCCTATGTACTGGTAAGCAGGCTGGGTATACAGTTCATTGTTGTACACTGTAGATGTTCATCCACCTTGAAGGGCCTCCATGGCCGTGTTGTTACAGTCGTTAATAATTTGCCCATCAGAGGGCAAGGTTCACCCACTGTGGGTGTTGAGTTCTTGCAAGTGAGGAAGCTATCCAGCTGGTTAGCAGATGGTCTGTGGTTCTATCTGTGTGCCCGTCCTTGTGTGAAATACTGCTTGGAGGGGCAACCGTGATCTTCTTATTCCACCAATAATACCCGGAGAATCACCATATTGCCTAAGCTATTGGTACAACTTTAAACCCAAAAATCAAAGAAACAAAGTCGTCCACCTTGAGATATTTTCGACATCTAACCCTGACTTTGACTGTTATTTTAGATTACAACGGGGTAATGTTTCGTCTCCATATGATTGAGAGTAGGCAAGAAAAGACTGAATTGTATGCCAAAACTGTGTGCATCGCATTGCCAATGAGGCACGGTTTAAGTTTTCATACCATCACCAAACATGGTGTCACACGTTACTCCATTATTTATTTGTCATTCCTTGGTATGCAAATTCTATTTTTGGAATACATAGCCAAAGTATCTTGTAAATCCTATGGTAGGTGTATGAAGTGAACAGCAAGGCAGTATATATTTGTGTCGTCTGGCATGAAACATAGGTATGATACCTGTCGACAAAATGCCAGACATTTCTATGCAACCACCTGCAAGAATTTGATTCAAACTTGACCAGACAGTTTTTCTAATTATTTCTAATTCGTATGATCACAGAACTACTAGTACGTCAATTCATGTAATTAACCCTTTCAACACCACATACCTCTAAATAGGCTTACAAAAAGTGTAGATCCAGATGAGCCGGCTCGTGACGAGCCGTCTCATCAGGATCTGCACTTTTTGCCAGTGATATGACTATTTTTAGACATAATTACCCATTTTGATAAATGAACTTGTCCAAATGTGATTTACTGATTCATTTATTGGTTTATGAATATCATGGACTAGTCCATGTGAGTTACTTGGTGTTGAATGGGTTAAGGAATAACTTTTAATAAACAGCACAAGAGTTTATGAGCTAATCCAATCTATCTGTATATAACTAGAAAAAAAACAGTCAATTAAATAGTTTTACAATGGACCCTCGTTCACTTCTGAAATTATCTTAACTTGACAGAAATTCATACTTCTTGATTTGAATCATGCGAGCAGCGACCTCTAGCCAATTCGCTCAAGTTAGATTAGCACATGGAACAAGCATGTATCATGGTCCGATAAGATAAGATAAGATTTATCTTGAGTCGGCGAGACATATAACATTTTAAAACATAAGCTCTGATGAGCTTTTGCATTGACTATACAACAAAGTGTAAATAGTTAACAAAAGTATAAAAGCTACAGAATAAAAACATTTAAGTATACCGGTAGTACATGTCACAGAAATCAGATGCATCAAATATATTATTACATAAAATAATACAAATGTATATGAGAAAACAAATATCTTTTATGCTTTCCAATAAATGATACAGTTTTCTCATTGACAGAAAACATCATCTTTCACCATTTTGAAACAGTGAAAGATGACATTTTCCCTGCCACTGGTTGCATTTCGTATTCCTGCGCGGTTAGATGTACTTTTGTATTTTATCTATTTTCTGACTATCCTGAACAGTTAATTATTAAGTAATATATTCTAATGAATTTGTTTTGTCTGTAGATTTTAATTTTGACAGCAAACAGAAACTAACGTGAAAACAGAAGTGGTTGTGTGATGTAGTGCAATGAGGCAGTTAAAATAAATAAAATTTGAAAACAAATATTATATTAGCCAATAGCCAAAGTATTTGGAAATCATAAAGAAAAATAAGATTTGTGTTTTAACGGCACTCATGGAAAATACAAATTTCTGTTATCAGGAGATGAAATAAAATCCTATCTTACACTAATAAACACAAATATCCTCGTTATAAAGAATTCCATAAATAGTTATCGTTTGTTTCGGTGTTTAGCATATGTTTGCACCAACTAACTAGAGTCTCGTGGCTAATTCAGATTACATTTGAATAATTTTAGATTCCCAACACATTTCAGGTGGCATGAAGTAACGTCTTTGTCAGATCAGAACGAGACGATATCTGTTAACTTCTGGTATATGGTAAGCATTTATTCCAGATCAGAACGAGACGATATCTGTTAACTTCTGGTATATGGTAAGTATTTATTCCAGATCAGAACGAGACGATATCTGTTAGCTTCTGGTATATGGTTTATTCCAGATCAGCACGAGACGATATCTGTTAACTTCTGGTATATGGTAAGCATTTATTCCAGATCAGAACGAGACGATATCTGTTAACTTCTGGTATATTGTAAGCATTTATTCCAGATCAGAACGAGACGATATCTGTTAACTTCTGGTATATGGTAAGTATTTATTCCAGATCAGAACGAGACGATATCTGTTAACTTCTGGTATATGGTAAGCATTTATTCCAGATCAGAACGAGACGATATCTGTTAACTTCTGGTATATGGTAAGCATTTATTCCAGATCAGAACGAGACGATATCTGTTAACTTCTGGTATATGGTAAGTATTTATTCCAGATCAGAACGAGACGATATCTGTTAACTTCTGGTATATGATAAGCATTTATTCCAGATCAGAACGAGACGATATCTGTTAACTTCTGGTATATGGTAAGTATTTATTCCAGATCAGAACGAGACGATATCTGTTAACTTCTGGTATATGGTTTATTCCAGATCAGCACGAGACGATATCTGTTAACTTCTGGTATATGGTAAGCATTTATTCCAGATCAGAACGAGACGATATCTGTTAACTTCTGGTATATGGTAAGTATTTATTCCAGATCAGAACGAGACGATATCTGTTAACTTCTGGTATATGATAAGCATTTATTCCAGATCAGAACGAGACGATATCTGTTAACTTCTGGTATATGGTAAGTATTTATTCCAGATCAGAACGAGACGATATCTGTTAACTTCTGGTATATGGTTTATTCCAGATCAGCACGAGACGATATCTGTTAACTTCTGGTATATGGTAAGCATTTATTCCAGATCAGAACGAGACGATATCTGTTAACTTCTGGTATATGGTAAGTATTTATTCCAGATCAGAACGAGACGATATCTGTTAACTTCTGGTATATGGTAAGCATTTATTCCAGATCAGAACGAGACGATATCTGTAAACTTCTGGTATATGGTAAGTATTTATTCCAAATCAGAACGAGACAATATCTGTAAACTTCTGGTACCGGTATATGGTAAGCATTTATTCCAGATCAGAACGAGACGATATCTGTTAACTTCTGGTATATGGTAAGTATTTATTCCAGATCAGAACGAGACGATATCTGTTAACTTCTGGTATATGGTAAGCATTTATTCTAGATTAGGGTGAGACAATCTGTATTCACTTCTGGTATATTCTCACCTGGAAATTCGTGGATGCAAATATAAATCAAATTATTTGAAAGTTTCATCATAATTTTGGAACCAGTGGACAGATTTTGCTAGATCAATTACCTTTGACATGGTATAAAACAAATTGAAACTATCATGCATGCATAATCAGTCATCGACGATGTTCTGTTTTGTTTTACTGTCTGTCTACTTCGTAACTGACTCTGTGTGTGTGTGTTTTTTTTAATTTATTGCCAATACCCATATGAGCGACGTCTCCTGAAGAGATTAGTCATTTTAGATTTTTGGAGGATAGTGCAATGATACAAACAGAGACCCATTCCAGAGTCGCCTCTTGTTCTTTTACGTGCACGGTGTAAAGCACCGACACAAGACCTCAGTTTAAAGTCATATCTGAAAGACTGTTAATATTATTAGGGTCAGACGGGGGGATCGAACCTGCGATCCCTGGATTACCAGTCCAGCGTGTTAACCACTGGACTACAGATCCATCTGTGTGTCTCTTGTAACTTGTTTATAACATGACTGTGTTAATTCCAATAACCTTTTCTCACTGTTGTTATTTTAACAAGTCAAGTCAAAGTTTTTATTGGCATAAACATGTACATGACCATCACCAAGAAACATGTTTGGCGGTTAAATACAAAGTTACAGAAAACCATGATATTATATAAGGTTTGAGTAAGCATAGTATTAACATTTACGAAATATATTGTTGTTTAACAATATAGTTGGTATTCAGTGTCTCACAAATCAATAATTTACAAGTACATGTAGTAACATTCATTTCTTTTACTTTAACAGTGCAGACCTCAAGATGATGTAGGACATCCACTCACGGCCCAGCAGAAGGTGGCAATGACCAGAAATATCGAGAAAATGATTCTTCAAGCTTTGAATGATCCGGCTGAGGTTCGTATTTAACTGGGTAACCTTCAAGCTCTGAATGATGCGGCTGAGGTTCGTATTTAACTGGGTAACCTTCAAGCTTTGAATGATCCGGCTGAGATTCGTATTTAACTGGGTAACCTTCAAGCTCTGAATGATCCGGCTGAGGTTCGTATTTAACTGGGTAACCTTCAAGCTCTGAATGATCCGGCTGTGGTTCATATTTAACTGGGTAACCATCAAGCTCTGAATGATCCGGCTGAGGTTCGTATTTAACTGGGTAACCTTCAAGCTCTGAATGATGCGGCTGAGGTTCGTATGTAACTGGGTAACCTTCAAGCTCTGAATGATCCGGCTGAGGTTCGTATGTAACTGGGTAACCTTCAAGCTCTGAATGATCCGGCTGAGGTTCGTATGTAACTGGGTAACCTTCAAGCTCTGAATGATCCGGCTGAGGTTCGTATGTAACTGGGTAACCTTCAAGCTCTGAATGATCCGGCTGAGGTTCGTATGTAACTGGGTAACCTTCAAGCTCTGAATGATCCGGCTGAGGTTCGTATGTAACTGGGTAACCTTCAAGCTCTGAATGATCCGGCTGAGGTTCGTATGTAACTGGGTAACCTTCAAGCTCTGAATGATCCGGCTGAGGTTCGTATGTAACTGGGTAACCTTCAAGCTCTGAATGATCCGGCTGAGGTTCGTATGTAACTGGGTAACCTTCAAGCTCTGAATGATCCGGCTGAGGTTCGTATGTAACTGGGTAACCTTCAAGCTCTGAATGATCCGGCTGAGGTTCGTATGTAACTGGGTAACCTTCAAGCTCTGAATGATCCGGCTGAGGTTCGTATTTAACTGGGTAACCTTAACCTGCTAATCACAACTGAAGTTGCAAGCAGTATAGAGCCCGACCAGATCGCACAGAATATGCTGTTTGCTATTCGGATAGTGGAGCTAAAATACTTGGCTGAATAGAAAACAACATAGATCTGGATCAGACGCAGTGTTATGCCACGGCTGATCTGAATCTATTTCGTTTGCATATTCTTTCCAATGATTCAACATTTTAAAGGTTTATTTATACCAAATTAATTTAGCTTGATTGCAAAGCAAGTTCTTAACAATTTTCACCAAAGTGGCCTCCGTTGTCGAGTGGTTATGGTCGTTGACTTTCAATCATTTGCTCCTCTCCGCTGTGTGTTCGAATCCCACTGGTGGTGTTGAATACTTTCATGTGGTGAAGCTATCTAACATGTTTGTGGATGGTCTGTGGAAACAAGTTTTAGCAACTTACATCAATCACTTTCGTTGGCGCGGATGAAAGCGTAACTGTTGTCATTCGTGTGAGAGGAAACCGGAGTACCCGGAGAAAACCCACCTCTCCGATCTGGCGACCACCGTACCATCTCACATACTTACCGGTCCGAAGATCGAACCCGGGTTGCATTGGTGAGAAGCGAGTGCGCTAACCACTGCACTAATTGGACAGCCGGACCAGTTGGTGGTTCTACCCGGGTGTCCGTTCCTACCTGAATTATTGCTTTGAGGGGCACCCAGGATCTTCCTACATAAATACTAGCTGGAGAGCTGCCATATAACCCCCAAAATCAAACAACTTTTACCAACATACCAACAGACTGAAATAAACTATATATATCTACAAGGAATACTCCTGGAGACGACGTCCGACGTTTCCTACTTTAGTTTAATCGCTTTATTTTTGCAAACAATACAGTCAAACCTGTCTTAAGCAGCCAGCCAAGGGATTCACAGAAAGTGGCTGTTTAGCACATGCGGCTGCTTAACAGAGGTAAATTGTACAATAAAACAACATATTGGGAATCTGGAAACTGGCTGCTTAATACAGGTTGGTTGCTTAATAGAGGTGACCGATAACACAGGTTTCACTGTATAGCCAACTGGCACAAACTGGTTCAAAATGTGACCTTGACATTGACCATCAACCAACATGGCTGAATCCAGTCATGTGTACATTGTCTGATATGGTTAACATTGGTGCCAAGTCATTTAAAAATTCGTCTTGTGATTCAATATTTTGGAGCAGACACAAATCAGAACCTTAAATAAGTGTAACATTGAAGGTGAACCAAATTGGCTGAAAACTACTCTCTTGTTAACATTTAATTTGTACCAAGTAGATTGTAAACATTCTGAGCAAATTTGTTTCCGAAGAACGAGGACCATTCCATGTAGCTGAAGGGAATATATATACCAGTTTAACAAATTTAAATGCATTTCCAATAATAAAAATGTTAACATGACAATATATCGATCCTTACATCATTTTCAGGTGTCTCCATTTATGCGGATGCTTGTGTTGGGAAGATATACGTGAACTGCTCTGCAGCATTCATACCATACCACTAGATGATAGATTTATTATTAATTCATTTCTCCTTACTCCACCTACCTGTAGTGATGGAGATCTAGTTACGACATTAGCAAATTTCTACTTTATATCTTGATTTTAAAGAATTGTTGCCGTAGTTCTATGGTGTTGTATGATAGTATCCATTTCTTGGAAATGAGTGGTGGTGTTGTATGATATCCATTTCTTGGAAATGAGTGGTGGTGTTGTATGATAGTATCCATTTCTTGGAAATGAGTGGTGGTGTTATATGATAGTATCCATTTCTTGGAACTGAGTGGTGGTGTTGTATGATAGTATCCATTTCTTGGAAATGAGTGGTGGTGTTATATGATAGTATCCATTTCTTGGAAATGAGTGGTGGTGTTGAATGATATCCATTTCTTGGAAATGAGTGGTGGTGTTATATGATAGTATCCATTTCTTGGAAATGAGTGGTGGTGTTGAATGATATCCATTTCTTGGAAATGAGTGGTGGTGTTGTACGATAGTATCCATTTCTTGGAAATGAGTGATAGTGTTGTATGATAGTATCCATTTCTTGGAAATGAGTGATAGTGTTGTATGATAGTATCCATTTCTTGGAAATGAGTGGTGGTGTTGAATGATATCCATTTCTTGGAAATGAGTGGTGGTGTTGTACGATAGTATCCATTTCTTGGAAATGAGTGATAGTGTTGTATGATAGTATCCATTTCTTGGAAATGAGTGATAGTGTTGTATGATAGTATCCATTTCTTGGAAATGAGTGATAGTGTTGTATGATAGTATCCATTTCTTGGAAATGAGTGGTGGTGTTGAATGATATCCATTTCTTGGAAATGAGTGGTGGTGTTGTACGATAGTATCCATTTCTTGGAAATGAGTGATAGTGTTGTATGATAGTATCCATTTCTTGGAAATGAGTGGTGGTGTTGAATGATATCCATTTCTTGGAAATGAGTGATAGTGTTGTATGATAGTATCCATTTCTTGGAAATGAGTGATAGTGTTGTATGATAGTATCCATTTCTTGGAAATGAATGATAGTGATGTATGATAGTATCCATTTCTTTGGGCAGAGAACATGTGAATACAAACTCCTGTGGGTAGGGGGCATGTATATACAAACTCCTGTGGGTAGCGGGCATGTATATACAAACTCCTGTGGGTAGCGGGCATGTATATACAAACTCCTGTGGGTAGCGGGCATGTATATACAAACTCCTGTGGGTAGCGGGCATGTGTATACAAACTCCTGTGGACAGAGAACATGTGTATACATCAAATTCCTTAACCCATTTGATTCTGGATACCGTTCAAACAGTATTTGCAAAGAACATAGAGCCACAGAACGTGCCATCTGATCAGGCTCTATGCTGTTTGCTATTCAGATGATCTGGCTAAGACACTTGGCTATGTAGCAAACAACATAGATCCTGATCAGCACGCAGTGTTGGGTTTTTCTAGTCAGGATGCATACAAAGATCCCCTAATGAATGAAAATAATATTTACGAATAGAGTTAATACAATAACTGTTGAGGATGGTGAACAAAACTGTCCGATTAGCGCAGTGGTTAGCGCTCCCGCTTCTCATTGGTTGCATTGGTTCCTCGGACCGGGAAGTATGTGAGATGGTACGGTGGTCGCCAGATCGGACAGGTGGGTTTTCTCCGGGTACTCCGGTTTTCTCCCAGACGAATGACCACATATAAGCTTTCATCCGCGCCAACGAGAGTGATTGATATAAGTTGTTGATGAAATTGTGGCACAAGACTAACAGAGCATGTTGTTGATGATAATTCTCAAACACATATCTAGATGGAGATCAAACAGCGCTATGTGGCAATCATTTTGTGACCGATCTTCCACCAATCACAATCTTCTGTGAAGATTCTTCAACCCTTGTCTGCTGTCAATAAAAATCTTCCCGTTTACATTCGAATTCTCCAAATTTCGAAAGGTATTTATATATAGGTTAAGCTATGGTGCTGAAATATGGTGTTGACCTACTTAATGGAGGGCTTTTAAGTTAATTCACATACAGTCAAACCTGTGCTAAAGGCCACCTCCGAATAAAGGCCGCATATGAAAAACCTGTCTCTAAAGACCACCATTTTTCTCTCCCGTCGAGCCATTTTCAATGCATTTTAACTCTATTGAGAGGCCACCTGCCAACAAAGGCCACTTTTTGACTTTCCCGAGGGTGGCCTTTATAGACAGGTCTGCCTGTATTTGCAAATTTTCGATCTTAGTGGCCAACTTATGTACGGTCTTCTGGTTCATAGAACAAAACACGGTCTTCTGGTTCATAGAACAAAACACGGTCTTCTGGTTCACAGAACAAAACACGATCTTCTGGTTCACAGAACAAAACACGATCTTCTGGTTCACAGAACAAAACACGGTCTTCTGGTTCACAGAACAAAACACGGTCTTCTGGTTCACAGAACAAAACATGGTCTTCTGGTTCACAGAACAAAGCACAGTCTTCTTGTTCACAGAACAAAACACGGTCTTCTGATTCATAGTATGCCTGAGTGAACTAGTCATGGCCAGCGAAATAATAGTGCGAAAATGGATTTGAGATCTTAACATTGACCTTGGTTTGACAATCAAAAAATGCCTGCAAAATAATATGGATGACTTGTATATATTTCAATGTCCATGTATGATTGAATATCTTCACTTTCGCTTTCCAGAGAGACTAAATTTAACACCATTACATTACTCGTATGTATATCTACATGTTTAAAGTCATATTACAGTTTTAAAAGAACATATAGTACACTGTATTTTGAGAGTCCATTTTTTATGACAGCAATTTTAATAAAACGTATTAAAAGTGATTTATGCAGATTAATTTCAAGGCCATCTGTGGCCGAGTTATTAAGGTTGTTGACTTCAAATCACTTGCCCCTCACCGATACTGGTTCGAATCCCACTGGCTGTCCGATTAGCGCAGTGGTTAGCGCGCTCACTTCTCACCAATGCAACCCGGTTTGATCCTCGGACCGGGAAGTATGTAAGATGGTACGGTGGTCGCCAGATCAGGCAGGTGGGTTTTCTCCGGGTACTCCAGTTTCCTCCCACACGAATGACCATACATGCGCTTTCATCCGCGCCAACTCGGGTGTTTAACCCTTTCAACTCCACAGGCCTCTAAATAGGCTTATGAAAAGTGTAGATCCAGATGAGCCGGCTCGTAACGAGCCGTCTCATCAGGATCTGCACTTTTTTGCCAGTAATAATTATGACTATTTTTAGATAAAATTACCCATTTTGATAAATGAACTGGTCCAAATGTAATTTTCTTATTAATTTATTGGTCTAAAAATAGCATGCACCAGTCCATGTCAGTTACTTGGGGTTGAAAGGGTTAATATAAGTTGTTAAAACTTGCTTCACAATCATTGTAAAATAAATAACGTTTAAAGAATCCCACTGGGCATGTCAAATTATTTCAATTACCGGTATATCTATTTTTATTAAGTCGCAGTTCGTGCCCAGCGTTACAACTTTGTCCTTAGGCAAGACACTTAAATTCCACATTGCCTCGTTCTTTTCGGCCTGGCAATGGTTTCCATCAGGAATGAGGTCTCGAACTTGTTACGCAATTGAGTTAATATAAAAAAAGATCAACTAAACAATGCCATGGAGTGTATCTTGTCCAAAACATCCAGCTCATCTATGTTGCTAATATTTTCATATATATATAGGAAGCTGAATGAAATATGTTATATATATGGATGTGTATTAATCTGCTTTCATACTCAATATTATTTGCTAATGAAATAACAACTCAATATTATTTGCTAATGAAATAACAACTCAATATTATTTGCTAATGAAATAACAACTCAATATTATTTGCTAATGAAATAACAGCTCAATATTATTTGCTAATGTAAGCTGAAATAACAACTCAATATTATTTGCTAATGTAAGCTGAAATAACATCTCAATATTATTTGCTAATGTAAGCTGAAATAACAACTCAATATTATTTGCTAATGTAAGCTGAAATAACAACTCAATATTATTTGCTAATGTAAGCTGAAATAACTATCACTTCCGCCTCACAGTAATTTATATCTTTACTTTGCTAATCAATTTTTCAATTTGTTGTGGGTTTTGAAGTTAAAAATCAAATGCTACTGTAAGCTACTATATTATTTTGTTTACGTGCTTATTCCCATGTACAGTCTACGTCCACTATGTCAAAGTCGGTTATGCCGAATTCTCCAGTTAACTCGAAGTCGGATCAAAGTCCCGTTTCAGACACTATCATTTTACATATAACTGGATCTGTTTATATCGAATTTCGTTACGTCAAACTTCGGTTATATCGAAGTATTTTGTTCGGTCCGATGGAATTCGATATAACGGGTGTAGACTGTAGTACCTTTTTGTGCCTGGGATAAAACATAAATTCTTGAGTTGTTGTACCTAGATTATGTGAATGTAACTCAGCTGTATTGCTTAGATTCTATGTAACTTATTAGTATACTTATATTCTGGGGCCTAGTGGTTACGTACAGTCTCTGACTTCAAATCACTTGCATCTCACCGCTGTAGGTTTGAATCCCACGTTGGGTGTCAAATTATTTCATATGAGGAATTTATCCAGCTGGCTTGCGGTAGGTCGGTGATTCTACCTGGGTGCTCGTCCGTGCCTGCAAAACTTCTCGGAGGGGCACCCGGGTTCTTCCTCCACCAATAATGGCTGAAGAGTCGCCGAATGACCTACGCTGTTGGTGCGACTTTAAACCCCAAAAACAAACAAACTCATTTGGAACTTAGATTCTATGTAACTCATTTGGAACTTAGATTCTGTGTAACTCATTTGGAACTTAGATTCTGTGTAACTCATTTGGAACTTAGATTCTGTGTAACTCATTTGGAACTTAGATTCTGTGTAACTCATTTGGAACTTAGATTATATGTAACTGATTTGTAACTTAGATTCTATGTAACTCATTTGGAACTTAGATTCTGTGTAACTCATTTGGAACTTAGATTCTATGTAACTCATTTGGAACTTAGATTCTGTGTAACTCATTTGGAACTTAGATTCTATGTAACTCATTTGGAACTTAGATTCTATGTAACTCATTTGGAACTTAGATTCTATGTAACTCATTTTGGAACTTAGATTCTATGTAACTTAGATTCTATGTAACTCATTTGTAGCCTAGATTCTATGTAACTCATTTGTAACTTAGATTCTATGTAACTCATTTGGAACTTAGATTCTATGTAACTCAGCTCTATGATTAATTTTATGTAATTCAACTGTTATACTCGATTTTATTTAATTCAACTGTTGTACTATGATTTTATGTAATTCAACTGTTTTACCTAGATTTTATATAATTCAACTGGTTTACTTACAAATTATGTAACTGAATTGTTTTACTTTGAAATTATGTAATTCAACTGTTTTATTTTCGATTTTTTATGTAACTGAATTGTATTACTTAGATTGAATTTAATTAAAGTTTTTTACTTAGATTTTATGTAATTCAACATTACTGTTTTACTTAGATTTTATGTAATTCAACATTACTGTTTTACTTAGATTTTATGTAATTCAACATTACTGTTTTACTTAGATTGTATGTAATTCAACATTACTGTTTTACTTAGATTTTATGTAATTCAACATTACTGTTTTACTTAGATTTTATGTAATTCAACATTACTGTTTTACTTAGATTGTATGTAATTCAACATTACTGTTTTACTTAGATTTTATGTAATTCAACATTACTGTTTTACTTAGATTTTATGTAATTCAACATTACTGTTTTACTTAGATTGTATGTAATTCAACATTACTGTTTGTTTTACTTAGATTTTATGTAATTCGACATTACTGTTTTACTTAGATTTTATGTAATTCAACATTACTGTTTTACTTAGATTTTATGTAATTCAACATTACTGTTTTACTTAGATTTTATGTAATTCAACATTACTGTTTTACTTAGATTTTATGTAATTCAACATTACTGTTTTACTTAGATTTTATGTAATTCAACATTACTGTTTTACTTAGATTTTATGTAATTCAACATTACTGTTTTACTTAGATTTTATGTAATTCAACATTACTGTTTTACTTAGATTGTATGTAATTCAACATTACTGTTTTACTTAGATTTTATGTAATTCAACATTACTGTTTTACTTAGATTGTATGTAATTCAACATTACTGTTTTACTTAGATTGTATGTAATTCAACATTACTGTTTGTTTTACTTAGATTTTATGTAATTCGACATTACTGTTTTACTTAGATTTTATGTAATTCAACATTACTGTTTTACTTAGATTTTATGTAATTCAACATTACTGTTTTACTTAGATTTTATGTAATTCAACATTACTGTTTTACTTAGATTTTATGTAATTCAACATTACTGTTTTACTTAGATTTTATGTAATTCAACATTACTGTTTTACTTAGATTGTATGTAATTCAACATTACTGTTTTACTTAGATTTTATGTAATTCAACATTACTGTTTTACTTAGATTGTATGTAATTCAACATTACTGTTTTACTTAGATTGTATGTAATTCAACATTACTGTTTGTTTTACTTAGATTTTATGTAATTCGACATTACTGTTTTACTTAGATTTTATGTAATTCAACATTACTGTTTTACTTAGATTTTATGTAATTCAACATTACTGTTTTACTTAGATTTTATGTAATTCAACATTACTGTTTTACTTAGATTTTATGTAATTCAACATTACTGTTTTACTTAGATTTTATGTAATTCAACATTACTGTTTTACTTAGATTTTATGTAATTCAACATTACTGTTTTACTTAGATTGTATGTAATTCAACATTACTGTTTTACTTAGATTTTATGTAATTCAACATTACTGTTTTACTTAGATTGTATGTAATTCAACATTACTGTTTTACTTAGATTGTATGTAATTCAACATTACTGTTTGTTTTACTTAGATTTTATGTAATTCGACATTACTGTTTTACTTAGATTTTATGTAATTCAACATTACTGTTTTACTTAGATTTTATGTAATTCAACATTACTGTTTTACTTAGATTTTATGTAATTCAACATTACTGTTTTACTTAGATTTTATGTAATTCAACATTACTGTTTTACTTAGATTTTATGTAATTCAACATTACTGTTTTACTTAGATTTTATGTAATTCAACATTACTGTTTTACTTAGATTGTATGTAATTCAACATTACTGTTTTACTTAGATTTTATGTAATTCAACATTACTGTTTTACTTAGATTTTATGTAATTCAACATTACTGTTTTACTTAGATTTTATGTAATTCAACATTACTGT
>CM026390.1:49266025-49347812 GCA_014843695.1 Archivesica marissinica
CATTACTGTTTTACTTAGATTTTATGTAATTCAACATTACTGTTTTACTTAGATTTTATGTAATTCAACATTACTGTTTTACTTAGATTTTATGTAATTCAACATTACTGTTTTACTTAGATTTTATGTAATTCAACATTACTGTTTTACTTAGATTTTATGTAATTCAACATTACTGTTTTACTTAGATTGTATGTAATTCAACATTACTGTTTTTACTTAGATTTTATGTAATTCGACATTACTGTTTTACTTAGATTTTATGTAATTCAACATTACTGTTTTACTTAGATTTTATGTAATTCAACATTACTGTTTTACTTAGATTTTATGTAATTCAACATTACTGTTTTACTTAGATTTTATGTAATTCAACATTACTGTTTTACTTAGATTTTATGTAATTCAACATTACTGTTTTACTTAGATTTTATGTAATTCAACATTACTGTTTTACTTAGATTTTATGTAATTCAACATTACTGTTTTACTTAGATTTTATGTAATTCAACATTACTGTTTTACTTAGATTTATGTAATTCAACATTACTGTTACAAAAACAACAACTGTTTTACTTAGATTTATGTAATTCACATTACTGTTTTACTTAGATTTTATGTAATTCAACATTACTGTTTTACTTAGATTTTATGTAATTCAACATTACTGTTTTACTTAGATTTTATGTAATTCAACATTACTGTTTTACTTAGATTTTATGTAATTCAACATTACTGTTTTACTTAGATTTTATGTAATTCAACATTACTGTTTTACTTAGATTTTATGTAATTCAACATTACTGTTTTACTTAGATTTTATGTAATTCAACATTACTGTTTTACTTAGATTTTATGTAATTCAACATTACTGTTTTACTTAGATTTTATGTAATTCAACATTACTGTTTTACTTAGATTTTATGTAATTCAACATTACTGTTTTACTTAGATTGTATGTAATTCAACATTACTGTTTTACTTAGATTTTATGTAATTCAACATTACTGTTTTACTTAGATTTTATGTAATTCAACATTACTGTTTTACTTAGATTTTATGTAATTCAACATTACTGTTTTACTTAGATTTTATGTAATTCAACATTACTGTTTTACTTAGATTTTATGTAATTCAACATTACTGTTTTACTTAGATTTTATGTAATTCAACTGATATTCTTACATTATATGTAAATTGTTTGTTTTTTTAATCTTATTTTATTTGTGCAAATTGTATTTTATTGTTAGAGGTGTTTGCGTGTTGCAATGGTTATTTTCCTGTATATAAAACAGATACTATTACTTTGGGAATGTTCTATATGTTGTTTCCCTTCCTTTCCCTGTGCCATACTCCCTCCCTCTAATATTAAACTATTATCAAACCCTTCATGGTTTACATGAATTTGACGTTATTTGTAACCTTTAACCAGTCTTGTAATACAGTCTACAACCGTTATGTCAAAGGTCGGTTATGTTAATTCTCCGGTTAGCTCGAAGTCGGATCAAAGTCCCGTTTCAGACACTATCATTGTACATTTAACTAGCTCCGTTTATATCAAATTTCGTTAAGTCAACCAACGGTTATGTCGAAGTATTTTGTTTGGTCCGACGGAATTCGACATAGCGTATGTAGACTGTACATTGAATGTTATTGTATTGTCATGGTGCTTGGAAGCCACGTAATGTGTGATTGGAGAACGAGGAACGAGCGATGTAGTTTTGTTTATAATTGCCTCCGCTGAGGCATGCAGGCGACTGTATTTGCTAGGGTGGTTATGCTTCTTCATCGGTCCTGTAGACATTCGGAGGAGGTATCTTCTTTCTGGCCGGTGTGTCAAGTCTTCTGATGGTGCTTCTTTGGAAAGGGTCGTTGTTAGGGCCACACTCCTCAATATTGGTCATCCTAGGCCGGGTTCAAGTCTGTCGATTTTTCACTTTTTAACTTCTGGCAAAATGACATTATCAGAAACTCAATACAGCCCAATTAATTGTCTCGGTGTTAATATATATTTATTTGACTAACCAGGCAAAATATATCAACGCCTGTTCCCAGGCTATGCTTACCCCACAGTCAATCAGCATCAATGTGTCGTATATCGCTTCCCGGTCTGCAGGCATGGTTCTTCTTGCCGGCTGGATCTTTTCAGATAAGGCTGTGCGTATATATGTATCGTCTATGCGCATAATGTGTGATAGACGATGCGATTGGAAATACGGTGATTATGATACATGAAGAGCGTTTGCATAAAAACCGACCAATATACGGTAGTGTGCATAATATGATAGAACGGAGTAGAAAATATGTTTCGCGCTATGAGAGTTGTGTGATATACATTATATGTTATAGACTATAGAAATTTATTTGTCACTTTTTCTAGAAACTAGATACAATACCGGTAATTAATTTGTGTAATGTTTTCGTTAATAACAGTTATTTTCATATCTCATGTAGATGTTGGTCCCAGTATTGTTCAATTGCGAAGGTGCTAGAGCCGCTTTGTCCCAATGAACGCGAATTCTTATGCAAGGATTGATCTTTATGGACTGTACAGTATCAATGTTGAACACCTGCAGGATGCGTATTTCAGACAAAATGAGAAGGAAACGTTGTAGCGATTTGATAAAAGTAGGGATGGCAAAAACGGTATTCGAATATTCAGAACCA
Source organism: Archivesica marissinica (assembly GCA_014843695.1). Lineage (NCBI taxonomy): Eukaryota > Metazoa > Mollusca > Bivalvia > Venerida > Vesicomyidae > Archivesica > Archivesica marissinica. The sequence goes on from CM026390.1 coordinate 49,268,693, forward strand.
CACGACCTCTTACATGTGGTAGTGTCAGGCCTCTACATACTTGTCCTCTCATCCAGTCATGTGACTGAATCATCTCTGTACGCACACACGCTCCACACTATCCACATCATTCGGAGTAATTGATGTTCCACTTGCTTCAAATAATAATCGTGTAGTAATGATATTATTAAATGATTATTATTTGGAAAATTAGTTTCCCGATTGTCGTCCATGTATACAAAGATCGCGTTTTCATAGTTTAATATTCCAACAAGCATCATTGTATTACACATAATGTACATTGTACAGTCATACTATTCGTGCTAGATCCTGGCTCAATTAACATCACGTGTGTCAATAATCTGGGCAAATACACTGTATTCAAATGTCAGCTGTGTATTGGGGATCCCAAAATTACGTCACACCACATAGCATGGAGAAATAAACAAGATGACCTAAATATGTTAACATCAAACGTTCCGACAGTCATGCTTTTAGTGTGAAGCCTGGAATCGTGTCTGTTTTCATACATACAATTATTTGCAAATTCTCTCCGTCTGTGTGTGTGTTTTACTTTTATTTATCGTCTCTACCGGTTACCCATATGAGCGTCGCATCCTAGTCATTGGAGATATTTGGAGGATAGTGCATTGATACCGACAGAGACCTCTTTTTACGTGCATGGTGTAAAGAACCGACATGAGACCAGACAGATCTGTAGTCCAGTGGTTAACACAATGGACTAGTAATCCAGGGATCGCAGGTTCGATCCCCCGTCTGACCCTAATAAAATTAATAGTCTTTCAGATGGGACATTAAACCGAGGTCTCGTGTCGGTGCTTTACACTGTGCACGTAAAAGAACCAGAGGAACTCTGGAATGGGTCTCTGTCTGTATCATTGCACTATCCTCCAAAAATCAATTGATTTTAGTGCATGTAATTATTAGCAATGTGTCATCACCGGTCATTGTTAGTTGGAGCCAATTCGCGACAACTGTTCACGCCTCATGGTCTGCATGGGTCCATTCTTTTGTGTTTGAATCTTGATTGAAAATTAAACAAACAGTTACATGTATACTGGTATGACTTAACAGCAATTTATTTAAATTGAAAAATTTAGAGTCCAGATTTTAATATTCGAATACGATTTTGACATTCGCATATTCGGTCGTTCGAACGAATATTCAAAGATTCGTTGCCATCCCTATTCAAAACGGTTTGAAATTCACTTGTCTGACCATAATAAAGTAATAATATTAAGTCTTTCAGATAGGACTATAAACCGAGGTCTGACGTATTGGTGTTATTCACCAGGCACGTAAAAGAACCAGGAACACTTCTGTAATTGGAATACCTTCCTGTATCTTGCATTATCCTCCCATAATTGGAATACCTTCCTGTATCTTGCATTATCCTCCCATAATTGGAATACCTTCCTGTATCTTGCATTATCCTCCCATAATTAAAATGACTTGTATACCGCTGGAGGCATCGCCCCAATTAACCCATTCAACCCCAAGTAACTGACATGGACTGGTCCATGATATTTTTAGACCAATAAATTAATAACAAAATTACATTTGGATCAGTTCATTTATCAAAATGGGTAAAAAATTTCTAAAAATAGTTATATTACTTGAAAAAAGTGCAGATCCTGATGAGACGGCTCGTCACGAGCCGGCTCATCTGGATCTACACTTTTTTGTAAGCCTATTTAGAGGTCTGTGGTGTTGAAAGGGTTAAACAAGAGGCGACGATAAACAAACATATCATACAACAAGAAATTCACGGGTATCGGTTAGATTTGTATTTTACCGTACAAACAGACAACACATAATCTTACCTCATTGCGTTTTCATTAATTGCTTTTTAGCTCACCAGTGCTCGAGGGTGAGCTTTAGTGATCGCCTTTTGTCCGGCGTTAGTCGTCGTCTATTGTGCGGCGTCAACATTTCTCTTTAAACGTCATCTCCTGAATCACTGCTTCAATCATCATGAAACTACACAGCAATTATCATTGGGTGATCCTATTTCAATATTGCTCAAATTAGGTCACTGTCTTAAAACTAGGTCAAATGAGTTCCAAAATTTGCTCAAGTTTTATCAATTTGTATTAAAAAACGTGGTTGCCTTTTTGCAACGTCTGTGGTTAGAATTATATAGTAAATCATCTTCTCATAGACCACTATGTAGCCTGGGTGACAGTCTGTCGATATTTCACTTTTTAACTTCTGGCAAAATGACGTTGATATGATCAGAAACTCAATACGGCCCAATTAATAGTCTCCGTGTTCAAATATATTTATTTGACTGACCAGGCAAAATATATCGACGCCTGTTCCCAGGCTAACCACCCTGTACAGATGTTTGGTATTTGGCATGGAGCATATGTAGTGGACCTCTACTAAGTGTTTTCATTTAATAATCCTGAGGTCATATTTGATCCCACTGTAGCCAGTCGCATTGTATACATTGACTTACACAGTAAAGTAATTCATTTTCTCAGAAACCTATATATGCAGAGCTTTGACATTCTGCATGTGGCATCAATTATTGAACCAGTACTAAGTTTACTCAAATGGCAATCCTGGGTCATAATTGACCTCACGGTAGGGGTCACATAGTTTTACATAGACTTATATAGTACAACATCCTCTGAAGCCACACTACCCACCTTTGATAGTTTGCAATGTACAGTAAAGCCTCTGTTAAAGGTCCATTAAGCAATGTATGTTTTTATAACCTTTCAACTTGGGTTCGATCCCCTGTCTGACCCTAATAAAATTAACAGTCTTTCAGATGGGACGTTAAACCGAGGTCTTGTGTCGGTGCTTTACACTATGCACATAAAGGAACCAGAGGAGACTCTGGAAATGGTCTCTGTCTGTATCATTGCACTATCCTCCACAAATCTAAAATGACTAATCTCTTCAGGAGGCGTCGCTCATATGGGCAACCGGTAGCGACGATAAATAAACGTAAAACACACACTCAACTTGGGTGAGCGAGCCAGGACTGTCATGGCCCTCTTGTTATTTGTAACCTTTGTCAGGATTATCATTGTTAAAAGCAGCTACCATTACTTTCTGTCATTGTATATTGCTTTCGTGTAAAGCTGCCTATGTGAAATTGAAAATAATAATTTTGCTTTTTTCATACAGCATTTTGAGAAAAACATTTACCTGTTCATGTTAGTCTCTCTCCCTCCTCAATCATGGCAATGTATTCCATCTGGAATGAGGTCTCGAGAGCGATTAAACTAATTCTCTAGGAACTAGTTTCAAAATGGAGATAAAATATGTGTATAAAGTTATAAACTAAGCTAAACTTTCTAATTTCTGGCATAGATTAAAGTTTTCAAGTCATTTTAGCACATCTATGCATTTACATGTACATAAATCCTGACTAGAACAGTGACAACTAGACAACTACTAAAATTGGAAGTCGTGATAGCGCAGTGGATGCACATTCGCTTCAGGTGCGAAAGGTCCGGAGTTCGAGCACCACTGGAGCCGTTACGATTGTGTCCTTAGGCAAGGCATTTAAATTCCACGTTGCCACTTCTCTCTCCCTCGTGGCGATGGATTCCATCAGGAATGAGGTCTCGAGAGTGATTTATATAAGTTGAAATAACTTGTTTCGCAATCGAGCTAAAATAAATTTGTATAAAAAAATTATTTTTAAAAAAGAACTACTAAAATAAAATGTCGTTGGAATTAAAATCGAGAAGTAAAACAATTTAAACCATTGTTATATCAGAACTGTATACAGATATACTGTTTTACAAATAAATATACCTCACATATATTGTTCATTTTTCAACAAGGTTCCGTATGCTTTTTCAATACCATTACCACATGCATTGATTGATACACCCATAATAAGGGCAGAATAACATAGATGATACAACCCATAATCTCTATGGTAGTGGGATGCAATTGCTGTTATCTATTATTCTAACACGACCCAGCTAATAACATACATACTTCTAGAGTAAAATCTACCTCGGGTTATTCTGCGATATACCTACCTTGCACTATGCTGCGCGCGCACCGTGTTTTGGCTATTCCATTTATACAATGCATGTAAAGTTTTATGAATGAAAGTCACGTGATGTTTGTAAATACTACCGTGGGAATTCTCGGAAGTGAGCTATTTTTAGAATCAGATAATCTCTTGTCCGTCTTGTTTTTCTGTTAAGTAACGTTTCAGTTACTATTCTGTACAGTTTTATTTGACAAAATAAATAAAATTATTGATCAGTTACAACATTTATGCATTAGATTGATATTTTCCATAAAAAATAACGTCATCACCCCTGACGCGGGAGGAAATTTCGAAAGCCAAATGCAGTGGAGTAGCACGGCGTTTGAAGAAAATACTCCTAAGATTCTCGTCTAAAATTATTAGAAGTAAGTCGTGTTAGAATCTAAATAATAAGTTTCAACCGTGGTATATCGCAGAATATTTAAAAAAATTTTTATTTCTTTAACCCTTTCAACACCACAGACCTCTAAATAGGCTTACAAAAAGTGTAGATCCAGATGAGCCGGCTCGTGACGAGCCGTCTCATCAGGATCTGCACTTTTTGCCAGTGATATGACTATTTTTAGACATAATTACCCATTTTGATAAATGAACTTGTCCAAATGTGATTTTCTGATTCATTTATTGGTTTATTAATATCATGGACCAGTCCATGTGAGTTACTTGGTGTTGAATGGGTTATTTATTACTTAGATATGAATTTTAGCTTATTTTTTGCTGTTATTTGCCTACCACAATACTGTCTATCACCTAGGTTCCCACGCTGTATTTTCCAGTCTGATATTACATTTGCTGGTTTAATACGATCAAACCAGAAAAAGCCGTATCATAACTAGTTACTGAGAAAATTATGCATGCGCACTTGGTGAGACTTTATTTAGCATCTCAAATTTGACAGATAACAGCTGTTTGTAGATTCGTGGTAATATTTCAATCATGTTCCTGTATCTAATTCAGTAATTGTAATTTATTCCTGATACGTAGATAACGGAGAGCATGATTTCGATTATTAAATGTTCAAATTCATAAGGACGTTATTACATGGTTAGTTTCGGTCTCAGGCTGATCTCATGTTACCTTGGGTCGATCGATACCTATGCTGATATGAAGCTAGCAACGTAATAACATCGAATTATTATATCGATGAAGCTAGCAACGTAATAACATCGAATTATTATATCGATGAAGCTAGCAACGTAATAACATCGAATTATTATATCGATGAAGCTAGCAACGTAATAACATCGAATTATTATATCGATGAAGCTAGCAACGTAATAACATCAAATTATTATATCGATGAAGCTAGCAACGTAATAACATCGAATTATTATATCGATGAAGCATCTATGCTTATGCAACCCCGGTTACATCTATGTGGGAAATGGTCTATGTGATTTTGATGTACTTGTGACTGAAATTTGATAAATTAATAAATGTTCCCTTGTAAACTGATTCATGATGTATATATTTTGTTGTACAGTCAAACCTGCGTTAGTGGTCACCTCTATTAAGCAACCACCCTAGGGAGTATTATGCAGCCAGTTTCCAGATTCCCAATATGTTGTTTTATTATAGATTTGACCTCTATTAAGCAACCTCTTGTGTTAAGCAGCCACTTTCTGTGATTCCCTTGGCTGGCTGCTTTAGACAGGTTTGACTACAGTCAAACTTGTATTAAGAGACCACAAATGGTAGGGCTAAAATCGGTCTCTAATCAGGAACGGTCTCTTAATACAGGCTAATTTGTTCCATAACAACAGAAGTGGAAACTGAAAAAGTGGTCTGTTAATAGACGTGATATTTCGAGCAAGTTTGACTGTATATTGTTGGTATTCATTACCGTAGAATCTCAGTAGTCGATTCTCCTTTTTGTTAACATTTTATGCAGATAATTTGCTCAGCCGAGCTCCACTAGTGTGTGGTGTCCGTATTTGCATGTGACAACAATTTCTTCAAACCAACTCCCGAAACTAGCGGTCTACATGGCCAAGTGGTTATTGCCATTCAAATGGACTTCAAAACACTCGCCCTTCACCGCTGTAGGTGTCAAATTCTTTCATGTGAGGAAGCTATCCAGTTGGCTTGCAGAGGGTTGGTGGTTATACCCATGTACCTGTTTGTACCGGTAATATAACATAACATGGCATATGGGGTCTTCCTTAACAGCTGGAAAGTCGCCATATGACCTACGCTGTTGGTGCTACTTTAGACACAAAAATCAAACAACCAAATAAATCTTGTGACCATGCTTAGCCACTTATGATGAAACTTTGTTATGACCGCCATTACCGTCGTTTTGAAAATTGGTTTACGACATATCCTGAGTTTTGTTTGTTTGTTTTTGTTTCATTTATCCTATCCCTGTACACCCATCCCCGAATCAGTTTTGCGTTATCACCCGCCGAAGGTGTAGGATATTGTTATGGTGTTATCCAGCGTCAGTCTGTCCGGAGCGGTATCTAGAAAATTGGCTTGAATCCAGCCAAATATTGTCCCAATCCCCTTGGTCTATAACTCCAGATTAATGATCATGAATTGATGAGTTATAAAATATGGAAGTCGTGATAGCTCAGTGGTAGCGCGTTTGCTTCACGTGCGAAAGGCCCGGAGTTCGAGCCCCGCTGGAGCCGTTACGATTGTGTCCTTAGGCAAGGCATTTAAATTCCACATGCCTCTTCTCTCTCCCTCATGGCGATGGATTCCATAAGGAATGAGGTCTCGAGAGTGATTAGTATAAGTTATAAGAACTTGTTTCGCAATCGAGCTAAAATTAATTTGTATAAACTAATATGTGTCCCGCTATGATTATTTAGGAGAGTTATTATCTGATCAGTAGGAGGAAGATTCCATGTGGTTTCATGATACAAAATAGCTCTAGAATGTATCTGAGCTTGATGATCCAATTGAGCTTAAAGCGACATTACATCGCAAAAAGCAAATAAAATGCATTTGTTCACGTATAAATTCATTGCTACTACAAATTCTTCCAAATACATTGGAAAACTAACATTGAATCGAGGTAATGTCGTTTAGAGATAATTTAACTAAGATTAGTCTACACATAAATATACATAGGCATATTTAATGTGAGATATGAGATATAACGGTAAATGTGTTCCATAAATCGTGTTATTCAGGATAAACGAGTTGTATTACGCATGGATGTCGATCCTATTAACATTATTTTGTTCAACAAACCATGTATACGACGTTTGTTTATTAAGTTAAAATACTCAGTTTTTGAGGAAAATATTTGGGGGGAAAATAATACCATAAAAAAATTATAATAGGAAAATATATTCTGTAGAAATGTCCATTTTCACCGATGTAGTGTCGCTTTAAATGTATTGGATCACCCAGCTCACTGAGTTAAACTGTAATGGCGAATTGGCTTGCATTCTATGCATCGTGAGTTTGTTGAATCATTTTCTAGCCAATTAAGTTCTAATAACATACTCGCAGGAAGGGGTCTAATAAGTGTGTCGTCATCTAGCTTGTGTCTGCATCAGCCCTTCCAGTCGCCCTATAATATCTGAACGGGAAAGTGGTCCGGTTTGAACGAGGTCCGGTTTGAACAAGGTCTGGTTTAAACGAGGTCCGGTTTAAACGAGGTCCGGTTTGAATGAGTACGGTTTAAACGAGGGTTTGAACGAGGTCCAATTTAAACGAGGATTTGAACGATGTCTGGTTTGAACGAGGTCCAGTTTGAACGGATACCTAATATCCTATATTTTGTATATTGTAATTCCTATACTTTTTTGGTGTAAGCAAAAGATTGCTTTTTGTTTGGTTAGAATATAACTGTTTTTGTTAAATGTGTTGCACTAAGTTCATCATGCAATTCAAAGGACATTAAAGTATTAATTAATGTGATGTTGACATCATTTCAACAAAATTAAGTGATGTAGTACCATGTGTGACATAGGCCAATTCATTCTTAAAATGTGTTTTCAAAACTCTCTTTTTTTAAAGTAATGATTTACATTTCTGCAACCTTTCAGGGATTAGCGCCCCTGCCATGCTGGGCTAACAATATAGTCTTACATATATGATTGTGGAATATGTGCATTAAACAAGTCGATACAAAACAATCCTATCTGGTACAAAAGTATTACTCCAAACCTTTATGGTGGACAGAATTGGCACAACACCTGTCGTCAGCAGTAGCCCACCTACCAAACCACAAATGTTTTGTACAGTAAATATTATAATTATTTAGGAGACAGAGACCCATTCCAGAACAGTATTTCAGATGATACGTTAAACCGAGGTCTCGTGTCGGTGCTTTACACCGTGCATGTAAAAGAACCAGAGGAGATTCTGGAATGGGTCTCTGTCTGTATCATTGCACTATCCTCCAAAAATCTAAAATGACTAATCTCTGCAGGAGGCGTCGCTCATATGGGCAACCGGTAGCGACGATAAATAAACGTAAAACCACCACCAAGGACAGTGAGGCATTGCTGGTTACGACATCGTATGTTTGTTAAGAACGGCGCAGGTCTGGTGCCTTCTAAAATTAATAATAACCAAAAGTTTGATTTCGTGATTTCGTAACGATCACGGAGAGCAAAGACACACCGTACCACAGCAGTAGTTATGTTACAACCGCAGTGAAGGAAAGCGAGTGGCGTCACATACATTGAAGTAGAAGAAGCATTATTGAAATGGTTCAGCAGCGTATGGAATCCGGGAATACTCAGATTGGGAGAAGATTGCCAGGAGAAAGCGGGGAATGTTGCCAAACATCTTGGCTTCCCGGAAGTAGATTTTGATTGTTAAGATATGCTGCTGGAGCGATTCAAGACCAGAACTTCTATCACATTCAAGCATGTATGTAGGAACGGTTGATTGGGACTCTGGCGCTATGAATGCTTGGAAGAACAAACTAAACTCCATTTTGATGCAGTATTCCCTGCTGACATATTCAATACCGACGAGACAGCGATAATTTATCGCATGATGAGACGTGTTACAATTTAAATCTGTAAAATGTAATGGCGGGAAAGAGAGCAATAGTTAGTGCCAACATATCCAGCACAGAATCATTACCGTTTTAATCTCATGCGGGCTGCTGTCAACAACTATAAGACGTTGAGCGCGGAGAAAGTGGTTTGATTCCAACCATGACCACTTAGTCATTGTATTCCTAATTATGAAATACTTCTCGGGTGAAAACCCCCATGGTCAACGTCTAGTTGTTGGCAGCGATAAGTCAAGGCCGTCGTCGCCGGTCGGAACACTTGGCCCAGTATGGTATTTTCAATATTGGAGTTTTTCACTTTTGTTTTATCTAACACGCGTTGGGTCATGCATGGGTCATAAATAACCTGACTCCAGATAAAGAGGTGCTGAGAAGACATACCTATCACACTCTGGCGCGAGTGCGCGTGTAACTGATTATCTTTTATTGGCCTGCGACCAGGAGACCAAAGGATCGCAGGCCACAGGGTGTGAATTTATTATCTGTAGGTATTGTATTGGCATGTGTTTTTTTGTTAATTTACACACAGCATAGGAGAGCCTGTTAAGTTATGCCATGGTAGGACCTACACTGTCTGGGAATTACTAATTGACATTAATTGACACGTCGAATACAGTTATACTTAACTGCTATAAAACAGGTAAAGACTCCAAATTCATTTCATAATATCAAACTAATTCATACGAGATTAAACTAAGAAATGTTACTGTAAACCATGGCGTCCGCATTTCCTCCAGCAGCAAATCAGCCAAAAGGCTTTAAATTTCCAAAACGCAGCTTTGGTCAGAAACAACCGGTTCAAAGAGCTTTTCAGGAGAAATGGTTCGAGTCTCGTGCATGGCTTCATTATGACGAAGCACGTGATCTTTCATTCTGTCACGTGTGCCTGACAGCCGCAAAGGAGTCCAAATTGTCGTCAGCTAATACTGATAAAGCATTCATCGTCAATGGGTTCTCCAACTGGAAAGACACGACAGCAGGCTTCAAGAAACATGAATCATCGAACTGCCATCGTGAGGCTGTCGAGAAAGTACTCACTCTACCGGCAGTGACTAGGGATATTGGTGAAATGCTGTCAGAGGGTCTTGCTAATGAAAAAGCTACAAACCGGGAATGTTTACTGAAGATTCTGTCAACTGTTCGGTTTTTAGCACGCCAGGGTCTAGCAATCAGTGGTGATGATGAGTCTGACAGCAATTACATACAGTTGTTAAAGTTGAGGGGCGAAGAAGATTCCAAAGTTCTTAACTGGTTGAAACGGAAGAATGAGAAGTACACGTGTGGTGAGGCACATAACGAAATGCTCAAGATCATGGCACTTTCAATTCTGCTAGACGTAGCCAGGAATATTAAGAATTCAGTGTTCTACTCAATCATGGCAGACGAGACTACAGACAGTTCAAATCGTGAACAAGTAGTATTGGTTATCCGGCATGTGAGTGAAGATTTAGTGTCCAATGAGGAATTCATTGGATTATCAAAAGTGTCCTCAATTGACTCAGATACCCTTACCTCGACGATAACTGACTGCTTGCTCAGAATGAACTTATCGTTGAGTAACTGCCGCGGTCAATGTGGGTCATTTGGTGGGATTCATAGGCGATTAGCACAAACCACAGTTGCCACACAGACGAAGTGTCAAGTGTGGACCATCAGGAAGCCTGAAACACTTATTTTAAACTTATTTATTTTACAACGATTTTGAAACAAATTAATCAAGCTCGTTGGCTCTGATGATTTTGCGAGAGGTGTGGTCCTTTAAACACTTACGTTGAAGAAAAAACATTGTTAATTTTAAGAAAAGTTGGCATTAATAAAAGGCTAACATACACACTGAAATGCCTCCAGGTGCAAGGAAATCGAGTACAGAATCCAAAAAAATATCGGAGGAGCATGCCCCCGAACCCCCCTAAAAAATGTCGCACTTTCAGTGCTCCTATATTTGGCCGGACCACTTTCAAAATGCCGGCGACGGCACGGTAAGTACAACTGTACTCTGTGTAACTTTATGCAATGACCTCCAATTGGAGAAGAACACCGTTAAGGCTACAGCAGCCCAAACATCTAGGTCATAGGTCACTGAGTTTCCTACAGCACAACCTGAGAGACTGCAGCAACGGGGTCTTCTCGCAGATTGGTGGTATCCTCGTCATGAAGATGTGCTTGTATATCAAGGTGTCATCCGTAAACAAGCTTGCTTCAGATGACCGACATATGGAATGAAGGTCGTTGGTATATACAAGCAAATACAGAAGGCCCAGTACTGTTCCCTGTGGGACTTCTGAAATTTAGTGATGTATCCAGGAGGAAAAGGGGGCCGAGTGCTTTGTTCTCTTTCAATTTATGTCAAACTCCTTACTGGACCCAGACTTATTGTCCTTGACAGTCTTAGTCGACATTAGCCTGGGAACAGGCGTCGATATATTTTGCCTGGTCAGTCAAATAAATATATTTTAACACCGAGACTATTAATTGGGCCGTATTGAGTTTCTGATCATATCAACGTCGGGGGAAACTCGGCGGGTTTTCCGTGAAATTATTGATTATCATTAATCCTATTAATAGGCATATTAGCACAAGACTTAATTAATGACATACATGAATCGAAAGCGAGGCACTGCACTGTTGATACATCTCTATAATTGACGGCCATTGTTTACGGGTCAACGGATCGATAAATAGTTTAATAAGTACAATATGCGTCTGATTTGACATATTTACTCAAAATTGAAGTCGTCCTTATTTCAATTACGGCGAATCGACCCATTACCATCTAAACATAATAGTTGAAATCCGCCATCTTGTTGATATAGCACAGAAACGGAAAATTGTATGTTTGCAATGTAAATGGGTCTACGGGAGCATTCGTGTATATTCGGAAATGACCGTGTATAATCGTGCCTGTTCGGAGATTTCCGATAGAGTTCCGCTTCTATATTTAGTGATAGTATCTTGTAGAGAAGAGTTGTCGTTCTTCAAATATACACCCTGAACAATTAGGGTGTAAGTAGATGGCGCTACAATCGGAAATCAAGTTTCCCCAGGCTGTCATTTTGCCAGAAGTTAAAAATCGACAGACTGGAACCCAGGCTAAGTCGACATGTATAAGCAGTTAACCAGTACTAATTAAGCAATGTGTGTGAAGTACCTTGCTCAATGATAATGCATATGTGCCGTGACCGAGTATCGAACCTGCGACACATCGATTATAAATCCAACATTCTACCACGGTACCATGATTCATTGCACTACAAATTAGTTTGACTAAATCAAAGACTAAAGGAGGTTCATATAGATAAGTTATAACAAACTTAGCTATGACGTATCAGTAGCAGATATATATATAAAGCTGCACGTTATTCGAAATAATGTTATATTATAATGTAGGTTACATATTGATCTATGATAGACAATATAAGTAATACAGAAAAATGAGCGTCAATGTTGTAATGTAAGAGATATTAGTATAATTGTATTTCAATGTGTCTGCCGTACTCATATTTTAGGAAAGAATTAATAAGTTATTACATGAGACCAATTATGTATACATGCTGTAGTTTATTGAACAGCGTTAATAGAAAGGTGTTAGAATGCATAATGCATTAAACCATAGGAACGACAGACGGATTAATGTTGTTCAGTGGTTAACACGTTGGCCTGGTAATCCAGGGATCGCAGATTCGATCACCCGTCTGACCCTAAAAATTAACAGTCTTTCAGATGGGACTTTAAACCGAGGCCTCGTGTCGGTGCTATACACAGTGCACGTAAAAGAACCAGAGGAGACTCTGGAATGGGTCTCTGTCTGTATCATTGCACTATCCTCCAAAATCTAGTGACTAATCTCTTCAAGACGTCGCTCATATGGGCAACCGGTAGCGACGATGGATAAATGATACAGTTTTTACAACATATATTAATCAGTATCACTCTCGAGACCTCATTCTAATGTAATCCATCGCCACGAGATAGAGAGAAGATGCAATGTGGTATTTAAATGCATTACCTATATTAAATTATGATACAATGGTCGCCAGATCGGTTTTCTCCGGGTACTTCGGTTTCCTCCCACATGAATGACCACATATACGCTTTCATCCGAGGCAACGAGAGTGATTAATATAAGTTGTTAAAATTAGCTTTGCAATCGTTGTAAAATAAATAAAGTATATAGAGTGATGGAACCTATGCTCGGCGTAAATCCCACATATAATGACCATTATAAAATGTTAATTGCACTTGCCGTATATTATTATTTTCTTAAGTCGTGAAAACTACTTTCAAAACACTCTTGTTGACAGTTTTAGATTCATCACGTGACCTTGTTGCTCAATATAGCTATCGCAACGGTGTCGGTCGGCACCCGTTATATGGTGAAATCAATACTTCAGGGCACCTATGCACGGCGCACTTGTTATTTTTTATTTATCCACCATAACTTGTTGAATATATTATTTTGATATAGTACATCATTGAGTAAAAACATTTATTGGTCTTAATCAGAAATGGTATAGAAATTATTTTTCGGGTTAGGTGTAGATTTGTTAAATTCGGATAGCTACTCGAATTGCTCATACACCGTAACAGTTAGATATATAATATCAAGAGATACGAGGACAGTTTAGAGTGACTCCTAAACAGACCCCATGTATTTTGATGCTTGTAGCCTAAGTTATGGTCGGGCTGAGGTATCAAATAACATTACTCATCTAATTCACACATTATAGAATTAAGATGCGTGTTAGTACAGCGTGACTCCTGTACTGACTCTATACATTTTGATGCTTGTAGCCTAATCTATGGCCGGGCTGAGCATTCAAATCGTATTATTAACACACACAACTTAATCACCTTAGTTTATAATCTATGAGTAATAACTAAACTTCTTAGTGCGCTCGCCCATATGGTTCGCCGGCGGCGAGGGTAAATAAGCTCAATCATCATCACCGTAACAGTTTCGGTGGACATATTCTCCCAATGATTTGCTTGTTTATATTCGTCTGCTGGACAAGTCACGTGACAGTTGCATCAGCCTACCGATACACTCAACGGAATGATATTGAATCATGCTTCAGCTCTGTCGGCGAAATTAGCCTAGAATTATATACATATTTTAAATACGGATGAAAATGGAAAATACGCCGAGCATAGGAATACGCCGAGCATAGGAATACGCCGAGCATAGGTTCCACCACTCTAATAAAGTATGACACTGTAACTACATTGATCATTTGTTTATTTGTATATAATTGTAGAGTGGTGGAACCTATGCTCGGCGTACTCCTATGCTCGACGTATTTTTTCCATTTACATCCGTATTTTAAATATTTAAATGGTTTATTTTCGCTGACAGAGGTTAAGCATGGTTCAATAACATTCCGCTGTGCGTACCGGTAGCTAGCTAATGCAACTGTCACTTGACTGGTTCAGTAGCCGAATATAAACAGACTTGTTGGGAACTTTTTTTCACCGAAATGTGCGGTTTATGAGCATTTCAGGTAGCTATCCGGATTGGGGAAAAAATGTACATATAACCAGAAAAAAGTTTCTTATGAGTTGTAATAGTTAGATATTGATCTTACTAAATCAAAATAATATATTCAACATTTACCCATGCATAAAATTCATGTACGCCGTGCATTGGTGCCCTAATGTATCTAGTTCCCCATGGAAACAGGTGCCGTTGCGATAGCTGTATTTAGGCGCATGGTTACGTAATGAAGCTAAACTTTTCAACAACAATTTTATGAAAGTTGTGTTCACGACTTACGAAAATAATAATATACAACAAGTGTATTTAACTTTTTTTATAGGCCATGATATGTAGGATTTACGCCGAGCATAGGTTCCACTCTATGTATTTATTATGACTATGTACTTATGTATACGTCATGATTAAAGTTTAGTTATATTGTAGGCCTATGATTTAAGTTTTATAGTTATCTCCTAGATCCTGTATAGTTAAATATTTGAATTAGTCTGCTGAAGAATGGTGAAAATTCAATGCAAGGGAGATAAATAATTTCTCATTTTCGGTGATACAAGCGGTTAGCATAAGTGGTAACGAGCTGATTGAATCAAACAATGGTAAACAATTAATTATTCTCATGTTCTCCTCACCATTTTAATGTGAAAACTGATTGATTACGGTAAAATATGTCACACATACCGTTGTGGCTCGTTCGGTACCTCAGGTTCAGTAGAATATGTGACATGTCGCAAGAAGACACGCCTAAGTTATTAAAACCTACTGATGCAGCCAAATACCTCGGAGTATCCATCACACCCGATCTCTCCTGGAAAACGCACATTGACAATATCACTAAGAAAGCAAATTCCACCATGTCCTTCATCCGCAGAAACATCGGTTCAAGCCCACCTAATGCCAAAGCCACAGCTTACAAGACATATGTCTTGGTCCCCCTACACCGAGACCCAAATGTACAAGCTGGAGATGATACAATGTAGAGCAGCCAGATTCATCAAACATGACTATCAGCAAACAAGCTCCATCACTACCATGCTCAAAGACCTCCAGTGGAACACTCTACAGCACAGACGAAACGTAGCCATGGCCACTATGCTATATAAAATCAAGCATGAGCTCGTCGACATCAACCCTGAACCACCACTCCGACAATCTAGATCTTCCAGGTATCACAATCAACAGTACACACAGATCTCATGTACTAAGTCTACTTATCATCACAGCTTCTTTCCTGCCACCGTCACCATCTGGAACCGATTGCCTCAACATGCCATGAACCAGTCCACCCTAGAGGGCTTCAAGACCGTCATGGCTGGCATACATAACCTGTAAATGGCACACTCGTTTTTAATAATTATACATAGACAGACTTAAATGTACACATCCACCTCTCCAGCTGCGCATGCTTTTAATCTCTATCGCGAGTATACTCTAGACAGAGTGATGCGATTACTTAAGATAATGATGAAGTTTATTTATTTTTATGTCTTCGTGACACAAACCAATATAACAGTGTATAATGAATATTGGCAATATCCTTTCAAAATACGGAACGGAAAGAGTCTGCTATATCTATTCAGACCGAGATTCCTGTTAACATGGAATCAATGTGTCGCTCTTCAACAGTGTGATTCAGTGGTAGTCCTATTTGAAATAGACATACTTTAGTCAGTTGCAGTGGAGCATGTGTGGCGGTCACCGTCATCATCCAATGGTAGAAGGTCTGATTTGGAATCGAAGGATCCCGTGTTCGATACTCCGTCAGGGCATGTATTGAGCAAGGCACCACACACTGGTTAACCACTTAGGTGAAGTTAGGTTGGTTAAGCCTACTCAGGAAAACATGTCTAGGTCCCCACAAGGGGTTTGACATAAATGAAGCATACATATGTGTAGTGGCAGATGGAGTTTACCATGAAAGAGTGTGCCGTCATGAACGATTCTGAGTCGCCAAATAAAAAGAAATTTATCTACACTATGAACGTCTTGAAACAATCAATCATCATGCATATCTGGGGGGGGGGTTGAATTGAGTGGCAAGCTGAAATACAACACACATATTGATAACATTACAGGCAAAGCTTCACATGTACAGACACTAGGTTGCTGATACAAGCTAGCTAGAATTTATGGAAAGTTCCCCTTTATGGGCAGTTCTTATATTTCAGTTTAGCCAAAAACATGCAAACCTCTTTTTTACAACGTAGCCTAGTGGTTTGGGCTTGAATAGCCAGGTATAAATACATGATCCCGGCCTTAACTTAAGGACAGGCCTGTGTATAATTTCCTGGTTCAGATATTCAAACCCATTAATCTTGTTCTTGTTTTGAAGTTTCAGATGCGTGAGGTTATACGATGAGTGATAATGCCCACTACCAACGGGAAGCAAGTATATCCTCAGAAAGGACTCTCGATAATCTAGATAATATTCCAAGCAATCTGACTACACCCATTCATTCGCCACCTACATTGAGAGATAATTCAGGTTAGCAGGGTTCCCTCTGTCTGAATGTTTGTCTGCGTCACTTCTGTCGCCAATTTAAAAAACTTGGAGCCATATATTTGACAAAACATGTGCCAAAAAAAAAAAATTGCGCCAAATATTTTGCCAATTCACAAATATTAGCGTCAATATTTGTTTTTTGTCACAATTGGCGCCATTGGCGACCGACAGCGGGTTAGTCTAGTGAAACCTGTGTTAGTTATTAAAGCGACACTATATTGGAATTATGGATGGTATTTTGGTAAAATATACCAGAACTACCGGTACCAGATAATTAAAGAATATAATTTCCAATGGCTGTAAATTAAAAAAAATACAAATATTTGCACTGAAGCGAAAACAATCAAAATAAATATAGCACTGTCATATACGCGAATTGTTTATGAACAAATGTAATATGTAAACGATGTTTAACCCATTTGATTCTGGATACCGTTCAAACAGTATTTGCAAAGAACATAGAGCCAGATCAGCAACGCCACGGAATGTTCCATCTGATCAGGCTTTATGCTGTTTGCTATTCAGATGATCATGCTAAGACACTTGGCTATGTAGCAAACAACATAGATCCTGATCAGCGTTACGCTGCAGCTGATCTGGATCTATGTTGTGTGCAAAAGCCTTTAAATGTATCCTGAATGAAATGGGTTACCTGTAATTAACAAGCATGTGTTTTGTGTTGAAACAGCTGTCTTGGATGTTTGTTCTGATTTGCTGATTGGTGCATTCTCAATGTATACAAGGCGCTTCAGGAAATTCATACTTTCAATTTCAGTTTATTATATTGCCAAAAACTGTTATATTGTCAAAAAACGCACCTGTTTACTGACTGAAAATAATGTTTTTAATTATAATAGAAGGATTTGTAGTACCATGGCTACTTATAAATAAAATTTCAAATTTTATAATGCATGTATTTTGATTCCATTATAACATAGTATCGCTTTAAGAATTTAATAAAATTTTGGTGAACTGATTTTTGTGCAATTCTATCTGTAAATTATCTTGTTTTATTAATATATTTATTTACAAAAGCATAAATAATTTTGTACATGTAAATGGTACCAGTAGTCTACTAAATTTAAAACTAGGATCAAAATTCTTTGCATCAGAAATATTTTATTATTTTTCCATTTTAAAGTGGAACTTACAATTTTGTTTTAACAGAAGCCTGTTCTTTTGGATAATTGCATTTCTGAACACTACATTTTTTAATTTTATTTAAGTTTATTTAACGTTGCTACCGGTTTCCCATTTGAGCGACGGGCAGTTTACCTAACAACACCTTTCCTGGGCAGGCTCCAGCGGTTAACCAGTACTTGGTGCACCAACCTCCGTAAGAAACTGCCAACTTTTTCATATAAATGAGACACGGTCTGAGCAGGGCTCGAACCCGTGACCATCAGAGATGATAGGTTACAGTGGTATACAAGTCAGCGACCTTAACCACTCGACCACGGAGACGGTCTCACACTACAGAACACTACAGTGCTACTGCTTCATATTTATATAAATTTTTACAGACGAGATGAAGAATATGAGCCGAGGTTTAAAGGCAGGGGCCACACGACCTCTGCACCATGACAGAGTGAGTCCCATCCCTATGGAACATTACCAGTATGATGGTGATGAGAGAGACCAGGAGGCGGGCCGGGGCTTGGGGACCCGGGTGTCATGGCATTCACCCCACGTTACAGAGGTCAGTTAAAATATGTCAACTTATGATTTGGTTTATACAAATTTATTTTAGCTCGATTGCGAAACAAGTTCTTACAACTTATATTAATCACTCTCGAGACCTCATTCCTAATGGAATCCTTCGGCTACAAATAAGTACCGTAACTATCGTAATAAATGTGACAGAATGGTGAGATCTATTGCTGATCTTTTCCTTGTGTTGACGGCGCCATTAAATTGAGGGCTAGCATGAGACTGTAGTTCATAAATTGAGGGCTAGCATGAGACTCTATAGTTCATAAAGTGAGGGCTAACATGAGACTCTATAGTTCATAAATTGAGGGCTAGCATGAGACTCTATAGTTCATAAATTTAGGGCTAGCATGAGACTATATAGTTCATAAATTTAGGGCTAGCATGAGACTCTATAGTTCATAAATTTAGGGCTAACATGAGACTCTATAGTTCATAAATTTAGGGCTAGCATGAGACTCTATAGTTCATAAATTGCGGGCTAGCATGAGACGCTATAGTTCATAAATTCTTCATTGTCTTTGGAATTGAGATGTATTTTACTGAGCATTTCTTGTTTTATTCATGTGGTACAGATCAGTCCGAAGGAAGAGAAACACATGACAAGTCAATTTTCTTTTGACTGCGATAAAAACGCGGGGGACATTTCCCATGATTCTCCAGAACGGGCCTCGGGGGAAATGACGAGGGTTGCCACCGGATCTGAAAGCAGCCCAATTAGAAGGTAGTTTATGTAAATGAAGTTGTTTTTATCAATTTTGTGCATGTACAGTAACTGTATTTGAACAGTGTTTAAATTAAAGTGTCTTACCTATTATAGCTACACTTTATCTGTCTCTGAATATAACTGGATGTCACACTGAACACTGTCTCGTTTGGATTATGTCGTTAAAAGAACGCTGATCGGGCATGTTACAATCTTCATACTTCGGCGGTCTTGTCTCGTCTCGCTCATTCTCGTCCCGTGCTGCTGTCGTAGTGATATTTCCCCGTGCTGCTGTCATAGTGATATTTTCCCGGCCTGCTGTCATAGTGATATTTCCCCGTGCTGCTGTCATAGTGATATTTCCCCGGGCTTCTGTCATAGTGATATTTCCCCGGCCTGCTGTCATAGTGATATTTCCCCGGCCTGCTGTCATAGTGATATTTCCCCGGCCTTCTGTCATAGTGATATTTCCCCGGCCTGCTGTCATAGTGATATTTCCCCGGCCTTCTGTCATAGTGATATTTCCCCAGCCTGCTGTCATAGTGATATTTCCCCGGCCTGCTGTCATAGTGATATTTCCCTGTGCTGCTGTCGTAGTGATATTTCCCATGCCTGCTGTCATAGTGATATTTCCCCGGCCTGCTGTCATAGTGATATTTCCCCGGCCTTCTGTCATAGTGATATTTCCCTGGCCTGCTGTCGTAGTGATATTTCCCCGGCCTGCTGTCATAGTGATATTACCCGGCCTGCTGTCATAGTGATATTTCCCCGGCCTGCTGTCATAGTGATATTTCCCCGGCCTGCTGTGGTAGTGATATTTCCCCAGCCTGCTGTCATAGTGATATTTCCCCGGCCTGCTGTCGTAGTGATATTTCCCCGGCCTGCTGTCATAGTGATATTTCCCCGGCCTGCTGTGGTAGTGATATTTCCCCGGCCTGCTGTCGTAGTGATATTTCCCCGGCCTGCTGTCATAGTGATATTTCCCCGGCCTGCTGTCGTAGTGATATTTCCCTGGCCTTCTGTCATAGTGATATTTCCCCGGCCTGCTGTCGTAGAGATATTTCCCCGGCCTTCTGTCATAGTGATATTTCCCCGGCCTGCTGTCATAGTGATATTTCCCCGGCCTGCTGTCGTAGAGATATTTCCCTGGCCTTCTGTCATAGTGATATTTCCCCGGCCTGCTGTCATAGTGATATTTCCCCGGCCTTCTGTCATAGTGATATTCCCGGCCTGCTGTCATAGTGATATTTCCCAGCCTGTCGTAGTGATATTTCCCCGGCCTGCTGTCATAGTGATATTTCCCCAGCCTGTCATAGTGATATTTCCCCGGCCTGCTGTCGTAGTGATATTTCCCCAGCCTGCTGTGGTAGTGATATTTCCCCGGCCTGCTGTCATAGTGATATTTCCCCAGCCTGCTGTCGTAGTGATATTTCCCCAGCCTGCTGTCATAGTGATATTCCCCGGCCTGCTGTGGTAGTGATATTTCCCCGGCCTGCTGTCATAGTGATATTTCCCCGGCCTTCTGTTGTAGAGATATTTCCCCGGCCTGCTGTCATAGTGATATTTCCCCGACCTGCTGTCATAGTGATATTTCCCCAGCCTGCTGTCGTAGTGATATTTCCCCAGCCTGCTGTCATAGTGATATTTCCCCGGCCTGCTGTGGTAGTGATATTTCCCCGGCCTGCTGTCATAGTGATATTTCCCCGGCCTTCTGTTGTAGAGATATTTCCCCGGCCTGCTGTCGTAGTGATATTTCCCCGGCCTGCTGTTGTAGAGATATTTCCCCGGCCTGTTGTCATAGTGATATTTCCCCGACCTGCTGTCGTAGTGATATTTCCCCGGCCAAAAGCCATAACGGATCAGAGTTATCACCACAAAATTAAGTCTTAGGTTGAATGGTGAATTTCCAGGTTCTGTTAAAGGAAGTAGAATTCAGTTACCTCTGCAAGCAATATTTCAGGCACTGCTGGGCATCCAGGTTGAATCACCAACCATGTTAGCTTCCTCACATGAAATCATTTGTTATCCCCGTTAGGATTTGAACCTGTGGTAGTTCGGGACAAATTCTATCGGTAGTTTTCAACCATGGTCATAATTCATGTTTGTCTGCGCGCCACTTCTGCCGCCAATTGAAAAACACTGGAGCCAATTTAAAAAACTTGGAGCCAACTAAGAGCCATATAGTTCATAAATAAATATTTGAAGCCATGTATTGACAAAACATGAGCCAAATAAATAAATTAAAAAAAACTTGCACCAAATATTTTCGCCAATTCACAAAATTTAGTGCCAATATTTGTTTTTTATCACAATTGGCGACCGACAGCGGGAACCCTGATAATTATGTGAGTTTAAAAACAAAACAAAGAAATCATTGCCTAATATTGTATAACATGTACATACAATGTCATGTGACTTAGCGATGTCACACACTTGCATTTTGCCACTTTGGAGAATGTCCAGCTTTCTTTTAAAATTAATATAATATTTGATTCGAATGCAAAAGGTTCCCATTGAAAATATGGATTTGTGGAAAGTCGTAATAGCGCAGTGGATGCTCGTTCGCTTCAGGTGCGAAAGGTCTGGAGTTCGAGCCCCGCTGGAGCCGTTACGATTGTGCCCTTAGGCAAGGCATTTAATTTCCACGTTGCCTCTTCTCTCTCCCTCGTGGCGATGGATTCCATCAGGAATGAGGTCTCGATGGTGATTAATATAAGTTGTAAGAACTTATTTCGCAATCGAGCTAAAATAAATTTGTATAAACATTGAAAATGGTAAATTCTCCATTATTTGTTGTCTTTGGGAAAGGGAAATAATTTCCTTACAGATAATGACAATTTTAATAAGAGACACTGACAACTTATTGCCATTAGTGCAGCAGTTGGATGAAAACATTTATAGAAATTATGTAGTCGGTGTGAATTGCAATTTGTTTAAATGGTATACTTAATTATTTAATTTAATAGACAATATGAGAAATTGTTTATTATGCAAAACTTACAGTCATAAAGCTGATTTACAGACTTACCTACATACGATCAACAATAAAAAATTATAAATAATCATGAGTTAACCCATTTCATTCTGGATACATTTAAAGGCTTTTGCAAACAACATAGATCCAGATCAGCCGCAGTGTGACACCAAGTGTCTTAGAAAGATCATCTGAATAGCAAACTGCATAGAGCCTGATCAGACGGCACATTCCGTGGTGGTTGATCTGGCTCTATGTTCTTTGCAAATACTGTTTGAACGGTATCCAGAATGAAATGGGTTACGGCAGTTGGGTAAAATGTGGGTGTTTTTTGTTAACGGGACATTAATTGTTAAATTATTACCTTCAGGTTGAAGAGAAAGGAAGAGGAGAGGCCGCGAGTGGAAAGAGAGTTATCTGATGCCTATATAGATAGTATATCACGTACCCCGAGGTACGGCCTCGGTCGACACAACACGTACGATGAGATGCTTGTCTCAATAAATCCAGAAGACCCTTTCCAGGGACAATATCAACCATCAGAGAGAAGTAAAATACCAAAACCCCATATTTCGCAGACACAGCCGCGAGACATAGTTGATGGTAAGAGGGAAAATTTCTTTGATGAGGAACAACACGAAAAACACCGTAGGAGAAAGATTAAAAGACGTAAAAAGAGAAAAGGTGAAGAATTGCAGAATGAAAACAGTGAATCGCATGTACACACTAACAGTGCCTTTGTGGGAACACCATCGAAACTAAAGTTAAATGAGTCGGATAGAGATTCTATGAACAGTACAGGGACTTACACTCTGAATGATGAGCAGGCGAAGGATGTTCGGTCCAGTATTACTAACCTGGCAGCAGCGGTGCTGAAGAAGTCTCCGCACAAAGTGAAGTCGATGACAAAGCTGTTTGAAATTAACAACGCTGATATAGATGAGCTTGATAACGTAAGTTTCTCGTGACATCATTCAATCATTCAACTCTCTTTGCAGCTCCATTTTGTCCATAGCAATTGATTAGTGGGTATACATCCCTTTTAGCATGTTTGATTAATATTGCTAGCATAAAAAAATCGGGACATTCGCATACAAATTTGTCTTTCTTTAGCAGTAATATTATATGACTTTAAGAATGAAGACCTGCCTACATGTATTTGAAGCCACAGTTCTCACAACTTATATTAATCACTGTCGAGACCTCATTCCTGATGGAATCCATCGCCACGAGGGAGAGAGAAGAGGCAACGTGGATTTAAATGCCTTGCCTAATGGCACAATCCCTACATCATAATCACGTCGCATGTCACAATTCAGTAGGTCAAATGTCACAGTGACCTTGTTTCCATGGTGAACTAACGAGTTGACAGTCCTAAAGCATTGTGGGTATTGGTCTATGTGGGAAGTGACTATAGTTTTCTATACTTGCATTGTATCTACCAGCAATCCTTCCTTCTAGCTGAAACCCCAATACTATATTAGTTTATACAAATTTATTTTTAGCTCGATTGCGAAACAAGTTTCTATAACTTGCAAAATTCCTACCAAATTGTTGTCCTTAATGTTGACTATTGTACTGTATGTTGTAAAAATGTCTTACTATGCTAAATTAATGTTAAGCACTTTTGAACGTATAATGTCTGTATGAAGAGTGCTATACAAATCTGGTAGAATAATAATATAATAATAATAATATAATGTGGCCAATGCACTTGTGCTATAACTTGCTTTTGTTGTTTCAACGTCCCACAAGCTGCATATGTGATATGGTGAATCTACAGTTATTACTGGTATATAAATGTGTAATATAATATCATCTATTGAAGAGGCAACTAACTATTCTTAATTGTTTAATTCAATGATTATAAATAAATATCAGCGTAGTTAAGAGAAGATCGCTCCTGCATCATTGTAATAACAGATTTACTTAAAGCGACATTACATCGTATACAACGTTTGTTATTACAGTTAAAAATGTTTTGAAAAAAAATCCATATAATAATAATAATAATAAAGACTTTATTTTATGACCAGAACTCATAATAATAATAATAACTTATATGTATCACTCTCGAGACCTCATTCCTGATGGAATCCATCGCCACGAGGGAAAGAAGAGGCAATGTGAAATTTAAATGCCTTGCCTAAGGGCACAATCGTAACAGCTACAGCTGGGTGAAAACACGGGGCATTTAGCACCTGACACGAACGCGCTGCCACTGCGCTATCACGACGACCAATAATATATGGATTATATATGATACTGCTGATATTGTTGCTAACAACGAACGACTATTTGTATTTCAGATTGCGCTGGCACGTTTTGTGTCGGAGAATAAAATCATGCAGAGAGTATGTAAGGTATACATACAGGACTTGAAGTCTCCCAAGTAAGGATAGAAACTGTTGTGATTATGAGTTCCATTTGTCTGTATGTGGATAAAACGCTTTCAACATTTTGTTGATGGTTTTCAACATTGCTTTCTTCAATGGAAATTGGAAGTCGTGATAGTGCAGTGGTAGTGCGCTCGCTTCATGTGTGAGAGGCCCAACGTTTGCGCCCAGCTGTAGCCACGATTGAGCTCTTAGGCAAGGTTCTTAATTCCACATTGCCTCACTCTTTCTGGGTGGGTTATACAATAAGGGACCTGCCTCTCATAATCAGAGTGTGTGTGTTTTACGTTTGTTTATCGTCGCTACCGGTTGCCCATATGAGCGACGCCTCCTGAAGAGATTAGTCATTTTAGATGTTTGGAGGATAGTGCAATGATACAGACAGAGACCCATTCCAGAGTCTCCTCTAGTTCTTTTACGTGCACAGTGTAAAGCACCGACACGAGACCTCGGTTTAAAGTCCCATCTGAAAGACTGTTAATTTTATTAGGGTCAGACGGGGGGATCGAACCTGCGATCCCTAGATTACCAGTCCAGCATGTTACCACTGGACTACAGTACCATCTGTTCATGATCAGAATTGATTGTTCGGCAGTATACTGGTAGCATATAAATAGATAATAGAAACAATACTAAAGACCAACTGTGGGAACGACAAACAAATGGTTTCTATTGAGGATAAAATTCACTGATAATAACTTAAAGGGATATAAAAATTGTGGATTTAGAGACATGTGGACTTTATTCAGAGATTGTCACAGACTGTATATACCTTGTCAATGGATGCACAGAACATAACCCTTTGCACGCTAGCGGCTGATAAAATCACGTTTGCAAACAGCATAGAGCCTGATCAGTCTCTATGCTGTTTGCTGTTCGGATAGTGGGGCTAAAACACTCGGCTGAATAGCTGCGGCTGATCTGGATTAATGTTGTTTGCAAATTTGATTTGATTTACTCAGCATGCAAAGGGTTAAGTTAATCTTGAAGTGATTAATCACCATATTGCTTACATTGACCATTATTGAAGTGGTAAAACAGCTTAATCAATGTTAACAAACACATCCTCACTGACTGATGCTAGGGGGGGGGGGGTCTATGGCTGAGTATATTTGATCTAGAAGGTAATATAAAATCCATGTTCGTAATATACTTTTTTATTTAACCCATTCAATACCAAATAACTGACATGGACTGGTCCATGATATTTTTAGATCAATAAATTAATAAGAAAATTACATTTTGACCAGTTCATTTATCAAAATGGGTAATTTTGTCTAAAAATAATAATATTACTGGCAAAAAGTGCAGATCCTGATGAGACGGCTCGTCACGAGCCGGTTCATCTGGATCTACACTTTTTGTAAGCCTATTTAGAGGTATGTGGTGTTGAAAGGGTTAATCATATTTTATTGCAAATCAATAGTACATATGTCATACACAGAACGATACAATACATAAAATGAAAATACAAATGGTTTGGGCCACAAGTTTTGGCAACATTAGACAACGGCCCGCACCCGTAATATACTTAATCTACAGTGTAATATAAAATCCATGTTTGTTTGCCATCTGTAGGAGTAATTGTCACTGTGGTCGAAGTCCAGACTGGCATTATGTGAACAACATTCCCATATCAGATCTGGACAAAACGTTTGTGGATAAGAAGGAGATATGGCACCACCATACCCACACAGATACCACGCCCACAGATTCCTTTGGGGTCATACAGTTCCAGGGCTTCGGGCAGGAGACCTACAACTCTCCAGTAAGTCTAGCTTCACTTTCTGTAAATAGCAAGGTTCCCAGTCGGTCGCCAATGGCGCCAATTGCGACAAAAAACAAATATTGGCGCTAAATGTTTAAAAAACAAATTTGGCACATGTTTTGTCAAATACATGGCTTCAAATATTTATTTGTGAACTATATGGCTTTTAGTTGGCTCCAAGATTTTTAAATTGGCTCCACAGTGTTTTTCAATTGGCGACAGAAGTGGCGCAGACAAACATTCAGACAGAGGGAACCCTGAAATAGTTATTGAAAGTTCCAAACATAACTACATGTACTCTCCCTTAATTTAACCCATCTTTTACTTAATACTCCTCAGATATGTACTGATATGAAGGCTGTCCGATTAGCGCAGTGGTTAGCACGCTCGCTTCTCACCAATGCAACCCTGGGTTCGATCCGCAGACCGGGAAGTATGTGAGATGGTACGGTGATCGCTAGATCGGACAGGTGGGTTTTCTCCGGGTACTCCGGTTTCCTCCCACAGGAATGACCACATTTACGCTTTCATCCGCGCCAACGAGAGTGATTAATATAAGTTGTTGAAACTTGCATCACAATCGTTGTAAATAAAATAATAAAGTTTGAAAAAAAAATACGTACTCAACTTAAACATTTGTTTGTGATGGCTGAACACATCGAGATTAGTGGAAGTCGAAAGAGCGCAGTGGTAGCGTGTTTGCTTCAGGTGCGAATGGTCCGGATTACGAGCCCTTCTGGAGCCGTTACGCTTGTTCCCTTAGGCAAGGCATTTAAATTCCATCAGGAATAAGGTCTCGATAGTGATTAATATAAGTTGTAAGAACTTGTTTCACAATCGAGCTAAAACAAATTTTAATTTCCAAGCCCTCTAAAATGACCCCTGGGAGTTTGTTGTAATACTGTGTCTCTTTCTTTCAGTACATACGGCTCTGTCCCAGCACGGATCTTGAAACCCTATGGACCCTATTAACTGATCACTGGAAGTTGCCGATCCCTAAGCTTCTCATATCAGTCACTGGAGGGGCCCAGAGGTTCGATCTAAACCCTAGATTGAAAGCAGTGTTCAAGAGAGGTCTTATAAATGCTGCGACTACAACAGGTTTGTTCTGTTACATCTCTACTAGTGGAGAAGTAGCTATTGTTTTATATTTTGCTTTGGTTAATTAATGCAAATTTATGTTACCTTGATTGTGAAATAATGTTTTACATGATTAAATTTCGAGACATCATTCCGTGATGAAATTTCTCGCCATGAGGGAGAGAGAAGGGGCAATGTGGATGCTTCTGGAATCTTCTGTATTCACTATCCTCAAAATTACTAATATACTTCTGAAGACCGACAATAAATAAATTTATCCAAAGGAACCATCTGAAAGAAGTGTTCTTGTGTTAGCTTTAGCAGGGACCATCTCACACAAGTATTATTGTGTGTTGATGTTGTGTTAGCTTTACCAGGCCGGAACCATCTCACACAAGTATTTGTATGTTGATGTTGTGTTAGCTTTACCAGGGACCATCTCACACAAGTACTCTTGTATGCTGATGTTGTGTTAGCTTTAGCAGGGACAATCTCACACAAGTATTATTGTATGTTGATGTTGTGCTAGCTTTACTAGGGACCATCTCACACAAGTATTATTGTATGTTGTGTTAGCTTTACTAGGGACCATCTCACACAAGTATTATTGTATGTTGTTGTGTTAGCTTTAGCAGGGACCATCTCAAACAAGTATTCTTGGATGCTGATGTTGTGTTAGCTTTAGCAGAGACCATCTCATACAAGTATTCTTGTATGTTGATGTTGTGTTAACTTTAGCAGGGACCATCTCACACAAGTATTCTTGGATGCTGATGTTGTGTTAGCTTTACCAGGGACCATCTCAAACAAATATTCTTCTTTGTTAGGTTTGTTCATTGATGTTTTTGCTTTACCAGGTGCCTGGATCATCACTGGCGGTACAGCTACAGGAGTGATGCAGTTTGTCGGTGAAGCTGTGAGGGACCATCTCATAACACTTGGAAGCAACGATAACAAAATTGTAGCTCTAGGAATTGCCACATGGGGATGCATTGCGAACAGGGATGCCTTGGATGGAGACGGGGTAAGTGTAATGTTTAATTCTTGCACTCAATGACCCATTACAGCAAAATTTCAATTGTCAATCTTTCACCAGGTAATTTTATTTCACCTAAACAAAAACAATGTGTGCCCAATATATCTTGAATATCATACTATTATTTAAGTTTAAATTTTATTTATTTTACGATTGCGAAGCAAGTTCTAACAACGTATATTAATCACTCTCATTGGTGCGGATGAAAGCATAAATGTGGTTATTTGTGTGGGAGGAAACCGGAGTACCCGGCGAAAACCCACCTGTCCGATCTGGTGACCACCGTACCATCTCACATACGTCCCGGTCCGAGGATCGAACCCGGGTTGCATTGGTGAGAAGCAAACGCGCTAACCACTGTGCTAATCAGACAGAATATTTGAGAGCACTAGTACATGGAAATTTAATACTAGTTCCATATATTATTGAAAGCTTTTTTATGCATTTGGGACTCACATATATTCTAATGATAGGCTGATTAGAAATTGTTATCGATGTCTCCGTGTGTCCGTCTGAATCAATATTTCCTGTCCGGGCTGTAACTTCTTCAGCTATGGAGGGATTTCAAAACTAATGTGCCACAAATGTTCGCCATATAGAGGTGATGTATTGTACACATGACCCAGGTCCGTAGCTTCAAGGTCACACTTCGGGGGCATTCATCACCTACTGTGATATTTCTTGTTTAATAATAATTGTTTCCGATTTTAAGTAAAATTTTGAAGGTCTGTCCGTGAATGAACAGTAACACTATAAGACGGGATTTACTAAAGTCAACACGGGGATAAATTTGCATATAAATTATAGTCTTATTTTTCCATTTGAAAAAACATCACTTTTTTAAAAAACGGTCATTTCTTTTTTTATTATTCAACCATAGGGTCATATGTGCACAGTATCTGAGATATTGACATTGTTTATTACAGGACCAGGGAATATTCCCAGCCAGTTACAGCTTGGAGGAAGTGTCCGAGGTGAAAGGTCGCGATGTGCCACTCGATCATAACCACACCCACTTTATCTTAGTGGATGACGGGAGAGAGGGAAAATTCGGTGGGGAAATCGAGTTCAGGACTACATTTGAAAGATATGTGTCAGAAAAGGTGGAAACTGGAGTAGCGGAAACACAGAGTTAGTATTGTAAATAATTGTTGTTTTTGTTCTTGTTAATTACGACCCATGAACACATCTGTCCGATTAGAACAGTTGTTAGCGCGCTCGCTTGATCCTCGTATGTGAGATGGTACAGTGGTCGCCAGATCGGACAAGTTGGTTTTCTCCTGGTACTCCGGTTTCCTCCCACATGAATGACCACATTTACGCTTTCATCCGCGCCAACGAGAGTGATTAATATAAGTTGTAAAAACTTGCTTCGCAATCGTTGTAAAATAAATCAAGCTTAAACCTTCTAACTGTCATTGTTAAAGTATACATAACTTAATTAGTTGGGTATCATAATTTGTGTGCATTGATGCCATTGTAAAATCTAAATGTTTGCGTAATTATTAATTTGCGCTTGGCAAAAATTTGATTCCTTAATTTGTGCTCATCAGTCGAAGTATCACGCTCCAGGTTCTGTTCAAAGACAAATTTAATACGAGTTTTTGTTATGTTATATTTTATGTTATATTTCGGGTTTTACGCCTGCATCAGCACCATTTTGGACTATATCGCCGGCGGGCAGTTTACCTAACAACACCTTTCCTGGGCAGGCTCCAGCGGTTAACCAGTACTTGGGTGCACCAACCTCCGTAAGAAACTGCCAACTTTTCATATAAATGAGACACGGTCTGAGTGGGGCTCGAACCCGTCGAGTTTTTGTACAATGCTCTGATTACTATGAAAAAGTAAATATATGTGATTCATTATTCTTACTGAATGAAAATCTAAAATGTAATTTAGCGTCAAGAAGCAATGACAAAAGCCATCTAAAAATATCTTTTAATCCGTAACCTGCCGGATAAATTGGACGGATTATGCAAACAACATAGATCCAGATCAGCCGTGGTGATACCACTGGACTACAGATCCGTCCATGTATTTCAGGTGTGAATGTACCTGTAGTGATGCTGGTTGTGGAAGGTGGAGTTAACACCATGAACACTGTGTGGCAGGCAACAGAGCAGAATATCCCTGTCCTCATTCTCAATGGATCTGGCAGGGCAGCTGATTTCATAGCATACGGTTATATGCTCTCTAAGGATCAGAAAAAGTGAGTCTATTTTAAACTGTTATTCCTATTCATCCTGAAGGGATGATGTGCAGTGCATACAATTTATGAGTGAGATATAGAGCTCTTTTAATTTTCGTTTTCCTGAGCTCCCACAGTTCTCCCTCTTTTGAGGTCAGGAAAAAACTTTTGCATATACCGGTAGATTACATAGAGCACACTTTGGAAAGTCATTAAACTTCTCTCTCACTGATTTCACCCTGATTTTTGTTTTTCTGAGCTCCCACTGTGTTCTCCCTCTTTTGAGCTCAGGGAAAAGCTCTTGCATATAGATTACATAGAGCAAACTTTGGAAAGTCATTAAACGTCTCTCTCACTGATTTCGACCTATTTTGAATGTCTGGCTTTAACTATGAAAGTAAGTAAGTAAAGTGTTTGTTTATTATAGTGTCACCCCTATTTAAAGGGCCAGCCATTTCTGACTTATGAGACACCTCTTTTTATGAACATCAGTACTTCCCAAATCCTATGCTTGAATGCCAGACGCCAGACTGGTAGGCAATCGGTAACCATTATTTAACTAGCTGGTGGCTCACCAACAGGTCATATCAGAACAAACCCCTGACGAGATTCGAACCTACGACCTCCCGCTCTGTAGGCGGGCCTTAACCACTAGGCCACGGACACGATATGAAATAACATTGTATGTGTCTCGACCTGCTTGCTACCTACGAGGAAAATGAACTGACCTTAAACCATGGCTTTAGCTTTCTGTCCAATTCCTTATTTCAATTGTTGTAAATAATCATGTACATGATAGCAAATAAATATGTTTAAACCAAACCATGGTTAAACAAAACAAACAAATCCCCATTTAAATGAGAGTAATTATTAGTATTAACCTTTTCAACACCACAGACCTAAATAGGCTTACAAAAAGTGTAGATCCAGATGAGCCGTATCATCAGGATCTGCACTTTTTGCCAGTAATATTACTATTTTTAGACAAAATTACCCATTTTGATAAATGAACTGGTCCAAATGTAATTTTCGTATTAATTTATTCGTCAAAAAATATCATGCACCAGTCCGTGTCAGTTACTTGGTGTTGAATGTGTTAATTAACTGTATAACAATACCGTAATTCATATATTAATATACATCATGCATAAAAATGTTACAACTCATATAACATAAATGATACAAATTGTTTGAGCCACAAGTTATAAAAAAACAGATGGCACAGTCTGTAAAACCCAACTCAACAATAACAACGCCAAAGAAAGGCCAATGATTATTGGGTGTATAATACTTTGATTGCACCGAGGATAAGTCGATATTCTTGTGATTATTGGGGGTATAATACTTTGATTGCAGCGAGGATAAGTCGATATTCTTGTAATTATTGGGGGTATAATACTTTGATTGCAGCGAGGATAAGTCGATATTCTTGTCTGATTTCGATGAGGAGATGACGTGCATAGCGCATGTGAAGTTTGCCTGGAAAGCCACCGACGCTATTGATAAAAAGATTGCTGAATGTCTACGACAGTTGAAGGATGTGCTAAGAAATCGTAAACTGGTAGGAAAGAATATTGTTCTTTTAGCCCATTGTCACATAGGAACACCTTGACGCGATTACCCAGGGTTCGTACGAGTCCTTAAAAATCCTTAAAAGTTCTTAGATGAAAAAAATGCGATTTAATCCTCAAAAGTCCGTAAATTTGAAATTTCCATGACTCACAAACTCAGTTATTATCCCTCATGACATAAATAATTTATTAACGTACAGTTTCCGCATGAGCGATTTTAATGAGGAACTATAGTGTACTGTACCAGCTATATGAACTTCCATGATAATCAGCATCATTATACGCTTATTGATTTACTGAAGTAGGGTAAAGCGGCAAACATTACAAATTTTGGAAAAGCGTATGCTGGTAAATAGTTCTTAAATTGCCCCAATATTAGTCATTAAATGTCCTTAAAATGTCCTAAAATATTAGAGCTTGAATATCTTTGTGGTGATGGAATTATTTTAAGCCTCTCTGCATCCAATATGTGTTTTAACCAAACTTTATATGAAGACTCCAAGCAATGACTGATGCCATTTTGTTCAAATTTGGTAAACCCATCCAAATAACTGACCTACTTAAATAACCTGTAACCAACATCTCGTCTTCACTTCCCATCTACGCCCAAAATGCTGCTCTCAGAGGGGTTCCTTTAGCCTGGATTCCAGTCTCTCCATGTTTTACTTTTTTATTTTTGCCAAAACTATTCTGCTAAAACGGTTTGGGGGTTAAATAAATATATTTTAAATGATGGACAAAGCAAAATATATCAACACCACTTCGCAGACTAGGGTACATTACATTAACAGCTTGTTTACATAATGTTATTATAAATCTTTTTCTAGATTTACATCTTCAACATTATGTATCACTTGGCAAACATTACAATCTTGTACGTGGGCCTTCGTTGTCAAGTGATTGCGGTCGTTGACTTCAAATCACTTGCCCCTCCATCACGCCTGCAGGTTCGATACCACTGGGGGTGTCGAATACTTTCAAGTAAGGAAGCTGTCCAACTGGCTTGTGGAAGGTCAGTGGTTCTACTTGGGTGCCTGTCCGTGTATTAAATACTGCTTTGGGGATCACCTGGGGTCTTCTAAAGCTTTTCTCTGGCTCAAGTGATTTGATTGGGTATGTCTCAGATTTGCACGCAGCTCAACCAATCAGAACACTTGTGACTGAGTATGAGATTAGAGACAAATCTTATAGCCTCGGGCGGGCCCTTGTGGCACTGATACACCAATTGAAGTAATTAACCCATTTGATTCTGGATACCGTTCAAACAGTATTTGCAAAGAACATAGAGCCTGATCAGCCGCCATGGAACGTGTCGTCTGATCAGGCTCTATGCTGATTGCTGTTCAGATGGTCTTGCTAACACACTTGGCTATGTAGCAAGCAACATAGGTCCTGATCAGCATGCAGCGTGACGCTGCGGCTGATCTGGATCTATGTTGTTTGCAAAAGCCTTTAAATGTATCCAGAATGAAATGGGTTAAATGATCAAATTATGTTTTGTTACTTACGTAGGTGAACATCTTCAACCTGAGCGAGGCCGAGACCAAAGATATCGACCGTGCAATCCTGTACGCTCTATTGAAAGCCAACAAGACTAACGCCAATGCCCAGTTATCCTTGGCTCTGGCGTGGAACAGATGTGATATAGCGAGGCATGAGATCTTTACGCAGGACAACAGAAATTACTGGAAGGTATGTACATTTGTACAGTCAAACCTGTCTTAAGCAACCAGTCAATGTAATTACAGAAAGTGGCCACTTAGCACAAGTGGATGCTAATTAGAGGTCAATTATGTAATAAAAATGCCAATTATACAATCTGGACCGTGGCTGCTTAATACAGTCCAGCTGCGTAATAGAGGTGACCGCTAACAACTTGTTTCGACAGTGAACGGATAGTTTAAACTTTAGTTATTTTACAACGATTGTGAAACAAGCTTTAACAACTTATATTCATCACTCTCATTGGTGTGGATGAAAGCGTAAATGGTCATTTGTGTGGGAGGAAATCGGAGTACCCAGAGAAACCCACCGATCTGGCGACCACCGTACCATCTCACATACTTCCCGGTTCGAGGATCGAGCATGCTAACCACTGTGCTAATCGAATAGCTAAACGGATAAACTGGAAGCTTCATGAATACCAATGCAAAAATACAAACCCTATATAATGTTGTTTACATACCTAGAGTAGAAATATTTTCGGGACACAAAACGTTAGACCATTTATTTTCTCAAACTCTGCAATGTTCTTTACATACCTAGAGTAGAAATATTTTCGGGACACAATAAAATGTTAGACCATTTATTTTCTCAAACTCTGCACGGAAAATGACATCACGCAGCTTATTTGTAGCTATGCTAGGAAGCTACAAACACGCTGAGAAACTACCTACAATTAATAGAATGATAAAAACATAACCAGACACATCATTATAGAACATTCACACAATTAGCAGTCACAAACTTATTGAATTACCCTCTTTTCAGAACATTGACCACATATTTCCAGTACTATGTTTCAGGTCCAGGATTGCGTTTATTCTAGTAGTAAGCTGCAAGTAGCTATAAACTTTACAGAACATTCCACTGTATGATGTCATGTTTACAGACCTTGTTCAGGACAATTATAAACTTAGTGAACTCCCCTTCTATTACATTACAGAACATTCCACTGTATGATGCCATGTTTACAGCCCTTGTTCAGGATCGTGTAGATTTTGTACATCTATTCCTGGAGAATGGCGTCAGCTTAAAGAAATTCCTCAGTATTGAAACATTGTGGAATCTATATGGAAACGTGAGTATTGTGGAATATGTATGGAAATGTGAGTATTGTGGAATCTGTATGGAAATGTGAGTATTGTGGAATATGTATGGAAATGTGAGTATTGTGGAATCTGTATGGAAATGTGAGTATTGTGGAATCTGTATGGAAATGTGAGTATTGTGGAATCTGTATGGAAATGTGAGTATTGTGGAATCTGTATGGAAATGTGAGTATTGTGGAATCTGTATGGAAATGTGAGTATATAGATATTGCGGAATCTGTATGGAAATGTGAGTATTGTGAAATATGTATGGAAATGTGAGTATTGTGGAATATGTATGGAAATGTGAGTATTATGGAATATTTATGGAAATGTGAGTGTTGTGGAATCTATATGGAAATGTGAGTATTATGGAATATTTATGGAAATGTGAGTGTTGTGGAATATGTATGGAAATGTGAGTATATAGACATTGTGGAATATTTATGGAAATGTGAGTGTTGTGGAATATGTATGGAAATGTGAGTAATATGAGCTGACAAATGACAATAATACTGTTATTGATAAGCTGACGACTGACAATAATAATGTTATTGATAAGCTGACAACTGACAATAATAATGCTATTGATAAGCTGACAACTGACAATAATAATGTTATTAATAAGCTGACGACTGACAATAATAATTTTAGTATTACTTCCTGTGATATAATTACAATAAATTTCAGTCTGTAAGGTGTTTAGTGTTTTTGTATATATAATTCATATTTGCTTTGTAGTGTCTCTTGGATACGTCGGATACCATGGCTCAACTACTCAACAACGTCATGCTACACCTCAAGGTTAGTGCTATCCTCGGCTCCAACCACTCCCAGTTAGACATTCAGAATTATATGGGACATGTTTCCCCCCCCCGCACCTCCCAATCTACTTTCCCTTGCCCCTCCCATATTTTCTCTCTAGCAATCTAGTTCCCTCCTGCCCCTCCCATATGCTCTTTACCAATCTAGTTCCTGGCTGCCCAGGTGCGTACTGGGTACCGGTATATTAAGAATAGGAAAAAAATTCACAAATTATTTATGCGGTTCATGATTACTTCTCCAAAACAGTGAAAGATATTCATTTGAAACTCCACATACACATCTGCAGACTAATTCTCAACACCCACAATACACCCTCGCCCTACCAGTGATATAGAATTTGAAATTTGGCCCAAAATAGCACAATTTCAGAAATCATTTATGCGTTAATTAATCTCAAACATTAACATTTCTCAAATAATTGTCTTCGGTATCGATTTGAAATTTCTCGTACACATTCGAGAACTAATTCTCAATACACACAGTAAGGTCCCATCCTACTATTGACCTTGAACTTTGGCAATTTGTTGGAAAACAAAAGAAACTTTTTATTTGTGTGTTTTACATTTATTTATCGTCGCTACCGGTTGCCCATATGAGCGACGCCTCCTAAAGAGATTAGTTATTTTAGATTTTGGAGGATAGTGCAATGATACAGACATAGACCCATTCCAGAATCGCCTCTGGTTCTTTTACGTGCACGGTGTAAAGCACCGACACGAGACCTCGGTTTAACGTCCCATCTGAAAGACTGTTAATTTTATTAGGGTCAGACGGGGGATCGAACCTGCGATCCCTGGATTACCAGTCCAGCGTGTTACCACTGAGCTACAGATCCGTCTGTATAAACTTTTTATTTTTGTGAAACAGTATTTATACAGTGGATCTCCTGTGATGAGACATCATCCATTGTGGCGGTGGCGTTGTTAATTAACACACCACAGCTTCTTCTTTCTGTTTGCAGCAAACTTGGGCAGCTTACCTATGTTGTCGACCGACGGAGAACACTGGCAGTGACCCTGATCTCCTGTCCACCGTTGGGAAGGTGATGGTACATTTGCTCAGGGATGAGAACTTCAATCCATACACTGGTAATAATATTTGGCTCGTATTGGCTCGATATGCTACATTTTCTAAACTTTATTTATTTTACAACGATTGCGAAGCAAGTTCTAACAACTTATATTAATCACTCTTGATGGCGTGGATGAAAGCGTAAATGTGGTCATTCGTGTGGGAGGAAACCGGAGTACCCGGAGAAAACCCACCTGTCCGATCTGGCAACCATCGTACTATCTCACATACTTCCCGGTCCGAGGATCGAACCCGGGTTGCATATTTCAGTGATCAAGAGATGAAATAAAAGCCTATCTTACACTAATAAACACAAATCTTCATTTCTTTTATGGTTTCCAATGATTTTGGCTAATATAATATTTGTTATTCAATTCAACTGCTGCCTCATTTCACTACATTCCACAACTGCACAACCACTTATGTTAGTGTCCGTAGTAAGAAATAGTTCCGGTATAATTTAATTTTCGAGCTAGTTTATGTTTGCTGTCAAAATTAAAAACTACAGACTACACAAATTCATTAGAATATAATACTTTATAATGAACTGTTCATGATACTCAGAAAATAGCTCAAATACCAAACTAACTGCGTAGGAATACGAAATGCAACCAGTGGCAGAGAAAATGTCATCTTTCACTGTTTGAAAACAGTGGCAAATGGAGTTTTCTTTCACTGAGAAAACTCAATCATTCATTGAGTTTAATTAGTTTAATCATATTTTATTTTGTGCACAGAATCTACATACAATATATGTAAAGAAAGCAAAAATGAGTCATTCATTCAATCATTCATTGGAAAGCATAAACGAAATCATTAACCCATTCAACACCAAGTAATTGACATGGACTGGTGCATGATATTTTTAGACCAATAAATGAATAAGAATATTAAATTTGGACCAGTTCATTTATCAAAATGGATAATATTGTCTAAAATATAGTATTATTACTGGCAAAAAGTGCAGATATTTTTACGTTTATTTATCGTCGCTACCGGTTGCCCATATGAGCGACGCCTCCTGAAGATATTAGTCATTTTACATTTTGGAGGATAGTGCAATGATACAGACAGAGACCCATTCCAGAGACTCCTCTGGTTCTTTTACGTGCACGGTGTACTGCACCGACACGAGACCTCGGTTTAACGTCCCATCTGAAATACTGTTAATTTTATTAGGGTCAGACGGGGGATCGAACCTGCGATCCCTGGATTACCAGTCCAGCGTGTTACCACTGGGCTACAGATCCATCTGTATACTATAGGAATAACATATAGTACAATATATACGCTTGCTCTGACAACTTTTAGATTGTTTGTGTTATCTACGTCAAAATTGGGAGTGGGGAATAATGCCCCCAGCCCAAAGTTAGCATGTCACATATAAATATAATTATTATCATATTTTATTTGTAGATGAAAGATTCCAGGTGCATAGACGCAGCCCTGTGTTGAAATGGTTACCAGGTAACCATGAAGCAAAATTGAATACAAAAGATCATACTTCGTCATCACATCGATCAGGTAAATAAATATCTCCATCTTAGAGAAACATGATGTGTGACCTTTAGTTAGTCTCCACTCTCTGCGAACGTCTTGTGTGCGTCTTATGTTTTCTATTAGCGACAAAATGAGCAACAGTACTCGTGGCCATTTGTTTATGTACTATATACAGTAAAACTTGTGTTAGTGGTCACCTCCATTAAGCAAGCATAATGTATTAAGCAGCCAGTTTCCCAATATGTTGTTTTATTATACATTTGACTCTATTAAGCAGCCATCTGTGCTAAGCAGCCACTTTATGTGGTTCCCTTGACTGGCTGCTGAAGACAGGTTTGACTGTATTACATATTTATGTTGAATTTGGCAAGCATAAATTAATGCTGGGTTCTAATCTATTCACAATTAATAATTTTTAAAAACAATATTTTGAAAGCTAGGTCTCACCTGTGTTAGTAATCACCTATTTTTAAGCAGTCAACCTGTATACAGCACCCAGTTACCACAATCACAGGTTTGTGCAGTTTGTGCAACACTTATCTTCAATTGTATACAGTCAAACCTGTGTTAGTGGTCACCTCCATTAAGCAGCCAACCTGTATTAAGCAGCCAGTTTCCAGATTCCCAACATGTTGTTTTATTATATATTTTACCTCTATTAAGCAACCACCTGTGCTAAGCAGCCACTTTCTGTGATTCCCTTCGCTGGCTGCTTAAGACAGGTTTGACTGTAGACAGTTTTATAACTCCATTGGCCGACTGCCAAAGACAGGTTTGACCATACATGTTTAAATATAGAATGTCTAATGGAAAATGACAGACGGATCTGTAGTCCAGTGGTTAACATGTTAGACTGGTAATCCAGGGAGCACAGGTTCGATTCCCCGTCTGACCCTATTAAAATTAACAGTCTTTCAGATGGGACTTTAAACTGAGGTCTCGTGTTAGTGCTTTACACCGTGCATGTAAAAGAACCAGAGGAGACTCTGGAATGGGTCTCTATCTGTATCATTGCACTATCCTCCAAAAATCTAAAATAACTAATCTCTTCATGAGTCGTCGCTCATATGGGCAACCGGTAGTGACGGTAAATAAACGTAAAACACACAAAATAATGGAAAATGAAAATAAAAAGTAAAAAATGCAAGGTATGTTTGTAGCTGATTTTGATAAAGAAATTGTAGAAAACCTGATGATTAAGCCGACAGTCATTTCAGGGGAGACAATTCTTTGTGAGCGATTTATTTAGACATTTAGATAACATTAAAATACCGATATATTGAATAATTTTGCTCATTTTTTCAGTTACAGTTTGGTGCATCACATTCTAAGTAAGCACTTCCAAGAACTTTAAACGATGTTACATTTTGTATTTGCCGTATATTTGCAGCGGACAGTGCCAAAAGGTTTTTTAAAAGGAAGCGTTATGAATATGATTTCCACAAGGTGGCTGAGAGGGAACTGTTCTTCTGGGCGATATTGCTGAACCGTCGGGAACTCGGCAAGATGCTCTGGCGGGCTGGACAGGATCAGCTTGGTATGTGTTTATGATAAAATTGAATAATTAATTAACATGGGGAAATAATCACATATTATCATATTTTGATTAGTAATAAATAAAACCCAATCTGTGAAATATTACGTTTAAGAAATGATATTTGTCTTTCAGTTATTTATTTGCGAATAACATAACATAATGTTTATTGGCATTAAATAGCATAAGCACATTTATAGCCACAAATGATGAAGTTTGACAAATAGTGAAATACATGATACAGTTTTCTGAGAAGTTTGACAAATAGTGAAATACATGATACAGTTTTCTGAGAAGTTTGACAAATAGTGAAATACATGATACAGTTTTCTGAGAAGTTTGACAAATAGTGAAATACATGATACAGTTTTCTGAGAAGTTTGACAAATAGTGAAATACATGATACAGTTTTCTGAGAAGTTTGACAAATAGTGAAATACATGATACAGTTTTCTGAGAAGTTTGACAAATAGTGAAATACATGATACAGTTTTCTGAGAAGTTTGACAAATAGTGAAATACATGATACAGTTTTCTGAGAAGTTTGACAAATAGTGAAATACATGATACAGTTTTCTGAGAAGTTTGACAAATAGTGAAATACATGATACAGTTTTCTGAGAAGTTTGACAAATAGTGAAATACATGATACAGTTTTGTGAGAAGTTTGAATATATCAGTTGATCATAAGGTGATGAAAAAGTACAGTAAGACACATGAAATATAATTACTGCACTTTTCGTGTATTTATGTACTACCTAGATGTTTTCTTAATCGAAAAGCAAAAAAGATATATTTCGCGAGATTGTTAACATTCTTTGCGGATTTATTTGACAGTAGATATTCGAATTTGTATATATTTGGCCATCTGCAATAATATGGCTTCATAAAATATTTACGTAATTTTCTATATTTCGGACATACAAGTAAAAAGTGTTATTCGTTTTCAATGACATTCATCGAACAGTTGACGCATTTTCGATCATTCCTTGGAATAGTTGTGTATCTTCTTTGAATAAAACATGGTTTGGAGTTAACCAAGCAGGCTGCAGTAGGTCTAAATGGTTAATTCTGGTGCTCAGAACAACATCGATTCTAACTTGATCAAAATATCTAAACAGCACAAAAATAGTTACTGTTAGAAAGCATAAATGACATCACAGAACTACAAAAATGATGTCACGTTGAATATCACACATGCTAAGCCATGTTTTATTGCATATTTAAATGGTAAATTCCTTCTTTGTATATATAGAAGAAAAAATGCTCAGTCATGTTAGAATGAATATTACAGATGACAGATAATGGAGGCATCAACTCTAGATGATGTCGATTGTGATGATGATGATTTTTGTTACAGTTACAGCCCTGTTTACATGTTCAATGCTGAAATGTGTAGCTTGCATATCTACTGATGATGATAATATGATGATGTTTTCTGTTACAGCCCTGTATATATGGTTTATGCTGAAGTGCTTAGCTTGCATTTCTTCTGTTTCTACTGATGATGATGATGATGATGGTGATGATGATGGTGGTGGTGGATGATGATGATGATGATGGTAATGGTGATGATGATGATGATGTGATGTGATGATGATGATGATGATGGTGGTGATGATGATGATGGTGGTGATGATGATGATGGTGGTGATGATGATGGTGATGTGATGATGATTACTGTTACAGGTGCAGCCCTGGTCGCAAGTTCTATGCTGAAATGTCTTGCTGATATAGCTGACGATGAGGAAGAACTGGAACTCAGTCAGGATCTAGAGGCCCATGCAACGTTGGTTTTAAATTTTTACTGGATAATAAATGTGCTAATAGGGTTATTTTATATTCAGTGTTGTTAATTATGTATCGTAGATGAGGTATTGTAACACTGGATTGAAAGGATATTCATGAAATATTGTAAAACTCGATTCATATGACAGTTTAACACTGGATTCTTGAGATATTAAAATGAATGAACGTTAGTAATATAATTAGTAACATGGAGCTTGAACAATATTTAGGCTGTCCGATTAGCGCAGTGATTAGCACGTTCACTTCTCACCAATGCATCCCGGGTTCGATCCTCGGACCGGGAAGTATGTGAGATGGTACGGTGGTTGCCAGATCGGACAGGTAGGTTTTCTCCGTGTACTCCGATTTCCTCCCACATGAGTGACCACATTTATGCTTTCATCCACGCCAACGAGAGTGATTAATATAAGTTGTATTATGACGGGTCGTATTGTGACGGGTCGTATTGTGACATTTTGTAGTTACGTTTGGTATTAAGAAATAGATCGATTAATATAATTTGTTAGAACTTGCTTCGCAATCGTTGTAAAATATATAAAGTTTAAACTTTAAACAATATTTGCTCAGGTAATTGATATTTTCACGTGCACTTTATACATGGGAACTCTGTCTAGACAAGGGGACTACTTTATGCTAATTATATATCACGAACAAGTCCTGTAGTTTCCGTTTATTTCCGTGTCCAAATTTATATCATTTCATTGGGTAACTTTTAAGTGACATACAACATCAATGTGAGTAAATTGTCACATTCCAATGACCTCATCACATTAACCCTTTCCTTCATAGAGATTTCGGTTAATATACCTCCATACAAATGACAGCCATATAGC
Organism: Archivesica marissinica; assembly: GCA_014843695.1. Taxonomy (NCBI): domain Eukaryota; kingdom Metazoa; phylum Mollusca; class Bivalvia; order Venerida; family Vesicomyidae; genus Archivesica; species Archivesica marissinica. The sequence goes on from CM026390.1 coordinate 49,311,512, forward strand.
TATCATGCAGTGGATAAATAGTCGTCATATCTATCCCACCTCCATAGATATTACTGGGACTACATGGGATTCTGGCCTTTATTATGAGCATTAGTGATGCTACTACATTGTCACTGTTGTAGGCTGGCATAATTTATAAAGTGCATCAAAAGCACAACAAAGGTGAAAAAATAAATCTAGCATCTCCATAGAGTTGCAGATAAGGAAATCCCACCCTCGGGGCTAGATTCATTTTATATTAATCACTCATGTGGGCCCGGATGAAAGCATATATATGTTGTCAATCTTGTGGTAGGAACCCAGTATACCCGGAGAAAACACACTTGTCTGATCACCGTACCATCTCACCTACTTCCCAGTCTGAGGATCAAACCCAGGTTGCATTAGTGAGAAGCGAACGTGCTAATCACTGCGATAGACACACAGCCTATGTAGGTTGTACATCATCAATTATGGTACATTATACTGAGATGCATCTGGAATTTTAATAATCGACAAAACAACAAGGGGGGCCTTTGTTGCCGAGTGGTTACGGTCATTGACTTCAAATCACTTGCCCCTCGCCGCTGTTAGTTCGTATTCCACTGGGGGTGTCAAATTCTTTCAGGTGAGGAATCTATCCAGCTGGCTTGCAATAGGTCAGTGGTTCTACACCGGTGCCCATCCATGCCTCCGAGGGCAGCCACGGCTCTGCCTTCACCAGTAATAGCTGGAGAGAGCCTCCATATCACCCACGCTGTTGGTGCAACGTTAAACCAGAAAAACAACACACAAAAACCCACACAATTTCAGAAAATCAGTGACATCAAGTTATAGTGAAACTGAATCGCTAAAAAGTATCTAAATCTTCCATGTTACAGTATGTATGAAGACATGGCTTATGGTGTGATATCAGAATGTTACAAGAGGGACAAGATGATGGCCCATCAGTTACTCGTGCGTCGGTTAGAGAACTACGGGAGGACAACTCTGTTTACACTGGCTGACACTAATACACTGATGAGATTCATGGGAAACACCTGCTGTCAGACGAAACTGAATCTCATCTGGAAGGGACGTATGGCCCTCTATACACAGACCTGGAAGGTATTCTATCATTCCTGTCCATTTTACACTACAGTCAAACCTGTGTTAGTTGTCACATCCATTAAGCATCCAACCTGTATTAAAGCAGGCAGTTTCCTTATGTTGTTTCCCAATATGTTGTTTTATTATACAATTGACCTCTATTAACCAGTCACCTTTGCTAAGCAGCCACTTTCTGTGATTCCCTTTGCTGGCTGCTTAAGACAGATTTGAATGTACAGTCAAACCTGTGTTAGTGGTCACCTCCAACCTGTATTACAGCAGGCAGTTTCCATATGCCCAATATGTTGTTTTATTATACAATTGACCTCTATTAAGCAGCCACCTTTGCTAAGCAGCCACCTTCTGTGTTAATGAATGAATTGCGGGTTGATAGTTTCCATCGGCCTTCACACACTTTAGCCATGCTCAATGTAGTTCATGTAGTTCATACCCCGATGGAAACTATTAACCCGCGATTCATTACTTATATTTACATTAATTATTCTTTTCAATGACACAAAGAAAATATAGCACACTTTGTATTTAAAATGTTTTTAGTCCAGATTTGCATCTTAACGTGTTGCGGAAGAGGTAAATAGAACATCCTTGGAACAGCGTAAACAGTAAGACACGCCTTTTCTCACGACGAACGCTGCCCAACGCTTTGAGTGCGCATATCAGCTGCATATCATTAGTTGGCAAACCTCACATGGAAATGAATTCAATCAGGGCAACTACGTTCATCAAATGAAATGCATTAGCGATGTAAATATATTCCCTTGGCTGGCTGCTTAAGTCAGGTTTGACTGTAGTTATTAAAATATTACCAACTGTAGACTATGGCTTGTACAACTTAATTTTGGACCGACGGTTCATTTCTTTATATCATTATATGGCTTAAATATTTATGCCCATCAAAGAGGGGGTAGACATATTGATTGTGTACTTTCTGTCCATCCGTCCGTCCGTCTGTCATTTCATTATTTTTCTTCAGATTTTGTTGTCCTTGCTGTTGCCATTATTTGTGCCAACCATCAAGTTCACGACCAATGATCTGACGCCGGGGTCAAGTAAAGGTCAGGATGATGACTTTGATGACCTTGATGAAGGCGAAGAGATCACAGAGTCTGTGAAAGAAAATGTGCATATCATCTCCAGCAAGGTATGTGTAGATAAAATGGTATTTTACGGCCAACTAAGTGCTCATAAGTACTTGTCCAAATTAGTGGCAGGGTGGTTTTGTAGCATGAAGTACTAATATTGTGGAGGTGGTGTAAAAATGAAGGATAGACGGGGATTAATTGTAAATACATAGATTTCGCATCAGATTCTTGTTTAGGAGACTTAGGGTGCCGTATGTATTGATGCAACTGCAGCTACACTCAATAGATAGTGAAGAACTTGATTCTTTTATAAATATATGTGACTATAAAAGTAAAGTAAAGTGTTTGTTTTTGATAAAAATTGTACATATTTTCGGATATAACTCAATTCGGACGTAGAATTATTCACGAGAATTATTAATTCGCGATCAACTTATATCACGCAAAAATTAGCGAAAATGTATGCTCCCGAGTAAATAGTGTTCTACAGTAGACTTTATTAAACCAAAACCAATCATATACCGGTACTTCATATTTCTCCCTCTGTCTTGTTTAGGTCTCTATATCCTTACTAGTGAACAAAATGTAAATCCATGGAGGGAGTCCATGATTACCGGTATATTGCTTTTAACACTTGTTTTAGGACTGAACTTCTTGTAGTTGAACTTTAACCAATTTTTTTATCCCATCCAGTCACCTTTCATACTATATTTAAGGAATAAAATCAACCTTGTTGTTTATTGGGGCATAGAATACAATTGTGCTGTTTAACGTGTGCGATTTGTGCCATCAAACAACAACTTAGCCAATCAGCAACGTCTCAGGTGCAACTGCGTTTACCGGATGTAAGCACAATAGACTAGTGGGGGGCTCTACATGGCAGGCGTTTTATTAATGTCAATATTATATAACATTGATTTCAAATAACAAAGCAATATCGATAGTCTTGACCATTTATGTACATCCGTGAACCCTTGTATTTAGGTCATGCCAGAGTATTTGGATGCACCAGACAAATACGAGGTATTTGTGATGATCGTGATGTCGTGGTGCCATGTAGTGTAGTTTGTATGCATGTGACAAGTGTTGTTGTGGTACGAATATAGACTTGTAAATCAAGTCAAACCCGTCTCCCAAATACTGTAAGCAACGTTCTGTCAATCAGCAATCTCAAATTGAACCCAGTTTCATTAAAAAATGAGAGAAAAAACCATTGTCTAACGAATGGCAAAAGCCCACAAAGTACCCTCGACTTATATATGGATCCAGCTTAAAATCAGCTTTTTCAAGTCAAAGTTTGACCCTCGACTTGTGAAACGATCCAGCTTAAAATTGGCTTTTTCAAGTCAAAGTTTGACCCTCGACTTGTGAAACGATCCAGCTTAAAATTGGCTTTTTCAAGTCAAAGTTTGACCCTCGACTTGTGAAACGATCCAGCTTAAAATTGGCTTTTTCAAGTCAAAGTTTGACCCTCGACTTGTGAAACGATCCAGCTTAAAATCAGCTTTTTCAAGCCAAAGTTTGACCCTCGACTTGTGAAACGATCCAGCTTAAAATTGGCTTTTTCAAGCCAAAGTTTGGCCCTCGACTTGTGAAACGATCCAGCTTAAAATCGGCTTTTTCAAGCCAAAGTTTGGCCCTCGACTTGTGAAACGATCCAGCTTAAAATCGGCTTTTTCAAGCCAAAGTTTGGCCCTCGACTTGTGAAACGATCCAGCTTAAATTCGGCTTTTTCAAGCCAAAGTTTGGCCCCGCGACTTGTGAAACGATCCAGCTTAAAATTGGCTTTTTCAAGTCAAAGTTTGACCCTCGACTTGTGAAACGATCCAGCTTAAAATTGGCTTTTTCAAGTCAAAGTTTGACCCTCGACTTGTGAAACGATCCAGCTTAAAATTGGCTTTTTCAAGTCAAAGTTTGACCCTCGACTTGTGAAACGATCCAGCTTAAAATTGGCTTTTTCAAGTCAAAGTTTGACCCTCGACTTGTGAAACGATCCAGCTTAAAATTGGCTTTTTCAAGTCAAAGTTTGACCCTCGACTTGTGAAACGATCCAGCTTAAAATCAGCTTTTTCAAGCCAAAGTTTGACCCTCGACTTGTGAAACGATCCAGCTTAAAATTGGCTTTTTCAAGCCAAAGTTTGGCCCTCGACTTGTGAAACGATCCAGCTTAAAATCGGCTTTTTCAAGCCAAAGTTCGATCCAGCTTAAAATCGGCTTTTTCAAGCCAAAGTTTGGCCCTCGACTTGTGAAACGATCCAGCTTAAATTCGGCTTTTTCAAGCCAAAGTTTGGCCCCGCGACTTGTGAAACGATCCAGCTTAAAATTGGCTTTTTCAAGTCAAAGTTTGACCCTCGACTTGTGAAACGATCCAGCTTAAAATTGGCTTTTTCAAGTCAAAGTTTGACCCTCGACTTGTGAAACGATCCAGCTTAAAATCAGCTTTTTCAAGCCAAAGTTTGACCCTCGACTTGTGAAACGATCCAGCTTAAAATTGGCTTTTTCAAGTCAAAGTTTGACCCTCGACTTGTGAAACGATCCAGCTTAAAATTGGCTTTTTCAAGTCAAAGTTTGACCCTCGACTTGTGAAACGATCCAGCTTAAAATTGGCTTTTTCAAGTCAAAGTTTGACCCTCGACTTGTGAAACGATCCAGCTTAAAATCAGCTTTTTCAAGCCAAAGTTTGACCCTCGACTTGTGAAACGATCCAGCTTAAAATTGGCTTTTTCAAGCCAAAGTTTGGCCCTCGACTTGTGAAACGATCCAGCTTAAAATCGGCTTTTTCAAGCCAAAGTTTGGCCCTCGACTTGTGAAACGATCCAGCTTAAAATCGGCTTTTTCAAGCCAAAGTTTGGCCCTCGACTTGTGAAACGATCCAGCTTAAAATCGGCTTTTTCAAGCCAAAGTTTGGCCCTCGACTTGTGAAACGATCCAGCTTAAAATCGGCTTTTTCAAGCCAAAGTTTGGCCCTCGACTTGTGAAACGATCCAGCTTAAATTCGGCTTTTTCAAGCCAAAGTTTGGCCCTCGACTTGTGAAACGATCCAGCTTAAAATCGGCTTTTTCAAGCCAAAGTTTGACCCTCGACTTGTGAAACGATCCAGCTTAAAATCGGCTTTTTCAAGCCAAAGTTTGACCCTCGACTTGTGAAACGATCCAGCTTAAAATCAGCTTTTTTAAGCCAAAGTTTGGCCCTCAACTTGTGGCCGAGATCGAGTTATGGCCAGGAATACATGGTAAATGTATTTGTATGTAGTGTGTAATGATGAAATAGAAGTTATTGGAACAGTCATTTGAGTGTATATGTTTTACATGTGTATTTCTGAATTATGCTTATGATTCTTTTCCATGGGTAACATTTTTCCTTGCTTTGAATTAGAAATAATATGGTGTTGCAAGACTATATATATATATCCGTTTCTGTTCATAGTATCACTTGTTGGTGAATTCAACACGTGTTTGTGAATTCAACACTTGTTGGTGAATTCAACACTTGTTGGTGAATTCAACACTTGTTGGTGAATTCTGTGAATTCAACTCTTGTTGGTGAATTCAACACTTCACAGACACTAAAACATATTTCATTTGGTTGTCCGTTTGTGAGTTAAATGACCTTGTGAATAGCTTCTTACTAGTAGCTTTGTGAAGATAGGATCCAGTCTACTGTACCATACATACTCACCTATAAGACGATCATGTTTATAAGACGACCCCCCCCCAACTTTGGTCTTAGATCAGTGGTATTTTGCATAGACATAAGATGGGTTGAAATAAATGGAAACCACTCAGAAGTAAAGATCAAACAAATTAATTAAACACTGTAAATGATGTCAAATCATTAAAAAAATGCACTGATGCATAACAATAAATTTGCTAAAATGCTATAGATAAGTTCAGTTTACAGACAGAGCTGTGAATGTCTATGCATTTGTTACACCCTTTGAGTTATTTTAATATACGGCCATGAGTTGAAAACAAATTATTTAAAAATAATAATTTTATCACTCGTTTATAAGACAAAGCCACTTTGAGGCCATAATCTGGTGATAAAAATCCAGTCTTATAGGACAGGAAGCCACTTTGAGGCCATAATCTGGAGATCAAAATCCAGTCTTATAGGACAGGAAGCCACTTTGAGGCCATAATCTGGAGATCAAAATCCAGTCTTATAGGACAGGAAGCCACTTTGAGGCCATAATCTGGTGATAAAAATCCAGTCTTATAGGATGGGAAGCCACTTTGAGGCCATAATCTGGTGCTAAAAATCCTGTCTTATTGGACGGGAAGCCACTTTGAGGCCATAATCTGGTGCTAAAAATCCAGTATTATAGGTGAGAAATAACATTTTCACAATTACTGATTCAGTGTTGGGAAGATTTGAATATTCAAATAATTCTGTAGGTTAATTGGTTATGTTCTGGTAGTTCACAGTTTTAAGTCTCAGGTTTGAGCTGCCAACAAGGATTCATTTTTTCTCTATCACCAACAATCTATAGGTCAGTGTTTAGACTCGGAATATAAATTGTAAAATACTTGCTAAAACGGTTCTTAATTGTTACTAACAATGCTATTATAATTGACTCATTGATTTCAGATAAAAACAGGAATATGTTCGGTGGGAAAGGTAGTCGTTGTTCTGTTAACTATTAGGGCTGTGATTGTTTCAACACCTGTGAAATAAGTTATTTTGATTGCGCTGTTGTCGTTACAGTTTCATACCGTTTCATATAGTGCATAGCATAGCACCTTGCAATAGACTTCGTCATTACGGAATATATTTGTAAATTGTATGTACAATGAACACGATTGACATTCATCCGTTCATGAAAATAATCAAGTCATATTTCTGTTCAAAAACACCGAAATTGCATTGTATGCGAGTGTTTTTATGACAGTAATACAGTTCAAGCCTGTCTTAAGCAGCCAGTCAAGGGAATCATAGAAAGTAGCAGCTTAGCACAGATGGCTGCTTAATAGAGGTTAAATGTCTAATAAAACAACATATTGGGAACCTGGAAGCTGGCTGTGGGGTATTTAGAGGGAGGTATTTTGGGTTTAGCTCTAAAAATATTTATTTTGCAAACTTACGGTAATTGATCAAAGAGACAGTAAGCTGTACATATTGGTGACAATGGTGGACGAGATCTAAGTTATATAGGTCTGCCTGCCCGAAGGCACTCACCTGTTGAGGATTATATAAACATTTAGAAAGACATAAGGGTTAGGCACCCTGCCATTCCGCTCTACAAAAAAACCTAGTCAAAATTACAATTAAATATTCAAAATAACAGGTGAGTGGATTGACACTATTCCACATTCATTGCATCGCAAGTAACATAAGTCTACATCCATTATGTCAAAGTCGGTAATGTCGAATTCTCCGGTTATCTCAAAGTCGGATCAAGGTCCCGTATCATTTTACATATAACTGGATCTGTTTATATCAAATTTCGTTAAGTCAAACTTCGAGTATGTCGAAGTATTTTGTTCGGTCCAACGGAATTCGACATAACGGATGTAGACTGTATTAAATTTGACTTCTGGTATGAAAATAACGTATAGCTTAGTTTGTATGGACAGTTGTACATGATTAAATACTTGGTTAGTTAGTACATCACAGCCCTAATAGATATAGAGTTTTAAATGGCCAGAATACATTGTACACCCCACCCAAAGAGATTTGGATGAGCATAAGTTTCTGAAAGCATATGCCGCCGGTTAGATGTTTTGAAATATGATCGGCGATGTGGGCGTTTGGAGTATTCACAGAACTGAAGAATAAAATATTTACAACCATCTGTTTTATAAGCTAAAAACAGTATGCCCGGCAGTTTTGTTCGATATAGAATCGTATCGACATTTGACTAAGAATAATAGATAAAACGTTGCCTTCGTGCTTGGTTAACCATTAAAAATAATCCTTGTTTTGAAAGTTTTAATTGATTGCCAAAATTGTTAAATGATTACAGATATACGTGGATAGTAGAAATATTGTGTGATCTTAGGTCACTAAAACTTTAATTGCTGAAATCGTATGTGCTTTCAACAAATTTATGTCTACAAAAATGCCTGTGGGTGGGGTGTAGTGCACCAGGAAACCACAAGCCTACATCTTAATACTGTCAATATAACCATGATTATTTGTTTTATTATTTGTTTTATTATATGTTCATTGTTCCTAACAGGGAACTAGTAATATATATATGTGTGGTTATCTCTATATCCGAATTTTCAGCTTAAAATGCACCACAATCATAAAGAAAATGAATTAGCTGAAATTGTTTTAAACTCTCCTTGAAAAGGGCTTTTTTAGCCGAAAATTCGGATGTAGAGAGGACCACATATATATATTTGTATTACGTTAAGTTGTTTGCCTCTTTAACCACCCAATCCCCTATGAATGCCCCCTGCATGATTAATCCCCGCCATTGGAAACGGGGGTGATATTGCTTTTGGTTGTGTGTGTTTGTGCATGTGGACAGGATTAACTGTTGTTGATGGATTATGATGTGATTATGTGGATATATAGAGGGATGTTGTTGATGGATTATGATGTGATTATGTGGATATATAGAGGGATGTTGTTGATGGATTGTGATGTGATTATGTGGATATATAGAGGGATGTTGTTGATGGATTATGATGTGATTATGTGGATATATAGAGGGATGTTGTTGATGGATTGTGATGTGATTATGTGGATATATAGAGGGATGTTGTTGATGGATTATGATGTGATTATGTGGATATATAGAGGGATGTTGTTGATGGATTGTGATGTGATTATGTGGATATATAGAGGGATGTTGTTGATGGATTATGATGTGATTATGTGGATATATAGAGGGATGTTGTTGATGGATTGTGATGTGATTATGTGGATATATAGAGGGATGTTGTTGATGGATTATGATGTGATTATGTGGATATATAGAGGGATGTTGTTGATGGATTGTGATGTGATTATGTAAAAAAAAAAGGATATATAGAGGGATGTTGTTGATGGATTATGATGTGATTATGTGGATATATAGAGGGATGTTGTTGATGGATTGTGATTATGTGGATATATAGAGGGATGTTGTTGATGGATTGTGATTATGTGGATATATAGAGGGATGTTGTTGATGGATTATGATGTGATTATGTGGATATATAGAGGGATGTTGTTGATGGATTGTGATGTGATTATGTGGATATATAGAGGGATGTTGTTGATGGATTATGATGTGATTATGTGGATATATAGAGGGATGTTGTTGATGGATTGTGATGTGATTATGTGGATATATAGAGGGATGTTGTTGATGGATTATGATGTGATTATGTGGATATATAGAGGGATGTTGTTGATGGATTGTGATGTGATTATGTGGATATATAGAGGGATGTTGTTGATGGATTATGATGTGATTATGTGGATATATAGAGGGATGTTGTTGATGGATTGTGATGTGATTATGTGGATATATAGAGGGATGTTGTTGATGGATTATGATGTGATTATGTGGATATATAGAGGGATGTTGTTGATGGATTGTGATGTGATTATGTGGATATATAGAGGGATGTTGTTGATGGATTATGATGTGATTATGTGGATATATAGAGGGATGTTGTTGATGGATTGTGATTATGTGGATATATAGAGGGATGTTGTTGATGGATTGTGATTATGTGGATATATAGAGGGATGTTGTTGATGGATTGTGATTATGTGGATATATAGAGGGATGTTGTTGATGGATTATGATGTGATTATGTGGATATATAGAGGAATGTTGTTGATGGATTGTGATGTGATTATGTGGATATATAGAGGGATGTTGTTGATGGATTATGATGTGATTATGTGGATATATAGAGGGATGTTGTTGATGGATTGTGATTATGTGGATATATAGAGGGATGTTGTTGATGGATTGTGATGTGATTATGTGGATATATAGAGGGATGTTGTTGATGGATTATGATGTGATTATGTGGATATATAGAGGGATGTTGTTGATGGATTGTGATGTGATTATGTGGATATATAGAGGGATGTTGTTGATGGATTATGATGTGATTATGTGGATATATAGAGGGATGTTGTTGATGGATTGTGATGTGATTATGTGGATATATAGAGGGATGTTGTGATGGATTGTGATGTGATTATGTGGATATATAGAGGGATGTTGTTGATGGATTGTGATGTGACTAGTGGATATATAGAGGGATGTTGTTGATGGATTGTGATGTGATTATGTGGATATATAGAGGGATGTTGTTGATGGATTGTGATTATGTGGATATATAGAGGGATGTTGTTGATTGATTGTGATGTGATTATGTGGATATATAGAGGGATGTTGTTGATGGATTGTGATGTGATTATGTGGATATATAGAGGGATGTTGTTGATGGATTGTGATGTGATTATGTGGATATATAGAGGGATGTTGTTGATTGATTGTGATGTGATTATGTGGATATATAGAGGGATGTTGTTGATGGATTGTGATTATGTGGATATATAGAGGGATGTTGTTGATGGATTGTGATTATGTGGATATATAGAGGGATGTTGTTGATGGATTGTGATGTGATTATGTGGATATATAGAGGGATGTTGTTGATGGATTGTGATGTGATTATGTGGATATATAGAGGGCCTGGAGCAAGTGGTTCAATTTTGTGAGAAATCGGTCAAGGCCTGTTGTCAAGACGTGTACTGTCGTCATGGCGGTCAACAAAGTGTCCACTCCCATTAACAATATGTTAAATTAAGCATGGATGTGGAAGTCGTGATAGCGCTTCAGGTGCAAAAGGCCCCGAGTTCGCACCCAGCTGTAGCCGTTACAATTGTGACCCCTAGGCAAGGCATTTAAATTCAACATTGCCTATTCTCTCCCTCATGGCGATGGATTACGCCAGGAATGAGGTCTTGAGAGTGATTAATATAAGTTGTAGGAACTTGTTTCGCAATCGAGCTAAAGAAATTTGTATAAACTATATTAAGCATTTGTTTTTGTGTCAATAACTGTGTGCTATCTTCTAGTATTCATTTATAATTTAATGATCACCCATAATGTTCATTCGATGCCAATTTCAACTCCATTCTCAAGTGGAAAATTAATCTAATATAGATGGATTTTTCACAGTACTAAGGGTATATTTGATTGTTTCAGTGAATGATCGAATTATATTTCACAGAATGAACATTGAAAGCATTATTATGATGAGGGAGTGGTACTAGGCACCATGCAGCGGCTAGGTACCACACGCGCAAAGCAGTGAGAAATCAAATGTGTTATTCTGAAACTGAAACTGTTTAATTTGATAAAACGCCTAATTTTACACATAGTATATTCACTGGCGTTGTACAAGAGAAGTAAAATACATATATAGACATGTACTTACATAAAAACCTGAACAAAATTCTCGTTATTTACAAAAAGACATTGGTCTAAAAATAATTATGTTACCACACAATAACACATATTTGATCAATCATTATTATAAGCATAATTTTTGGTAAATTATATCATTGTTTCTAAAACCTTTTTTAACACTACACTAATTCTACAACTATCATGTTCAGTCTGTTAATACATGACTGTTTTAAAACCATGAATAAAACTTTCTGAAGAACAATGTTTTAAGGTGTTTCTTAAACGTTTCTACAGAATCCAAGTTTCTCAAATCTACGGGTAAAGTGTTCCATAGCTGTGGCCCTACTGTTTTGAAGCTCCTGTCACCAAATGTTTTTTGTTTGTTATACGGTACACTATTCTAGTGCTTTCAACCAGTAGAATAATACATTTTATTTCTCTGATAAATTTCTGTATTTCATTGGAAGGCATACAATAAATATATTTACTTCCACCATCAAAATTAAAGCGTATGTATTAGCTCAGTGGTTAGCATGCTCGCTTCTCACCAATGCAACCCGGGTTCGATCCTCGAACCAGAAACTATGTGAGATGGTACAGTGATCGCCAGATGGGACAGGAATGTTTTCTCCGGGTACTCTGGTGTCCTCCCACACGAATGACCACATTTATGCTTCATCCGCGCCAACGAGAGTGATTAATATAAGTTGTTAATGCTTATTTCGCAATTGTTGTAAAATAAATAAAGTTTAAGCTAAAGCATATGGTGTTGTTAGAAGGGGCGGCTTGTGCAGCCTACCTGTGAAGAAAGACCAGCATTTGGAGAAAGTTGGATGGCATGTTGTTCAAATATCAATTCTATATAGACAATATATAGATCTGTATGGGCTGTCTTTTTTCCCATTTCCCATATTGGTCTTTGATTTTTGAGGCATGTTTCACCGTAATAATAATAGATACATTATAATATATGGCATTACATGGTTTATTGGTCAATGCTGTATTTTGTAATGGAATTTAACACTATTATATGCACCACCCCGTTTTTCTGAATTTCCAAACTCGATGGGCAGTGAAAGAGGTGAATACGATAATTTTGTCACGGCATGTATTTTCATATTTGGTAACATTTTTCAAAAAACATACGCACTCAATTTTCTTAGATTGACCCGTTACTCCATAACAGAGAAAGTCAATTACCCATGATATCCATGCTGCTGTTAAGCAATAGGCGCATTATACTATATACTCAATTTAGGCTGTCAGATTAGCGCAGTGTTAGCGAGCTCGCTTCTCACGAATGCAACCCAGGTTCGATCCTCGGACAGGGAAGTATGTGAGATGGTACGATGGTTGCCAAATCGGACAGCTGTGTTTTCTCCGGGTACTCCAGTTTCCTCCCACAGGAATAACCGCATTTACGCTTTCATCCGTGCCAACGAGAGTGATTACTATAAGTTGTTAAAACTTGCTTCGCAATCATTGTAAAATAAATAACGTTTAAACATACTTAATAATCCAGACCTATGAAAATAGGTAACAGGTCTGCCTCTGTTGTCGTGTTGTTACGGTCGCTGATTATCATCATTAATGGTCACGGGTTCGAGCCCCACTCAGACAGTGTCTGTTTATATGAAAAAGTTGGCAGTTTGTTACAGAGGTTGTGCACCAAGTACTTGTACCACTGGAATGGTGTTGTTAGGTAAACTGCGAGTCTCCCATATAAATAACTTTAAAGAAAATAGAAAAAAACAGTGTGGATCTGTGACTATATGTGGGAAGTGATGAACGTAATGTACCCTATGTATATGGAGTAATGGGTTAACGATGTTTATGATGTAACATAGTGATATTTATGTAGTATCACCACGCTTGAACTAATGCTTTAGAGACCTACTGTATTTGTGGGGAGCAATAATACAGGCTATGAACAAAATCTAATATAGAGAGAAATTTTGTCTCACCATAATATAATAATTATGATTTTAAAATATAAAAAAACAACAGAAGAATTGTTTTTAAATGCTCACATCCTTCAATTATATTGTTTATGTATACAGGCACCTGGCTGGCTAGGCATTAACCCATTCAACCCCAAGTAACTGACATGGGCTGGTGCGTGATATTTTCAGACCAATAAATTAATAAGAAAATTACCTTTGGACCAGTTCATTTATCAAAATGGGTAATTTTATCTAAAAATAGTAATAATTATTACTGGCAAAAAAGTGCAGATCCTGATGAGACGGCTCGTCACGAGCCGGATCATCTGGATCTACACTTTTCATAAGCCTATTTAGAGGCCTGTGGGGTTGAAAGGGTTAATATGGATTACGCACCATTCTACCCCCCCCCCGAAAATATTTGTTTGGCTATAATATTATGTTCCTGGGTGACTGTTGATGTGTATTTTCAAATATATAGATGAACCTACACAAGGCATATATATAGTACACAAAATATTCACAAACATTCGCAAAATATTCTTCCAACATTGACCATCACTCGCTGAAAACCTACACACGAAATAGAAGGGCTTGTCGTCGCTCCTTTCTTCTTGCAAAGACATGTATCGCTAAGTCAGTGTTTCTGCCGAAATCCCTGTATGATCATCAAGCCGGTTAATTTACCAGTGATCATGGTTGAATGGAGGTATGTCCTTACCCTTCTCGTTGTACTGAATGAACGTTCCATGGTGGCGATCAAAACTGGCCGCACATTAACGCACAGTGTGTTTATTTCGTTCTGTATTTCGGCCGGAGTGTATTTTGTACTCATGTCACCGTTTTCCAAAATGATTACGGGGTACCGAATTCTGTTTAGCCTGGTGTTCTGTATCCTCATGACCACGTAGAGCTAGATTCTGTTTACCACATAGGATAATTGCATCATTTATGCCTACTTCCACAGTACGGTATTTACAAGATTCACTTAAACTTTGATTTAGGTCGATTGTAAAAACAGGATATGTCTATAATATCCTTCTTGTTGTGAGGATATAAGTTTATAAGTTCATGTGCCGGTGTGAAATTTGCTTAGATATGGAGTTTGAAAATGAGAGCCACATATAGTTGACACATTATTAGTAATGTTATTAACCCTTTCAACACCACATATCTCTAAGTAGGTTTACAAAAAGTGTAGATCCAGATGACCTGTCTCATCAGGATCTGCACTTTTTGCCAGTAATAATTACTATTTTTAGACAAAATTACCAATTTTGATCATGAACTGTGAGATGGTACGGTGGTTGCCAGATCAGACAGGTGGGTTTTTCTCCAGGTACTCCGGTTTCCTCCCACACGAATGATCACATTTATGCTTTCATCAGCGCCAACGAGAGTGATTAATATAAGTTGTTAGAACTTGCTTCGCAATCATTGTAAAATAAATAAGCTTAAACCTTTTACTGAACTGGTCCAAATGTAATTTTCTTATTAATTTATTTGTCTAAACATATCATGCAACAATCCATGTCAGTTACTTAGTGTTGAATGGGTTAATTGGCCTTGAATCATGTGTTATGACAATGTATATTTATTTTAAACCAGGTGATGCCTAGCACAATACCTAATGATGATCCGGAAGATGAGATATTTGTACGCTCAAAGTCACGCAGAAAACAAACAAAGAGAAAAAAGCTGTTCAAAGTTCAGATGTTCAGTAATGTTAGAACAAACAGCATCGGCGTGCTTGATGCCTTCTACTTCTTCTATACCGCACCTGTGTCCGTCTTCATTGTGAACACAGTAAGAAATCCTTTACACCGCACCCATGTCTGTCCTCATTGTCAACAGAATAAAAGCTCTCATACACCGCACCGTGTCCATCTTCATAGTGAACACAGTACAAGCTCTCATACACCGCAACGGGTCCATCTTCATAGTAAACACAGTACAAGCTCTCATACACCGCAACGGGTCCATCTTCATAGTGAACACAGTAAAGGCTCTCATACACCGCAACGTGTCCATCTTCATAGTGAACACAGTACAAGCTCTCATACACCGCAACATGTCCATCTTCATAGTGAACACAGTAAAAGCTCTCATACACCTCAACGGGTCCATCTTCATAGTGAACACAGTAAAAGCTCTCATACACCGCAACGTGTCCATCTTCATAGTGAACACAGTAAAAGCTCTCATACACCGCAACGTGTCCGTCTTCATAGTGAACACAGTAAAAGCTCTCATACACCTCAACGGGTCCATCTTCATAGTGAACACAGTAAAAGCTCTCATACACCGCAACGTGTCCATCTTCATAGTGAACACAGTAAAAGCTCTCATACACCTCAACGGGTCCATCTTCATAGTGAACACAGTACAAGCTCTCATACACCGCAACGTGTCCATCTTCATAGTGAACACAGTAAAAGCTCTCATACACCTCAACGGGTCCATCTTCATAGTGAACACAGTACAAGCTCTCATACACCGCAACGTGTCCATCTTCATAGTGAACACAGTAAAAGCTCTCATACACCGCAACGTGTCCATCTTCATAGTGAACACAGTAAAAGCTCTCATACACCTCAACGTGTCCATCTTCATAGTGAACACAGTAAAAGCTCTCATACACCTCAACGGGTCCATCTTCATAGTGAACACAGTACAAGCTCTCATACACCGTACAAGTGTCCATCTTCATAGTGAACACAGTAAAAGCTCTCATACACCGCAACGTGTCCATCTTCATAGTGAACACAGTACAAGCTCTCATACACCGCAACGTGTCCATCTTCATAGTGAACACAGTAAAAGCTCTCATACACCGCAACGTGTCCATCTTCATAGTGAACACAGTAAAAGCTCTCATACACCGCAACGTGTCCATCTTCATAGTGAACACAGTAAAAGCTCTCATACACCGCAACGTGTCCATCTTCATAGTGAACACAGTACAAGCTCTCATACACCGCAACGTGTCCATCTTCATAGTGAACACAGTAAAAGCTCTCATACACCGCAACGTGTCCATCTTCATAGTGAACACAGTAAAAGCTCTCATACACCGCAACGTGTCCATCTTCATAGTGAACACAGTAAAAGCTCTCATACACCGCAACGTGTCCATCTTCATAGTGAACACAGTAAAAGCTCTCATACACCGCAACGTGTCCATCTTCATAGTGAACACAGTAAAAGCTCTCATACACCGCAACGTGTCCATCTTCATAGTGAACACAGTAAAAGCTCTCATACACCGCAACGTGTCCATCTTCATAGTGAACACAGTAAAAGCTCTCATACACCGCAACGTGTCCATCTTCATAGTGAACACAGTAAAAGCTCTCATACACCGCAACGTGTCCATCTTCATAGTGAACACAGTAAAAGCTCTCATACACCTCAACGGGTCCATCTTCATAGTGAACACAGTAAAAGCTCTCATACACCGCAACGTGTCCATCTTCATAGTGAACACAGTAAAAGCTCTCATACACCGCAACGTGTCCATCTTCATAGTGAACACAGTAAAAGCTCTCATACACCTCAACGGGTCCATCTTCATAGTGAACACAGTAAAAGCTCTCATACACCTCAACGTGTCCATCTTCATAGTGAACACAGTACAAGCTCTCATACACCGCAACGTGTCCATCTTCATAGTGAACACAGTAAAAGCTCTCATACACCGCAACGTGTCCATCTTCATAGTGAACACAGTAAAAGCTCTCATACACCGCAACGTGTCCATCTTCATAGTGAACACAGTAAAAGCTCTCATACACCGCAACGTGTCTCTTCATAGTGAACACAGTAAAAGCTCTCATACACCGCAACGTGTCCATCTTCATAGTGAACACAGTAAAAGCTCTCATACACCGCAACGTGTCCATCTTCATAGTGAACACAGTAAAAGCTCTCATACACCTCAACGGGTCCATCTTCATAGTGAACACAGTAAAAGCTCTCATACACCGCAACGTGTCCATCTTCATAGTGAACACAGTAAAAGCTCTCATACACCGCAACGTGTCCATCTTCATAGTGAACACAGTAAAAGCTCTCATACACCTCAACGGGTCCATCTTCATAGTGAACACAGTAAAAGCTCTCATACACCGCAACGTGTCCATCTTCATAGTGAACACAGTAAAAGCTCTCATACACCTCAATGGGTCCATCTTCATAGTGAACACAGTAAAAGCTCTCATACACCGCAACGTGTCCATCTTCATAGTGAACACAGTAAAAGCTCTCATACACCGCAACATGTCCATCTTCATAGTGAACACAGTAAAAGTTCTCATACACCTCAACGGGTCCATCTTCATAGTGAACACAGTAAAAGCTCTCATACACCGCAACGTGTCTGTCTTCATAGTGAACACAGTAAAAGCTCTCATACACCTCAACGGGTCCATCTTCATAGTGAACACAGTAAAAGCTCTCATACACCTCAACGTGTCCATCTTCATAGTGAACACAGTACAAGCTCTCATACACCGCAACGTGTCCATCTTCATAGTGAACACAGTAAAAGCTCTCATACACCTCAACGGGTCCATCTTCGTAGTGAACACAGTACAAGCTCTCATACACCGCACAAGTGTCCATCTTCATAGTGAACACAGTACAAGCTCTCATACACCGCACAAGTGTCCATCTTCATAGTGAACACAGTAAAAGCTCTCATACACCTCAACGTGTCCATCTTCATAGTGAACACAGTAAAAGCTCTCATACACCGCAACGTGTCCATCTTCATAGTGAACACAGTACAAGCTCTCATACATCGCAACGGGTCCATCTTCATAGTGAACACAGTACAAGCTCTCATACACCGCAACGGGTCCATCTTCATAGTGAACACAGTAAAAGCTCTCATACACCTCAACGGGTCCATCTTCATAGTGAACACAGTACAAGCTCTCATACACCGCACAAGTGTCCATCTTCATAGTGAACACAGTACAAGCTCTCATACACCGCACAAGTGTCCATCTTCATAGTGAACACAGTAAAAGCTCTCATACACCTCAACGTGTCCATCTTCATAGTGAACACAGTAAAAGCTCTCATACACCTCAACGTGTCCATCTTCATAGTGAACACAGTAAAAGCTCTCATACACCTCAACGTGTCCATCTTCATAGTGAACACAGTACAAGCTCTCATACACCGCAACGGGTCCATCTTCATAGTGAACACAGTACAAGCTCTCATACACCGCAACGGGTCCATCTTCATAGTGAACACAGTAAAAGCTCTCATACACCTCAACGGGTCCATCTTCATAGTGAACACAGTACAAGCTCTCATACACCGCACAAGTGTCCATCTTCATAGTGAACACAGTACAAGCTCTCATACACTGCACAAGTGTCCATCTTCATAGTGAACACAGTAAAAGCTCTCATACACCTCAACGTGTCCATCTTCATAGTGAACACAGTAAAAGCTCTCATACACCTCAACGTGTCCATCTTCATAGTGAACACAGTAAAAGCTCTCATACACCGCAACGTGTCCATCTTCATAGTGAACACAGTACAAGCTCTCATACATCGCAACGTGTCCATCTTCATAGTGAACACAGTACAAGCTCTCATACACCGCAACGGGTCTATCTTCATAGTGAACACAGTACAAGCTCTCATACACCGCAACGGGTCCATCTTCATAGTGAACACAGTACAAGCTCTCATACACCGCAACGGGTCCATCTTCATAGTGAACACAGTACAAGCTCTCATACACCGCAACGGGTCCATCTTCATAGTGAACACAGTAAAAGCTCTCATACATCGCAACGTGTCCATCTTCATAGTAGTTACAGTAAGAATAAGTACAATATATTGATGGGAAAACCAGACCGTACAGATTCATCCTCGGTACTAAATAAATATGATACAGAAATATTTGTTTTGTTTCATCCAGATTTCCTATCTTGTTTTCCTTGGCTTGTTCACGTTCTTTGTTCTCACCGACCTTCACCCGGATAAGGCATCGAAGGCAGAGTACGCTGTATGGGGATGGACTATCACTATGCTGATAGAAGAGGTTCGGCAGGTACGTAGCCATAGTGATGCGTTTACATTCACATGAAATATCACCCTCGTGAGAGGGACTGTCCCGGAGAGTGTTATTAAAATATCATTAAAATGAGCAATGGTTTCACATATGTACATAAAATCACCATCGAGAACTCTCGACTTTTCCATCTTTCTTCTATAGAAATATTCTTATGAAAATAGTACTAACATATCTTATTTCACATTGATTGCGCAATAAGTTCCAACAACTTATATTATTGTCCATACTCGCCTATAATGCGATCTCGCATATAACACGACCACCCACCCCCTACTTTGGTCGTGAAATCTGTTGGTTTAGCATGCACTCTTACATAAGACAGTTTGATAAAATGGACACCAGACCAAGTATAAATTGTATGTTTGTCCAGTGCAGGTTGAAGAAATGTTTCACTGTCAGAGTGCTTTCTTTTCTAGAATGTAATTATGGATACATGTACACATTTTAAAAAAGTAAATATTGTTTTAGCACTCGCTTGTAAGATGGGATGCCACTTTGAGGTAGAAACCTTGTGTTATACGCGAGTATGTATGGTACTCATTCTGGAGAAGGGAAGGACAATAAATAAGTTTAATCCATTCTTGGAGATAATGGTCAAACTACTGAACAGTTAGTCAATGCATGTATTTAAAGACTTCATATCGCCAATTCCGTAATATTTTCACGAATTTCCTCTACAATTATTAGTACAACTTTAGGTTTTAAAATTATTTGCAGGACAATTATGTAATAGTTATAGTACAACGACGTTATCGAGAACCATTTGTTGGGTTCCAATGAGCTAAATATTTATACAGGTCGCTCGTTCTTTGTCCTACATCTGTCATCCTCTCTAAATTATAAATAATTTGCTTTCAACGACTTCTTCTATATCCATTGCCTATCTCTTAACTCTATAGGGTTAACTACTTCAAGGTAGAGTGAATAACACTAGCGGCGGTATATACATGTATGTACGGCACAACTAAGCGAAAAACTTTAATGTTTTGTTGATAAACTAATTTTACGATACAGTCTATTTATATCCTTCGACATTTAGCGTCAGAATTTCAGTTTTGGCGTCGGAATTTCAGTTTGGCGTCGGAATTCCAGTTTGGCATCGGAATTCCAGTTTGGAATGAAAAAGAGTAATAGATTTACCGGCAAACCGTTTGCCTTTGTTGGCATTTCGTCACCTTAATTCCACAACATTCAACTGGCTTTTGAGTAGTATTGAGATAATTGCCATTTAATTGTCGTAAATTAAGCGAAACAAAGGCATATAGAGCATTGTGGACACTGGAATTCTCCTCCTTCTGGACGTTCCACAATCAAACAACTTACACCAGCACGAAGAGCACGTCGTGATGAAGAATACGCTACCAAAACCTCATATTATTAAACAAATGAAGGTTGTGGACCTAGCAGATGATTTCACTACTTCAGCCCAGCACATCTAGTGAAACATTCTTGACTTCATTAGAGATCTTATCATCTTCTATTCATATTAAATCTTGAACTGCTGCGGACAGTTGACTTTCAATGTGACTGTGTCATCTAGCTTGAAGGGTCATAGACATCTGTTTTTCAATGCCATTTTTGGAGCACATGTTGTTATGTTTACCGTATATAATTATCATATTAAATTTTGTTATAAAATGTATATTTTACTTATTTATATTTTGTTGTTTCGCAATCATAAAATGGAAGTCATGATAGCGCAGTGGTAGCACGTTCGCTTCAGGTGCAAAAGGTCCGAAGTTCGAGCCCCGCTGGAGCTGTTACGATTGTGCCCTTAGGCAAGGCATTTAAATTCCACATTCGTTTAAATATAATCTCTTCTCTCTCCCTCGTGGCGATGGATTTCATCCGGAATGAGATCTCGAGAGTGATTAATATAAGTTGTAAGAACTTGTTTCACAATCGAGCTAAAATAAATTTGTATAAACTAATCGTAAAATAAAATAATTCAAATCTATAATTTTAAATATATTTCAGGTACTGTCCAATGACAAACGTTCACTAGTGTATAAACTACGAGGCTGGTTTGGTTCGATGTGGAATCGATTTGACCTGGCAATGTACTTGATATTTACTGTATCTGTGATACTTAGATTTACCCTACCCAGTAGCAGGTTTACGTATGCTAGAATGTTCTACAGGTAGGTCTTTATTGATTTATAGGTTTGTTGGTTTCTTTTTTAATGTCGCACCAACACATTAGGTCATATTGCGACTGTGCAACTGTTATTTGTGGAGGACAACCCTGGATGCCCCTCCGAGCATTATCTCAGACAAGGACAGGCACTCGGGTAGAACGGACAACCAACCTTTCACAAGCCAGCTGATAGCTTCCTCACATGAAAGAATTTGAAACGCCTGTTGGATTCGTACCGACAGTAGTGAGAGGCAAGTGATTTGAAGTCATCGGCCTTACCCACTCGGGCCATAGAGGCTTCTATATTAGAGAGGTAGATATTTTATATGTGTTTGTGCAACATTGCAGGAGGCATATCCTCCAGTGATGTATTATTTTATGTTCATTCAAGTGCTCAATCTTCTTTGTATTTCAGTATTACGGTTGCCATGTACTACTTGGGGTTTATGCAAGTGTTCTTTGTATTTCAGTATTACGGTTGCCATGTACTATTTGAGGTTTATGCAAGTGTTCTTTGTAGAGAAGAATATTGGACCTAAAGTCATCATGATCACAAACATGGTAAGCCGTAGTATTTCATTAACTTTGCTGGGAAATAGACTCCTTGGAGGAACATGGTAAGCCGTAGTATTTCATTATTAACTTTGCTGGGAAATAGACTCCTTGCAGGAACATGGAGATGCCCTTGAAGCACAATGAAACTTACACATACCAATATTATTGTCAGGTCACCACAGGCAGCCAACGTACGTTCTATCTCTGCACAAACTGCAACATTTGCATTTGGTTCCAGCACAGACAGCCAAAGTTACGGTACACGTAGTTTCTAGGTTGGAGTCCAAAATTGGATTCAATTCCAGCACAGACTGTCAAGAATTCCCTTTCTAGCACGGGAAGCCAAAACTACACTTGGTTGCGGAAGGTAACAGACCCGTAGCCTGCACCAAGTCCGAGCAGTAGATGGTAGACTTTGGCAATCAATCCAAGCCAGAAGTGGCAGAAAGAGCTTTGTAATTCCCTCAAAAATGCCAGATAAATTTATGAAAGACATTTTACCCATATTGATTAGTGAATAAAAATATTAAAGTATATTCTTTATATAATTATGTATGTACATGCAACTTCCAGCTCTATGTTAGATTCAGGCAAGTGACCCAGGACCATCATACCCCTCTGGTTTGACTTCTATATAACATTCCCTGTTCAAAAAGAGACAATACATTGTATGCGAGGGTCCTGTTTTCTATGCCAGCAATTTTAATAAAACCTGCTAAAAGTGATGTATGCTCATAGAGTTCATTGCTATTTTGTCAATTGCCAATATAGCTTCTTAGAAGTTCATGTACATTTGTACATTATAAATGCTACAAAGGATGGATTTCAGTCCGCCTCCGTGGTCGAGTGGTTACGGTCGCTGACTTGTATACCACTGTAACCTATCATCACTGATGGTCACGGGTTCGAGCCCCGCTCAGACCGTGTCTCATTTATATGAAAAAGTTGGCAGTTTCTTACGGAGGTTGGTGCACCCAAGTACTGGTTAACCGCTGGAGCCTGCCCAGGAAAGGTGTTGTTAGGTAAACTGCCCGCCGACGATATAGCCCAAAATGGTGCTGATGCAGGCGTAAAACCCGAAATATAACATAACATAAAGGATGGATTTCATAACTGCAAACTTTAGTAATACTTGTAATGAGTGCAATTGTGTGATAGCAACTGCGATTTGCAACAGACAGTTTGAGCAGGAATATGACTGGTCCTTACTGTGCTGGAAACGAGTATATTCGTTTTTGCAAACAGCATAGAGCCCGACCAGATGGTGCAGAACGTGCACAGAATGTGCCATCTGATCAGGCTCTGTGCTATTTGCTGTTCAGATAGTGGAGTCAAACCACTTTGCAGAACAGCAAACAACATAGATCTCGATCAGCCGCGTCGTTGTGCTGTGGCTGATCTGGATCTATGTTGTTTGCACATTCCTTCCAGTTTATGCAGCATTTTAAGGGTTTAAGCTTTCTCGTGCGTTTGTTTCAGGTGATTGACCTCATGTTTTTCCTCGGCATATTCCTGGTTTTCCTGCTCAGTTTTGGGGTCATGTATCAGACCAACCTGTTCCCTAACTCTCCACCCAGCTGGCATCTACTCAAGAGTGTGCTGTATATACCGTACTGGCAGATGTACGGGGAGCTGTTCCTCGAAGATTTGGATGGTATATTTGTAATTATTTTAGAACCACAGTTGCTTGAAACTTTTGACCCTATTTAATTATCGTATAAAGACGGGGGAAATTCTGTATAACCTTACAAAAATGCTATGTAGAATATATCAATTAATATGTCAAATTGTGATGTTTTAGGCAGTCTGTGGTAGATCCAAGTACATTTGTGTTGTACAAACGATGTGTGAAAGTATAAATTATGAAATTATGAAGTGGATCAGTAACCCAATGGTTAACACACTGAGCTTGTAAGTTAGGGGTCAGAGGTTCGATACCACACTATTCCATACTAATATCAGAGCTCATTCGCCCCCTAAAAAAGTGCTGTTTTTTTTTTTTACAATTTTCAGACAAATAAGGTCCAGTAAGATACACTGGGCTTTACAATAAAGTACTCGTATTCAAATATTGTATTTTGTGGTCATATTGTGTATTTTAACTAGGGATGGCAACGAATGGTGATTGTGATATTCGAATATTCGGATGATCTTCCGAACGAATATTGGCAAATTTCCACTTTACTCTTGCATCGCTGACAGGTAACACCGTTCTATTGAAAGTGGTGGCATGTTAGAATTATGTAAACGTGAAGTCTACTGTCGGCGTTTTAAATATGCGGCTTGTGTTGATTGATAAAGTTTATTGGGCGTTTGAACAAACGATGTCATCACAATTTGAGGTTGACGTGCCCGCACTATTAGGGTGCTTACTGCTTAGATGATTCCTTAGATTAGAGGTAGTCCCTAAGTATGCACACACTCCATTACATAGCGTACATTTGGCACTTTTCTTATGCTGAGAACGAGTGAAATATTTCCAAACATGGGATGGCATAGGCGGCATTTTGAATTAACTGAATAGTAGTATAACGGTATTAAAATATTGGAAGCATTAGTGACCAATACATTACAATCGGAAGTTAAATAGAAGTCTTATTGCTCAATTATTGCACTCAATATTGAGCAGATACCTGTGTCTTTACAAACTGAAATTTATGTCGGGTAACGTCGTTTGAAGCTTGCCGACAGTAATAGGTTTAATAAACATTAATTACATGTTGCCATCAAACATTCCGACCAGGGACAGTCATGTTTTAGTGTGAATCATTAAACTCTTTGTATGTTTTCAAGGGCTACAGTTAGTACCTGTAAAACAAATGCTTCTCGGTTTGTGTCCCGTCATATAGACTGCATTAATCAATTAGTGACCCCTGTAAGGTGTGAACAACATGTCACCACCCTCCTTTGTTATTTGGAGCCAAATCGCAATGACATTTCGCACCTTCGGGGACACATTGGGTTATTCTTTGTTTTCGAAACTTAATTGATTGAAATTTAAACAAACATATATATCCTTTTAAGTTATGATTTAACTGCAATTTATTAAAATTTCATTTGAATTTTTTTTTAATATTCGAATATGGTTTTAATATTCGAATATTCGAACGTTCGAACGAATATTCGAACATTCGTTGCCATCCCTAATTTTAACCCAATATGTTGAAATGTATTAAATAATACCATTAGATGACGCAATCGCACGCTTTCTCAGTTCTCCCAAAAATTTGGGTCTAGCTTGTGCCTGCTAATATGACTCCTATCGTAGTATGGATGAGATTTTAAACCAAGGTCTCATGTCAGTGATTTACACTGTGTACGTAAAAGAACAAGAGGAGACTCTGGAATAGGTCTCTGTCTGTATCATTGCACTAGCCTCCAGAATCTAAAATGACTAAAGTCAAATCTGTTGTTAGTGGTCACTTCCATTAAGCAGCCAACCTGTATTAAGCAGCCAGTTTCCTGATTCCCAATATGTTGTTTTCTTATACATTTTGATCTCTATTAAGCAGCCACTTGGCGCTAAGTAGCCACTTTCTGTGATTCCCTTGGCTGGCTGCTTAAGACAGGTTTGATTGCATGTGTTTTGCTTTAAACTTATTGAACCATCATCCCATCACAGGTGAACATCCGTCTGGTTGTACGAGTGATGAGAATATCTGGCGCCCGGCTGGTGGTGTAGACAGATGCCCGGAACCCAATGCCCTGGTTCCCCTACTGGGTGCGTTGTACCTGGTGCTGACAAATGTTCTACTTGTCAATCTCCTCATTGCCATGTTCAGGTCAGTTTAATTTAATCATATTGTATTGAATTCATCATGATATAACATACAACACATGGATAGAAAAATATAATAATACAAATGGTTTGGGCGACAAGTTTTAACAACATTATAAAACAAGCCTGCACCAGATCTGTTCAGTTCAGTATAAAATCACAGCTTCTTGGTTTCCTATCTTTCATAAGAGGGTATAATATATTGGCCGATACTCCTCATCATGTCTGTACATCCACATTTCATCATGTCTGTACATCCACATTTCATCATGTTTGTATGTCTACATTTCATCATGTCTGTACATCCACATTTCATCATGTTTGTATGTCCACATTTCATCATGTTTGTACGTCCACATTTCATCATTTCTGTACATCCACATTCCATCATGTCTATTTATCCACATTTCATCATGTCTGTACATCCACATTTCATCACGTCTGTACATCCACATTTCATCATGTCTGTACATCCACATTTCATCATGTCTGTTTATCCACATTTCATCATGTCTGTACATCCACATTTCATCATGTCTGTACATCCACATTTCATCATGTCTGTACATCCACATTTCATCATGTCTGTACATCCACATTTCATCATGTCTGTACATCCACATTTCATCATGTCTGTACGTCCACATTTCATCACGTTTGTACGTCCACATTTCATCATATCTGTACAGCCACATTTCATCATGTCTGTACATCCACATTTCATCATGTCTGTACATCCACATTTCATCATGTCTGTACATCCACATTTCATCATGTCTGTACATCCACATTTCATCATATCTGTACATCCACATTTCATCATGTCTGTACGTCCACATTTCATCATGTCTGTACGTCCACATTTCATCATGTCTGTACATCCACATTTCATCATGTCTGTACATCCACATTCCATCATGTCTGTACATCCACATTTCATCATGTCTGTTTATCCACATTTCATCATGTCTGTACATCCACATTTCATCATGTCTGTTTATCCACATTTCATCATGTCTGTTTATCCACATTTCATCATGTCTGTACATCCACATTTCATCATGTTTGTACGTCAACATTTCATCATGTTTGTACGTCCACATTTCATCATGTCTGTACATCCACATTTCATCATATCTGTACATCCACATTTCATCATGTCTGTACATCCACATTTCATCATGTCTGTACATCCACATTTCATCATATATGTACATCCACATTTCATCATATCTGTACATCCACATTTCATCATATCTGTACATCCACATTTCATCCACATTTCATCATGTCTGTACATCCACATTACATCCACATTTCATCATGTCTGTACATCCACATTTCATCCACATTTCATCATGTCTGTACATCCACATTACATCCACATTTCATCATGTCTGTACATCCACATTTCATCATGTCTGTACATCCACATTTCATCATGTCTGTACATCCACATTTCATCATGTCTGTACGTCCACATTTCATCATGTCTGTACATCCACATTTCATCATATCTGTACATCCACATTTCATCATATCTGTACATCCACATTTCATCCACATTTCATCATGTCTGTACATCCACATTACATCCACATTTCATCATGTCTGTACATCCACATTTCATCCACATTCCATCATGTATGTACATCCACATTTCATCATATCTGTACATCCACATTTCATCATGTCTGTTTATCCACATTTCATCATATCTGTTTATCCACATTTCATCATGTCTGTTTATCCACATTTCATCATGTCTGTTTATCCACATTTCATCATATCTGTACATCCACATTTCATCATGTCTGTTTATCCACATTTCATCATGTCTGTACATCCACATTTCATCATGTCTGTTTATCCACATTTCATCATGTCTGTACATCCACCTTTCATCATGTCTGTACATCCACATTTCATCATATCTGTACATCCACATTTCATCATGTCTGTACATCCACATTTCATCATGTCTGTACATCCACATTTCATCCACATTTCATCATGTCTGTTTATCCACATTTCATCATGTCTGTTTATCCACATTTCATCATGTCTGTACAGCCACATTTCATCATGTCTGTACATCCACATTTCATCCACATTTCATCATGTCTGTTTATCCACATTTCATCATGTCTGTTTATCCACATTTCATCATGTCTGTACAGCCACATTTCATCATGTCTGTTCATCCACATTTTCCTTTTTTCTCTCTTTATTTCCCAATTTATTTCCATATCAACCTACATAAACTAATACAAATTTGAAACATGTATGCAATATTACATCAATTGAAATTGCATAGGCATACAACATCAAACACATGACACTTATATTATAGCTTAATGTATCCTCAAGTGAAACTCGGCTGTCCGATTAGCGCAGTGGTTAGCACGCTCGCTTCTCACCAATGCAATACGGGTTCGATCCTCGGACCGGGAAGTATATGAGATGGTACGGTGGTCGCCAGATCGGATAGGTGGGTTTTCTCCGGGTACTTCGGTTTCCTCCCACACGAAAGACCTCATATACGCTTTCATCCGCGCCAACGACAGTGATTAATATAAGTTGTTAAAACTTGCTTCGCAATCGTTTTTAAATAAAGATTAATATTAGCTACAGGTGCGAAAGACCCGGAAATCTAGCCATGTTGCCTCTTCTCTCTCATCAGGAATGAGGTCTCGAGAGTGATTAATATAAGTTGTAAGAACTTGTATCACAATCGTGCTAAAATAATTTTGTATAAATTAATATTATCTACAGTAAGGTAGAAATTGGCTGAAAGTAACATTTGCTCTCGTGTCCTTACATTTGTTGTCCATGGAGGAATTTTAAAATAAATTGGTATACATAATAGGATTATTTTCTGTTATCCAGACAGTTCATGGCACCACTGCGTGAAGTCCTTGTCAATATATAATGTAGCTAAACTCCAGTTTGCTTTGAGATTCAAACCTGTTAAAAAGGTTTTTGAACATAAGAAGAACTGTGACCTTAGGCCATTTACCAGGTGTCACATTGACCTGAAAAATTGATAGAAAGGGGCCTCCGTTCGTGGCTGAGTGGTTACGGTTGTTGACTTCAAATCATTTGCCCCTCGCTGCTGCTGGTTCGAATCTCACTGGCGGGTGTAGAATTATGTCTGCTGCTGGTTCGAATCTCACTGGCGGGTGTAGAATTATGTCTGCTGCTGGTTCGAATCTCACTGGCGGGTGTGGAATTATGTCGTATGAAGAAGCTATCTAGCTGGCGTACAGAAGGTCAGTGGTTGTGCCTGTGCATGCGTGAACAACTGCTCGGATGGGTGCCTGGGGTCTTCCTCCACCAATAATAGCTGGAAAAGTCGCCATATGACCTATGCTGTTGGTGAAAAACATTATACCCAAAAACAAACAAATTGGCAGAAAAAATCCCCCCCCCCCAATATGTATTCTGTAGTTACCCCTGAACAACATAGTTTGCATTTTCTCCTTCAGTTACACATTCCAGATGGTTCAGGACAAGTCGGAGCAGGTGTGGCGGTTTTACCGTTACAGTCTTGTGTACGAATTTTACGACCGCCCGAAGTTCTGCCCTCCTCTGATCATCCTCAGTCATATCTACAGAAGTGTTTTCTGGATCGCCCGCAGGACTTGCTCAACCAAAAATTACCAAAATGAATTCAGTACGTAATTTAATAATATTAGTATTTAGTGGTGAAATGGAGGTATTTCTTTAAAATTTTGATAAGGGTTGTATTAATATAAGTGATGGGACCGAATAGCTAAATGGCATTTGAATATTCGAAAGTGGTATTCGATTTGAATAGTATTCGAATATTCGATAAATATTTCACATAAAATTTTCCAACCGGACATCTATTCGCCGGTACATGCGTGTATTTTACACCTCATGAAATTGGCTTCTATGGATATTGACTAAGAACTGACTATTTCTATTGTTTAATGAACACAAGCATATAAAGGTACTGATTGATTTGCATGTGTAATTGGCCCCATTAAAAGTTGTTTGAAGCCATGCTTCTAAAACAACACCTTGTAAAAAGTGTCAAGGTGCCTGAGGGCGCATGAGATTGGGAAAAGGTGGACATGTTTTCTCACTTAAACAAACACCCGATAATGTGCAAATCACTTGTTCGTGCCTCCACACCGTGCACGTCGGGAACAAGGCACAGCTCACAGCAGGAAATTGGATCACCTGTTCTGAAGTGACCAATCCACGCCGCTGACGCATACAGACGAGGACCCGCATCGACTCTTTTGAGTGTCTTACACTTGCCTAGATCAACGACAGCTAACACTGGGGCATTGATGAGGCGACGAGTGACTGGGTAGGAGAAGACGGCAGTCGTTTCGCGTGGATGGCGCACTCGTCGCCTCGAAATCTTTTATCTGTCCCCAACTACGGGCGAGCGGTTGGAGACGGAGGGATGCGACCTCGACCCCGGATGCGTCAACGGGGTGGACAACGACGGAACAACCAAACCATTTTGCTGCTGTCAGCCGACTAATCGTGGAGGATGTGGCCCTAAAAAGGATCGCGTAAAGACCAGGCCTTGTCACCCTGGCACGGAAAGAAGGAAGGAGCCATTTGAGGATGTCATCATAAGCATCGCAGAAAAATAATCATCTTAGAACGCTCGCCCATATGGTTCGCCGGAGGCGAGGATAAATAAACGTACATCATCATGTGCAAATCAGTGGACAGACCATTATGGATTGAAATAACTAGAAATAACCAATAGTAAAACAAACTCTGAAATTAAACGGGTTTTTTTTGTATTCGAATACCGAAATAGGATTTGAATATTCAAATATTCTAATATTCGGTCCCATCCCTATTAATATTCATGTTCGTCAACTCCGAGCCAATTGGAAATCCTGCCATGGCACAATATGTAAAGTATGTGGAGTTGATGCCAATTTATTTGCGAAACAAGTTCTTACTTAAGAGAGAGAGAGCAGAGGTAGTGTGGATTTAAATGTCTTTGCCGAAGGACGTTTCGGTTTCATGGTTGACACCGTATCCATTTCACTATGGGTGTTCCATCACAATGAATGCTATTAGGATTTTACACCCATATTAACAGTTGGCTATACCAGGGTTAGAAAATTGTTTCAAAAATACTCGTCCTGTAGGACTAGTGATCTGCAAATGTAACTCTTCCTTATGGAAAACCTACTTGTCCTGTAGGATTAGTGGATCTGCAAATGTCACTCGTCCTTATGGGAAACCTACTTGTCCTGTAGGATTAGTGGAACTGCAAATGTCACTCGTCCTTATGGAAAACCTACTTGTCCTGTAGGATTAGTGGAACTGCAAATGTCACTCGTCCTTATGGAAAACCTACTTGTCCTGTAGGACTAGTGATCTGCAAATGTCACTCGTCCTTATGGAAAACCTACTTGTTCTGTAGGACTAGTGAACTGCAAATCCACTCGTCCATATGGAAAACCTACTTGTCTTGATCATAATACAGTCAAACCTGTCTTAAGCAGCCAGCCAAGGGAATCGCAGAAAATGGCTGCTTAGCACAGGTGGCTGCTTAATAGAGGTCAAATGTATAATCAAACAACATATTGGGAATCTGGAAACTGGTTGCTTAAGACAGGTTGGCTGCTTAATGGAGGTTACCATTAAAACAGGTTTGACTGTAGATGATTTGGTTTTTGACTTCAGATTTGAAACCCTATGGGGAGAAAAAGATAATAATATATTTGGTTTCTCACTTCAGAATTGAAGCTTGATGAAAAAGATAATAATAGATTGACATTGTTTGTACGCTCAGCATCAGAGAACTATTTAAACATATCACAGAAAGCTGAGAAAGAGGAATTGGGTAACAAAGTAGCTAATACAGCTAACAGGTAACTAACTACAGACAGATCTGTAGTCCAGTGGTAACACGCTGGACTGGTAATCCAGGGATCGGAGGTTCGATCCCCCGTCTGACCCTAATAAAATTAACAGTCTTTCAGATGGGACTTTAAACCGAGGTCTTGTGTCAGTGCTGTACACCGTGCACGTAAAAGAACCTGAGGAGACTCTGGAATGGGTCTCTGTCTGTATCATTGCACTATCCTCCAAAAATCTAAACTGACTAATCTCTTCAGGCGGCGTCGCTCATGTGAGCAATTGGTAGCAAAGATAAATAAACGTAAAACACACACACAACTAACTATACATTCACATGTGTAAATAGGGTTGCAGATGATTGTATTCTAAATGGTAGCATCTAATCACATTGCTGGTATCCCAGTAGTGTCTTGAAGGACTATGTGGAGCCGACTGTTAGTATCCCAGTATAGTAGCTTGAAGGACTATGTGGAGCCGGCTGTTAGTATCCCAGTATAGTGGCTTGAAGGACTATGTGGAGCCGGCTGTTAGTATCCCAGTATAGTGGCTTGAAGGACTATGTGGAGCCGGCTGTTAGTATCCCAGTATAGTGGCTTGAAGGACTGTGTGGAGGCTGCTGGTTCCATGGCTGGTAGACCAGTATAGTGGCTTGAAGGACTGTGTGGAGGCTGCTGGTTCCATGGCTGGTAAACCAGTATAATGGCTTGAAGGACTGTGTGGAGGCTGCTGGTTCCATGGCTGGTAGACCAGTATAATGGCTTGAAGGACTGTGTGGAGGCTGCTGGTTCCATGGCTGGTAGGCCAGTATAGTGGCTTGAAGGACTGTGTGGAGGCTGCTGGTTCCATGGCTGGTAGACCAGTATAATGGCTTGAAGGACTGTGTGGAGGCTGCTGTTTCCATGGCTGGTAGACCAGTATAATGGCTTGAAGGACTGTGTGGAGGCTGCTGGTTCCATGGCTGGTAGACCAGTATAGTGGCTTGAAGGATTGTGTGGAATCTGCTGGTTCCATGGCTGGTAGACCAGTATAGTGGCTTGAAGGACTGTGTGGAGGCTGCTGGTTCCATGGCTGGTAGACCAGTATAGTGGCTTGAAGGACTGTGTGGAGGCTGCTGGTTCCATGGCTGGTAGACCAGTATAGTGGCTTGAAGGATTGTGTGGAAGCTGCTGGTTCCATGGCTGGTAGACCAGTATAGTGGCTTGAAGGACTGTGTGGAGGCTGCTGGTTCCATGGCTGGTAGACCAGTATAGTGGCTTGAAGGACTGTGTGGAGGCTGCTGGTTCCATGGCTGGTAGACCAGTATAGTGGCTTGAAGGATTGTGTGGAAGCTGCTGGTTCCATGGCTTGTAGACCAGTATAGTGGCTTGAAGGACTGTGTGGAGGCTGCTGGTTCCATGGCTGGTAAACCAGTATATTGGCTTGAAGGACTGTGTGGAGGCTGCTGGTTCCATGGCTGGTAGACCAGTATAATGGCTTGAAGGACTGTGTGGAGGCTGCTGGTTCCATGGCTGGTATACCAGTATAGTGGCTTGAAGGATTGTGTGGAAGCTGCTGGTTCCATGGCTGGTAGACCAGTATAGTGGCTTGAAGGACTGTGTGGAGGCTGCTGGTTCCATGGCTGGTAGACCAATATAGTGGCTTGAAGGACTGTGTGGAGGCTGCTGGTTCCATGGCTGGTAGGCCAGTGTGGTGGATGGAAGGCCGGTGCCATGGTTACAATGTTAGTACTATGTGGTAGCTGCATGCCCTTGCTACTTCCAGCTACTTTAAGCCGTAACTCCACAACAGAAGAAGCCAATTACTCATTTTATCTACATACTGCTGATAGGCAATGGGCACACTGTACTACATACTGCTGATAAGGAATGGGCACACTGTACTACATACTGCTGATAAGCAATGGGCACACTGTACTACATACTGCTGATAAGCAATGGGCACACTGTACTACATACTGCTGATAAGCAATGGGCACACTGTACTACATACTGCTGATAAGCAATGGGCACACTGTACTACATACTGCTGATAAGCAATGGGCACACTGTACTACATACTGCTGATAAGCAATGGGCACACTGTACTACATACTGCTGATAAGCAATGGGCACACTGTACTACATACTGCTGATAAGCAATGGGCACACTGTACTACATACTGCTGATAAGCAATGGGCACACTGTACTACATACTGCTGATAAGCAATGGGCACACTGTACTACATACTGCTGATAAGCAATGGGCACACTATACTACATACTGCTGATACGCAATGGGCACACTGTACTACATACTGCTGATAAGCAATGGGCACACTGTACTACATACTGCTGATAAGCAATGGGCACACTGTACTACATACTGCTGATAAGCAATGGGCACACTGTACTACATACTGCTGATAAGCAATGGGCACACTGTACTACATACTGCTGATAAGCAATGGGCACACTATACTACATACTGCTGATAAGCAATGGGCACACTGTACTACATACTGCTGATAAGCAATGGGCACACTATACTACATACTGCTGATAAGCAATGGGCACACTATACTACATACTGCTGATAAGCAATGGGCACACTATACTACATACTGCTGATAAGCAATGGGCACACTGTACTACATACTGCTGATAAGCAATGGGCACACTGTACTACATACTGCTGATAAGCAATGGGCACACTGTACTACATACTGCTGATAAGCAATGGGCACACTGTACTACATACTGCTGATAAGCAATGGGCACACTGTACTACATACTGCTGATAAGCAATGGGCACACTGTACTACATACTGCTGATAAGCAATGGGCACACTGTACTACATACTGCTGATAAGCAATGGGCACACTATACTACATACTGCTGATAAGCAATGGGCACACTACATACTGCTGATAAGCAATGGGCACACTGTACTACATACTGCTGATAAGCAATGGGCACACTGTACTACATACTGCTGATAAGCAATGGGCACACTGTACTACATACTGCTGATAAGCAATGGGCACACTGTACTACATACTGCTGATAAGCAATGGGCACACTGTACTACATACTGCTGATAAGCAATGGGCACACTGTACTACATACTGCTGATAAGCAATGGGCACACTGTACTACATACTGCTGATAAGCAATGGGCACACTGTACTACATACTGCTGATAAGCAATGGGCACACTGTACTACATACTGCTGATAAGCAATGGGCACACTGTACTACATACTGCTGATAAGCAATGGGCACACTGTACTACATACTGCTGATAAGCAATGGGCACACTGTACTACATACTGCTGATAAGCAATGGGCACACTGTACTACATACTGCTGATAAGCAATGGGCACACTGTACTACATACTGCTGATAAGCAATGGGCACACTGTACTACATACTGCTGATAAGCAATGGGCACACTGTACTACATACTGCTGATAAGCAATGGGCACACTGTACTACATACTGCTGATAAGCAATGGGCACACTGTACTACATACTGCTGATAAGCAATGGGCACACTGTACTACATACTGCTGATAAGCAATGGGCACACTGTACTACATACTGCTGATAAGCAATGGGCACACTGTACTACATACTGCTGATAAGCAATGGGCACACTGTACTACATACTGCTGATAAGCAATGGGCACACTGTACTACATACTGCTGATAAGCAATGGGCACACTGTACTACATACTGCTGATAAGCAATGGGCACACTGTACTACATACTGCTGATAAGCAATGGGCACACTATACTACATACTGCTGATAAGCAATGGGCACACTATACTACATACTGCTGATAAGCAATGGGCACACTTACTACATACTGCTGATAAGCAATGGGCACACTGTACTACATACTGCTGATAAGCAATGGGCACACTGTACTACATACTGCTGATAAGCAATGGGCACACTATACTACATACTGCTGATAAGCAATGGGCACACTGTACTACATACTGCTGATAAGCAATGGGCACACTGTACTACATACTGCTGATAAGCAATGGGCACACTGTACTACATACTGCTGATAAGCAATGGGCACACTGTACTACATACTGCTGATAAGCAATGGGCACACTGTACTACATACTGCTGATAAGCAATGGGCACACTGTACTACATACTGCTGATAAGCAATTGGCACACTGTACTACATACTGCTGATAAGCAATGGGCACACTGTACTACATACTGCTGATAAGCAATGGGCACACTGTACTACATACTGCTGATAAGCAATGGGCACACTATACTACATACTGCTGATAAGCAATGGGCACACTATACTACATACTGCTGATAAGCAATGGGCACACTATACTACATACTGCTGATAAGC
>CM026390.1:49348812-49447502 GCA_014843695.1 Archivesica marissinica
AAGCAATGGGCACACTGTACTACATACTGCTGATAAGCAATGGGCACACTGTACTACATACTGCTGATAAGCAATGGGCACACTGTACTACATACTGCTGATAAGCAATGGGCACACTGTACTACATACTGCTGATAAGCAATGGGCACCCTGTACTACATACTGCTGATAAGCATGGCACACTGTGTACTACATACTGCTGATAAGCAATGGGCACACTATACTACATACTGCTGATACGCAATGGGCACACTGTACTACATACTGCTGATATGCAATGGCACACTGTACTACATACTGCTGATAAGCAATGGGAACACTGTACTACATACTGCTGATAAGCAATGGGCACACTGTACTACATACTGCTGATAAGCAATGGGCACACTATACTACATACTGCTGATAAGCAATGGGCACACTATACTACATACTGCTGATAAGCAATGGGCACACTGTACTACATACTGCTGATAAGCAATGGGCACACTGTTCTACATACTGCTGATAAGCAATGGGCACACTGTACTACATACTGCTGATAAGCAATGGGCACACTGTACTACATACTGCTGATAAGCAATGGGCACAATATACTACATACTGCTGATAAGCAATGGGCACACTGTACTACATACTGCTGATAAGCAATGGGCACAATATACTACATACTGCTGATAAGCAAGGGGCACGTACTACATACTGCTGATAAGCATGGCACACTGTATACTACTGCAAAATGGGCAGTACCACTGTGTACTACATACTGCTGATAAGCAATCTGCACACTGTACTACATACTGCTGATAAGCAATCTGCCACTGTTACATACTGCTGATAAGCATGGGCACACTGTACTACATACTGCTGATAAGCAATGGGCACACTGTACTACATACTGCTGATAAGCAATGGGCACACTGTACTACATACTGCTGATAAGCAATGGGCACACTGTACTACATACTGCTGATAAGCAATGGGCACACTGTACTACATACTGCTGATAAGCAATGGACACTGTACTACATACTGCTGATAAGCAATGGGCACACTGTACTACATACTGCTGATAAGCAATGGGCACACTGTACTACATACTGCTGATAAGCAATGGGCACACTGTACTACATACTGCTGATAAGCAATGGGCACACTGTACTACATACTGCTGATAAGCAATGGGCACACTGTACTACATACTGCTGATAAGCAATGGGCACACTGTACTACATACTGCTGATAAGCAATGGGCACACTGTACTACATACTGCTGATAAGCAATGGGCACACTGTACTACATACTGCTGATAAGCAATGGGCACACTGTACTACATACTGCTGATAAGCAATGGGCACACTGTACTACATACTGCTGATAAGCAATGGGCACACTGTACTACATACTGCTGATAAGCAATGGGCACACTGTACTACATACTGCTGATAAGCAATGGGCACACTGTACTACATACTGCTGATAAGCAATGGGCACACTGTACTACATACTGCTGATAAGCAATGGGCACACTGTACTACATACTGCTGATAAGCAATGGGCACACTGTACTACATACTGCTGATAAGCAATGGGCACACTGTACTACATACTGCTGATAAGCAATGGGCACACTGTACTACATACTGCTGATAAGCAATGACACTGTACTACATACTGCTGATAAGCAATGGGACACTGTACTACATACTGCTGATAAGCAATGGGCACACTGTACTACATACTGCTGATAAGCAATGGGCACACTTACTACATACTGCTGATAAGCAATGGGCACACTTACTACATACTGCTGATAAGCAAGGGCACACTTACTACATACTGCTGATAAGCAATGGGCACACTGTACTACATACTGCTGATAAGCAATGGGCACACTGTACTACATACTGCTGATAAGCAATGGCACACTGTACTACATACTGCTGATAAGCAATGGGCACATACTACATACTGCTGATAGCAATGGGCACACTGTACTACATACTGCTGATAAGCAATGGGCACACTGTACTACATACTGCTGATAAGCAATGGGCACACTGTACTACATACTGCTGATAAGCAATGGGCACACTGTACTACATACTGCTGATAAGCAATGGGCACACTGTACTACATACTGCTGATAAGCAATGGGCACACTGTACTACATACTGCTGATAAGCAATGGGCACACTGTACTACATACTGCTGATAAGCAATGGGCACACTGTACTACATACTGCTGATAAGCAATGGCACACTGTACTACATACTGCTGATAAGCAATGGGCACCCTGTACTACATACTGCTGATAAGCAATGGGCACACTGTACTACATACTGCTGATAAGCAATGGGCACACTATACTACATACTGCTGATATGCAATGGGCACACTGTACTACATACTGCTGCTATGCAATGGGCACACTGTACTACATACTGCTGATAAGCAATGGGCACACTGTACTACATACTGCTGATAAGCAATGGGCACACTATACTACATTGTACATACTCAAGGTGGAACGGGCGGCTATATGTGAGAAGTTATAAAGGTGCTGTATGGCGTTTATGTGCAGTACATGAGTTAACAAACATTTTTATTTTAGTTTTTTTAACTTATTTATTTTACAACGATTGCGAAACTTATATTAATCACTCTCGTTGGCATAGATGAACGCTTAAATGAGGTCATTCGTGTGGGAGGAAACCGGAGTACCCGGAGAAAACCCACCTGTCCGATCTGGTGACCACCGTACCATCTCACATACCTCCCGCTCCGAGGATCGAACCTGGGTTGAACTGGTGAGAAGCGAGCGCGCTATACCCAGTGCGCTACTCGGACAGCCTAAACACCTCTGGTAGCAGTAAGTAACTGCTAAAATGAACTGATCGTAGAAAATCGATCTATTTCTTAATACCAAACGGAACTACAAAATGTCACAATACGGCCCATCACAATACGACCTGTCACAATACGACCCGTCACAATATAACCCGTCACAATACGACCCGTCACAATACGACCCATCACAATACAACCCGTCACAATACAACCCATCACAATACGACCCGTCACATAACGACCCATCACAATACGACCCGTCATAATACGACCCGTCACAATACGACCCATCACAATACAACCCGTCACAATACGACCCGTCACAATGTGACCCGTCACAATATGACCCGTCACAATACGACCCGTCACAATACGACCCGTCACAATACAACCCGTCACAATACGACCCATCACAATACGACCTTTCACAATACGACCTTTCACTCTCATTGGCGCGGATGAAAGCGTTGAATGTGGTCATTTACATTTAGTAAGGCTAGTACTTATTATATTTTGTCGAACAGGAAGTGAAGATTTGTTAAATGTTTCAGGATTGAGAGAGTTATAGAGGAGTTGGACAGCATTAAGGAGCAAGTGAGGTTGTCGAGACTGTCGCCCATTGTAGATGAAAGTCGACCTGCTACACCATTTGCATTGGACTCTACTATGGACACCATGGTTCCATTATCAGCCAGGTATATCATCTCTACCATGTTATGCAGCTATTGATGAGGCCTGGAGGTCATCAAATATCTCTCAAATCTCATCAAATATCTCTAAAAGCTCATCAAATATCTCTCAAATCTCATCAAATATCTCTCAAATCTCATCAAATCTCATCAAATATCTCTCAAAATCTCATCAAATATCTCTAAAAGCTCATCAAATATCTCTCAAATCTCATCCAAAATCTCATCAAATATCTCTCAAATCTCATCAAATATCTCTCAAAATATCATCAAATATCTCTAAAAGCTCATCAAATATCTCTCAAATCTCATCAAATATCTCTCAAATCTCATCAAATATCTCTAAAAGCTCATCAAATATCTCTCAAATCTCATCAAATATCTCTCAAATCTCATCAAATATCTCTCAAAATCTCATCAAATATCTCTCAAATCTCATCAAATATCTCTCAAATATCTCTCAAAATCTCATCAAATATCTCTAAAAGCTCATCAAATATCTCTCAAATCTCATCAAATATCTCTCAAAATCTCATCAAATATCTCTCAAATCTCATCAAATATCTCTCAAATATCTCTCAAATCTCAAGCACTGTCTTAAGCTTCCGATTGGTTAAGTTGAGTGTATATCTCGGAATCAACCAATCAAATTACTTGAACTTGAGTTTGAGATCTGAGAATAGTGTTATAACGTCGGGTACCAGAGCAAATCTCAGACTTAACCAATATATCACTTGGAGTATGAGAAGAGTTTAATAACCTCTGACCCACATCTGGCTTGTTGTAAGCCATTCTGTATCCATCCAACAGGATGAATTTAATCAAATTTGTGTGTGTTTTACTTTTATTTATCGTCGTTACCAGTTGCCCATATGAGCGACGCCTCCTGAAGAGATTAGTCATTTTAGATTTTTGGAAGATAGGTTTATACAAATTTATTTTAGCTCGATTGCGAAACAAGTTATTTCAACTTATATAAATCACTCTCGAGACCTCGTTCCTGATGGAATCCATCGCCACGAGGGAGAGAGAAGAGGCAACGTGGAATTTAAATGGCTTGCCTACGGGTACAATCGTAACGGCTCCAGTGGGGCTCGAACTCTGGACCTTTCGCACCTGAAGCGAACGCGCATCCACTGCGCTATCACGACTTCCACTTTTGGAAGATAGTGCAATGATACAGACAAAGACCCATTCCAGAGTCTCCTCTGGTTCTTTTACGTGCACGGTGTACAGCACCAACACGAGACCTCGGTTTAAATTCCCATCTGAAAGACTGTTAATTTTATTAGGGTCAGACGGGGGATCGAACCTGCGATCCTTGGATTACCAGTCCAGCGTGTTACCACTGGACTACAGATCCATCTGTGATCAAAGTTGGCCTCAAGCATCACAATATTAACATTGACAGTCTGAAGCAGCGCTTCCATGGGAGTAACATTGTGGCTGATTAGCAACAGTGACTGATTCGTAGAGGTTAAAAACCTGAAACAAATTGCTTGACCGGGGCTGTGATAACTGGCTACTTAATGGAAGTGGTTGCTTAATAGAGGTGATCGTTAACACAGTCCCAGTTTTTCGCTTTCTCATCTGTGACAGTGCCTTTTAAAGACACAACCGACCTACTTTCCACTCTCACAAATAGCAAGCAATGTCACACTTCATATACTTGTACTTCTGTGTATAGGATTAACTGTAATGTTGACGGCCAATGAAATGCTTGCATTTTCTCACTGTTCATGTGAAAAATATTGCGTAGCATACCCTTCCATCTCAATTAATGTCTTTAAAATAACAGAAAACTTGTGTTCCATAAAAAGAATCTCGTTTCAGGAAATCTAATTTAGCTGCTACAGTTGAGCTGATGCAGTCCGACATGAATGACCTGGGTGATCAGATAGCAAAGACGAACCTACAGGCGGAGAAAATGATGTCCATGATGCAGCAGATACTCTCACAGCAGCTGCTACAACGACCAAGTACCCTCGAAATCAGTGAAATCAATCAGTGACGACAAAAACATTCACAACCATTATAAAAATCTGTGTAAACAACCGGTGATAACAACAGCGATCAGGGCTATTCAAATCTGTGTAAACAATCGGTGATAACAACAGCGATCAGGGCTATTCAAATCTGTGTAAACAATCGGTGATACAACAGTGATCAAATACACAGTTCCCGGAGAACATGGAAAAACCCATCTGTCCTAACTTAGTGATTACATTATCATCTCATAATCTTCCTTGGACAAGATTTCGACTGTCCAAAATTGCTACCAACTTTTTGAAAAGGTCATCGTTTGTGTCGAAATAAGTAGAATATAGAAACAGGGTATTTTAGCAACTACCTCAGGTTTGAAAATAATCATATCCCAACTTTAGTTGAAAACATGGGTGATACCAATTATTTGTGTTGCTAAGCATTGTGATTGTGCTATTTATTGTATTCAGATACAATGTACACACGGGTATGGTCAATCTGTACATGTGTGCGTGCGTGTGTATGTGATTAATGTTTATTTATCCGTCGCTAACGGTTGCCCATATGAGTGACGCTTCCTGACGAGATTAGTCACAGATTTTGTCGGATAGTATAATGATACAGACAGAGACCCATTCCAGAATCTCCTCTAGTTTTTTTTACGTGCACGGTGTACAGCACCGACACGAGACCTCGGTTTAAAGTCCCAACTGAAAGACTGTTAATTTTATTAGTGTCAGACGAGGGGATCGAACCTGCGATCCCTGGATTACCAGTCCAATGTGTTACCACTGGACTACAGATCTGTCTGTATGGGGGTTTTCTGGGTTTTAATTGTTTTTTTATCCAATTGATACACATAATTATTTTATTGTTTTATATTCTAATTAATTTTAATAGAAATGTTCTTGCGCATTAATACTTTCCATATCACAGGAGACTACCGAATGTTTGATTTTCTGGAATTGTCGGATGTGCTGAAAAAGCCTGAAATATATTAAATATTCATTTACTAGCAAAATATATTCTTCCTTATTAAACACTAATAACTTATTGATTATTTAAAGTTCCGAAACTTTCCACAGGCAAATGAATTTGCAATCGTATCTGTCCTATGTTTAGAAGAAACTAACATCTCTGTCGTCGGTACTTTTCGGCTTAGTCATACGACGTTTATTGAGAACGCCATTTTGTAAACCACGGCGAAGTAATGTTAGCAATGTGGGTATTTAATTCGAAACTGTCCCAGTGCTTTAGTTTAGTATGTAAATACAGCAAGATTAGTTTTGACTATGCATGACTTACTGGAATTGTTTGCATGACTTACTGGAATTGTTCGTTTGAATGTCAATTCTGTGTGACAGTCAAGTGCCAAGTAGTATGTGATTTGTATGAAATACGATGATGTATGTGTCTGGTGACATACTCGATGACATACTCGGTGTCATACTCAGTGTCATACTTGGTGACATACTCGGTGACATACTCAGTGTCATACTCGGTGTCATACTCAGTGTCATACTCAGTGTCATACTCGTTGTCATACTCGGTGACATACTCGGTGACATACTCGGTGACATAGTCAGTGTCATACTCGGTGTCATACTCAGTGACATACTCGGTGATGGTGAGCTATTGTGATCACCTTTTGTCCGTCGTCAACATATCATTTCAAACGTCACCTCCTGAACCACTGGTCCAATCGTAGCAATGATCATTGAGTGATTCCCTTTCAACACTCCTCAAATTTGATCACAATATCTTACAACTAGGTCAAATGAGTGCCAAAATTACAAAAATGTTCATTCCTGAAATTACTGATGCGAATGTGATAAAATTTGTGTGGAGCATTATTGGATGAAAGTCTTTTATGTTTACTCAAGCCGTAGTGATTAGTCAAAAAACATACATGTAGTTGCTAGTGTGTGTGGAAGCCTTTTGCTATAAAATTATATAATAAATCTTCTTTATTGCCCAGATCTTTGATATTTTGCATGTATCATTACCTAGTGGACCTCTACTAAGTTTGGTCATATTTGACCTCTCGGTAGGGGTCAGATAGACATATATAGTTAAACTTAAAAAACTTAAAAAATCTTCTCAGAAACCACGATATCAGAGCTCTGATATTTTGCATGTAGCATCACCTAGTGGACCACTAGTTCACATGTACTAAGTTCGCTCAAAT
This sequence comes from Archivesica marissinica, assembly GCA_014843695.1. NCBI lineage: Eukaryota > Metazoa > Mollusca > Bivalvia > Venerida > Vesicomyidae > Archivesica > Archivesica marissinica. Next base: position 49,356,525 of record CM026390.1, read on the forward strand.
GGTGATCCCAGGGTCTTAATTGACTGCAAGGTAGGGGCGGAATAGTTTACATAAGACTTATATAGTAACCAGAATCCCCAAATCTTCGATATTTGGAATGATGCATCACCTGGTTAACCTTTACTAAGACGAGCCATCTTATCAGGATCTGCACTTTTTGCCAGTAATATTACTATTTTTAGAGAAAAATTACCCATTTTGATAAATGAACTGGTCTAAATGTAATTTTCTTATTAATTTATTGGTCTAAGAATATGATGCACCAGTCCATGTCAGTTATTTGGTGTTGAAAGGGTTAAATGGGTAGGAGAACAATCGACTGTCTAGTGGTGTAGGGTTTATGTGGCTATAAAAACGTTCGTGATTTGCCAGACTACGTATGTGTCTCGTCCATATCTCAAAGGTCGAGGTCACACGTTGAGGATAAAGGTCAAATATTGTTACTTTTATGTCTAGGCTGTAACTTTGTCGTGCAAGTGGGCATTTTCAGATAAACTATTCACTGGTCGCCTAGGTTACATCAGTCAGTTCATTGCTCCACCACTTGTGAAATTACATTCTGGGTCACACTCCTCACTGTTAAGTGTTCCCGAGCAGCCCGACAACGGATCCAGCCGGTCGCCTAGGTTATTTCAGTCAGTTCATTGCTCCACCACTTGTGAAATTACATTCTGGGTCACACTCCTCACTGTTAAGTGTTCCCGAGCAGCCCGACAACGGATCCAGCCGGTCGCCTAGGTTACTTCAGTCAGTTCATTGCTCCACCACTTGTGAAATTTCATTCTGGGTCACACTCCTCACTGTTAAGTGTTCCCGAGCAGCCTGACAATGGATCCAGCCGGTCGCCTAGGTTACTTCAGTCAGTTCATTGCTCCACCACTTGTGAAATTTCATTCTGGGTCACACTCCTCACTGTTAAATGTTCCCGAGCAGCCCGACAACGGATCCAGCCGGTCGCCTAGGTTACTTCAGTCAGTTCATTGCTCCACCACTTGTGATATTTCAACCACTTGTGAAATTTCATTCTGGGTCACACTCCTCACTGTTAAGTGTTCCAGAGAAGCCTGACAACGGATCCAGCCGGTCGCCTAGGTTACTTCAGTCAGTTCATTTCTCCACCACTTATGAATAACATTGATGCGGGAGTGTGTGTCCCTTGCAGCAAGGTTAACACCCAGAAAATCATAGAATCCTGTGCTGTTATTATGAGATGTATAGCAGGGTTCCCTCTGTCTCAATGTTTGTCTGCACCACTTCTGTCGCCAATTGAAAAACACTGGAGCCAATTTCAAAAACTTGGAGCCAACTAAGAGCCATATAGTTCACAAATAAATATTTGAAGCCATGTATTTAACAAAACATGTGCAAAAAAAAGAGTGGCATCAAATATTTTCGCCAATTCACAAAATTTAGCGCCAATATTTATTTTTTGTCGCAATTGGCGTCTTTGGCGACCAACAGCGGAAATGTGAGGAGGTACTGAATTAATTCATAATCATCCAAATGTACTACAAGTTCTATTGATATAGCTACACGATTATCTGTGATATTTATTGTCCGTCCACAATATATAAATATTTATATAAAAGTGATTTGGATTAGTTTAATTGCATAATATTCTTATTTATGAACCTTTTTTTATAAAATATAACGTATTTAGTGTAGGTGTATGATCGATGTTGAATTTTGAACGACGTATTGCTTTCAAAATTCATATGGTTATATAGCATTTGCTAATAAATTGATCATTTGTATCATGTGACCAGTTTTTGAGGTTAGTTTAAACTTTATTTATTGCGAAGCATGTTTTAACAACTTATATTAATCACTCTCGTTGGCGCGAGTGAAAGCGTAAATGTGGACATTCGTGTGGGAGGAAACCGGAGTACCCGGAGAAAACCCACCTGTCCGATCTGGCGACCACTGTACCATCTCACATACTTCCCGGTCCGAGGATCGAACCCGGGTTGCATTGGTGAGAAGCAAGCACTGCGCTAATCGGACAGCCTGATTGTGTTTGAGGTTAAACAACTATTCTTAGATCTCGTGTGATTTCATTGCTCGATTCCGAGATTTAATCTCGTCTGAACCAATCCAAAGTACGAGTTTGAGATTGGAGAAAGGTTTTATAACCTCGGAGCGTGGATAACTGAATTGTTAGATATAATTATATAGTATGTATTATAGAGTATGTATTATCCAGTACGTATACTGACCACAGATTACTTGTGATTTTAATCTGTGCCTCTTACATTAATGTAGTTATACCAATGCTCATGTTAGATATGTTCATTTTTTTATCTTTATATGGCATTTTTATATGCACTTTTATGTATTTATTGCATTTATTTTATACACATTTATTATAGCTTGATTGCAAAGCAAGTCTTTACATCATTAGATTAATCAGTCTCGAGACCTCTTTCCTCGCAACCTCTCAAATATACCGCTGAGGCTTCACAAAATATTCATTACATTTACATGGTTAAATTGACATTACATCGCAAAAAACACAGAAAAATGCTTTTGTAAAGGTATATGCACAGGCACCAGACACAAACATTTTTTAAAATTTTTGGCCTATGGTCACATAGTAATTATGTTTAAAAACATTACTTACTATATGACCATAGGCCAAAAAAAAATAATATTTTTTTGTGTCTGGTGCCAAAAATGTTTGCAAAACTGAGAATTCCATCAAACTTTGTACATTGTTAGTTGGAATGATTTTTAGACGAAAATAAAAACATGTAAAAAAGCCTTGTAATACATGGACAAATACACATGGTGGTCTCGTGCAGTTTGTACACAATAATAAATAAGGTGTAAACGTGTCGAAATAAATCACATGTTTGATGAATATACCATTATCAAAACCGATCATACAATATCATCTATCTATTATAAGTGAGCATATAAATTGTACTTATTGAGTATAACATCATAATGAAAGAAATTTGGTCAACTTATCAACCTAGCTTAAATTTAGTCAATATCCGAAAATAATTGTCCGGACACTGTGACATTTGATGCTTGAATCTGCCGTAAATCCGGGAGAATCCTTTGTTGTAGGTGCAATGTATACCACTTTTCAATTTATTTTTCACCTAAACATTTCATTACATATCTGAAAACGGTGCTGGCAAAAGATATGCATGTCGTTGGAATTTTCTGCCGCATATCCCTTTAATTATAAATATCATTGCTACTACAAATTGTTCGAAATATTTCGATAGAGGAGAGGTGCTGATCATTATATGAAATCCTACTGTGTGAGTTTGAAGACTGCAAAAACAGGTTATTGATTGAAAGTTAGTGTTCAAATTATTTCGGACGTATTTACAGTACTGGAATTTAATGCAATTTATATGTATTTTTGTGCTTTTTACGATACAATGTCGCATTAAGTTGATTAACCCATTCAACCCCAAGTAACTGACATGGACTGGTTTATCAAAATGGGTAATTTTATCTAAAAATAGTAATAATTAGTACTGGCAAAAAAGTGCAGATCCTGATGAGATGGCTCGTCACGAGCGTGGAGGATTGTGGAAGTCGTAATAGCGCAGTGGATGCGCGTTCGCTCCGGAGTTCGAGCCCCACTGGAGCCGTTACGATTGTGCCCTTAGGCAAGGCATTTAAATTCCACGTTGCCTCTTCTCTCTCCCTCGTGGCGATGGATTCCATCAGGAATGAGGTCTCGAGAGTGATTTATATAAGTTGAAATAACTTGTTTCGCAATCGAGCTAAAATAAATGTGTATAAACTAAACCTGTCTAGGGAATCACAAAGTGGCTGCTACAGGTAGCTGCTTAATATAGGTCAAATGTATAATAAAACAACTTATTGGGAACTGGAAGCTGGCTGCTTAATACAGGTGACCACTAACACAGGTTTGACTGTACATATATTATGAACATTTTCTTTTATTTCTTCGGGGAGCATATAATTTTCGCACTGTCCGTGCGTGCCAGTGTCAATATTTCTGGTCCGGGCTGTAACTTCTTCGCCTGAGAGATTTCAAAATTGTTCAACATATCTTCGTGATGTATCGTACACATGACCTAAGGTCTGTAGCTTCAAGGTTAAATGTAGGTACAATATTTCCCTCCAGAGCGATAATTTTTTATGCTCTATTATTAATGCCTTATTTTGCTGGATCGGATTTAGATTGTTGCTATACAGGCAAACCTGTATTAAGCAGCCAGCCAAGGGAATCACAGAAAGTGGCTGCTTAGCACAGGTGGCTGCTTAATAGAGGTAAAATGTATAGTAAAATAACATATCGTGAATCTGGCTGTTTAATACAGGTTGGCTGCTAACCCTTTCAACACCACAGGCCTCTAAATAGGCTTATGAAAAGTGTAGATCCAGATGAGCCGGCTCGTAACGAGCCGTCTCATCAGGATCTGCACTTTTTTGCCAGTAATAATTATTACTATTTTTAGATGAAATTACTCATTTTGATAAATGAACTGGTCCAAAGGTAATTTTCTTATTAATTTATTGGTCTAAAAATATCATGCACCAGTCCATGTCAGTTACTTGGTGTTGAATGGGTTAATAGAGGTGACCACTAACACAGGGTTGACTGTAGTTGTACGTTTAATTAATTTTCATCAACGTTTTGTGGGGGGCCTGGACCATGCTGGGATAAAAACATTATATTGCATCCACAATCATCGAATCCCTATATTTATTTCATCAACGTTTTGTGGGGGGCCTGGACCATGCTGGGATAAAAACATTATATTGCATCCACAATCATCGAATCCCTATATTTATTTCATCAACGTTTTGTGGGGGGCCTGGACCATGCTGGGATAAAAACATTATATTGCATCCACAATCATCGAATCCCTATATTTATTTCATGCACAACACCGTATAAGAATGTGTGGAAACTAACACATCTGTTCACACAAACCAGCCAAACCAAATGTCTATATTTATAAATATTGCATTAAATGTTGTGCTATGTTTATTACTGACTTTCATGTCTTTTCGTTGTAATAGTAATAATATTGTATGTAGGAAGTCGACATTAAAAATATTTGAAAAGTTAGTATTTGTAGCCTGCACCCCACCCACATGAGAAGTACTAGTATAAAAGGGTATCTTCATCATATAATTATATTATTGTACAGACAAACGGATCTGTAGTCCAGTGGTCACATGCTGGACTGGTAATCCAGAGATCCCCCATCTGACCCTAACAGTGTTTCAGATGGGACTTTAAAACCGAGGTCTCGTGTCGGTGCTGTACACCGTGCACGTAAAAGAACCAGAGGATACTCTAGAATAAGTCTCTTTCTGTATCATTGCACTATCCTCCAAAAATCTAAAATGACTAATCTCTTCAGGCTCAATACCTTGCCTCATATGGGCAACCGGTAGCGACGATAAATAAACGTAAAACACACATATATTATTGTCAAATCGACCAACAGATAGGTAGTAGAAGGCTGAAATTGACTTTCAAGAGGTCCATTTCTATTGTCTACTTTACTAGTCGCCATTTTAAATCAAGAAGGAACTAGCTTAGCTACTCTTGTGTTATTTGTTGCCCCCCTAAAATTTAGATGAAAAAAGTTTCATCAAAATGGACAACGTTGAGTTACAGAGGTGGGAGGGGTTCCAAGCTGACCATACGCAGTCTGAAAATCATGCAAATGCTAAAAGTGATGTATGCTTTTCATTTATAACTTTTGGAACTAATGGAAAGGTTTCTCTTTAATTTTACGATATAAAATTGTACCAAACATTGATCCACCGCATAGAGTTGTCTCAGATTTGAACAGGTATCGATAGACCGCGTAACACGGTCTGCGCCCTGGCACATGTGTACTCGGATCCAGAGACATTGTTTGAGTGTAATACGTTTCACAAGGATAATTATTCTGTGTTAACCCTTTCAACACCACAGACCTCTAAATAGGCTTACAAAAAGTGTAGATCGAGATGAGCCGGCTCATGACGAGCCGTCTCATCAGGATCTGCACTTTTTGCCAGTGATATGACTATTTTTAGACATAATTACCCATTTTGATAAATGAACTTGTCCAAATGTGATTTTCTGATTCATTTATTGGTTTATGAATATCATGGACCAGTCCATGTGAGTTACTTGGTGTTGAATGGGTTAACCTAGTTTTGTTAGGATTGCCGATTCTCCTGGAACAGGACCCAGTGTTACAAACTTTATTTTGTTATCGAAATATAGCGTGTAATCCAAACAAAATTCGATCACAATACCGTGCCTCAATCTTCGACTCGCGAGTCAAATACCTATGCATAGTACAAGCTGTCTGATTAGCGTGCTCGCTTCTCACCAATGCAACCCGGGTTCGATCCTCGGACCGGGAAGTATGGGAGTCTCCAGATCGGACAGATGGGTTTTCTCCGGATACTTTTTTAAACTTTATTTATTTTACACGAATTACCACATAAACGCTTTCATCCGCGCCAACGAGAGTGATTAATATAAGTTGTTAAAACTTGCTTCCCAATTGTTGTAAAATAAATAAAGTTTTAAAAAAAAGAAGCTCATAACCAAGCATCAGGGTAGTTGGTGCTGGAGATTTGCACAAGTACATCACCACATCAGTTTCCAGTCACACAGAGTACACAAAATAGTCTCGGTATGTTAAACAATTTGCTTTCATATCTCATTTACATAAAAATATTTAAATCAATCACACCTGCTGCAGGGGAGGGGGGTTAAAGTCACAGCAACAACTTAGGTGAGGATGTCCCTTCGGACGGGCACAACCACTGACCTGCCTGGATAGCTTCCTTGCATGAAGACATTCGATACTCAGTGATTTGAAGTAAACGACCATTATCACTCAACCACAAATCAAATCCAGGGGGTTACTGGAATACCTGGGGTGTAGTGACTACTATCACTGGATTATATAAAGTGTTTGTTTATTATAGTGTCACCCCTATTTAAAGGGCCAGCCATTTCTGACTTATGAGACACCTGTTTTTTTATGAACATCAGTACTTCCCGAATCCTATACTTGCAAGGCTGGTAGGCAATCGGTAACCATTATTTAACTAGCTGGCGGCTCACCAACCAGCCATATCAGAACGAACCCCTGACGAGATTCAAACCTTCGACATCCCGCTCCGTAGGTGGACACCTTAGCCACTAGGCCACGGAGTCAGTATAGAATATAAGAATCACGTTGTATACCTTATTTTCATTTTATGATTTATTATATATAATTACTGTACATATTAATATAACACAAATGATGCAGGGTAAAATCCACGACGGAATGAAATCAATAAATACACAACTTCTATCCTGACCTCCAATCTACACACACTGCACACACACTGGGTACTGCAACACTCTTATTTGGCACAGATAATTCAAGGCTAACTTACAGATGGATCTGTAGCCCAGTGGTAAAACGCTGGACTGGTAATCCAGGGATCGCAGGTTCGATCCTCCGTCTGTCCCTAATAAAATTAACAGTCTTTCAGATGGGACGTTAAACCGAGGTCTCGTGTCGATGCTCTGTACACCGTGCATGTAAAAGAACCAGAGGATACTCTGGAATGGGTCTCTGTCTGTATCATTGCACTATCCTCCAAAAATCTGAAATGACTAATCTCTTCAGGAGGCGTCGCTCATATGGGCAACCGGTAGCGACGATAAATAAACGTAAAACACACACAAGGCTAACTACTCGGAGCCTTGTTCTTGTTACTCTGATATCACAATTAAAGTTTGGGGGGTGGCTGATAAAAAAAAGGCGTCGGAGAAAAACATTATTGTTTTTAACATGGCCTAAACTAGGCCACGACTTGGTTTATACAAATTTATTTTAGCTCGATTGCGAAACAAGTTCTTACAACTTATATTAATCACTCTCATTCCATTGCCACGAGGGAGAGAGAAGAGGCATGTGGAATTGTCACGACTTGCAGACAGGACACAGGATTTTTGCTTAGCTTAAATCTTAGATGTTGGTATATATATATAGTGGTGGAACCTATTCTTGGCGCATTCCTATGCGCGGTGTATTTGTCCATTTACATCCGTATTTAAAATATTTATATAGTTCTAGGCTAATTTCGCTGACAAAGCTGAAGCATGGTTCAATAGCATTCCGGTGCGTGTATCGGTAGCCTGATGCAACTGTCACGTGACTGGTCCAGCAAACGAATATAAACAAACACTGGTCCAGCAAACGAATATAAACAAACACGTTACTGGTCCAGCAAACGAATATAAACAAACAAATCATTGGGAGAATATTTCCACCGAAACTGATACGTGTATGAGCAATTCAGGTAGCTATCCGAATTGAAAAAATCAACACCTAACCCGAAAAACAGTTTCTATACCATTTCTGATTAAAACCAACAAGTGTTTTTATTCAATGATGTACTTTATCAAAATAAGATATTCAACAAGATATGGCTGATAAATTAAAAACATAACAAGTACGCCGTGCATAGGTGCCCTGAAGTCTTGAGTTCTCCATATAAACGGGTGCCGACCCGACACCATTGCGATAGCTGTATTGAGCAGCAAGGTCACGTGATGAAGCTAAAACTGTCCACAAGAGTTTTTTTAAAGTTGTTTTCACGACATAAGAAAATAATAAAATACGGCAAGTGGAATTAACATTTTATATTGGTCATATATGTGGGATTTACGCCGAGCATAGGTTCCACCACTCTATATATATTACATATTTCCACAATGTATTTAGATCCAAAGTAAAGATTAGAAGTTGTGTATGAAGTAATTATTAATTTCAGTGTGTAATACTTTAACTACCTACCAGTACATACACTGTATTTATTGCACATGATCATTCACTCGTAACAATATGGATAAAATAACATGCATGAACATTGTGGAGGGGAGCATTGTGGAGGGGAGCATTGTGGAGGGGAGCATTGTGGGGGGAACATTGTGGAGGGGAGCATTGTGGGGGGGGACATTGTGGAGGGGAACATTGTGGAGGGGAGCTGTGGAGGGGAGCATTGTGGAGGGGAGCATTGTGGAGAACATTGTGGGGGGGACATTGAGGGGGAACATGTGGAGGGGAACATTGTGGAGGGGAGCATTGTGGAGAACATTGTGGGGGGCATTGTGGAGGGGGAACATTGTGGAGGGAACATTGTGGGGGGACATTGTGGGTGGAACATTGTGCATGAAGCGACACACAATGCGTTGCAGCGACACCACAATGTGTGCAGTGACACCACAATGCGTGCAGTGACACCACAATGCATACAGTGACACAACAATGCATGCAACGACACCACAATGGTGCAGTGACACCACAATCAGTGCAGTAACACCACAATGCATGCAGCGACACCACAATGCGTGCAGCGACACACAATGCGTGCGCGGACACCACAAACGTGCAGCGACCACCACAATGCGTGCAGCGACACCACAATGCGCGCAGCAGACACCACCCACAATGCGCGCAGCGACACCACAATGCGTGCAGTGACACCACAATGCGTGCAGTGACACCACAATGCGTGCAGCGACACCACAATGCGTACAGCGACACCACAATGCGTGCTGCCACACCACAATGCGTGCGACACCACAATGCGTGCAGCGACACCGACACCACAATGCGTGCTGCCACACCACAATGCGTGCAGTGACACCACAATGCGTGCAGCGACACCACAATGCGTGCAGTGACTCTAGGAGACAAGACAGTTCAATAGATGCTTTATAATGTGGCAGTTCATAGAAACAGTATAAATACAATTCCAGATCAATTAATTAACGAGATGCCCTAAAAACATGGAAATGAAAAAAGCCCTACAATATGTATTTTGATGCACTAATGAAAGTTTCATTTAAACCGGCATAAATAATGATGTTGTGTCAGCTGGCTATTATATTGTCTAAATATTATGCAGTAAACCGTAAACAGAAATTACTGACATATTCTATAGAAGTTATATATAATGCAAAATGTTCATCGTCACTAAATCATGTTCCCTATATGTTCTACGTAAAACAACGTGAATCGAATTCCGTAACTTGTAATGGAAATTGCAAGAGATTAATAATTGCACAAATAGACATGCACAACTATTTCAGTTGGTAATATTTCAAGCTGCCCCATGTTAAAGACTTTGTTCCTCTATAAAATTTAAAATGCACTGTGCCTTTATGCAAACTTCAAAAGAAATGCCATCTATAACAGTAGTATTTTTTATACAAATTTATTTTAGCTCGATTGCGAAGCAAGGTCTTACAACTTATATTAATCACTCTCGAGACCCCATTCCTGATGTAATCCATCGCCATGAGAAAGAGGCAACATGGAATTTAGATGCCTTGGCTAAGGGCACAATCGTGACGGGGCTCAAACCTCGGACCTGGAAGTTGTTCTCCAATCTCAAACTCCATCTACAGTGTTTTCATTGGTTTAGCGAGTAGCAGATCTCGCACCTGAGCTCGAGATTTGAGAACATGTTTATAACCTTCAACCCAGGTCACACGGATCGAAAATGTTGGATTTCATTTCATATTCAAAATAATTACATGTTGTGGAATGTAAACTTCCCCACCTATCCAGCGCAAAAATATTCATCGAACATGCAAGGTTAAGTAAGGATGATGTCCAAATTCCAAAATACTCCTGCTCACTCCCTTTGGCCACCCAACCCCAAACTTCACATCCGTATACATACAGGATTCCATATTATATGCATTTACATACTCCAAACCTACAAAACATACCAAAATAATAATTGGATTGTTTTCTTTCTGTGGTTACATCAGTATTACTAAAAATAATATGAAAATACAACTGTGCTACCAGCTTGAGATAGCTCCTTACAGAACAAATGCATAGGAATTTGAAGAAACATGGAGATGCAATGTTTGTTTAAAAGTTAAACATGCATACAAAATAGTGGTGATCATAAATCCACATGTCCACATTAAGTTGTGATAGCGCAATGGATGCGCGGTTGCTTCAGGTGCGAAAGGTCCAGAGTTCGAGCCCCACTGGAGCCGTTACGATTGTGCCCTTAGGCAAGGCATTTAAATTCCACATTGCCTCTTCTCTCCTTCATGGCGATGGATTCCATCAGGAATGAGATCTCGAGAGTGATTAATATAAGTTTGAAAGAACTTGTTTCGCAATCGAGCTAAAATAAATTTGGATAAACTACATGTCCACAGTGTTAATGCCAAAATGTTTGTTTGTTTTTGGGGTTTAAAAGTCAGACCAACAGCTTAGGTCATATGGCGACTCTCCAGCCGTTATTGTTGGAGGAAGACCCCGGGTGCTCCTCCGAGCATCACGGACGAGCACTCAGGTACAACCACCAACCGTCCATAAGCCAGCTGGATAGCATCTTCTCATGAAAGAATTCGAACTTACAGTGGTGAAGGCAAGTGATTTGAAATCAACAACCGTAACCACTCGGCCATGGAAGCCCCTAAAGCCAGAATGATCCAAAACATTTGTGTAAACTATTCATTCATAACTAGTTTTTCCCCGTTAATACAATTATTGAAAAATCTAATAAAACTTTCAAATTCCAAAATCCATGTACATTGTAGGGCGAATATACTGTAGTATACTCATTGAAAAAAGAGTATTGCCAAATCCATGTTTGTATGTTTGGCGCAAACAGGTGTTAATTATATGAACATCTCATTACCAAGATGGTAGATAACTATCTATTAAATATATATGAAGTATTCAATCTCGTGTTCTCTGGTTACAATGTGGTAATACAGCTACTATATTTCCAATAACATCACAATTATAATATTTAACCCATTAACTTTATAATAACTCAAATCTCGTCATGAACAAGGCAAACAATAATTCATTAATTCGGTCTACTGTAACTACATACAAATCTTCTCTCAAACTTCTGCTTCTCGACATAAACTACCCACACAGTTTCAACCATTTTCCATATAGATGCACATTACCCAATATCACATGCATTGATTGTGTTTTGTGCTTTTGTTTTGGGGTGGTTTAACATTGCAACTTAGATCATATGGCGACTGCCCAGCTATTATTGGTGGAGGAAGACCCCTGCATGCCCCTCTGAGCAGTATTTCAGGCACGGACAGGCCCCCGGGTGGAACCACCGACCTTCTGCAAACAAGCTGAATAGCTTCCTAATATGTAATAATTCGACACCCACACTGGTATTCGAACCAGCATCGGCGAGTGATTTGAAGTAACGATAATAACCAAGTCATTAACAATGTACTAGCCAAACCAACATGCATAATAATGGTTGTAATCTTGTGTACTAGCCAAACCAACATGCATAATAATGGTTGTAATCTTGTGTACTAGCCAAACCAACATGCATAATAATGGTTGTAATCTTGTGTACTAGCCAAACCAACATGCATAATAATGGTTGTAATCTTGTGTACTAGCCAAACCAACATGCATAATAATGGTTGTAATCTCGTGTACTAGCCAAACCAACATGCATAATAATGGATGTAATCTCATGAAGTCCCAGTAATATATATGGTGGTAGATGTGCTGTCTGCCAATTGATAGCTAAATGACTAATACTATGTAAGTATGGAGATATAGTAGTATATTAGCCTAAATCTATATGTGGGGAAAAGTTAAATTGGCGTTGCCATAATTGTCTTTTCTTAACTGAATTGGTGTCGATTAATTTTAGTACTATCCTAATGATTGCGCCAAATTTAACATTTCGTAAGAACCCATGCCTCGAGGTTATAAAGCTTTTCTCCTATCTCAAACTCGGTCTCAAGCTTCCGATTGGTTCAGCTGACAGTAAAGTTCAGAATCAACCAATTAAATCATTTGAGCTCGAGATGTGTTATATCCTCGGGCATATGCCTGCTTCATCGCAATATTAAACAACCTTGCACGGTCATGAAGTCTTCTCTCATCGGTATCACACTATCTCCGATTGATCTATTTCAAATAAATAATGTTACATCATATACATATAACGGTTCTATTTTATGCTTTCCTATATGGAAGTTTATCAGTGAAATAAAATGTGTTATAGCACTACGCACTCGTGTAAATATTTGAAATGTTCTCACTTCTCAGTGAGATATATTCCATATTCACTCAAAACAAACAAATATCCTCTATTTCTCATTGCCTTATGCTTATGGTGTCCAGATGCTGCAATCTAAAATATTGCCAATTCGGAATGTTTTCGGACACTCAAAATGTCAGTTGACTTCATTTATGACGCACAGGTAGACTAAATGCTACGTTCTGGCACCATTTAGTGCGCGGTCGTAACGTTTTCTATCATAAAAACGTGATTCAGCCTAAAATAGAACTGAGTTTGGTACTGTCGGTATCCTCGCTACATAGAAAGATTCCAACGCAACTTGTGTGACATTTTATACGTGGAGACCAAATGTCTAGAAATGTTGGCACTTAAAATAAAAACTCCAAGCTCACTTGCGTGGTTTAAAACAAACTGGTTAAAATGATCGAATGTCTAAAATAGATTGTAATTTACCTAACTCTGTAGAATTCATCCACAAATGTCCACGACTTATTGTATTTATTTGTGATACAATTATGCCACATATCCTTCATTTCAGTTCTTTTTGTATGCCATGTGTACAGAGCTCATTCTAGGGGGGTGTCATGGGCGAAGTAGTCGCCCTAGGGGGGCCCCACTTCTCCATAAAAGCCTTGAAAAATTGTTTTTTTTTACAATTTTCATACAAAATCTTGTTCAGTACTCCACACTATTAATTTTATTATTTTTTTTCAATTCTTCTTGTTCATTTTTAGTATTCTCTTAAGCATATCCAGTCATTTTCTTATTCAATCCAAACAATACTTTTCTTAAAAAAAGACGTACTTATATTAGTAATATACATCGAAACAAATTGATAGCAAATTTGACCTTTTGGAAAGAGCTGTTGCTAATGTTTTCAAAACTTGTAGCCCAATCCATTTTGAAAATGTCATGTATATGTATATGGATATTATCAGGATTTATGTACGTTATTAATGTGACAGTAATGTTATTGTGATTTATAAATTGTATTCAACATTGTGGAGAGTTGCAATAAAATATTATTAAATAAAAAAACTGGCCATTGTAAAGCACTCCTATTCAAATGTATTTAATGGTCATGTTGTGTATTTTAACCCTATTTTGTTGAAATTAATTAAGTAATAAAATTGTGACCGAGGATGAGCCTCGAGGTATAAATAGATTCTATATTTAGAAGGTCCTCGTGGAAGATTAGCCTTTCTAAATGCGCTATCCATTCTAAACAAAGATTTACAGACTTATGTCATTGCTAGGTTGTTTAATATCCCCCCCATTAAACTTTATTTATTTTACAACAATTGCGAAACAAGCTGTAACAACGAGGATCGAACCCTGGGTTGCATTGTTGAGAAGCGAGTGCGCTAACCACTGCACTAATCAGATGGCCAGACCTCGCTTTGATATCAAGACAATGCTGAATGGCAGTAACTTAAAATGCTGGCTATCCTCGTACTTACTAATTGGAAAACATCGAGAGTGGATTTGACGTGTGGCAGTTCAGCCCAAAACTTCCAATCTGAAACGAGCTTATCAACCAAAAGCCAACATCTATACAGCTTATGTGGAAGTCATGAAGTGGTAGCGCATTCGCATCAGGTGCGAAAAGGCCCCGAGTTTGTGCACGCTAGAGCCGTTACGATTGTGCCCTTAGGCAAAGGCATTTAAATTCCGCATGCATCTTATCTCTCCCTCGTGGCGATGGATTTCATCAGGAATGAGGTCTCGAGAGTGATTATTATAAGTTGTAAGAACATGTTTCGCAATCAAGCTAAAATAAATGTGCATAAACTAACATCTTTTACACAGAATTGAGTCGACCAACAACTGACATTCAATACATGAGCACATATTCCCCTGCATTTAAAAGTGCATTCCTCTAACAATCTGTAACAATAAATGTAATTATTGTAAGGACATGTTTCTTAGTTTGGTTAATACAGATTTCACAATATCAAGCATACAAAATCAATGACTTCAAACGTTAATTCTTCACCATGTCACAATTAAGCAACTATGTTTGGGGAAAACACCCAGTTAGTTATTTCTGGCAATAACAGATATAAATTAATTTAATACAATATTGAGCAAACTGATAGTGAAACAAGCAAAGTACACTAACAACTACTTCAGCCACGGGTCCATTCCCGCTGATGGCCCCAAATGTCACACATTCGACTAAAAATTGTTTGTATGGTATCTTTATGCAAATTTTTATTAATTAAATAGTAACACACATGTATAATTCAGTTGCAAAATTATATTAGTGTCGCCTTTAGTAAACTACTAATCATAAAGTTAGTGGTGGCTTTGTAATAAATATCCATAAAGGGAGGTAATCTTCAAAACTTCGCTTAAAAATATGAATAATTTATTACCAAAAAAAATTTCTAGTCAATCATCTGCTCTTTATAACATCATAATATAATGTGTACAGCACATTCCAAGTAAATACACAACACAAGTAACCGTTCCATAAAGTCACACATAGTGAGTCAGTGGTGTGCCGCCCATAACACACCAAATAGAAATTTTAACATTACTTGAAATTTTGCTCTAACAAACGAAGGTCTATTTTATTGCTGTTCAATTTTGCTCCACCAGCAAAATAACATATATTCATTCGTAGCATTGTATTGGGTCATGTTAGAATGGCAATGATTTGTCGTGCCGTTGTTTATCGGAGAATAAAATACGGTTTGGAGTTCTGATGCGTAGGAATTAATGAAGCTGGTTTATGGCCGAACAATGTTTTATTCGCCGATAAACAAATCCTATTTCCTAATTATAAATGGCTTATAATAAATCAGTTGTACGGGTAAGCAACTTGTGCACGAGAAATATGGGGGATATACAGACAGGTTACATGGTGTCCATCACGTATATCTAGGTAGCTGGCAATGAATATTTTTGGTAGGGAAAAAAAAGAGCAAATGATCAAACAAAATCTATGAAAGATAGATGGAATATTCACGGCTTAAGTTAGAGCTGAGAATTAAGGGAGAAATGTTTTGGTGCATTAGCACAAGTTTTGAGAATCAGTCTGGCACCCTCCCTCTATAAAAACTTCTGCCAGCTGAAAATAAGGGCTGAGCTGAGAGAGGTGAGGCTGCTTGGGAACAAACAATTAAAATGTTCTACAAAACAGGGTCATGAATGGAAAATTGTGAAAAAGCAAATCTGCAAAAATACTGAAATAAGGGTCACCACCACATAAAGCGAGAAACAAATTTGAACAGCTTAAACCAAATTTGACAATATTTATATTTCAAGATTTTAATCAAATAAGGAAATTCTCTAAAAAGAGGAAGATTGACAGACGTGTACAAAGTCGGCCTATGGCTCAAGCTATGGCTATACTATTAGTTTGCACCATAGGCTGCACAAAAATGAACAACGAATACCGGTATATTGTGCAAACTCAATATTGGAGGTGGTTTTTTTGCTCATAATGGGGCGATTAATAATTGTTTCCTGCAAAATATACACCAACCATCAACATAGCAGTGTTTATACAAACGCACCATTCTAACCCTCAACCTGCCGAATAAATTGGACGGAATGTGCAAACAACATAGATCCAGATCAGCAATTTTAGTTTAGTTGTGATTGGCAGGTTAAGGGTTAATAAATACCTGGTGCTCAATTTTAAACAAGAACGGTCGTAAAAGTTTACCGTCAAAACAGTTTACCATCGTAATAGTTTACCGGTCGTAACAGTTACTGGTATATTTCAAGTGTTAGTAGATATAATTATGGCAGAAATGGAAAAACATAAAGAAATGGAGCTACAGTTGTAGTGTTACCATAAACGCCATAAATATATGCAAGATCACTGACTCATTGATTACCAGATGTATATAGTCTCTCAATGGCACTAAATTACTCGGACTGGAACAATTCAAATCGTGATAAATGACCTAAAATGAAACGGGTCTCTCGATTCACAAATGAAAAAGCTGAATGCATAATTGCTGTAGAAGTACAGCAAACGAAAACCAATTAACGCGACTGCCTCTAGATATTTATCCTCCAGTTATAAATAATATCAATTAAACAAGTCACTGTTTTGTTAGCTAACGTAACATTGTTATTGTGTATTGAAGCACTTTTATTCATTACAGGGTCCTATTTGAGCGTTTATTACACTAGCTTCTGATAAAACGCACGTACCAAGGATATATAGCACTAAAACAGATCTCACAGAATAGGTTACACAGCACTAAATTTCACAGTACCCGTTATTTAGCACTGCACATACCTACAGACACCGACGCCCCACCCAGTGCCACATAGTAAAGTAAGTAAATGAAAGAAATATGAAAGAAAGAGTTGTCGGAGAGACAAAAATGAGCTCGCCGATTCCCAGAAATGAAACCGAACACGAGATCTACTTGTATTAAGGTGATCATGCCTGGATGAGATCCGACAAATACAATACAGTTTAGGTACAAATGGTTTTCACCAAAACAAAACTTTCGTGTCTACATCCACAAACCACCAACATCACCACAACAGCTCCGAAAGACTTTCAGAGCTGGCCAAAAATCTAAATTTGCTTAAGTGCAATGGATGGACACACACTAGCACACTGGGTGGAATATCAGCTACATTAATTACCATATGCAAACGTTTCTTTTCAATAATACAGGGTGAAATGATGACTCTGGACACACTCGATCTCACAAGCCCATACCCCCCGATATACTAAACAATTCTATGGTAACAATACTGGTAGCCAGGGCATGTTATTGGGATATTTACGGTATCTCGGGTTTGCATGGTCCTTAAATAACTATTGCATGCTACATACCACATACCACCTCAATGTGCTCAAGACCGTATGAAATTTCATGAAAATCCCATGGACATTTATTGCAAATGTTGCACACAGACAGCACCTTAGGATTCTAAACATTTCTATGGTCAAAGTTTCATGAAATTATCTGCAGTACATTGGTGCGTTATTGCTGAAAATGA
This sequence comes from Archivesica marissinica, assembly GCA_014843695.1. Lineage (NCBI taxonomy): Eukaryota > Metazoa > Mollusca > Bivalvia > Venerida > Vesicomyidae > Archivesica > Archivesica marissinica. Next base: position 49,374,567 of record CM026390.1, read on the forward strand.
TTTAGACTATTGACCTTGAAGAATGTCACCTTGACCTTCGTATATACTTTTAACAAATATCTCTTGATATTTATTATTAAAACAAGACATTGAGGACGGACGGACAAAGCAGGAAACTTATTTTAAGGGAACATAAAAATGATTTTACAGCAATATAATTCTGTGTTGCGCCTCATATACAGGATCAATTAGGCCCTCATATACAGGACCAATTAGGCCCTCATATACAGGACCAATTAGGCCCTCATATACAGGACCAATTAGGCCCTCATATACAGGACCAATTAGGCCCTCATATACAGGATCAATTAGGCCCTCATATACAGGATCAATTAGGTCCTCATATACAGGACCAATTAGGCCCTCATATACAGGACCAATTAGGCCCTCATATACAGGACCAATTAGGCCCTCATATACAGGATCAATTAGGTCCTCATATACAGGATCAATTAGGCCCTCATATACAGGACCAATTAGGCCCTCATATACAGGATCAATTAGGCCCTCATATACAGGACCAATTAGGCCCTCATATACAGGATCAATTAGGTCCTCATATACAGGACCAAATAGGTCCTCATATACAGGATCAATTAGGCCCTCATATACAGGATCAATTAGGCTCTCATATACAGGACCAATTAGGCCCTCATATACAGGATCAATTAGGCCCTCATATACAGGATCAATTAGGCCCTCATATACAGGACCAATTAGGCCCTCATATACAGGACCAATTAGGCCCTCATATACAGGACCAATTAGGCCCTCATATACAGGACCAATTAGGCCCTCATATACAGGACCAATTAGGCCCTCATATACATGACCAATTAGGCCCTCATATACATGACCAATTAGGCCCTCATATACAGGATCAATTAGGCCCTCATATACAGGACCAATTAGGCCCTCATATACATGACCAATTAGGCCCTCATATACAGGATCAATTAGGCCATCTCTGATGATTGTCAATATAGCAATTGGCAGAAAAATTTGGAAATAAATTGTGTAAATAGAAAATGTTAAAAAAAGCAAAAAAATATAAATGTCAAACAAAAAATTTGAATACTTTAAACTGCGACATAAATTATGGGTCAATGAGGTACACTGAAGTAATGAACACGTGATCAAAGTGCAATAAGGCTCTGCCCTTTATGTCTGTTAAGCTCCGCCTCACGCAGAGCTACAATAATCATGTTGGTAATATTTCAAAATACTCGCTCATTTTACGGTACCTTCGAGCAGGCATGAACTTGGAATAAAAAATATTCTCGACAAAAAACAAACCAGCCCCCCTCCCCCACTCCTCAGTCCTTTTAAGAGCTAAAATACACAGGGCTTGAATTTCAAAATGTCAAAAATACAGCGGTTAAACATTTAAGAAACCATACTCTGTATTAATAACTCTGCTGAGATCAACAGATACATTAGTTGTTTGTGTGAATGTATCTGAATTATAGTGAAATAAGCATTACAATGTATCATGTTACTTTTAAATTGACAAATTCTATGTCAATAGAAATTGGCTTCTAAGAAAATTCTTAAATGACTCGGCATTTTGTCTGTATCACAGAGGAATTTGCAGTGTTTAGATCTACAATAAACCATGGCTCGGCTCGGCGTGTGATGTCAAACGTGACTTTGTTTTACTAGCATTGTTGTAGTCTTGCGAGTAAATTTACGCTTTCTAAAAAATAATACCAACTATTATTGCGTTATTTTTATATCTTTGGTCATATTAGAACTGAAATAATATTTGTATTTGTGTTAGTTGTAGTGGAATATTACAGTTTGTCGTTCTCAGCACCGGAATTAATTCCTACGCGTCGGAACAAACCACGTTTTATTCGCCAATAATCAACAGAATTACAAATATAATTTCTTACTCGCATATAAGACGAGATTTTTACCATCAGATTATGGCCTCAAAGTGGCTTCCCGTCTTATAAGTGAGAAAAGAAAGCACCCGGACGCTGAACATTTCCAATTTGCACTGGTCACATATGCAATTTATACTTGTGTCTGGTGTCCATTATATAAATATGTCTCATATGTGAGTGCGTGCCAAAACCCACAGATTTCAGGACAAAAGTAGTTTTATAGGCGAGTGTGGACGGTAAGAAATTATATTTGTAATTTATCGGGGGGGGATGCCTGCAAACTTGTCCAGAATGCACCAGTGAAGTGGTATAATGTGCAACATCCTGTTTAATATATATTTCTATAGCACTAACAACTTAAAACAGTTATGGCTACAAGAAAGAACAGCCAGGACAGACCCGGACGATATCTTTCGGGCGATTTCAGTGTGCTGTTTAAATTCCGTCCTGGACCCGTGTGTATACTGAACTAACAGCCCTCTCTGGTCAGAAGGTCAGGTCTTCAATCGGAACGCCGTGTGGTAGACGTTCTGAACAACTGTAACATCCACTCTCTCCAGTCAGGTGTTTCATAACGCTGTATGGTAGACGTTGTGTACAACTGTAACATCCACTCTCCAGTCTGGTGTATCGGAACGCTGTGTGGTAGACGTGTACAACTGTAACATCCACTCTCTCCAGTCTGGTGTATCGGAACGCTGTGTGGTAGACGTGTACAACTGTAACATCCACTCTCTCCAGTCTGGTGTATCGGAACGCTGTGTGGTAGACGTGTACAACTGTAACATCCACTCTCCAGTCTGGTGTATCGCAACGCTGTATGGTAGACGTGTACAACTGTAACATCCACTCTCCAGTCTGGTGTATCGGAACGCTGTATGGTAGACGTGTACAACTGTAACATCCACTCTCCAGTCAGGTGTATCGGAACGCTGTGTGGTAGACGTGTACAACTGTAACATCCACTCTCCAGTCAGGTGTATCGGAACGCTGTATGATAGACGTGTACAACTGTAACATCCACTCTCTCCAGTCTGGTGTATCGGAACGCTGTATGGTCTGTGTAGCGGATCATCGAGATGAAGCTGCCTAGAGAAATGTGTCTAAAACGTGAACGTTCTAATATCACCCAGTGTCATCAGGATCTGGTGCTGTAAGTTAGAAAACAAAATTAGTTTTGTAATAAATGATGATGATTGAGCTTATTTACCCTCGCCTCCGGCAAGCCATGTGGGCGAGCGTTTACAATAAATAATGTGAAAACCGATGTTTATACAGTAACGTGGGTGTGTTGTTTCAATCTATTCGACACCATTAGAAAGATGGACCCTTCCAGCTTTATATTTTTGTGGCATAGGAAGACAGCAGGTGTCCCTCCCAAGATAGATGCAGGTACACGGAATATGCACCTGAGCTTCACAGCGTTCTCATACGTCAAGAACTATATTCCTCCTGATGGGAGTCAAACTTGTAATAGCGCAGTGGTAGCGTGTTCGCTTCAGGTGCGAAAGGCTGTCACTCCGAGCTGTAGCTGTCACGATTGTGCTCTTAGGCAAGTCACTTAAATTCCACATTGACTCTTCTCTCTGGATTCCATCAGAAATGAGGTCTCACGAGATTAATATAAGTTGTATGTGCTTGTTTCGCAATCAAGCTAAATTAGTGGCGAGGGGTAAGAATGCAAGATTTAATTGTAAGGAAGACAGTCCACTATACAGTGTTCCCGCTGTCGGTCGCCAAAGGCACTAAAAAATAAATATTGGCGCTAAATTTTTTTTTTGGCAAAAATATTTGTTGCCTTTTTTTTTTTTGGCACACGTTTTGTCAAATACATGTCTTCAAATATTTATTTGTGAATTATATGGCTCTTATGGCTCCAAGTTTTTTAAATTGGCTCCAGTATTTTTCAATTGGCTCCAGAAGTGGAGCAGACAAACATTCAGACAGAGGGAACCCTGGATGCTGTATGAAATAAACTCTCCCATTCAGACAGAGGGAACCCTGCCAGACACTTGTTTTGGTCCACATGAACAGGACAGACAGAATAACTGGGAGATAACAGTCTATGTTACAGAATCATACAAAGGTAAGGTAGTGACCCACACGCATGCCCGAGAAACTGGGAGATAACAGTCTATGTTACAGAATCATACAAAGGTAAGGTAGTGAACCACACGCATGCCCGAGAAACTGGGAGATAACAGTCTATGTTACAGAATCATACAACGGTAAGGTAGTGAACCACACACATGCCCGAGAAACCACTTGGGGGGGGGTACATTTGAACTAAAACGCACCTTTGGTTCTATTAGCAGAGTCTATTATTTGCATGAGACATCTGCCAAACTCTTCTATCACCATTCGTTCCTGTACTACGGGTGGCATCTTCTGTCGGTCTGCCTCCTCGGCCTGCGCCAATAAACACGCACATGTAGCTTCCACAACTTCCGGTGTTACAAATGAGAACGGTAGCCTAAAATAAATAACATGTTCCTTAACCCATTTCATTCTGGATACATTTAAAGGCTTTTGCAAACAACATAGATCCAGATCAGCCGCAGCGTGACGCTGCATGCTGATCAGGATCTATTTGTTTGCTACATAGCCAAGTGTCTTAGCAAGATCATGTGAATAGCAAACAGCATAAAGCCTGATCAGACAGCATGTTCCATGGCGGCTGATCTGGCTTTATGTTCTTTGCAAATACCGTTTCAACGGTATCCAGAATGAAATGGGTTAATTATGCAACAAAAGCTTTAAACGTATTACTTATGGAACTACAAAATTACTACAAATTTAAAAATAAAGTTGTGTTTAGAAACTATTCCAGAAACAACGAGAAAGGATCTTATTGTTCCTTTATTTCTATTAATGTTGCGGTGTGCAAAATAAAAATATGATTTTCCTTATAAACCCGCAAACATCTCGAGGAAATCCAGCATAATGCATCATACAGTAATTTGCACATCCCACTTGTACATGGAATTAGCACATTTATTATACACATTTCGATTGGCATATTAACATGCTATTATGTAATGGTATTTGTGTGTTTTTACAAATGTTTTTATGCAGCTTTCGCCAGGTTTGTCTGTTAGGGCTTAAAGTCGCACCAACAGTTTAGGTCGTATGGCGACTCTCCCGACTCTCCGGCTATTATTAGTGGAGGACGACCCCGGGTGCCTCTCTGAGCAATATTTCAGCTACAGACAGGCACCCAGGTAGAACCATCAACCTACCTCAAGCCAGCTGGATAGCTCCTCACATTTGACACCAACAGTGAGATTCGAAGTCAGTGGCTTAAACCACTCTGCCACCCGGTTTTGACGATACTTACGTACAATACTCCAGATACATCAAACATGCATAGCTTACAATTTGATATATTTATTTCAGTTTCAATGGCTCAAGAGATGAGCAGACTTGCTATAAGTTATAACACACCTTTCTATGTGCAAAATTGGCTGTCCGGTTAGCGCAGTGGTTAGTGCGCTCGCTTCTCACCAATGCAACACAGGTTCGATCCTGGAACCAGGAAGTATGTGAGATGGTACGGTAGTCGCCAGATCGGACAGGTGGGTTTTCTCCAGGTACTCCGGTTTCCTCCCACACGAACGACCACATATATGCTTTCATCCGCGCCAACGAGAGTGATTAATATAAGTTGTTAGAACTTGCTTCGCAATCGTAAAATAAATAAAGTTTAAACTTTATGTGCAAAATTGTTAATTACTGGTGTTGTTGGATAGCAAACAACATTTACAGTTTCAAACTGTGTCAGTGGATCAAGATGCCTTGCATAAAACATTAACCAAATTGAAGTTGGTGTCAAGCTTTCTGATTGGTTGAGCTTTTAGGGCAAATCTAAGAATAACGCTCTCAAATTGATTAGTTTATACAAATTGATTTTAGCTCGACTGCGAAACAAATTCTTACAACTTAGTTTCGCTCTAGATATCTCATTCCTGGTGGAGTCCGTTGCTATGAGGGAGCGTGTGTGTTTTACGTTTATTTATCGTCGCTACCGGTTGCTCATATGAGCGGCGCCTCCTGAAGAGATTAGTCGTTTTAGATATTTGGAGGATAGTGCAATGATACAGAGAGAGATCCATTCCAGTCTCCTCTGGTTCTTTTACGTGCTCGGTGTAAAGCACGGACATGAGACCTAGGTTTAACGTCCCATCTGAAAGACTGTTCATTTTATTAGGGTCAGACGGGGGGATCGAACCTGCGATACGTGGATTACCAGTCCAGCGTGTTACCACTGGACTACAGATCCATAGGGAGAGATAAGAGGCAATGTAGAATTTAAATAAATGCCTTGCCTATGGGCACAATCCTAACGACTACAGCTTCGCACAAACTCAGAGTCTCTCGCATCTGAAGCACACACGCTACAACTGCGCTACCACGACTTGCACATTGTTTGCACTTGAGAACTGAGAAATATTTATAACCTAATACCTAGATCTATCTACATGCAATAATGTACCTTTCTCCTGTACCAGAAGTTACAGGCCTGGATGGAAGGTCCGATATTTGAGATGAAAGTTTGGTTTTAGCTGCCGTCTGTTGTAGTACGCGCACCTCCGCTGCATCCGCAAGGTGCATTAAGGTTTTACGCTCAGGACTCTCTTCAAAGTTTTTACAACCAATACATTTACAAGATGAACTACACATAATCTTTGCCTGAAAATTGTTACGAAATATTATTTATCTACAGTCAAAATTGTGTTAGTGGTCACCTCCATTAGGCAGCCAACCTGTATTAAGCAGCCAGTTTCAAGATTCCCTATATGTTGTTTTACTTTTCATTTGACCTCTATTAAGCAGCCACCTATGCTAAGCAGCCACTTTTGCTGACTCCCTTGGCTGGCTGCTTAGGACAGGTGTGACTGTATATTTATATAATGCTATATATAGATGTCTGTAGAGCTCCTTTCCATGGCATTTTGAAGATCCAAGGTGATTTCCTTGCATGTTTAACAAAACACAAACTACCGGTAGCTTTCATAAATCAGGAGAATGGAACAAGCAATCTGCCAAGTAGAAATAAAATAGTATCATGTCTTATTTAACCCTTTCCCTCATAGAAGCACCTCTTGACGCCATTACCAATACGACATACATTGACAATGTAGTATAGCCAAACCAATGTTCATAATAAAAGCCAGAATCTCATGTAGTCCCAGTAATATCTATGGAGGTGGGATAGATATGGCGACTACTTATTCACTGCATGATAGCTAAATGGCTGTCGTTTGTATGGAGATATAATACTATATTACCCTAAATCTCTATGTAGTCCCAGTAATATCTATGGAGGTGGGATAGATATGGCCACTACTTATTCACTGCATGATAGCTAAATGGCTGTTGCTTGTATGGAGATATAATAGTATATTAACCTAAATCTCTATGAAGTTACGGGTTAATAAATTTCAACCAAATAGGGTAAAAATACACAAAATGACCATTAAATACAACCGTTGAATAGGAGTGCTTTACAATGGCCAGTGTCTCGTACTGGACAAAATTTTGTATGAAAACTGTATATAAAAAAAGAAAAGAAAAAAAAAGGTGACTATTTCACACATGTCACTCTAGAATGAGTCCTGTGAGCCATTGTATTGGTACCAGCCTATTATTATTATATTTCGGGTTTTACGCCTGCATCAGCACCATTTTGGGCTATATCGCCGGCGGGCAGTTTACCTAACAACACCTTTCCTGGGCATGCTCCAGCGGTTAACCAGTACTTGGGTGCACCAACCTCCGTAAGAAACTGCCAACTTTTTCATATAAATGAGACACGGCCTAGGCGGGGCTCGAACCCCCGTGACCATCAGTGATGATAGGTTACAGTGGTGTACAAGTCAGCGACCTTAACCACTCGACCACGGAGGCGGACTGGTACCACCCTAAATCTAAATCACGTCCTACTGTATTCCGCAATTGAGTTTCTGCCATTTTGACTCGGAATCAATTTTTCTATCTACCTATACTATTAATTTTTCTCAGCTTGCTACAGTAACCTAAACCATGACAATTGTTTTGTTTGGCCTAACTAAAAACATGCACGACAGCAGCCCAATACACACCTCGTAACATTCACAGTAATTTTTGAGACAACCGGATCTTTTACAGTTGCACCCTTTATTGTGTCTTCTGTCTTTCTCTCCCGTCTTGCCTTTACCTAAAACATACACAATCTCCTACATGTGCACACTAACCCATTCAACACTACATACCTCTAAATAGGCTTACAAAAAGTGTAGATCCAGATGTGCCAGCTCGTGACTAGCCGTCTCGTCAGGATCTGCACTTTTCCCCAGTAATATTACCATTTTGATAAATGAACTAGTCCAAATGTAATTTTCTTATTAATTTATTGGTCTCAAAATATCATGCACCAGTCCATGTCAGTTACTTGGTGTTGAATGGGTTAATGACACTTTTTCCGTGAAACAACCAACAATATCCGCTCACGAAAAATCATTCAATATCGGAATTGTTATTAAAACGGTATCTTGATCCAATACCACCAATGCCATAGTGCTGTAGTAAGCAGCCAGTTTGCAGATTCCTAATATGTTGCTTTATTATACATTCAACCTCTATTAAGCAGCAGACTGTGCTAAGCAGTCACTTTATATGAATCACTTAGATGACTGCTTAAGACAGGTTTCACTGTATGCAGGGTTCCCAAATATTGCCGCTAAATGTTGTGAATTGGCATAAATATTTAGCGCCACTTTTTTTTTTGCACATGTTTTGTCAAATTCATGGCTTCAAATATTTATTTGTGAACTATATGGCTCTTAGTTGGCTCCAAGTTTTTTAAATTGGCTCCAGTGTTTTTCAATTGGCGACAGAAGTGGCGCAGACAAACATTCAGACAGAGGGAACCCTGGTATATCAATTTAGAATGCTCGATTGTTATATTGCTTTGTTGTATTAATCCATTTATAACCGTTCATTTAGGCTGTCCTATTAGCGCAGTGGTTAGCACGTTCGCTTCTCACCAATGCAACCCGAGTTCGATCCTCGGACCGGGAAGAATGTGAGATGGTACGGTGGTTGCAAGATCAGACAGGTGGGTTTTCTCCGGGTACTCCGGTTTCCTCCCACACGAATGACCACATTTACGCTTTCATCCAACGAGACTGATTAATATAAGTTGTTAGAACTTGTTTCGCAATCGTTAACCGTCCAATTGATGTTTTGTTTGAATATGTAGTTTAATTGAAAGTAGCACCAACAGCTTAGGTGTATGGTGACTATTCAACTGTTATTGGTGAAGGAGGACCACATGTGTACCTCAGTATGTGCATGCATGGGTGGGCACCCAGACAGAACAACTGACCATCCACAAACCAGGTGGATAGCTTCATCACACAAATAAATTTGGCACTACAAGTGAGATTTGAACCTACAGTGGCGAGAGATTTGAAGTCTGACCTTAACCACTAGGCCACTCCTTCACTATGTACTTCACTGCTTCATAACATAACCTTCACCATAACTCTACAATACAGCTTCATAACATAGCCGTCACCATAACTCTACAATACTGCTTCATAACATAGCCGTCACCATAACTCTACAATACTGCTTCATAACATAGCCGTCACCATAACTCTACAATACTGCTTCATAACATAGCTGTCACCATAACTCTACAATCCTGCTTCATAACATAGCCGTCACCATAACTCTACAATCCAGATTCATAACATAGCCGTCACCATAACTCTACAATCCAGATTCATAACATAGCCGTCACCATAACTCTACAATCCAGATTCATAACATAGCCATCACCATAACTCTACAATCCTGCTTCATAACATAACCTTCACCATAACTCTACAATACAGCTTCATAACATAACCTTCACCATAACTCTACAATACAGCTTCATAACATAGCCGTCACCATAACTCTACAATCCTGCTTCATAACATAGCCGTCACCATAACTCTACAATCCAGATTCATAACATAGCCGTCACCATAACTCTACAATCCAGATTCATAACATAACCGTCACCATAACTCTACAATCCAGCTTCATAACATAGCCGTCACCATAACTGTACAATCCAGATTCATAACATAGCCGTCACCATAACTCTACAATCCTGCTTCATAACATAGCTCTACAATCCAGCTTCATAACATAACTCTACAATCCAGCTTCATAACATAACCTTCACCATAACTCTACAATCCTGCTTCATAACATAGCTCTACAATCCAGCTTCATAACATAGCTCTACAATCCAGATTCATAACATAGCCGTCACCATAACTCTACAATCCTGCTTCATAACATAACCTTCACCATAACTCTACAATCCTGCTTCATAACATAACCTTCACCATAACTCTACAATCCTGCTTCATAACATAACCTTCACCATAACTCTACAATCCAGCTTCATAACATAACCTTTACCATAACTCTACAATCCTGCTTCATAACATAACCTTCACCATAACTCTACAATCCTGCTTCATAACATAACCTTCACCATAACTCTACAATCCTGCTTCATAACATAACCTTCACCATAACTCTACAATCCTGCTTCATAACATAACCTTCACCATAGCTCTACAATCCAGATTCATAACATAGCCGTCACCATAACTCTACAATCCTGCTTCATAACATAACCTTCACCATAACTCTACAATCCTGCTTCATAACATAGCCGTCACCATAACTCTACAATCCAGCTTCATAACATAACCTTCACCATAACTCTACAATCCTGCTTCATAACATAACCTTCACCATAACTCTACAATCCTGCTTCATAACATAACCTTCACCATAACTCTACAATCCTGCTTCATAACATAACCTTCACCATAACTCTACAATCCTGCTTCATAACATAGCTCTACAATCCAGCTTCATAACATAACTCTACAATCCAGATTCATAACATAGCCGTCACCATAACTCTACAATCCAGATTCATAACATAACCTTCACCATAACTCTACAATCCTGCTTCATAACATAACCTTCACCATAACTCTACAATCCTGCTTCATAACATAACCTTCACCATAGCTCTACAATCCTGCTTCATAACATAACCTTCACCATAACTCTACAATCCTGCTTCATAACATAACCTTCACCATAGCTCTACAATCCAGATTCATAACATAACTCTACAATCCAGATTCATAACATAACCTTCACCATAACTCTACAATCCTGCTTCATAACATAACCTTCACCATAACTCTACAATCCAGATTCATAACATAACCGTCACCATAACTCTACAATCCTGCTTCATAACATAACCTTCACCATAACTCTACAATCCAGCTTCATAACATAACCTTCACCATAACTCTACAATCCAGCTTCATAACATAACCTTCACCATAACTCTACAATCCTGCTTCATAACATAACCTTCACCATAACTCTACAATCCTGCTTCATAACATAACCTTCACCATAACTCTACAATCCAGATTCATAACATAGCTCTACAATCCTGCTTCATAACATAGCTCTACAATCCTGCTTCATAACATAACCTTCACCATAACTCTACAATCCAGATTCATAACATAACCTTCACCATAACTCTACAATCCAACTTCATAACATAACCTTCACCATAACTCATTCATGTTTCATAACATGGGACAGCATAAGAAAAGGTTTGGTTTTCATGTTTTTTTTATGTTTTTTAACTCAATAAAGTGGATGTCTATGGCTGAAATAAGAATCTAGCAATTAATTTGCATCTATGTTTTTGACAGAAGAATTGTGGCCATTTACCAATTTTTGGATGGAATGCTAATGGGTTTCTCTCGAGACACGACTTGATGGCTCTCGACCGATCCTCCTCGTGTTCCAGGTTGTTGGCACAATTATTACAATTACAGCTGTGACAAAACTCTCCGTTCGCAAAACAATCACAGTATCTGTCGATAAACAAAACAATCACAGTAGCTGTTGATAAACACAAACAATCACAGTATCTGTCGATAAACAAAACAATCACAGTATATGTTGACAAACACAAACAATCACAGTATATGTTGATAAACACAAACAATCACAGTATATGTCGATAAACACAAACAATCACAGTATATGTCGATAAAAACAAACAATCACAGTATATGTCGATAAACACAAACAATCACAGTATATGTTGATAAACACAAACAATCACAGTATATGTTGATAAACACAAACAATCACAGTATATGTTGATAAACACAAACAATCACAGTATATGTTGATAAACACAAACAATCACAGTATATGTTGATAAACAAAAACAATCACAGTATATGTTGATAAACACAAACAATCACAGTATATGTTGATAAACAAAAACAATCACAGTATATGTTGATAAACAAAAACAATCACAGTATATGTTGATAAACACAAACAATCACAGTATATGTTGATAAACACAAACAATCACAGTATATGTTGATAAACACAAACACTCACAGTATCTGTTGATAACACAAACAATCACAGTATATGTTGATAAACAAAACAATCACAGTATATGTTGATAAACACAAACAATCACAGTATATGTTGATAAACAAAAACAATCACAGTATATGTTGATAAACACAAACAATCACAGTATATGTTGATAAACAAAAACAATCACAGTATATGTTGATAAACAAAAACACACAGTATATGTTGATAAACACAAACAATCACAGTATATGTTGATAAACACAAACAATCACAGTATATGTTGATAAACACAAACACTCACAGTATCTGTTGATAACACAAACAATCACAGTATATGTTGATAAACAAAACAATCACAGTATATGTTAATAAACACAAACAATTACAGTAACTGTTGATAAACACAAACAATCACAGTATATGTTGATAAACAAAACAATCACAGTATATGTTGATAAACACAAACAATCACAGTATATGTTGATAAACACAAACAATCACAGTATATGTTGATAAACACAAACAATCACAGTATATGTTGATAAACAAAACAATCACAGTATATGTTGATAAACACAAACAATCACAGTATATGTTGATAAACAAAACAATCACAGTATATGTTGATAAACACAAACAATCACAGTATATGTCGATAAACACAAACAATCACAGTATATATTGATAAACACAAACAATCACAGTATATGTTGATAAACACAAACAATCACAGTATATGTTGATAAACACAAACAATCACAGTATATGTTGATAAACACAAACAATCACAGTATATGTTGATAAACACAAACAATCACAGTATATATTGATAAACACAAACAATCACAGTATATGTTGATAAACAAAACAATCACAGTATATGTTGATAAACACAAACAATCACAGTAACTGTTGATAAACACAAACAATCACAGTATACGTTGATAAACACAATCAATCACAGTATGTTGATAAACAAAACAATCACAGTATATGTTGATAAACAAAACAATCACAGTATATGTTGATAAACAAAACAATCACAGTATATGTTGATAAACACAAACACTCACAGTATCTGTTGATAAACAAAACAATCACAGCATATGTTGATAAACACAAACACTCACAGTATCTGTTGATAAACACAAACAATCACAGTATATGTTGATAAACACAAACAATCACAGTATATGTTGATAGACACAAACAATCACAGTATACGTTGATAAACACAATCAATCACAGTATATGTTGATAAACAATCACAGTATATGTTGATAAACACAAACAATCACAGTATATGTTGATAAACACAAACAATCACAGTATATTTTGATAAACACAAACAATCACAGTATACGTTAATAAACATAACAATCACAGTATATGTTGATAAACAAAACAATCACAGTATGTGTTGATAAACACAAACAATCACAGTATATGTTGATAAACACAAACAATCACAGTATACGTTGATAAACAAAACAATCACAGTGTATGTTGATAAACAAAACAATCACAGTATATGTTGATAACCAAACAATCACAGTTATGTTGATATACACAAACAATCACAGTGTATGTTGATAAACAATCACAGCATACGTTGATAAACACAAACAATCACAGTATATGTTGATAAACACAATCACAGTATATGTTGATAAACAAAAACAATCACAGTATATGTTGATAAACACAACCACAGTATATGTCGATAAACACAAACACTCACAGTATATGTTGATAAACACAAACAATCACAGTATATGTTGATAAACACAAACACTCACAGTATATGTCGATAAACACAAACAATCACAGTATCTGTTGATAAACACAAACAATCACAGTATATGTTGATAAACACAAACAATCACAGTATATGTCGATAAACACAAACACTCACAGTATATGTCGATAAACACAAACAATCACAGTATCTGTTGATAAATAAACACAAACAATCACAGTATATGTTGATAAACACAAACAATCACAGTATATGTTGATAAACACAAAACAATCACAGTATATGTTGATAAACAAAAACAATCACAGTATATGTTGATAAACACAACCACAGTATATGTCGATAAACACAAACACTCACAGTATATGTTGATAAACACAAACAATCACAGTATATGTTGATAAACACAAACACTCACAGTATATGTCGATAAACACAAACAATCACAGTATCTGTTGATAAACACAAACAATCACAGTATATGTTGATAAACACAAACAATCACAGTATATGTCGATAAACACAAACAATCACAGTATATGTTGATAAACACAAACAATCACAGTATATGTTGATAAACACAAACAATCACAGTATATGTTGATAAACACAAACAATCACAGTATATGTTGATAAACACAAACAATCACAGTATATGTTGATAAACACAAACAATCACAGTATATGTTGATAAACACAACCACAGTATATGTTGATAAACACAAACAATCACAGTATATGTTGATAAACACAAACAATCACAGTATATGTTGATAAACACAAACAATCACAGTATATGTTGATAAACACAAACAATCACAGTATATGTTGATAAACACAAACAATCACAGTATATGTTGATAAACACAAACAATCACAGTATATGTTGATAAACACAAACAATCACAGTATATGTTGATAAACACAAACAATCACAGTATATGTCGATAAACACAAACAATCACAGTATATGTTGATAAACACAAACAATCACAGTATCTGTTGATAAACACAAACAATCACAGTATATGTTGATAAACACAAACAATCAACAGTATATGTTGATAAACAAAACAATCACAGTATCTGTTGATAAACACAAACACTCACAGTATATGTTGATAAACAATGACTGTAACTGTTGATAAACAATGACTGTAACTGTTGATAAACAATGACTGTAACTGTTGATAAACAATGACTGTAACTGTTGATAAACAACAACAGTATATGTTGATAAACAATCACTGTAACTGTTGATAAACAATGACTGTAACTGTTGATAAACAATCACTGTAACTGTTGATAAACAATCACTGTAACTGTTGATAAACAATCACTGTAACTGTTGATCACTGTAACTGTTGATAAACAATCACTGTAACGTTGATCACTGTAACTGTTGATAAACAATCACTGTAACTGTTGATAAACAATCACTGTAAATGTTGATAAACAATCACTGTAAATGTTGATAAACAATCACTGTAACTGTTGATAAACAATCACCGTAACTGTTGATCACTGTAACTAGATGAGATTAGCTTTCTATATGATTATTATGTTTACATAAACAATTAATCAAGGTAAGTCAGGTGTACATTGGTAGATCAAATGCAGTAAAACATCCATCTACCTGTCACGTTATATTGGGGATTTTCAGATAATACAGCGATATTGAATGGTCACGTTATATTGGGATTTTCAGATAATACAGCGATATTGAATGGTCACGTTATATTGGGATTTTCAGATAATACATCGATATTGAATGGTCACGTTATATTGGGATTTTCAGATAATACAGCGATATTGAATGGTCACGTTATATTGGGATTTTCAGATAATACAGCGATATTGAATGGTCACGTTATATTGGGATTTTCAGATAATACAGCGATATTGAATTGTACCTGTCACAATCACAGCATATGCTAACAAGAAATATGCAATTTCTACAGAAACCATCGTATGCCGCTAACGATCAACATACTATGCAAGGAATTATTGCATTGTGGGCCGTCAAGTCGAGACATGGTCACTACATGTTATTATCACACTGAACATTCTAGTCAACAGTGTTATGTCAATGTTGGGGGAACTAGGGGAATCATCATAGAAGGTGTAGTTTAAACATTGTTTATTTCAGTATTTGTACATATACATCCAAACCTGTGTTAGTGGTCACCTCCATTAAGCAGCCAACCTGTATTAAGCAGCCAGTTTCCAGATTCCCAATTGGTTGTTTTATTATATATTTGACCTCTATTAATTAAGCAGTCACCTGTACTAAGCAGACACTTTCTCCGACTTCCTTGGCTGGCTGCTTAAGACAGGTTTGACTGTAATCAAGAAATGAACATTTTACATATAATTTAACACCAGTAGACTGAAAGGGATTAGAACGAAAGAAAACCTATATAGTTCTTCTCCCTATCAATAGAAGGTGTAGATTTGTAGGATTTGAGTTAACTCGGTAAAGTGATAATGAAGTTATGAAATGCTGGGTTTTCACTGGTATTTGACTTGGAAACAGAGGTCAATCGTTTTTTTGTGTTTTTATGCATCACCTTAAAACAGATCAGTGAAATAAAATACAGTAAAACCTGTCTTAAGTGGCCAGCCAAGAAATGACAGAAAGTGGCTGCTTAGCACAGGTGGCTGATTAATGGAGGTCAAATGTATAATACAGTAAAGAGAGAATTACCATAAGCTCCTGTAGCTTTCAATTCAATCCACTTGTCTTGATAGTTGTATTGTATGGATGTTGTTATATGTACAGATGGTATATGTCATGTTTATCTTGATAAATAAAATATGTTTAAACCAAATGTATAATAAAATAACACATTGGGAATCTGCACTGTGGCTGCTTAATACAGGTTGGCTGCTTAATAGAATGACGATTTCTAATACCGCGAGCGTATACCAATACATATCTTCACATGTATTTATTTTAGGTTAGCAAAAAATTATACTTACAGTTTTAAGCACTGAGACTTTGTACAATTACACGGTTTTCTCTGTCTGGCACCACCATCTAGAGTTCCCCTGCAAAACATTATACCAGGAAATGTATGTTTTGCCAGGCTGTTGACAATTTTCAGTGTTTTGGTTACAACCGGGATTAAATGATGCCAGAGATATTTACGACTAGGGGTAGTTTGCATCAAATGTTGCACTGGTATCTTGGGTTGCATAGCGACTTTCCAGCACTACTGATGGATGAACATGGGTGGGGTGCATCAGGACAATATTTCAGACACGGACGGATACCAGCTGGAGGAGGACCTGTACCGAAAATCAGTAAGCCAGCTGGATAGCATTCTCACATGAATTTGACACAGATGGTGGGATATATATGTAAACATAAAACTTTAAATAATATGGTTAAAATCAGAGGTTTACAAGAGACAAGTTTGCTAACTAGGTCAAGTATCCTCCAGCTATACATCAAAAGATATCACCATGAGGTGAAATTGGGCAGCCCAGAGAGGCAACCCATATTACCCTCAGCTTCAACCTTGAAATTGACTGCAAGAGTTTGGGCAGCCCAGGGAGGCAACCCATATTACCCTCAGTTTTGGAAAACTATGACTTCCATATGATTCTTATGTCAAATTCCAGCCAATCATGCCAGAGATATATGCCCACATGCATGAAAAGGCAAATGCATATTCATATATTTTATTAAATATTATATTAAAAATAAATCAACTCACCCGTTCACATTTTTACTCTGTGTATTAGCACTAAGAACTGGGTTATTACTGGCGATAGGAACAAAGTCTGCACGACTCTGTTTGCTCAACGTCTCAGTGGCGTTAACCGGCATGGCCGCTGTCGTCACAACCGGCTTCACTTGGATCTGCTGCTGAATCTGAGGAAATCAAACCATATATATATATATCCAGTCAATGATTGGACGCTCAGTTGGTCATGTTTGCATTTCAGTCACTAGAAGTATGCATTATTCCCCAATCTTGAGAAAAACACAGCGTGCACATCGTGGTCAGGGCACCTCTCACTGCAGCAGCCTAGGACACATGAACCACAAATTTATGTAAATCATGTACATGCATATAATCAAAATTCTCCTAAATTTAAAGGGGGTGGGTGGTTGGAGGGTTTTGAAAAACAACGAATATATCGAGAACGCCTTTTTTTAGAATTGACTAGAAGATAAAAGGAAGAGTAACTCTAGCTTACTATGACATCATAATAGTGCAGAATTACTCCCAGTTAAGAGACCCTTATGCGGGTACATCATACATCATTATAGGAACCTTTAGGTATTTGATAAAACGTTTAATCTCGATGGCGATTAAACTCAACATTATCCAACATGATCCAGTCTTCAAGAAGAACAACACGTGCAGCGACATACAACGCGCTGCTGTCTAACTCAGGGTTCCCTCTGTCTGCGCCACTTCTAATCGCCAATTGAAAAGTTTGAGTCTATTAATGTCTGCCCGCCCGAAAGCATGCACATACCCGCACGAAGGCACTCACCTACCTGCCCGAAGGTACACACATACCCGCCCGAAGGCACGCACCTACCCGCTCAAAGGCACGCACATACCCGCACGAAGGCCTACACATACCCGCCCGAAGGCACTCGCCTACCTGCCCGAAGGCACGCACCTACCCGCCCGAAAGCACTCACATACCCGCCCGAAAGCACTCCATACCCGCCCGAAGGACACACCTACCTGCACGAAGGCACGCACCTACCTGCCCGAAGGCACGCACCTACCTGCCCGAAGGCACACACCTACTGCCCGAAGGCACGCATCTACCCGCCCGAAGGCACGCACCTACCCGCCCGAACCTACCTGCTCGAAGGCACGCAACTATCCGCCCGAAGGCACGCATCTACCCGCCCGAACCTACCTGCCCGAAGGCACGCACCTATCGCCCGAAGGCACGCACCTACCTGCCCGAAGGCACGCAACTATCCGCCGAAGGATGCAACTACCTGCCCGAAGGCACGCAACTATCCGCCCGAAGGCACGCACCTACCTGCCCGAAGGCACGCACCTACCTGCCCGAAGGCACACAACTATCCGCCCAAAGGCACGCACCTACCTGCCCGAAGGCACGCACCTACCCGCCCGAACCTACCTGCCCGAAGGCACGCACCTACCTGCCCGAAGGCATGCAACTATCCGCCCGAAGGCACGCACCTACCTGCCCGAAGGCACGCACCTACCAGCCTGAAAGCACACACCTGTTGAGACGTATATAAAAAAATTAAAATAAAAGGCAAAAGGACAGACATAAAGGGCAAAAGAGTGGGTCTAAGAAGGGGCTGGGTGGGTCGCATTGTCATTCCACTATAGAAAAACCCTATACACACTGGGAGAAAATGACAAAAATATTAATTACATACCTGTGACAAATACGACGCTGGCACTAGAGCAAATCCTTGCACACCTGGTGTGTTATTGGCTCCTGTGGACAGGAAAGTAGTTCCACCAGCTGCTATCTGGGTCAATGGTCCCGTACCAGCAGGAAGTGAGGTACGTATAATCTGCGTCCCCGGCGCCACAGTAATTGGCGGGGCAGGACGTATAGACACCTGATTTGAACCGGCTGGCAGTATGATCCTCTGCATGGACGTACCAGTGGGCCGTGATGATACCTGAAATTTTGAGGAAAAAATATTTGCTTCCATAATAGAAAGTTAGAAGAATAGGTCAGAGATGCTACATAATGAAATTATTTATTCTCACCAAAGTAAATGAACACCTACTACATACAATGTATAAGCAAATTGCATCTAAATATACACTGAATAAGAGCTACATAAGAGATTTAATTTCATCAGTGCAAACATTCTTTTAGATCGCAAACACAGCTGATTGTGGATATCGTAATTGAGAGCTCGAACCCAGAGGTTGCGAGCTCGAACCCCACCAGGACTATGGTGGTGGTGTCCTTAAGCATGCCATTTATATTCACATAGTCTCTTCTCTCAGGGAGGGAATCTCTTAGTCTATACAAATTTATTTTAGCTTGATTGCAAAACAAGTTCTTACAACTTACAGGGTTCATTCTAGGTCAGAATTTTTGGGAGAAGTGAGAAAGCGCGTGATCACTTCCTTAAATGGTGTTCTTTAATATACTTCTGCAAAATAGGGTTAAAATGCACAGTACAACCATTAAATACAACATTTGAATAGAAGGAGTGCTTTATAATGGGCCAGTGTATCTTACTAGACAAAATTTTGTTTGAAAATCGTAAAAACCAAAAAACAAATTTTTTTTTTTAGGGAGAAGTCAGGGTCCCTAGGGCGACAATTTCGCCCACATCGCCCTCTAAACTGATCCCTGAACTTATATTAATCACTCTCGAGACCTCATTCCTGATCAAATCCATCGCCATGAGGGAGAGAGAAGAGGCAACTTGGAATTTAAATGCCTTGCCTAAGGGCACAATTGTAATGGCTCCAACAAGGCTCGAACTCCGGACCATTCGCACCTGAAGAGAACTCAGGAATGAGGTCTCGAGAGTGAATAAACTAATGTTGTAGAACGTGTTTCGCAATCAAGCTAAAAGAAATTTACATAAACCAAAATACAACTTACATTAATAAATATTTCAAGTGCTATTCAATTGGTTAATGTTCTTAATTACATGTACAGACGAACCGGGACAACATTAACACTATACATATTGAATTAATTGGACGTAATGGCAAACAACATAGATCCAGATCAGCCGCGGCGTACTGTTACACCGTCACATCTAATCAGGATCTATGTTGTTTGCTGTTCAGACAGATATACAAATGTACATCCAACCGCGCAGGAATACGAAAACGCAACCAGTGAGGCAGTGACAGAGACAATGCCATCTTACACCATTTCAGAACGGTGAAAGATAGCAGTTTCTTTCACTGAGAAAACGCAATCATTCATTGGAAACCATAAAAGAAACAATCGTCATGGAACGGCGCCTCTATGTGGGAACCGATAAAGGTTTTGTAAGGTGTTTATGAAGAGTAACGGATCAAATCACTCGGCAATCTAATAATTGGACCACAACCACGTTCCTATAGAGGACCGCTTGCCATTGATGTTTATTAGTTTATACAAATTTATTTTAGCTCGATTGCGAAACAATTTCTTTCAACTTATATTAATCACTCTCGAGACCTCATTCCTGATGGAATCCATCGCCACGAGGGAGAGAGAAGAGGCAACGTGGAAATTAAATGCCTTGCCTAAGGGCACAATCGTAACGGCTCCAGCGGGGTTCAAACTCTGGACCGTTTGCACATGAAGCGAACGCGCATCCACTGCGCTATCACGACTTCCACTGTGTATTAAACTTGCATAAGTAACTCTGACCTGACTTACAATCTGGTTGGCAGGCTGTGCTGGTATGGTGATTTTCATTGGTTGTCCAGCCTGACCGGCTGCTACCATGGTGGATGGAACTGATACGGGTATTAGTTGGGCTCTAGCACCTGTAAAATATGGGTATCATGTGATATATATCAACATCTCAATATAGCATAAATGTGGGTATGATCTGCAACATGCTGCAGTAGAAGAGTCAGTATAACAGGGGGATAAAGGTATACTGATATAGCTGTACTAGAACTGCGAGGATAGAGGATAAATGTTGTAACTATGATCTATCAGAAGGTTTGGGAGGATAGAGATGTAATGTTGTACTATGATGTACCTGTAGAAGGTTTGGGAGGATAGTGGTGTATTGTTGTATGATAATATACCTGTAGAAGAACTGGGAGGATAGAGGTGTATGATAATATACATGTTTAAGATCTGGGAGGATAGAGGTGTAATGTTGTATGATAATATACCTGTAGAAGAGTTGGGAGGATAGAGGTGTAATGTTGTATGATAATATACCTGTAGATGAACTGGGAGGATAGAGGTGTAATGTTGTATGATAATATACCTGTAGAAGATTTGGGAGGATAGAGGTGTAGTTTTGTATGATACTATACCTGTAGAAGATTTGGGAGGATAGAGGTGTAGTTTTGTATGATAAAATACCTGTAGAAGATTTGGGAGGACAGAGGTGTAGTTTTGTATGATAATATACATGTAGCAGATTTGGGAGGATAGAGGTGTAGTTTTGTATTATGATATACCTGTAGAAGATTTGGGCGGATAGAGGTGTAATGTTGTATTATGATATACCTGTAGAAGATTTGGGCGGATAGAGGTGTAATGTTGTATTATGATGTACCTGTTGATGAACTGGGAGGATTGGCAAGCCTGATGTAGTGGAACTTGTTGCCGGGCACATGGATTTGCTGCAGGTGTGACGGCAGGCCCATCTGTCTGTGGATAGCAGATGTTCCTGCCCGCGGCATGCTCAGCACAGTGGCATTACCCAATGATGGCTGGATAGGTTTCTGCATCTAAATATTAGATTAGATATGAATACATAATGTTACACACAATTATTAGCAATTAAAATAATTTATCACAAAATATTCAAACATACGTACGCTGACATAAAACACGTTAAAGCAATTAATAATGCTTATTTATTATTCCCAAGCAAAGCTTACCAATTCATGCAAGACCAAAGATGGTCACCACATCCGTGAAAATTAAAGCTTAGAACCAATTAGGTGTTGGTCACAGTTTCCTCTATACCATCCATACTCACCTATAAACGACTCCCACCCCCTACATTGGTCCTGACACCTGTGGGTTTTGGCATGCACTCGCATATAACTATAAGACACGTTTCAAGATAAAATGGACACCAGACCAAGAATAAAATGCATGTTTTGACCAGTGCAGGTTGAAGAAATGTTCAGGGTCAGAGTGATTTCTTTTCTAAAACGAAATTATGGATACCATTTAACACACTTTTAAATTTATGGTTTGGTTTTTAAATTATTTTTCTTAACATTCACTTATAAGATGGGAAGCCACTTTGAGGCCATAATATGGTGGTAAAACACGCGTGTTATAGGCTAGTATGTACGGTACTCCTTTATAAATAGTCTCACTAATCAATGGATGTATAAGCCATTAAGCCTACCACATGTACTGTCCCTGGCTGTTTCATCACTTTAGACGGGGACATGGTAATTGTAGCTTGCGCATTTGATGTGCTCGAATTATTCAACAAAGTCTGTCCCATCACTGCAGGGGCTATTCTCTGCGGTGATCGCCCAGCTACCGACACAGGAATCATTGTTATTTTGGTTGGTGTTTTTAAAGGGGAGATGGGGAGTTTACTGATAGGGAGTTTTGGTGGTGTTCCAACCACTTGAGCCATCGTCATTCCCTTTGCTGGGGAGATTATCCCTTGCTGAGATATCGTTATTGTTTTTGTTGGCGTTTTCGTTGCCTGTGTTAAGTCACTTATCCCAAGATGGGTACCAGCTGCCTGAGAAACAGCTATTGTTTGTACTTGAAGGGGAACCGCCTGAGACTGACTAGAGTGTGGGTTCTTAGTAATAATTATTTTATTCACAAGCGAGTTCTCCGATAAACGTTCACCAGGTCGTTTTCCAAGCAGACTCGACCCTTCTTTAGAATCCACGATTATCACTTGAGGCACTGTCACCGCACCACCAGAGGACACTTGGTCTGTGTGGCCAGGGGTCTGTGCGAGAAATGAAAAATGTGCGGCGTTATCACCAACGGCTGATACTACGTTATTGCCACCAGAATATCCTGCTGTAGCATATATGTTGCCATCACTAAGGGCAGCCGAACCCCCACTGTTATCCAGGGTTAAAGACTGAAATGTGTTAAAGCCCTTCACACTCGACGTTGTTGCCTCAGAGGGCAGATTTCCATCGATCGAATCCCCAGTAGATGAACTGTCTGACTGCGAAAACTGCACCTTACTATTTATAATTTCTCCAGTAACTGAATCGACGGCTATCACTCGAACTTTATCATCTTTAATGCCTGAAATTATCAAAGTTCATAATTCATTGGAAATAAAATCATGTCTCAATTAATGATGATCTCAGCTATAGGTTCGCTAGGTTTTGCAACTAGTAGAGTAAATTATCAGGGTTCCCGCTGTCGGTCGCCAAAAAACAAATATTGGCGCTAAATTTTGTGAATTGGCGAAAATATTTGGCGCAACTTTTTTTAAAAAAAGTTCTTTTTCGGCACACGTTTTGTCAAATATATGGTTTCATATATTTATTTGTGAACTATATGGCTCTTAGTTGGCTCCAAGTATTTCAATTGGCGACAGAAGTGGCACAGACAAACTCTCAGACAGAGGGAACCCTGATTATGGAGAAGAACTATGTACGTTTTCTTTCGTATCTAATCCCTTTCAGTCTAATGCTGTTAAATGTAAAATGTTCATTTCTTGATTACATGTAAAAATACTGAATTAATTCAATTACCGGTAAATAATATTTAAACTAAGCAGAACAAAATCAGTATGCAGTGTGCATTACGTTACTACAAATGTAGCTAGCACTTTTCAAAATATATATAGTTTATCCTTCATTTATGCAACAGACGGATCTGTAGTCCAGTGGTAATACGCTGTACTGGTAATCCAGGGATTGCAGGTTCGATCCCCCAAATTAATAGTCTTTCAGATGGGACTTTAAATCGAGGTCTCGTGTCGGTGCTGTACATGATGCACATAAAAGAACCATAGGAGACTCTGGAATGGGTCTCTGTCTGTAACATTGCATTATCCTCCAAAAATCTAAAATGACTAATCTCTTCAGGATGTGTCGCTCATATGGGCAACCGGTAGCGACGATAAATAAACATACTGTATGCAACCGGTAGCGACGATAAATAAACATACTGTTTGGCGAGGGGAAGTGGGGTCCAATAGCAGACCCAAATTTGTCTTAAAAAACAGATGTGTACAATTATGGGCAATATGTCAGAAACAAAACCATCACATAATGTAGCAATGACAGACAAGTCATTTCTTTTCGCGTTCATTGATACAGGGCCAACTCATCGAGCATTATCGTACAAAGTCAATGTGTTGTAGCAGAGACGGCCACTCACATTGCCCGGGTAGTAGCCTACTCAATTCTCCAACCTCGCCAAAAGATTGACAACCTTCACATATATCATTTTATCATTTGTCCCAGATAGGGAGTGAACTCACAGTCTTGATGATAGTGGCAAAAGGCAGATTTAAACAATGGCGTGCTAGACCACGGAGTCTCATGTGAAATTAATAGCGATTAACGAACGTCATGGTAACACCACGCCATATCGACAAAATGTGCAATATGTTGACAAATCATTGACAGTATTTACAAATTAATAATTGTTTTAATGTTTAATCATATATGGCTCTCAATAAAATATTACCGTTGGAAAATATAATTTATAATGTAATTTAATTTCCACTGACAGCCCCCTTAGGAACCCCACATGTTTGGGATAAAATTAATTAAAAACCGATCTTGACTCTTAAGATACACGCACATGTTCTAAACAATTGAATTTTTATATATAAACTTCTGTTATAAACCTGAAGTCTCAATAAACCTAAGATAACTATGTTGTTTACATATTATTCTTGAATATGGCGCCACTTGGGCCTCACAAACTTCAGGGAAATTCAAAACGTCACCGGCATTTGGAAATTCACCTTTGTCGAAATGACAACTAGAGCAAAACAAACAGATGATCAAAACATAACAAGAGAGAATAATTGCAACTAGCTGTGATCATATTCATGTCGATAAATCGCAAAATAAGACAAAATCTTAATTTGCGAAAATCGCCCTTCCGTCGTGTCCGATTTGTCATTTTATGCGAACACCAGTCGTTTTAAATAACGAAATACCCATAGTCGTGCTACACAAGGCGATCGATTATTTATTGATATGGGAGTTAAGACATTATATTTTGAGGCCCCGGGGTGATTTCTTTCATAGGGATTTTTGATTTTGTGCAAATCTACCTAAATCCTGTGCAGGCATTCTGTGTTTGTTCAAAATCACGCGCCCACCATTACCATCCCATAATGCACAGGTAATATTTACGGCGGGCCTAATATGTTATTTTTCATTTAAGTAAAACTTTTAGCTTACATGTCGTACAAAAACTCGCCACATCGTTCGATTACATAAAACAGCTTATGGGCGAAATTAGTGAAACATTATTTTGCAAATATATCACCCAACGAAAGAACAAAATCATATTGACTTCTTTGATCACAATCATTAAAGCGTTTGGTTTTATGGTTTGATACGGCTTCCGTCCGATATTTGTTTTTTAGTATTTTACATTACATTGCCTATAGATATTTTTAAGCGATAGTAGTCTTATTTGTACAAAAGGCGAAACTGAAAGTTGTACACGTGTGTGTGTTTTACGTTTATTTATCGTCGCTACCGGTTGCCCATATGAGCGACGCCTCCTGAAGATATTAGTCATTTTAGATTTTGGAGGATAGTGCAATGATACAGACAGAGACCCATTCCAGAATCTCATCTGGTTCTTTTACGTGCACGGTGTAAAGCATCGACACGAGACCTCGGTTTAACGTCCCATCTGAAAGACTGTTAATTTTATTAGGGCCAGACGGGGGATCGAACCTGCGATCGCTGGATTACCAGTCCAGCGTGTTACCACTGGACTACAGATCCGTCTGCAAAAGTTGTACACCGACACGAGCTCAGCTAATATATGGGTTAGATTTTACGACACTGAATACATATTCATAAACGAGTTTCTAACTGAAGTTTAAGATAATATGACAATATGCGTTATAGAACAGGAGCCCAGATGGGTCAACATAGCTGGAAAATTAACCAATTTCCATGTATATAGCAATGGTCCATGTACATGCCCATGTAAGGAAATGGACGTATGCCAGGCTCATTCTTGTGGGTGTGGTTAGGAGGGCCATGAGAAAGGAGCCCCAAAATTGAGCTAGATCAGCACATGAGTTAACATGATGAAACATATTGTAACATGTCCGGTACAGTCCCAGGTATAACAAATGGCCACTGTCAGATATTATCGGTGGTGGGTTGTGCCCATCAGACTTTTAACCAGATGAAACCTACTGGAAAATGTTCGGCATAATCCCAGGTATCATGAATAGCCATTGTCAGACATTTTCAGTGGTGGGTTGTGCCAGCCAGACACCACCGAATGCCCCCACCCCCAAAGCTGAGCCAGATCAGCGTGTGAGTTAACCTGATGAAATTTACTGGAAAATATTTGGCATAGTTCCAGGTATCATGAATGGCCACTGCCAGACATTTTCAGTGGTGGGTTGTGCCAACCAGACACCCCCAATTGCTCTTAGTTCTCGGCGTTAGTTCTCGGCCGTTGCGAAATTTTATGAGATTTCATCATTTCGCTGACGAAATGTGACTAGAAAAATCACTAAGTTATTCTCTTTTGTGATACCAACAGTATTTTTAATTGAAATATCGTAGCCAAATTATGAGGTAAGTAGTGATCTATATTGCAATATATTTTTTCAATGGTTCCATCTGATTTACGAAAGTTATCGAAACAATTTGTGTGCCCTGCTCAGGGCGATGAATATTACATATTTTTTAAAAATTGATGTTCCTGTAAAAGATGTTTGTTTAATCCACATATACATTTGTGTATTTATATTAGTTTTACCATTAAGTCATGGATTTACTAGGTTAATATTCTATATGGCTAACAAGCACATGTGTCTTACCTACATAACGTAGTTATGTATTAACATTTTTCAGCATTTATCTTAGAAACAAGTTAAAATAAATATGCATACTATTATTAGTGGTTTTAATTTTATAGCTGTTACCATTATTGTATGCTATATATATATATATATAATTATATAGCCGGACCAAAAGCTCACTCAGAGCTTGTGTTGTACTGTTGCTATCTTGCCGACTCAAAATAAAAGTTATCTTATCTCTGTGTGCTCTATTTTGTAAACACGCACAAATGGCGAACTTGTTTGTGGCATGTTTGATGTAGTGGTGTGCTAATAAATCAATGTTCTACTTAATTTTGTCGCTAAACTGTCCACTATTTAGAAGTTACATACATGACTGTTATGGTATCTCCAGGTGGCTGGGTGTTTTATACTTCACAATGGTTTAGAGTTTGTGCTATATTTGATCCTTTATATTCACAGCAATCTCGGTGGTTGCCTCCTTAATGTGATAGTTTATATTACAAATTGAAAACTAAGATGTACATGTATATATATATTTGGACGGATTAAAGCAATGCGATTGGTTCATGCATGCTTTTAATACTATTATATATTTATTGAAAGACAAAGTCCCGTTATCTACGGCAGAAAAATCGATTTTCTGTGATAGCGTGTGTCAATTGAAAACAGCTATCCAATATCAACTTCACCTGAATATATACTATTTTCGTTCATTGCAAGCGTTATTTCGCACAAACCCCATTCGATTTAACTTGGATTAGTTAGCCATTAGTAATCATCATTATTACGCACTATGTGTTACAACTGACACTGGATAATCTAAACTTGTAATTAAATATTTAAGAAAGGGAGTACATTGGCATTGGTCACCTTTATTTAAAAAGTATGTGAGATGGTACGATGGTCGTCAGGTCCGTCAGGTGGGTTTTCTCCGGGTACACCGGTTCCCTCACACACGAATGACCACAGATACGCTCTAATCTGCGTCAACGAGAGTGATTAATATAAGTTGTTAAAGCTTGTTTCGCAATTGTTGTAAAATAAAGTTTAAACTTTGTTTTTATTAAAAATAACACCTTGTGGCCGTCTCCCGTGGAGTCACACTGTTGATCATGATAATGATTCCACGTCCGAGTGACCTCTGATATACCTTTCTATATATAAATAAGAGTATCCTGAGTTCCAGTTTCTGGATCTTTCTCGTTTATTACTTCTTGCAAAGCGACATTGATGTTATCACAAACTCAATACGGCTCAATTAACGGTTTGGGTATTCAATCAATATATTCATATGACAGACAAATACCAACGCCTGTGTCAAGGCTAAGATAAAAGGACCCCCCAAGCTGGTATACATATCCTCCTAGCGTTATGACTACTACTCGTTTTAATGTCTAATATCTTGATATTTTAAAGGGAACGTTTAGAACACCGATACAAACTGTACGTTTCTAATAGATACTAAAGCAAATATATGGCTGCTTGTTGCTGAATGTTACCAGTAGCTGGAACATTGTGCATGATATTATTTTCATTTGATAAATTCCTTTGTACTGTTCTTATTCCATGTTAGCCTTCTGTTTGGTGTTCCTTAGCTGACTGGGCGCATTTACTACGTTGTATCTGATATTTGTAATTACATGTACATGTATATATTTTAATGAGATATCCAAAGCCATTATTTCTCCAACATTGTGTAGATTACCTATTTTATGCAAGAAACTCAAGTTTTACGGAAAGTAGATAATTAAATGTTTCCTGGGAACTAGTTGGTTTTGGTGTGCTTTGGTAGTATCCTCTTTTATATAAATGTCAACTTCCGATATGTCTACGCCTATCAGTAATTAAGATCAAAACGATTGAACCCATTGAGACCAGTTTCAAATTATTCAACTACTCATACGAAAATAAGAATATGCGATCATATGCTTACTGAAGGAGAACATTTAAACAAGCAATCAAATGAGAGATAAACAGAGTTAAGCGTCTTCAATCTATTTATATTTGAACTCTATACTGAGTTAGTGAGAGAGAGAGAGAGAGAGAGAGAGAGAGAGCGAGAAGAGAGAGAGAGAGAGAGAGAGAGAGAGAGAGAGAGAGGGGAGAGAGAGAGAATGAATGGCGTGAGTACAATCAAGTTTTCTATGTTCGCCGAATTCCAGTTTTCTGCTTAAATCGTATTTTTAATTATAGCTGGAAACCCTGTCTATTGTGTTTAGAAGACCATGTACCTGTTTCGGGATAAGAACCGATTCGACAATCAACTATCACTTGTTCCAATCACCCTTATAGGGAATTAGCTCATGTTCCTTGTGATAGTGGTTAAAGACTATTGCATCTCAGCGTGTGGCGTCCGTGGTCCAGTGGTAGAGCGTCGGATTTTGGATCGAACGGTCCCGGGTTCGATACAAATTTATTTTAGCTCAATTGCGAAACAAGTTCGTTCAACTTTTATTAATTACTATTGAGACCTCATTCCTGATGGAATCCATCGCCATGAAGGAGAGAGAAGAGGCACTGTTCGATACTCGGTCAGGCCATGTATGTAGTGTCATTGAGCAAGGCACCTCGCACACACTGCTTAGTACTGGTTAACCACTTAGGTCGGCTAAGCCTGCCCAGGAAAACATGTATAGGTCTCCGCAAGGGGTTTGATATTAATGGAACATACATACATCTCATATTCACTTACGCAATCCGTACCATAAAAATCATGGTTAGTAAGTGTTTGGAAAATGGCGGCGAAAATCAAACATCAACTTGCTCAGCTTGCAAATTTATCGCATTCCAAAGATGTTATCGAAAAGTACATATATTTATAGTATTTATGCGTAGTTTCATCCAATTTCTATGAAACAGAATCATAATAATAGTTCAGTTTTAGCCATAAAACATTTAAGCGAGTGTTGTTCGACCGCAATACATTTCGACCCCCGGCCCCACATTTATGACAATACGGAATCATATGATAAGACTATTTTTTTCTATTTGGTTTTATATGTAAAACGTTTGGACATGTCTTATATATGTGTTGAATGGTTATTTAATTGGTTTAGGGTAATGTAAGTAGTCGAGCAGTAATGAGCGCTTTAGTGACGTCTCGACCCTAACCTAACTTAAGACAAGTCGGCCGTACGTCACCTGGGCCCTAAGACACATCGCTCCAGACATGTCGTCCCTAGACACTTTGGGTCCAATATTGTTGTACACATAATGTCAACTTTGACGCGGGGCGATGAGCGGTCAAGCGTCATCGAACATTTTATCAACAATGTAATTATCCTAATCTCAATCTGCCTGTCAAATGCGATCGGAGAGGGCGGAGTCCGTCTAAAAATAAACACTGTAACTCCTGCTTTGGCCAATGAACGAAGATGTCTGTAAAATTTGCCAACAACCATAAGCCTAGATATATTCTCGTAAAATTGGAGCCAAATTGAAAATACTTTTCTGCAGATTTAATGAATATTTATTAAAAGGTCATGCTTTTATCTTATTGTCGATACCAAATTCATGTTCCGTAACAAACTATAAGCTACCCACATTTTGTTTTGAAATCGGTGACTCCAGCCGTAAATCTAAGCGCGTCCATTTTGAATATACTGATGCCGCATATTATACGACGCCATTGAATGATAAAACTTCTTTGTAGCCAATAAACAATTTAAATTTTAATTTACGAATTTATATGATTTATTACAATTCGTAACTAAATATATTTTATGAAAATCACTTCTTTTCATAGTAATTCCGAGTATTCACGTCGTTATTTTACATTATGAATGAACATTTTCAGATTCGTCCCAGTTTGGGAACAGCTCTCTTTCACTCGCCATAATAACTCGGAATTTTAGTTGATTTCGCAAATGATAATAATTATACATATAACATATGCATAAAAATGTGCTTAAATTCAAAATGTCATAGATATTGAAATGAATATGTCCCCTTTATATAAGAAATTCATGTTTTACAATGTCATGGAACCGTACTCGATCCGTTTCGTACTCGATCCGTTTCGTACAAATTTCATGAAAAATAAAATTAAATGCAGATCAGTTAAAAAAATTGTATTTTGTATAATCGACGTTTCTATTGGTTTGTCAAGGCTAATCTGGATGCAGGACCCCAGAAGGCTCATGTTGAAATCAACTACTATTGATCATGTGGTGACCTTTGCAACTGGGATACAATGTAAAACTATGCAAGTTGTATGTATGTATGACTACATTTATGTCAAACCACTTGCGGGGACCTAGAAATGCTTTCCTGGGCAGAATTAGTCGACCTGAGTCGAACCTGGACTGTTCTATTCCAAATCGTATGCTCTACAAAGTAAAGTAACTTAAATACTTGTACGGTTGAACAAAATTACTGGTTGCACCCAAGACACACCTTGGTCCAAAGGTTATTATATGGTCGGGAAAAAGTTATCTGTACGGAAAGTACCAACATGTATATTGTTGACTTGAAAAATCCAGCTTGACTCTTGAGATTTTGACTTTAATATTCATAATGAAATGTGCAGTTTTCAAAATAATGAAATCATGCCACATTTCTTAACTGAAATTTAAAATAAATTTATAATCATGATCTACAATGTATTGTGAATTATCATTTGCTCTATTGTTTTAAAACAAGTTATTCCTACATGTACATGTACCGGTAGTCAATATAAAATAATTTTATTTTATAGAAATCATATCACATAAGTTACTACTACGGTGTTCCGTTGCGTCATCGCGGTATATAAAAAATGTAACGCGATGTCGATGGTACGATGGCACGATGTCGATGGTACGATGGCATGATTACGATGGTACGATGTCGATGGTACGATGGCACGATGATAATAACACATCGTACCATCGACATCGTACCATCGACATCGTACCATCGTACCATCAACATCGTACCATCGACATCGTACCATCGACATCGTACCATCGACATCGTAACTTCGCGTTACATTTTTTATATACCGCGATGACCCTAACGGAACACCGTATCGTACCGACTTAACATTGTCATTATTTCTCTGTGCGTAAATCCACGGTGAAAATAACGAACTATGGAAACGTCAATTGTTGTTGTCACTTAATGCGCATGCGTCACATGAAGGTGATGGTACGATGGCACAATGTCGATGGTACGATGGCACGATGTCGATGGTACGATGTCGATGGTACGATGTCGATGGTACGATGTCGATGGCACGATGTCGATGGCACGATGCCGATGGTACGATGGCGTTGACCATCGTATCATCGACATCGTACCATCGACATCGTACCATCGTGCCATCATACCATCGTACCATCGACATCGTACCATCGACATCGTACCATCGCCTTCCTGATTTCCCTCTATATACCACGATGGCCCTAACGGAACACCGTATACTACCGGTAAACTGAAATTTATAATCATGGTATGTTATGAATTATCATTTTCTCCCCATACACTTTTAACCCATTTGATTCTGGATACCGTTCAAACAGTATTTGCAAAGAACATAGAGCCAGATCAGTCACAACGAATGTTACGTCTGATCAGGCTCTATGCTGTTTGCTATTCAGATGTTCATGCTAAGACACTTGGCTATGTAGCAAACAACATAGATCCTGATCAGCATGGAGCGTCATGCTGCGGCTGATCTGGATCTATGTTGCTTGCAAAAGCCTTTAAATGTATCCAAAATGAAATTGGTTAAAGCAAGTTATTCCTAGTTCATATAAATACAACACGTGTATGTTTATTTTCATTATGTATATTTAGCCATACGTTTCTTTCATTCTCTTGTTTTGGCATCTGAAATATATATTTATAGTATATAAATTATTATACTACATATAACAACTGTCTAAAGGGTATACTACATGTACATCTTTAACTAGGTTAATAACTATGTCTTTTAGGGCCGATACGTCTTAGGGCCAAACTGTCTCGGGTCGAGGTGTCTTAGGGCTGATGAGTCGTTCTACCATAATGAGCCATGTGTGTTAATGTCGTGATCTTGAAAGGAAATTACATACAATGTTACATCATATAACATGTACGGTCGATGAATTACAGACGATGTGTACTGCAACTTATCTGCATCTACAGTGTATGAAATAAAACCTATATATAGTATACATTCAGGCTTCAACTTTGGGGCGAAATCGTCGCTCTTGTCCAACCACGTCGCCTTCACTTGTTAGATGTGCAAAGTCAACTTCGCCTTCACCTGTTAGATGTGCAAAGTCGACTTCGCCTTCACTTGTTAGATGTGCAAAGTCGACTTCGCCTACACTTGTTAGATGTACAAAGTCGACTTCGCCTTCACTTGTTAGATGTGCAAAGTCGACTTCACCCTATTATCTGGTGTAAAATCGCCCAAAAAAACCAGCTTTGGAATAAATCTTTAGGCTTAAAACAATCTCAACCTTTTAAAAATTAATAGATATTTGCCTTTTGTCAATGTTTGCTCACAGTCGAGTGCTTCTGATTAGAGAAACCTGTATCTGTAGAGGGGCAGTAATCCATAGTTCTAATCACTGAACAATATACATGTAGTTCTCTCGGGATTACACAAATAACAAAACTGTATAATATTGGCAGTTAATTAGTCTCCGTTAATTGGTCTCGGAAGTGGCTAAGCCAACAATGTATATGTAGACTTGTCCCCAGGTGTGAACAAACAGATTGATCGAGTCTGCAGGACTGTCAGATTAGCGCAGTGGTTAGCTCGCTCGCTTCTCACCAATGCAACACAGGTTCGATCCTGGAACCAGGAAGTATGTGAGATGGTACGGTAGTCGCCAGATCGGACAGGTGGGTTTTCTCCGGGTACTCCGGTTTCCTCCCACACGAATGACCACATTTATGCTTTCATCCGCGCCAATGAGAGCGATTAATATAAGTTGTTAGAACTTGCTTCGCAATCGTTGTAAAATAAATAAAGTTTATACTCTGCAGGACATACGGCGGGATGCCCACCTCACAATGCTCTACAAAGTAGAAAATAACCTCATTGCCATCGACAAGACAAAATACTTATTACCACCTATTAGACTCTCTCGCCACACTCTCTTTCCAGTTCCCAAGAATAGGTACTACCTCAACACTTCAATCCTTCTTCCCCACACTATCAGGGAATGGAACATGCTGCCACCAGACATTGTGTCAGTTGGCACAGTCGATGCGTTCAAAGCTCAACTTGCCACTCACTAAGCCTAACTCTCTTATGTCTTTATCCTTCACCTTCACTGTACAAATCTTATTATGAATTTATGATTTCAGGTACAAAAAAATTCTTGATGGAGTTTTTAAAGCCAACGGTAGTGCAGACTTCATACAACAACTTCAGATATTTGTGGAAGCATGTATGTTATTTTATACATATATTATAATGAACATGAACACTATATAAACATTGCCGGTGAAGGTAACACTTGATAGAGCAGGAAATTGTTATTAAAATATATGTTAATTGTTTTTACATGGATCATTCTAGAGGGCGATGTGTGCGAAATAGTCGCTCCACGAACCCTGACTTTGCCCTCTCCCTAAAAATTTTTTTTTTACAATTTTCATACAAAATGTTGTCCAGTACCGGTAAGTTACACTGGCCCATTATAAAGCACTCCTATTCAAAATGAAATGTTGTATTTAATGGTCATTCTGTGATTTTAACCATATTTTTGTTGAAATTTATTAAATAACACAATTTAAGGACTCAATCGCGCACTTTCTCACTTCTCCCAAAACTTCTGACCTAGAATGAACCCTTGTTTTAATATTAGCATACTTTATATAGTTATTTCTTTTTTCCATTGATGTCAAACCCTGTATGTGGAATCTAGACAAATATTCGTGGGCAAGCTAGCTTAGCAGCCATAAATAGTTTACTTAAATAACCAGTACTAACGACGGATCTGTAGTCCAGTGGTAACACGCTGGACTGGTAATCCAGGGATCACAGGTTCGATCCCCCGTCTGACCCTAATAAAATTAACAGTCTGTCAGATGGGACTTTAAACCAAGGTCTCATGTCGGTGCTTTACACTGTGCACGTAAAAGAACCAGAGGAGACTCTGGAATGGGTCTCTGTCTGTATAAATGCACTATCCTCCAAAAATCTAAAATGACTACCGGTAATATCTTCAGGAGGCGTCGCTCATATGGGCAACCGGTAGCGACGATAACTAAACGTAAAACACACAGTACTAAAGAATGTGTGTGATGTGCTTTATCAAGGACACTACAGACATGCCGTGACAGAGTATCAAACCTGGGAACCCTTGGTTCCAAATCCGACATTCTACCGCTGAGGCATGGGTGCCGCATATAAATGTAATGGTATATAGCGTGGGTCTGTTAAAATCTTTGGTTCATTGTTATATTTATAATTCATTTGTGTGTTTGTTAGTGTTGAATGAAGTTGTGAGCCTGGTGATATCGCGGCAGTTGCTGAGTGACTTCTGTACACACCTTCTGCAGCTTGATGATGTTGTCGCCAAACAGGTGGCCCACTTCACCTTGGAGAAAGTGCAAGCCAGGGTTATCTCTTTTGAGGAACAGGTAACTGTCTTTGTTCATGGTATCATCATGATGAAATATTCCCCTCGAGAATGTCCAAATTTCTTTTAAAAATCGGCTACGTTTTCACCAAAATACAAAAGTTTCCATTTAAAACTCCTTCCATTTTTGTTCTTTAAGATATATTTTTAACCCTTTCCCTCATAGAAGCACCTCTTGACGTCATTACCAATAAAACATACATTGACAATGTAATAGCCCAACCAATGTTCATAATAAAGTCCAGAATCTCGTGTAGTCCCTGTGACTGGGACTCCAAGTAATATCTATGGAGGTGGGATAGACATTGTGACTACATATACTTATCGACTGCATGATAGCTAAATGGTTGTCGTTTGTATGGAGATATAATAGTATATTAACCCAAATCTCTATGAAGGAAAGGGTTAATGTCCTTTAAATGAAAAGTGTCCCTCGTTGTGCTCTAGAAATTGTTTGCGTTTACATTTTATGGTCCTTTTAAGCCCTGTAACATCCCACTAACAGCAACTGTGCGACTCCCAACAGACTGCAGGTTATACCATCATTCTAAATGGCAACTCCCCGACTGCAGCTGTGCGACTCCCAACAGACTGCAGGTTATACCACCATTCTAAATGGCAACTCCCCGACTGCAACTATGCGACTCCCAACAGACTGCAGGTTATACCACCATTCTAAATGGCAACTCCCTGACTACAACTGTGCGACTCCCAACAGACTGCAGGTTATACCACCATTCTAAATGGCAAATCCCCGACTGCAACTGTGCGACTCCCAACAGACTGCAGGTTATACCACCATTCTAAATGGCAACTCCCCGACTGCAACTGTGCGACTCCCAACAGACTGTAGGTTATACCACCATTCTAAATGGCAACTCCCCGACTGCAACTGTGCGACTCCCAACAGACTGCAGTTATACCACCATTCTAAATGGCAACTCCCCGACTGCAACTTTGCAACTCTCTCATCAGAGGCCATAAATCAAAATGGCAACCCCTGACCTCAGATTGGTACCGGTACTCATCAGACTGTTGTCTGGCCAGAAATCAAAATGGCAACCCCCTAACTGCAACTGAGTGACTCCCAACAGACCACAGTCTCGTCTGCATTCTATATACTGCAGCCATGCAATACCTTTATTAATCACATAACTTTGCTTGTATTCAGTTTCATACAGCCATCATATATTTCCCTATATGTACACACGTGTAATAACACCTGAAAGGATTCTGATTGGTTGAGAGAATAATCCTATGATTTGTAAATTAAACTTTAAATTATGCATATTTCCATTTGAATTGGTACATAACGTGAATGGTAAGACAAACTACGATTGAAAAGAAGTCTTGACTGAATTATAATGGTGTTTAAAATATAACACTGCTGTGCATAGTGGCGTCATGACAATTTGCGATGACACTTGGCACCAAAATGGAAATAGTAACGTTATTTATTAAAACGAGCATACATGGTTACTATGGTAATGTGATAAAAAGGATCGTACACTCGTGATGATTTCATACTATATTTTATTACGTGAGTTTTGGAATTTTCCTATTAAGCTCATCATTAGGGAGAAGAACTATATAAGTTTTCTTTCATTCTAATCCCTTTCAGTCTACTGCTGTCAAATTATATGTAAAATGTTCATTTCTTGATTACATGTACAAATACTGAAATAAATAATGGTTAAACTAAGCTCATCAATAGCAATATGGTATGAAATGATCACTGATGTAACTTTGTAAGATCCTATATTTCCGTTCTAGTTCCTGTCACTGTGTACATGTAGTTGTATATTTCACCATTTAGGTAGCAGCTGTGAGACAGCATCTGGCTGACATCTATGAGAGGGAAGGATTATGGAAGGATGCGGCTAATATACTTGTAGGAATTCCACTCGAGACGGGGCAGAAGTATATAAACATTATTTTCTAAATTCCCCCCCCCCTCCGACATTTATTTTAGCAGTAGTTTAGAAGTATTTAAGATGAAAGATATGTACCGTAATTTGCTATGTATAACGCGCACTTTTATTACCGAAATCCTTGAGGAATTTGTTGCGTGCGCGTTATACATAGCAAATTACTGTAATGTAATATGATAACTGTCTTGTAACTGAGAGGTTGTGAGTTCCAGCCCCGACAGAACCACGGTAGCGGTGTCCTTAGGCATAGACATTGCCTGTTCTCTCTGCCATGGTGATGACAGACGGATCTGTAGTCCAGTGGTAACACACTGGACTGGTAATCCATGGATTGCAGGTTCGATCCCCCGTCTGACCCTACTAAAATTAACAGTCTTTCAGATGGGACGTTAAACCGAGGTCTCGTGTCGGTGCTTTACATCGTGCATGTAAGAGAACCAGCTGAGCCTCTGGAATGGGTCTCTGTCTGTATCATTGCACTATCCTCCAAAAATCTAAAATGACTAATCTCTTCAGGAGGCGTCGCTCATATGGGCAACCTATGGCGACGATAAATAAACGTAAAATACACATGGTTATGGATTCCATCATAAATGTCTCAGGAGCGATTCAACTAAAGTTATTTATAAAGTTATTTCGTAAGCGAGTTATTAATAGTACATTTGTATGAAACAAGTACATGGAAATGTAAGCAAATAGAGATCACAGATTTTAAAGACATAACAGGGTATAATACTATAATGCTCTCATTGTTGACTGTGATCAAGATGTATGTGGTTTGTGTCAGCTGAATCTCGTTGTTGCCCGGCGCTTGTGAACATGATTATAAGTACATGACATTGCTAGATCTCATTGCAAGGTATTCACAAAACATTTGTAATTTTCGCGTTAAAGATATCTTGCAATTTCAGTCCGTTTTTGTATAAATTTAAAGTTAAGTATTTTTCAGCTATTTTGTTATTTATTAATGTATCTGAAACATAATCGATAATACAATAATATTGTTTTTGTCATTTTAATAGAATTATATTTTTCGTTCATAGATTCATCTGGCAAAGCGTTCCATCGATTTAGTTTATACAAATTTCTTTAGCGTGTATTCCACTAGCACCTAGCAGTTGCAATTTAAATTTCTTTATATCTTTCTCAAGGTTTCATTTGTGGTGGAATTCATCACCATTAGAGAGGGGGAGGGGGGAGAGAGAGAGAGGTGGGACAGGGCATCATGGTTCTGGCTATGCTCAACTCGCAAACCCTTTAATATCTTTTAAAGAATCTAGATTTGATGGAAGTTTATTAACTCTTTGCTTCCGTGGTCGAGTGGTTACGGTCGCTGACTTGTATACCACTGTAACCTCACTGATGGTCACGGGTTCGAGCCCCGCTTAGACCGTGTCTCATTTATATGAGAAAGTTGGCAGTTTCTTACGGAGGTTGGTGCACCCAAGTACTGGTTAACCGTTTGAGCCTGCCCAGGAATGGTGTTGTTAGGTAAACTGCCAGCCGGCGACATAGCCCAAAATGGTGCTGATGCAGGCGTAAAACCCGAAATATAACATAATAACATAATTAACTCTTTGCATGCTGGGTAAAATAAAGGCTGTAAATACTATAAACAATTCAATAATGTGTTTTTCTTATATGTAGCTGAAAACGCTGGAAATATGTCCTGGAACTTTATAAGAATTGTGCCATAACTATGAAATTGCATGACATATTGACTCACCGCTAGCGTGCAGAATTAACTCTTTCAACACCAAGTAACTGACATGGACTGGTCCATGATATTCTTAGATCAATAAATGAATAGGAAAATTACATTCGGACCAGTTCATTTATCAAGATGGGTAATTTTGTCTAAACTTGCAAAAAGTGCAGATCCTGATGAGATGGCTCGTCACGATCCGGCTCATCTGGATCTACACTTTTTGTAAGCCTATATAGAGGTCTGTGGTGTTGAAAGGGTTAATGGCGGTCTGTTTACCGTAGATAAAATGTCAGCTAGAGTACGCCGGAGACCGGCACGGAACTTATTGTGTACCTGTAGTGCGATATTCTATCATTTCAGGCAATATACCACAGATTATAAACTGGAGACGTATTTGAAGATAGCTCGTCTGTATCTCGAGGACGCGGACCCAGTACAAGCCGAAGCGTACATAAACCGTGCTTCATTATTACAGACAGACTCACAAAATCACGAATTACAAATACATTATAAGGTACGACTTAGGCATTATAAATGAATTTTTTGATCTTACTCTCACTCACTTCATTTAACACCAAGATCCCCCCCAAGATTTGTGCACTACTTTAGTCATTTTCCTGTGTTCATTCATTTGACGCCAAGAACCCCCCCCCCCCCCAGATTTAGTTTATACAAATTTATTTAGCTCGATTGCGAAACAAGTTCTTACAACTACTTATATAAATCACTCTCGAGACCTCATTCCTGATGGAATCCATCGCCACGAGGGAGAGAGAGGCAACGTGGAATTTGTGCACTACTTTAGTCATTTTCCTGTGTTCATTCATTTAACGCCAACAACCCCCACCACCCAAGATTTGTGCACTACTTTTCCTGTGTTCAGAAAGACAAAATTGCACTCTTTGCAAGTGTGCCGTTTTTTATACCAGCTATTTTAATAAACCCGCTAATTAACGTCTTTGCTATATAATTTATTACTGTGAGATGGGAACTAACAGAGAGGCTCCAGGGTTCATTCTAGGTCAGAAGTTTGGGGAGAAGCCAGAAAGCGCGCAATCGCGTCCTTAAATGGTGTTATTTAATAAATTTCAACAAAATATGACCATTAAATACAACATTTGAATAGAATGAGTGCTTTATAATGGGCCAGTGTATAGTACTAAAAACAAATTTAGGGAGAAAGGGCGATGGCAGGGTCCTTAGGGCGACTATTTTGCCCACATATCGCCCTATTTCGCCCACATCGCCCTCTAGAATGATCCAAAGAAAAACAGATTATATTAGATTATATATTTTTCCAATACATTAAAATTGTTAAGAAGGTGGATTTCTTTACTGAATAGTAAACAATAGTTCTTGTAGTACCAGTACATGTGAGTATGTTTTGCAGGCATGCTATGCACGGGTGTTAGATTTCCGAAGGAAGTTCATAGAGGCGGCTGTGAGATACAACGAATTGTCCTACAAAAGTTTAGTGGCAGAGGTTGAGAGAATTACAGCGTTAAAAAATGCCTTGATTTGTACTGTCCTGGCCTCAGCAGGTTGGTGTCTCTACAATCTCTCTCAAATTAGATCTTATATACCTTATGTATCATAGGGTACCTTCATAGTGTCGTGGAACTGTATGCGTCCTGTAATCCGATGCGACCATGGCCCACTTCACCAAGGAGGACCCCAGGAATTCCTTGTTTACTCGATATTCATTGTTGGGCTTAGCTTTGCATTATAATTTATGGGGTTAGCTAAACAAACATTTAGAACAATAGACAAGCCTACAATGTCAGTCTGGGAAGCCGGGCCGCAATATGTTTGTTTCTGAAATCACAACACACAACTGTCTGGCACAGTCTGTCTATACCTCAAGGGTTAAGGTCACATTATAGGGTCAAAGGGAAGATGTTGTTTCCATAACATATTCGCGCTCAAGTCTTTAGTTGCTGAAGAAACGATACACTGTTGGCATGTATCTGGTCCGTATCTGTATGGACAAACTGAAGTGTCAAGGGTCAAATCTTGTTTCACTGAGTCCTTGAAATCATTCAATCAGCCTTCTTGTACGTGCTCTGATCAATAAAACGATGTGCGTTGTGTACAAGTTCTAAATGCGGTCCCTAGCTGGGAGATGAAGATCACATTTAGGGACCAGAAGTCAAATAAGTACATTTTGCTCATAACTATTTTGTAATTCCCTGGATTTGTTGCATATACTGCAGAGACTGTGCCCGCAAAGTAAATCTTTTATTCAGTCCACTTGTTCATATATATATATAGGATCTTACATGAGTAGTGAATTCAAAAGGCCGTAATAGCAAAATTCCAAATCTCGGATTTGTTGCATATACTGCAGAGACTGTGCCCGCAAAGTAAATCTTTTATTCAGTCCACTTGTTCATATATATATATA
This sequence comes from Archivesica marissinica, assembly GCA_014843695.1. Classification (NCBI taxonomy): domain Eukaryota; kingdom Metazoa; phylum Mollusca; class Bivalvia; order Venerida; family Vesicomyidae; genus Archivesica; species Archivesica marissinica. Next base: position 49,416,961 of record CM026390.1, read on the forward strand.
GGATCTTACATGAGTAGTGAATTCAAAAGGCTCGCGTAATAGCAAAATTCCGAAACTCGTTTCATAAAATATTGTAGGAAAATCACCATGAGTGTATAGTCAAACCTGTCTTTAAGCAGCCTGCAAAGGGAATCATAAAATGTGGCTGCTTAGCACAGGCAGCTGCTTAATAGAGGGCAAATGTATAATGAAACAACTAAATATGAATCTGGAAACTAGCTGCTTAATACAGGTTGGTTGCTTAATAGAGGGCAAATGTATAATGAAACCACATATTGGGAATCTAGAAACTGGCTGCTTAATACAGGTTGGTTGCTTAATAGAGGGCAAATGTATAATGAAACCACATATTGGGAATCTGGAAACTGGCTGCTTAATACAGGTTGGTTGCTTAATAGAGGGCAAATGTATAATGAAACCACATATTGGGAATCTGGAAACTAGCTGCTTAATACAGGTTGGTTGCTTAATAGAGGGCAAATGTATAATGAAACCACATATTGGGAATCTGGAAACTGGCTGTTTAATACAGGTTGGTTGCTTAATAGAGGGCAAATGTATAATGAAACCACATATTGGGAATCTGGAAACTGGCTGCTTAATACAGGTTGGTTGCTTAATGGAGGTGACCACTAACACAGGTTTGACTGTAATAATTTTTTCATTTTGGCACCCCTGTCATTTTGGCACCGGCTCAAATTGTAATGACATCACTAAATTGTTGTGACTTCACTACGCATATTTACATGTTAAGTGTTATAATTATGCCAATAATTATCGTCGTTTTACTTACCATTAATGTTATGTACCAATTCAAATAGAAATATGCATAATTTAAAGTTTAATTAAACAAATTATAAGGATTATTCTCTCAACCAATCAGAATCCTTCCAGGTTGTGAAAATATGTGATGGCTGTATGCAAGTGAATACATGCAAAGTTATGTGAAATATATGAAGGTTTATTTTTCATCTTTCAATTATTGTTTACAGGTCAACAAAGATCTCGAATGCTTGCCACGCTGTTTAAAGATGAACGATGTCAAAAACTACCCGCGTATAATATATTGGAGAAGATGTAAGTGTTATAATATACAACAATAGCCAGTAGGAGATATAATATGATATTTACGGATTTACACCGTCTTAAGCAGCCAGACAAGGGAATCACAGAAAGTGGAAGTCGTGATAGCACAGTGGATGCGCGTTCGTTTCGGGTGCGAAATGTTCCGGAGTTCGAGCCCCGCTGGAGCTGTTACGATTGTGCTATTAGGCAAGGCATTTAAATTCCACATTGCCTCTTCTCTCTCCCTCGTGGCGATGGATTCCATTGGGAATGAGGTCTCAAGAGTGATTAATATAAGTTGTAATAACTTGTTTCACAATTGAACTAAAATAAATTTGTATGAACAGACAGTGGCTGCTTAACACAGGTGGCTGCTTAATAGAGGTTAAATGTATAATAAAACAACATATTGGGAATCTGGAAACTGGCTGCTTAATACAGGTTGGCTAGTTAATTGAGGTGACCACTAACACAGGTTTGACTGTACCTATTGCAACCTCTATTGAGTTGGATGTAGGGGCCGAGTGGTTACGGTCATTTACTTTAAATCACTTGCACATCACAGCTGTAGGTTGGTATGATACCAATATTGATGTGAGGAAGCTATCAAGCTGGCTCTTGGAAGGTCAGTGGTTCTACCTGGGTGCACCATGCCTGAAATGCTGCTTAGAGGGGCACCTGGAGGTTTTCCTCAATCAACACTAGCTACTTGCTGTTGGGTTAACCCATACTGAGGTAGAATTAGTCAACATGTGGCGACATGTGTACGTCCTAGTAGGTGAAAATTGGCAAAAATATTGTAGATCCTGAATCAAATGTGGCCGTGTTTTAAAAATATGTCGTCACAAATACAAAATCTGTTTAGCACTCTAGTGATGCCATGGACAAACTTGCTTTCTTGTGAGCTCATGACCCGAGGTTATAACACGTTTTCTCAGATCTCGAACTCAACAAATTTGATTGGTCAGTTTGAGATTTGCTCTTGGCTCAATCAATCAGAAATCTAAGATTGAGTTTGAGATTGGAGAAGTTTTATAGCCTCCAGGCCAGGTGAGCTACCCAAAGCCTTTGGTGTCCTCTTGTTTTCTTCCATGGATGTATTTTTAGTTTTGCATGATGTTAATGACTTGTACAAGAATGTGAGTAGTATTTTGGTTTGATGTATTTGATTTTTATTTGTTTGACGTGTTTGATGGTGTTTTTCTCCTCTGTAGGTACTTGGACAGAATCATTCGCAGTTCTGAACTTGAGGAATTTGCAGCGTTGTTACAGCCGCACCAGAAGGCAGTTACACAGGATGGTAGGTTTGTTTTTGTGTTGCAACCACATATCAATTTAATGCTACAGTTATCCGGCTGTCCGATTAGCGCAGTTGTTAGTGCGCTTGCTCTCACCAATGCAACCCGGGTTCGATCCTGGAACCAGGAAGTATGTGAGATGGTACGGTGGTCGCCATATCAGACAGGTGGGTTTCCTCCCACACGAATGGCAAAATATATGCTTTCATCCGCACCAACAAGAGTGATTAATATAAGTTGTTAAAACTTGCTTCGCAATCGTTGTAAAATAAATAAAGTTTTTTAAAAAAATGCCACAGTTCTGGCCTGGCCTAGGATTGATAAAAACAAATATTTTTAATAAATCACTCATTTGGTGTCCTTTATGTTTACAAGTATTTTCTACTTTAGCTATTGAGTGACATCGCCTTCTATTACCTCCCTTGGCAGATAAAGTCTGATTTATCGCGAAATGTATATTGGTCCATTTAGTTGGAATTCTTTGTTTTTGCTCTTGTTCCCTAACCAGATGTTGCGGTATGATAAATGTGAATCGATAGATGCAATACGTCTCAAAATGCATAATTATGATATATCCAAATGATATGCAAGGTATGCACACAATATAAAAATGAAAAGTCTTATGAAAAGTAAGAATAGTAAAATATTAATAAATACTGCTAAATATATTAAGAATGCCTTTAAACTAAGAACAAATCATATGAAAACATTACGTGACTAACATTAATGAATGTATATGTATGCTATCATATTAATATGTATTATCCCAAAAAGATATTCGCTCTTTGCCAATATAGCTTCTTATTTGGTTTACCGTTGCTTTAAGTAACACGATGTCAACCTATTATTAATGTAATTTGTGTATATTACATTTAGTTTCTCATGCCATGTATACTATTATGTATGTATATTGTATTGCCAAAGTCAAGGTTATTGCCAATTTTGCAATAAAACATATTGTATTGTATATTGATATACACAATTTTGGCAATAATTACGTTCATCCTAATGTAGTATCGGCATGGACAGATGATAATACATGAGTATACGGCTGTCCGATTAGCACAGTGGTTAGCGCGCTCGCTTCTCACCAATGCAACCCGGGTTCGATCCTCGGACTGGGAAGTATGTGAGATGGTACGGTGGTCGCTAGATCAGACAGGCGGGTTTTCTCCGGATACTCCGGTTTCCTCCCACGCGAATGACCACATTTACGCTTTCATCCGCGCCAACGAGAGTGATTAATATAAGCTGTTAAAACTTGCTTCGCAATCGTTGTAAAATAAATAAAGTTTAAACTAATACATGAGTTTGTGATGGAAGAAATAGTGGGTTGTGACCTTGAAAACTGTTTGTGTAGAACATGATAGATACTCAAATAATATATTTTTATCATCCTTACAGGATCGACAATATTAGCTAGGGCGGTAATAGAGCACAATCTACTGTCGGCTAGTAAGCTATATAACAACATATCCTTCCCCGAACTGGGCTCTCTACTAGAAATACCCTCAACAAAAGTGAGTACAACCCTTCTCTCCATTGAGGTGTGGCAAGGTGGCTGATTGCTTATCATCTTGCTTGTGTCGTCAAACAATCTGAACGCCGTGGGTTTAATCCTTTCTAGTATTTCCAACCCGTCAAGTTATTCTCATGAGACTATAAACATTGCTCATTCTAGAGGATGACATGGGTGTATAAGTCACCTTAGGGACCTTGACTTTGTCCCTTGGCCCACTTCTCCCTAAAAGAATAAAATTGGAAACCACAAACCTTAGTTTTACAATTTTTATACACAATTTTGTCTAGTAAGATGCACTTGCCATTGCCATTGCCATTGTAAAACGTTCCTTCTATTCAAATGTTGTATTTAAAGCGACACTACATCAGTGAGAACGCAAATGTCTGCAGAATGTAATTTCCAAGCATCGTATATGCGGTTTGTTGACATAACAAAATAATGTAAATAGGGTCGACATTCATGCGTAATACAATGCGTGTATCCTGAATAACACAATTGATCGTACCGTTATATCTCACATTTATGCCTGTGCATATTTATTTGTAGATTAATCTTAGTTAAATTATCTCTAAACGAAATTATCATGCGTTTAGTATTGACTCCAATGACAAACAAACGTCATTTCAGGAGCGTGGATGACCGTTATATGAAATCCTACTTTCACTTTTGAAAGTTTGTAGACCACAAAAACACTGTTTATTGATTCAATGTTAGTGTTCGAATGTATTCAGAAGAATTTGTAGTACCAGTGCATTTATACGTGAAAACATGCATTTTATTTGCTTTTTGCGATGTAATGTCGCTTTAATGGTCATGATATATATTTAAATAGTATTCTGTTTATTAAGAAATATCATTTATGTGCACAATCACACTCTCACCTTTCCCTAACATTCTGATCTAGGATGAGCCCTGTATAGGCTGAGGTCCGGTGTACTGGGCTTTACACATGCATGGGAAAAAATTAGGGATGGCAACGAATATTCAAATAATCGCTCGAACGTCCGAATAATCGTATGCTATTCCATATTCGAATATTCGGGAAAAAATATTATATTGTCCTCAAAAATGCCACCCGCTCAGTCACACGTTTGGAAATGCTTGACTCACTCTGAGAATAAGAAAACTGCTTGGTGTAATCTATGCAAATTGGATTTAACATATTCGGGTACAATATCAATCTCAATAATCATTTGAAGAAGATGACGTTTACGTGTAAAACAGAAATTAGTTTAGTTTGGCTATTTTTATAAGAGTTTGAGTGATTTTGAGTTTTTGATAGAATTCTATCGAATATTCGAATACCATCCCAACCGAATATTCGAATACCATCCCAACCAAATATTCGAATACTGTCCCGACCGAATATTCGAATAGTTTATCGCTATTCGTTGCCATCCCTAGAAAAAACCCAAACGGTATATTTATGAAGAGTAGGGAATCCTAGCCTCCTTTCTGAAGAGGCTCTGTATAACCAATATAGTGATGAGGGGCCGTAAAACTCAATACTGTAATTCTGTTTGTCCTTCATGTAAGTCGAGGCTGTCCGGTTAGCGCAGTGGTAGCACACTCGCTTTTCACCAATGCCACATGGGTTCAATACCCTGCACAGGCAAAAGTGATATGTGTCAGTTGTCGCTGAGCAGGCAAGTGAATTTTCTCTCCGGTTAAAGCATCCATATGCCAATATCTACGTTATCGATTAAATAAAACCCACATTGTAGTCCAAGCAAGCAGTCTCAGTTTGGGGTACCACTGCTGTAAACTGGTATTGTAACAGGCACGTTATTTTTTATAGGGCTTAATCCCTGCCCTGTTAATATAGCTGTTGATATATTGACGTGGAATTCGTGATAGCGCAGTGGATGCGCGTTCGCTTCAGGTGCGAAAGGTCCGGAGTTCGAGCCCCGCTGTTACAATTGTGCAGTTAGGTTAGGCATTTATATTCCACGTTGCCTCTTCTCTCTCCTTCATGGTGATGTATTCCATCAGGAATGAGGTCTTGAGAGTGATTAATATAAGTTGAAAGAACTTGTTTTGCAATCGAACTAAAATAAATGTGTATAAATCCCTGCCCTATCTCTGGGATTCCAACAGGTGTGACTGTTTTGATTCCACATCTCATATATCTATTTAGACGTAATGAGATATTAAAGCATAATGTTTATACCTATTCACCATTCGGCACCATCTATCCGGAATTGTGTTGGTGTGATGTTCACCCTAACCAAACCCAGCATGTTCTCTCCCTCAGTTGAATAATTTAGCTTTGCCGAACACGTGATTCAATTGTTTATACACATTTATTATAGTTTGATTGTGAAACAAGTTATTACAACATTAGATTAATCGCTCGTGAGACCTCATTCCGGATGGAATCCAGCGCCATGAGGGATAAAGAAGAGGCAGTGTGGATTTAAGAGTCTTGCCTAAGGACACTGTGTTCTGACAGCGCTCGAACTGACAACCTCTCTCTTATAATGCGGATACTGTATCCAGTACATCACAGAGGCACCAGAACCAGGCTCCAGCTGCATAATAATATTTGCCGAACTTGGTATTCTATCTGTAAGCAAATTAATTTGATATTTTACCTTTCCAGGCTGAGAAAATAGCATCCCAGATGATCACTGAAGAAAGAATGAACGGCTATATTGACCAGATTGATTCCATTGTACATTTTGAATGTAAGTTTTGTATATACTCACAGAGTAGTGCAATATCACTGTATCATCACAGATGATCACTGAAGGTAGATTCTTCTTCTTCTTCTTGTCGTTCGCGAATCACATGGACAAGCCGGCAGCAAACACGAAATGGGCCGTCCTCCTCAGATCCTCCCGGCAGCCATGTAACTTCGTCTGGAGAGAAGTATCTGTTGCCCAGGTTGTTTTCCTCAGCCCATGAAGATTGGGACACTCCTGGATGATGTGTTCTGCAGTCTGGTCCCCTATTTTGCAGCTGCAGGTAGTTGATGGAGCTAGTCCAAGCTTCCGACACATATGGAAGTTCAGGCGGTTATGCCCTGTTCTAAGCCGGAATATCGTGACTTGCTCCTGTCTGGTGAGAAGGTGGGAGTCATCCTTCTCGACTGTTGGCTTTGATGCAGATTTGATTATGGTGCATTTCTCCTTGTAAGTCAAATCTTTGTCTGGTTGCCTCTCGGTAGAACCTTGCTTGGCAAGCTGGTCAGCGGCTTCATTGCCAGGGATACCTATGTGTGCAGGTACCCACTGGAGGACAGTTCTTTTAGTTACGCTGACTGTTCGAAGGGCTTCCATCAGGTGGGGTTCTTTGTTGTTAGACAGGGCATCCAGAACTGAGAGCGCATCAGTCAGGAAGACAACCTGGGCACACTCCACAGTGTTGTGTACTAGAGATGCTGCTGTTTCAGGGCCTGTACTTCTGCCCCATAGTTGCTGCAGTGTACTCCAGTAGGTAGAGCAACTGACTGTGTGTGTCCATCTGGGTGTCGGACATACACTCCTGCTCCTCCGTTTGCTACTGCTTTTGTGGCTGAACCATCTGTGTAGACTTGTATCCATGCTTCTCCATGATAACTCTTGTCGATGTGTGCTAGTGTGAGGGCACGTTTGACGTCATCATGTTGTCTATCTCTGGATGTCATGTATGGGATTGTACTGCAGATGGTAACCTTGGATTCATCGCCAGTCAACCATGGCTTGGATAGAAATGGCGTTGGAGGCAATGTCTTGGCTGGGAGATGGCTGGTGTGCTTTCGAGCAAGCTTCTTGGACTGGTGGATGAAACTGCTTCGCTTTAGACGATTCTTCGTTAGTGCCTCAACTCTCTGCTTCAGCGGTTGTTCTTCCTGACATCGAAACTTCTCTGTCTGTAGAAGAATTCTTGTGTCGCGACGTTCTTGCAGTGGCTGGATGGAAGTAATTTTCTCCATGGCCTTGATTGGAGTGCTCTTCATTGCACCTGTGATCAGCCTGAGAGCCTTGTTCTGAACCTTGTCGATTGTCTGTTGGTTGGTCTTGGCTGATGATGTCCAGGCGGTGGATCCATATTCCAGGTGAGGCCTGACCACACCTTGGTATATAGTCTTCAGGATGTGATCATTGGCACCCCAGGTGGTGCCAGCAAGCTTCCGAAGGATTGCAAGCTTGCGCTTGGCTTTGGCCTCTGCTTTCTGGATATGTGGCTTCCATGTCTGCCGTCTGTCAAATGTCACCCCCAAGTATGTTGGCTCGTTGTCCGTCTTCAAGGCAGTTCCACCGACATTGATGGTTCCAGCTTTCTGTTTGGTGGAAAGTGTGAAGAGTGTGGTTGACGACTTCTCCTTATGAATAGAGATGCACCAGTCTTCTGCCCATGCTGTGAGCTTGTCTGCGGCCATCTGCATTCTGTATGTGGCAGTCGTTGCATATTCTTCAACACACCACATGACCAAGTCGTCAGCATAGAGTGCTGCTTTGATACCATGTGGCAGCTCTGCAAGCAAGTCATCGATGAAGATGAGGACCAGCGTAGGCGAGATCACTCCTCCTTGAGGAACACCATGTCGGATGAGGAATTTCTTGCTCTTCTGGTTGTCAACAAGTACTCTGGCTCTGCGATTGTGTAGGAAGGATTTGGTCCATCGGAGTATCTTGTCGGCAATTCCGCATCGTTGCATCTTGACCAGCAGCCCATCAGTCCAGACTTTGTCAAAAGCCTTCTGGAGGTCTATCCAGGTTGCAAAAACTACCTTCTGGCCTTGGAATGCATCCTCAACTTCCTGAGCGAGGTATGTTGCCTGGTCCTCTGTGCATCTGAACTGTCGGAATCCTGCGTGTTCCTTGGATAGGAGGTTTTCTGTCTCAAGGTACCACATGAGTCTCTTGTTAACTATCCTCTCCATTGTCTTGACCACACAGCTAATGAGACTAATAGGGCGATAGCTGGAAGCTTTCTTTCTATGCTTGCCGTTCTTGTAGATTGGGATAACGTTGGCTTCCTTCCAGATCTGCGGAACTATGCCTTCTTCCCAGCTAAAATTGAAGATGTCAAGAAGTTTCAGCATGGCTGACCATCCAGGATGAGTTAGCATCTCATTGGAGATTCCATCTGGTCCAGGTGACTTCCTCTTTTTCAGTTGTCTGAGCGCTGTGTACAGTTCCTGGTATGTAAGTGGAAGTTTCATGGAGTCTTGTTCCGTATGCGTTTTACTTCTATCCTTCTGTTCTTTCCGTGCCTCTCTTTGCTGTTGGTGTGTGACTTTGATGTTGCCCTCTTTCTGGTAGGCTTTGGCGAGACAGTCTGCAGTCTCTTTGCCGGTCAACAGTTTCCCATCCTCATCCAACGTGATTTTCTGTCTGTTATTTTCTTCTTCATTTAGCTGTTTCGTGAGCCTCCACAACTTCCTCCCGTCCTTCTCAAGGTTCAGGGCAGCAGTTTTCTCCCTCCAACTTCGTCGTGTAGCTTCCAGTTTAGATTTTTGAAACTGTGCCTTTGCTTTCTGAAGTTGGTCATGGTTTTCTTGTGATGGCTGTTCTTCTGCCCTGTTCCTTGCTTCAGTGAGTTCATCTTGGAGGGTCTGCAACTGATTGGTCCAGTAAGGCTTGTATTCTCTTCTCGCACCTCTAGGTATGGTTTCATGGGCAGCTTTGAGTATGCAGCTGTTGAACTCTTTCACCACGTTGTTAACATCTCTTCCTTGTACCTGTATGCCTCGAGTAAGAGAATTGGACTGAATAGCATAGAGACTCCACTAGGCTTTCTTGTAGTTCCATCTAGGGTAGGGATGGTCTGTCTGTATCACTTCACTGCTGAGTGTGAGGAACACTGGTTTGTGGTCACTTCCACCAAGTTGATCGCCAACTTCTCTAACCGTACCTTTCTGGATGTCCTCTGTGCAGAATGCTAGATCTGGAGAGGTAGTAGTGTGCCATCGCCTAGAGTAGAAGGTTGGTACATCATAGGGCTGGTTGACGAGAATCAAGTTGTGCTCATCCTGCCAGTCCCCCACTTCATCCCCACGCCTATCAGACTGTGCATATCCCCAACTCTGGGAATGACTATTGAAGTCACCAACAACCATGCATCGACTGTTTGAAACTCCAATAGTGTCAAGGGCAAGGGCTTTGTCATTTGGGCAGTAGTAGTTGACGAGGTTCATCTCAGTTGATTTGATCTTGATCTTGAACTCCTGGTATTCTGCTCCTTCAAGGTAGGTTTTCACTTCGCTCACATTGATGTTGTTCCGGATTAGAGTGAGCACACCACCCTTGTGTCTGTCTTGTCGGTCTGCTCGGAGGCACTGGTAGCTTCGTACTTTGAACATCTTGTCTTTGTTCAGGTGTGTTTCCTGGATGCAGCAAACACTTATCTCTTTGTCCTGTAGTACTTGCTCAAGTTCAGTCTTTTTGTTAAAGACTCCTTCAGCATTCCACTGCATGAGCACAAGAGGTTTCTGCTTCACGTTTCGGCCAGTAGCTGTCCTTCGCCGTCCCCTGGCTCCACAGGGCGGCTTAGGGTGACCTCCAGTAGCTAAGGATGGGGTCCTTCGAGGTATGGAACCCGGCACTGTACCTGCCTGGCGGGTCTTCACAGGTCCAGCACCATCTCGGTTTACTCTTTCTGTCATTGTGATTCATGTTGCGTTATGCGTAGTACCGTGGTTTATTAGAATGCGCCGTGTGGCCCAGTACTTCCGGCTTCAGCATTCGAGGTTTCTGTTGGGGTTACCTCACTCTTAGGCTAGGACTTTTAAGGCGGTCCATATGTTCGCCTGATGCACCCGTTGTGGGACACGTGGAGTATTTAATAGGAGTAGCTTTGCCATGTGCTATCCTGCCCCGTCCTGGTAGGTACACCGCCATATGGTCCGGGACTGCTTATTTGATTCACAGCTAACCCCCATATCTGAGGGCCGTTTCCCCTATCCGCCACCTGAGGACCCGCTGGGTAGGGGATGGTCGCCCCACTACTGAATTGGAAGCAGCATGGACCCAGTGAAAGGTAGAATAAACGGCTATATTGACCAGATTGATTCCATCGTCCATTTTGAATGTAAGTTTTGTATATACTCACAGAGTAGTGCAATAACACTGTATCATGCTTCTTGTGTATAACCTGGAAAACTGAAACCATTCACCCAAGGCCACAGGCACCAGACACAAACAATTTTATTTTTTTTGGCCTATGGTCATATAGTAAGTAATATATAATAAAGGCAACCAACGAAATTGAAACATGCATGCAGAAACATCGACGAGAAACTAGGTAAAAACGACCAGATCACTGATATGCCCTTGTGGTCCCGACCGGAAGACCTTATTCTATCAACAAATACTTTTTATTTCATGGAGATCGGTCAAATAACACCAGAATGGCAGTATTGTTTCATCGTGAACAGCAGAAAATGAAATGTTGAAATTTTTTTGTTTGTTTCTGGTGCCTGTGCCCAGGGCTAGGTTCCATTACCATCTCACACGCCTTAATTCAGATATTTTCGATTCAATTCGTATTTAATTTACTGCTGCCATGCTGGTGGTTGACCTAAGCTCATTCTAGTGATTTTATATAACAATGCGTGTTAACACACTGGACTGGTAATCCAGGGATCGCAGGTTCGATCCCCCCGTCTGACCCTAATAAAATTAACATTCTTTCAGATGGGACTTTAAACCGAGGTCTCGTGTCGGTGCTTAAACCGTGCACGTAAAAGAACCAGAGGAGATTCTGGAATGGGTCTCTGTCTGTATCATTGTACTATCCTCCAAAAATCTAAAATGACTAATCTCTTCAGGAGGCGTCGCTCATATGAGCAACCGGTAGCGGCGATAAATAATTGTAAAACATAAAATACACTGTGTGAATGTGGTTGAGCCTCCGTGGTGAAATGGATACGGTGTCTGTCTCGTAACCAAGAGTTTACGAGTTTGAATCCCGCCAGAACCACGGTCGTGATGTTCTTAGGCAATCCTCCCTAAGTGCACATTTCCTCTTCTATCTCCCTAATCACAATGGATTCCATCAGGAATGAGGTATCGAGAGCGATTAAACTAATGTTGTAGGAACATGCTTCACAATCGAGCTAAGATAAATTTAGTTTATACAAATTTATTTTAGCTTGATTGCAAAACAATGTCTTTCAACGTATATTAATCATTCTCGAGACCTCATTCCTGATGGAATCCATCGCCACGAGGGAGAGAGAAGAGGCAACGTGGAAATTAAATGCCTTGCCTAAGGGCCCAATCGTAATGGCTCCAGCGGGGCTCGAACTCCGGACCATTAGCACATGAAGCGAACGCTCTATCACTGAGCTATCACGACTTCCACTAAGATATAATTTGTATAGACGAAACTGTGAGAGATGTGTTGTTTTGTTTCAGCCCGAGAGACATTACCAAACTGGGATAAACAGATCCATGGCTTGTGTTTCCAAGTGAATATTATTATCGAAAAGATATCTGCCACAGAGCCTGATTGGATGTTGAGAACAATGGAAGGCCAAATGAGCCAATGAACAGCTTGTTTATATGTGTTGTGTATCAGTCTTAACAACAAAGGCTGACAAACTGTGGCTTAAAAAGTTTGCTCGCCTGCTTAGTATACTAGTGACAAGAATAAACACCTCTGTTTAATTGATTGATTGAATTGGTTATGTGAATTTGCTCGTATATATTATCATAATTCTTCATGTCTTGACAGCTTTAGCTACTAATTCCACACTCTTAGCTGCTAATGGTTTGCATTGACATTTATTATAATGTTCACATTGATTGACATGTATAAGTACATGTATTTCATTAAAAAACTGAAACCTTCCCAAATAACAAGTTTCAAATGTATTGGCATAATCAGCAACTCTATTGCCTTTGGCCATTTACAACGATAGAAATATGGCAAAGACATCACAACACATGTTACATATATACATATAACAAAACTATACATACATGTACCAGAAGAGAATATATGAACTGATGTGTAGGGTTCAATAGAAGAGAATATATGAACTGATGTGTAGGGTACAATAGAAGAGAATATATGAACTGATGTGTAGGGTACAATAGAAGAGAATATATGAACTGATGTGTAGGGTACAATAGAAGAGAATATATGAACTGATGTGTAGGGTACAATAGAAGAGAACAAATGTACCAGACTGCACACACTAAAGCATGTAACTGATTCAGGCAGGTTATACCGAGGCTATGTATGATATAACAGGGGAGCTAATCCCTATTTTGTTATTTGTACGCCATCTTGTGCTACACAATATATTGTACATTGTTAAACAATTATATTTAAAAGATTGAAGTGTTGTCATATTTTGTACTGGAGCTTGGAGTTGTTGTATTGACTGTAGTTTATACACATTTATCTTAGCTCGGTTGCGAAACAAGTTCTTACAACTTGTATTAATCACTCTCGAGACCTCATTCCTGATGGAATCCATCGCCACGAGGGAGAGAGAAGAGGCAACATGGAATTTAAAAGCCTTGCCTAAGGGCAGAATCGTAACAGCTTCAGCGGGGCTCGAACTCCGGACCTTTCGAACCTGAAGCGAACGCGCATCTACTGCGCTAGCACGACTGTAATTGACTGTAGGATGAGAATGTCAACATGTATTTTGTTTCTGTTATTTCTAACCACAGGCGTTTCAAGTCTGTAAATAATAAAAACTAAGCACAAAAGTTGTGGTGTGGGTATCGCATATTGTTTGTTTTCCTGTTTAAGTCTCGCCGACAGGTTTGGTCATATGGCAACTCTCGAGCTGTTGCTTGTGGAGAACAACGTTGTGTGCCCCTAGGGGCAATATTTCTGGCAATGACTTGAACCCAAGTAGAACCCTCGACCTTCTGCCAGCCAAATAGATAGCTCCCTCACATGAAAGAATTCAACACCCCCAGATGATATTCGAACCGAGATGAGGGCAAGTAATTTGAAGTCGATGACCTTGGCCACAGAGTACATGTATGTGAAATGGTACAGTGGTTGCCAAATCGGACAGGTGGGTTTTCACCGGGTACTCCAGTATCCTCTCACACGAATGACCACATGTCTCTATCATCGATGCGAAAGAGAATGATTAATATATTAAGATGTTTAAAGCGACATTATATCTCACATTTGTGCATATGCATATTTATTTGTAGACTAGTCTTAGTTAAATTATCTTTAACCCTTTCAACACCACAGACCTCTAAATAGGCTTACAAAAAGTGTAGATCCAGATGAGCCGGCTCGTGACGAGCCGTCTCATCAGGATTGCACTTTTTGCCAGTGATATGACTATTTTTAGACATAATTACCCATTTTGATAAATGAACTTGTCCAAATGTGATTTTCTGATTCATTTATTGGTTTATGAATATCATGGACCAGTCCATGGGAGTTACTTGGTGTTGAATGGGTTAAACGACATTAATATTAATTAATATTGACTGTGATGACAAACAAACGTCAATTCAGGAGCGTCGATGATCGTTATATGAAATCATACTTTCAGTTTTGAAAGTTTGTAGATCACATAAACACTGTTTATTGATTCCCCCAAGTGTTCGGTTGTATTCGGAAGAATTTGTAGTAGCAATGCATGTATACGTGCAAAAATGAATGTTTTTGCGATGTAATGTCGCTTTAAGGATAGGATGCACCTATCCCGATCTGGTATAAAAAGAATGTTGGGTACAATAAATAACTTCATCTAAGTTTGTGCTGCTTTAATATGTGTGTATTTGCACCATGAAGAGCATCGTTTGAAAATTGGAACACCATCTACCAGTGAAACAGACAGGTACAACTCGACTTGGGTTAATCAACGTCAGCACGGGATGATCATTGACCTATTTATGTGTGTTTTACGTTTATTTATCGTCGCTACCGGTTGCCCATATGAGTGACGCCTCCTGAAGAGATTAGTCATTTTAGATTTTGGAGGATAGTGCAATGATACAGACAGAGACCCATTCCAGAGTCTCCTCTGGTTCTTTTACATGCACGGTGTACAGCATCGACACGAGACCTCGGTTTAACGTCCCATCTGAAAGGCCGTTAATTTTATTAAGGGTCAGACGGGGGGATCGAACCTGTGATCTCTGGATTACCAGTCCAGCGTGTTACCACTGGACTCCAGATCCGTCTGTATGAGTTATTTATTTCTCGGGAAGGTGTTTTAACTGTGATTGTCTTGGCCACAATGCCATAAACTGTTACATTCCAAGAAATCAGACCACGTTGCTAATGTATGTTGTAATGACTGATGTCACTAATCTAACATATTTAATCTTATGCAAATCATTTTCATAATGTGAATTATTTGGTTTTATACAAATTTATTTTAGCTCGACTGTGAAACAAGTTCTTATAACTTATATTAATCACTCACGATACCTCATTCCTGATGGAATCCATCGCCACGAAGGAGAGAGAAGAGGCAACGTGGAAATTAAATGCCTTGCCCAAGGGCACAATCGTAACGGCTCCAGCGGGGCTCGAACTCCAGACCTATCGCACCTGAAACGAACGCGCATCCACTGCGCTATCACGACTTCCAATGAATTGTCAAACTGTATTTGCAATGCTTTATAGTCCGTCAAAACACATTTTATTCTCTCATTTCACATGCATACATGAAAGAATGAGGCTTACGATAACAAACTATTTTAATATTTAGGAGCCTTAAATAACATGATATGTTACAAATAATAAACATTATAGTACTATTATTGTTGAGATAGAGAATTATTCGATTTTCAGGTGCAGTATAGTAGGAGATCATGAAATAAACAATTGTCTTTCTTTTCATTGGTACAAGAAATTTAATAGATTTGGGGATCCATGGAGAGTCAAGCATTGTTATGTTGTCAATGGCGTTAATTAGAAATATTTAGTATCTAAATACTAAATGGTAACGTATCATTTACATAGCGCCAACATTAAAAAAATATTCTATTGAGCTTCACAATTACAGATGCAATTTTAAACATGTACACATGACAATAATAGATGGAAATAAAAATATATACATATATAGATATAACTAGGATTCTAGTAATTGGGTAAGAACATATTTTATCGTGATATCTACACCATTACAGTATATAAGTGAGTGATTGGATTAATGAGAAAAGTGGCAATATGAACCATAGACCCAAACACCGCCGTAAGAATGACAACCGTGATGTAAACACTTTTAGAAATTAGTTTATCTAATCAACGTACGAACAAACGATGTAGTTTTATTTAAAGTCGCCACCGCATAAATGCATTTGGGCGACTGTACTCTCTAAGTTGTTTATGTTGACGAAGCTGTGAAGGCATCCTCGTTCTTCAGGGTGACAAGTCCTGGTTTCGAATGGGTCCTTTGTAGGGCCACCCTCCTCACTGTTGGTCACCCCGCAGCAGCATTTATACGGATCTGACAGTTAGACATCTGGTCGTCGATTGTCGCAAATCGGAGGAGCGTGGATCCACGACCGTTGCCGCTCCCTCAGGTCCGCCTTCTCTTCTAAACGCCGGTAGAGCAAAAATCGAAAGTGCCAGTGGTCACCTCAAACACCATCTAGAAGAGACGACGGATCTGTCCTGATGTGCCATAGCCGTGGATCCAC
Source organism: Archivesica marissinica (assembly GCA_014843695.1). Classification (NCBI taxonomy): domain Eukaryota; kingdom Metazoa; phylum Mollusca; class Bivalvia; order Venerida; family Vesicomyidae; genus Archivesica; species Archivesica marissinica. The sequence continues at coordinate 49,433,418 of CM026390.1, forward strand.
ACGTTAGAGAGATTTCCTATTCGCAAGATCGACGACCAGAATATCCCAGAATCCTACGCTGCTGCTGCGGAATGTGCCCCGGTCACGACGTGCACGTCGTGAGGAGATCGGCCGGGACTCTAATCAACGTGTCTCGACCAACAACTTTTATGAAGAAGAATCGTTTATTAAGACACAAACATATACAGTTTATGGGGTCTACAAAAAAATGAATATAATAATAATAATACATACTAATCAACCAATCTTGTATTACAGAACAGAACAGACATTGTATTAAGACTTGTACATGGTACATCGTCAGTTACATATATACACATATATATGATGTAAATATATACAACAATTTTATCGTGGTCATGTGGCATATAGAATCTGATAATAATAAGAAAATGCATCTAATTATGAGGATGAACAATAATTAGTGCTGATATTGGATTTATGTCATATTATTTAAGAGTGTTATTTTAATGTCAAATGCTTTATTATAGAATAAAGCTAAATTATATAGGATATTTCTTTTATTAGATTGCAACAATTCAATAAACTTAAGCATATTTGGTCTAACAAAATAATATTTCTTTATGTAAAGTTTTCTCAAATCTGAATAGCACGGGCAAACAAGTATACAATGATATTCGTCTTCTAGGTCGTGTGTATTGCAACACAAACAATAGCGTTCATGTTGTCGAATTCTATTTTGTCCATATCTACCAGTATGTATTCGTAATGAATGTGCAGACATTCTTAATCTTGTAAAACGTAAGCTATATGGTACAATATCTAGATAAGGTTCATATTCAAATTTTAATTTACGGCTATCATACAAGTTTAGTACACCACTTGTCTCTTTGCTTACAAACCAACCTTGAATGAAACAATCAATCACACGTTGTTTAAACAAACTTATAAACTGGCTACACTGTACACTATATGGATTTCCCCAAATGTTCGAGAAACCATAACTATTTAAAATATCTTTAAGTTTGGACGCCCCAAACATATACGCTTCTCTGTCATACATTGCCCGTATACGGTATTGTTAAAGTGGGCTTACTAATTGAAGTTTTTAAATGTTTACTATATTAATCATTTTGGAGGATAATTTCAAAATATCCTAAAGCTATATATCGAGGACTGGGTGCAAAACTACTGTAAGCCTTTCACTAGATCTGTCACCAGTTGTGCACTGAACACTCGATTTGATTAATTTAAAGTGGCTACTATTAAATGTAGGTTCGAGATCAAATGTAACGCAGTATATAATATATACTTAAGTAATTACGTGCTTTAGGTTATACATTGATATTCATACATATATAACCATTCATACTTCACACAAACTCATTGTCAATATAGTTATGGGATTTATGATCATGTAAATAATACCACAGATCTCGGTCTGCATAAATGGATATGAATAATGGACATATAAATGTTCAATAATGTAGACAACGGTTAGCGCGCTCTCTTCTCACCAATGCAACCCAGGTTCGATCCTCGGACCGGGAAGTATGTGAGATGGTACGGTGGTCGCCAGATTGGATAGGTGGGTTTTCTTCGGGTACTCCGATTTCCTCTCACACGAATGACCACATATACGCTTTCATCCGCACCAAAGAGAGTGATTAACATATTAAGTTGTTAGAACTTGCTTCGCAATCGTTGTAAAATAAATAAAGTTTAATTTTAGACAAATTTGAAGTAAATATTATGTATGTATGTTCCTTTAATGTCAAACCCCTCGCGGGGACTTAGACATGTTTTCCTGGGCAGGCTTAGCCGACCTAAGCGATTAACCAGTACTAAGCAATGTGTGTGAGGTGCCTTGCTCAATGACACTACATACGTGGCCAGACCGAGTATCGAACCCGGAACCGTTCGATTCCAAATCCGACGCTCTCTACCACCTAACCACGGATGCCACACATATCTTTGTATGGGTAATAAAATGCGGGTACCTGGATACATCAGCACATGTCAATACACGTTTAATACACGAGAAAGTTCCAAATATATGAACATCAACTAGTTTTTAACAAAATATACTAAATTTGGAAACTGTTTTTTAAAAAAATAATTCAGTAGAAAAAGCACTTCTCGGTCCTTATTTAGTTAATGCCCATATTTGATAGTTACCGGAAGTACGTAGTAACGTAAGCACGTGATCAATACATTTTCAATAATAACTTATCAGATAGCAGACGACCAGTTTACAAAGTTGGAATGAACATAAAAAAATCGATGATGTTCATTTGGAGCATGCATTCAGATAAAGGGGTTGGGGGTAATAACACAGTTGCATCTTTCTGTGTCAACCCTGATTCAATGTTATGAATGATAGGTGGCGTCCTTTACCTCGTGCTGAAAATGTGTGTATAGGTATGTCAAGACAACGTAGACACAACTATAAATAACCAGCTAGTACTATCCACTTTGCGCCACTTTACACCGGTTTGCGCAATATTAGTGACGTTAGCGTGATTTAGTGACGTCGTGTAGTTTGCGCATGCGCGGGATGTTTATTGTTTCCGGTCATTCCACATGGCAACCGATGGCGTTATAGCATTGCCACGAAATGGGACTCGGAAGAATGAAAGCCTTTTTGATATTGTGTTTCATTATTTCGGTAACATGTACAGTAGATCTGAACATACACCAACTGCAGTATGTCGCTGATCATTTGGAAATGAAAGAATGCAGAAAATTGGTCGCTGCTCTACAACAAGATACTTATGAACTGAAAAAACTGTCTGATAATTTGGACGAGCCAAAAAAACCGTGCCTAAGCCTGCTGCTTCAGTGGGATCGAGAGAACGGCGTGGGTAAGTCGTTTGATGACTTGGCCTTCAGACTAGGACAAATTGGACGATCAGATTTATCGGAAAAACTTTCAAAGTCTGTGTACGAGGAAAAGGCGGATGAACTCGATCGTCTATTCCTAAAAGACCCTTTCAAGAAAACTGTGCCTAAAGAATCACTTATTATGGATCAGAAAAGCAAAAGAAAACGTAAACGCGCCAATACAGAACTAGACGACGGACTGGTTATGTGGGAAATTGCCAGTATCATCTGTGGTGGACTGATTGCCTTGTGTGTCGTCTGCTACATCATCTATTACGTATTTGGTGATGCGATCGCTAATTTGTTTCGAAATTACGCGCCTCGGTTTCTGGTAAAGTGGATGAGCTTGATCTTTGGTGAATGTGCCTGGCACTGTAAGAAGACGAAACGGAACTATTATAAACAAGTGGTTGGACGTCGGTGTGACAACAACACAGTCAAGAAGAGTTTATCAGAGTTGAACAGAAATTTGAATTGCTATTTGAATGGTCATTCGCGTCAAGCATTGAATTATTTTGATGACATTCTTGGAATGGCCTCTCTAGAGAGCATTGTAGTAATGCCCTGACTCCTTGTTGTATATAATATATAAACAAATTAACATATATAAACAGGAATTTGTTCAATAGATATAGGCCCCATTAAGCACATTGATATCTAGACGACATGGGACCGTTATATATCACCCCGATATAGTTTTAGATATCCAATTATCCACCCATTGTCGATCCGATCTCGGCTAGATATCGTTTAATTATTCGTCCACAATGGTTGTGATATCGTTTTAGATATCCATCCAATATCATTTCGACATCACATGTATTGGCCTGATATTATTATATCGCCAGTTTTTTCATTAGAAACGAAGCTAATTTGAAGCATTGTTTACATCCGTGGTCCAGTGGTAGAGCGTCGGATTTGGAATCGAACGGTCCCGGGTTCGATACTCGGTCAGGCCACGTATGTAGTGCTATTGAGCAAGGCACCTCACACACATTGCTTAGTACTGGTTAATCGCTTAGGTCGGCTAAGCCTGCCCAGGAAAACATGTCTAAGTCCCCATGAGGGGTTTGACATTAAAGGAACATACATACATACATCTGAAACGAAACTGGACACAACCTACTCAGTCTTATAGACACTAGTATGTGTCTGCTAGTGACAGAGTTTCTCAACAATTACCAGTGGCATGCTACCGGGACATGTCTGAATGTCCATCCCGACCAGTGTAATGCTACCGGGACATGTCTGAATGTCCATCCCGACCAGTGTAATGTTACCGGGACATGTCTGAATGTCCATCCCGACCAGTGTAATGTTACCGGGACATGTCTGAATGTCCATCCCGACCAGTGTAATGTTACCGGGACATGTCTAGATGTCCATCCCGACCAGTGTAATGTTACCGGGACATGTCTAGATGTCCATCCCGACCAGTGTCATGTTACCGGGACATGTCTGAATGTCCACCCCGACCAGTGTCATGGTACCGGGACATGTCCGAATGTCCATACCGACCAGTGTCATGTTACCGGGACATGTCTGAATGTCCATCACGACCAGTGTCATGGTACCGGGAGATATCTGAATGTACATGCCGACCAGTGTCATGTTACCGGGACATGTCTGAATGTCTACCCCGACCAGTGTCATGTTACCGGGACATGTCTGAATGTCCATCCCGACCAGTGTCATGTTACCGGGACATGTCTGAATGTCCATCCCGACCAGTGTCATGTTACCGGGACATGTCTGAATGTCCATCCCGACCAGTGTAATGTTACCGGGACATGTCTGAATGTCCATCCCGACCAGTGTCATGTTACCGGGACATGTCTGAATGTCCATCCCGACCAGTGTCATGTTACCGGGACATGTCTGAATGTCCATCCCGACCAGTGTCATGTTACCAGAACATGTCTGAATGTCCATCCCGACCAGTGTCATGTTACCGGGACATGTCTGAATGTCCATCCCGACCAGTGTCATGTTACCGGGACATGCCTGAATGTCCATCCTGACCAGTGTCATGTTACCGGGACATGTCTGAATGTCCATCCTGACCAGTGTCATGTTACCGGGACATGCCTGAATGTCCCCCCCCGAATCGTGTCATGTTACCGTTGCATTAGGAGTCTGTTAGCACGAGTTAGTTGTTTCAGTATAGAAGTACTAAACAGTTTGCCCATTTCTATTTCGAACCTAGCCTGGGTTCCAGTCTGTCGATTTTTCACCAATTTACTTCTGACAATATGAAACTCAATGCGGCCCAATTAAATTAATGATCTCGGTATTAAAATATATTTATATAATTGATCAGGCAACATATATCAACGCCTGTTCCCAGGCTATTTCGAACCGCGACAAACTGCACGTTATACATCTGAACACAACCAGAAATTATACATAATTAAAACAAACACTTTTAGCTTGACAAATCAAGCCATGAATACGAAAGAGAACAATTTCTAACCAAAATCTTCAAATGCCTTGGTTCCGATACGTGCATCTGTAACATCGACATGTGTATGTTGTGTTTTTACGTTTATTTATCGTCGCTACCGGTTGCCCATATGAGCGACGCCTCCTGACGAGATTAGTTATTTTAGATTGTGGAGGCTAGTGCATGATACAGACAGAGACCCATTCCAGAATCGCCTCTTGTTCTTTTACGTGCACAGTGTAAAGCACCGACACGAGACCTCGGTTTAATGTCCCATCTGAAAGACTGTTACATTTATTAGACGGGGGGATCGAACTTGCTATCCCTGGATTACCAGTCCAGCGTGTTACCACTGGGCTACAGATCCGTCTGTTACATGTGTATGTGCATGTAATACCCGGTATACAATGTTTTATGTGACAAAATTAAATACGAGGATCATTGAGCTTATTAACCCTGGCCTCCGGCGAACCAGGTGGGCGAGCATAATCCGTTAATACCATCCGGCTTAAATACTGTATAGTGTATGTATCGTAATAGACCGAGATTTGCATAAAATGTAAGGACATGTTGATTATGCTTCAGCTTAATTGAAGGTAATCTTAAATACATGGCATTAAAAGAAGATTACATCATTACTTGCATGACGGGTCATATTCCACGGTTTATTATTGTGCGTGTTAATCTAATTATGCAAATTGCATTTATTTCTTGATTTATTTTGATTCAAATAAACTGATTGAGATTTTGTGTGCGTATTGCGCCCTACATCGCGCTGCAACTGGCCTCTATATATTCTGTGTGCGTATTGCGCCCTACATCGCGCTGCTACTGGCCTCTATAGATTCTGTGTGCGTATTGCGCCCTACATCGCGCTGCTACTGGCCTCTATAGATTGTGTGTGCGTATTGCGCCCTACATCGCGCTGCTACTGGCCTCTATAGATTGTGTGTGCGTATTGCGCCCTACATCGCGCTGCTACTGGCCTCTATAGATTCTGTGTGCGTATTGCGCGCTACATCGCGCTGCTACTGGCCTCTATAGATTATGTGTGCGTATTGCGCCCTACATCGCGCTGCTACTGGCCTCTATAGATTCTGTGTGCGTATTGCGCCCTACATCGCGCTGCTACTGGCCTCTATAGATGACAACCAGAGCAGATCAGAAGTTCCTATCCAGGTGGTCAGGGGGCATGTCCCCCCGGAATATATAACTGAATACCAAATGCTGCATTTATCTTTGATATGTGGTTGTAATGGGATAGGTGTTCATGCAACGATTTTATATGAAAATAATGAGATGAACAAATCATCACTATAGAAATTAAGGAAGTACTCGAGTCCCATGATCACCACTCTGCTTAGCCAAACTTGACAGAGCAATGCTTTAGAAAAACAATAATTTTTGAAGACAAATATTTACATTTATCCAGACTCAGTCTGAACATATTAACTTTGATTGTGATCATTTCGGTGTGTGTTTTACGTTTATTTATCGTCGCTACCGGTTACCCATATGAGCGACGCCTCCTGTAGATATTAGTCATTTTAGATTATTGGAGGATAGTGCATGATGCAGAGAGAGACCCATTCCAGAGTCTCCTCTGGTTCTTTTACGTGCACGGTGTAAAGCACCGACACGAGACCTCGGTTTAACGTCCCATCTGAAAGACTGTTAATTTTATTAGAGTCAGACGGGGGATCGAACCTGCGATCCCTGGATTACCAGTCCAGCGTGTTACCACTGGACTATATATCCGTCCGGATCATTTCGGAGTAGAGTATGTGTATTTATACGAGTGCTACATTCACGCCGTGTGCGTTACGATGTTGTCATTACATTTGGCAGACACTACTAGGAAAATATTTACAGGTAGTTACAGTGTTCACTGGTCTCCATCCGCGGCTGTTTATCATTATTATAGCGTGTAGGTAAGCTGGTTGCCATTACTTGTATATAAACATAGAAACATCTATCTAGGCTGTGGAGGTATTGTGTACATACTTATGTTGGTAATGACTGCATGATGTTAGCACCAGGCAACAGGTCAACCATTCGTGCATTCAGTAACACTATCAGTACACTGTCTTTACTGTGGAAAGGGTGTGTTTTTACGTTTATTTATCGTCGTTACCTGTTGCCCATATGAGCGACGCCTCCTGAAGAGATTAGTCATTTTAGATTTTTGGAGGATAGTGCAATGATACAGAGAGAGACCCATTACAGAGTCTCCTCTGCTTCTTTTACGTGCACGGTGTACAGCACCGATACGAGACCTCGGTTTAAAGTCCCATCTGAAAGACTTTAATTTTATTAGGGTCAGACGGGGGATCGAACATGCGATCTCTGGATTACCAGTCCAGCATGTTACCACTAGACTACAGATCCGTCTGTACTGTGGAAAGATGTTAGAATGAAGCACGTCTATTGATCGAAACGAGTATAATGGCCTCGTCCTTTAAGCCTTTAAACATGATGCATTACTAATTGGATGCAGTTACAGCAACTAATCAAATAATTATTATTATATGAATATTATTAAACCCGCAATAAATAGCAATGTCGAATCACTAAATGTTGTCACGTGTATATAACTATAAAGATGTATATATACAGTCACACATGTGTTATTCGTCACCTACATTAAGCAGCCAGTTCCAGATTTCCAATATGTTGTTTTTATTATACATTTGCCGTCAATTAAGTTATTAAGCAGCCATCTGTGCTAAGCAGCCACTTTCTGTGATTCCCTGTGTTGGCTGCTCAATACAGGGTTGACTGTAAACATATAGGGAGGTGTTACGCTACATGCAATGAATATCGATAATTGTAGTTAATGCAGTCCTTAATGTTGTAAAGTTTGTAATAAATGAGGACATTATTCATTTGTAGTTCGTTAATGAATACAGTCAGTTAGCCTGGGTTCCAGTCTGTCGATTTTTCACTTTTTAACTTTAATTGATATTATCAGAAACTCAATACGGCCCAATTAATGGTCTCTCGGTGTTAAAATATAGTTATTTGACTGACCAGGCAAACTATATCGACGACTGTTCCCAGGCTAACAGTTAGTCTAAACTGTCCATATATGTGTAGTAGCGAAAAATGCACTGATACAGAAACATAAATTACGAACACGACTAGAAATATTCCAGCGAGTGTCGATGATATACGACAATCAGCTAGAAATAAGTAATTCAATTTCATAAACCCTGGTATTAACGCAAATTGCTTAGATCAGGATCTAGGTTTATCTTAACCTGGATTCCAGTCTGTCGATTTTTCACTTTTTAACTTCTAGCCAAATGACAGCCTGGGGAAACTGGATTTCCGATCGTAGCGCCATCTACTTACACCCACTTTTTTGAGGGTGTATATTTGAAGAACGACAACTCTTCTCTACAAGATAATATCGCTAAATATAGAAACGGAATTCTATCGGAAATCGCCGAACAGGCACGATTATACACGATCATTTCCGAATATACACGAATGTTCCCGTAGACTAATTTCCATATAATGTCCCATTTCTGCTTAGACCCAATAGTTATTCGTATGTTAGGATAGTACGTTTTCTGAGCGAATTAGCTTAACGCCGAACATTACGTTGCCTGGGAAACAACAGTGGAAGATTGTATGTAAGGAATCCGTGATAGAGTATGAATAGATAAATTGGTCCCTGAGAATGGCTTCATGTTATGAGATGAATTTGCAAGATCCAGAAACGTAGACGATGAACATATCCAAGCCAGTATCTCATGAAATGTACCGATGAACGTATGTCTTGTGTTGCCAGGCAAGTATAACATAACATAGCATGATGTGTATTGGCATTAAATAGCATACACACATTTATAGCCAGCCATACAGTGAAATACATGATACAGTTTTCTGAGAAGTTAACAATTAGTTGATGAAAACGTACAATGAGTGACACATGAAATATAATTACTGCACTTTTCGTGTATTTATGTACTACCAAGATGTTTACTTAATCGAAAAGCAAAAAAGACATATCTCGCGAGATTGTTAACATTGCTTACGGATTTATATGACAGTAGGTTTTCGAATTTGTATATATTTGGCCATCTGCAATAATATGGTTTCATACAATCTTTACGTAATTGTCTATATTTCGGACATACAAGTAAAAAGTGATATTCGTTTTCAATTACATTCATCGAACAGTTGACGCATTTTCGTTCATTCCTTGGAATAGTTGTGTATCGTCCCGTTTCTATCATAAGATCATGCGATGAGAGCCGACATTTGGATAACGCTATTCTATATTTATTTTCATGGATACAAGACATATACTTTTCTAATCCGAATTCGTATGTCTTATGTGCCAGGCAAGTATGCAAGTCGTGATAGCGCAGTGAATGAGCTTTCGCTTCAGGTGCGAACGGTCCGGAGTTCGAGCCCCGATGGAGCCGTTACGATTGTGCCCTTAGGCAAGCAAGGCATTTAAATTCCACGTTGCCTCTTCTCTCTCCTTCATGGCGATGTATTCCATCAGGAATGAGGTCTCGAGAGTGATTAATAAAAGTTGTAAGAACATGTTTCGCAATCGAGCTAAAATAAATGTGTAGAAACTAAGTCTGTATTGTATGTAGGGCTATTACATTCCTCATTTCTTCAATACCATTACAGACAGACAGACAGACAGACAGACAGGCAGGCAGACAGACAGACAGACAGACAGACAGACAGACAGACAGACAGACAGACAGACAGACAGACAGACAGACAGACAGACAGACAGACAGACAGACAGACAGACAGACAGACAGACAGACAGACAGACAGACAGACAGACAGACAGACAGACAGACAGACAGACAGACAGACAGACAGACAGACAGACAGACAGACAGACAGACAGACAGACAGACAGACAGACAGACGACAGACAGACAGACAGACAGACAGACACAGACAGACAGACAGACAGACAGACAGACAGACAGACAGACAGACAGACAGACAGACAGACAGACAGACAGACAGACAGACAGACAGACAGACAGACAGACAGACAGACAGTTTATTTCAAATCTATTAGGCTAAAAGCCCATTAATTCAACATGTGCAGAATACAAGATAGTGAATAGTGAAACAACATTTAATAGTGAAAATTTCCATAAACAAGTTCATACAAACGAAAATACCCTGTAATTTGATGAAAAAATATAAAAAGCCTGTAATTTGAAATATTACCTTTCGTTTGACTTTAATAAAGAAAAAGTTAGTAAAATAGTCCAATGTGTCCTTGCATGTATAATACATATGATGGACTGTCCCATGCTTGTGATGAATGCGATACCGATAAACAAGGCAATCCCTGAAACCCGCAAGGATCATTTCTCTGGCAACGTCTCCACGTTAGTGTATACTTCATATATACACGTGATCTTGAACATATTTACTAGGACATTTAGACAGAAATATTATCAAAATAATTCCACCGGACCATTACTCAGGCTTTCTGTGCACTAGTGCTTCATCAACTACAGATGCTTCCCTTCATTTTAGATACAGGTTATGATCTTGTATTGTTTCCCCCTTCATTCATATATGTCTGTCGCTTTTCACCAATGCAACCCGGGTTAGGGCAGTATGTGAGATGGTACGGTGGTCGCCAGATCGGACACGTGGGTTTTCTCCGGGTACTCCGGTTTCCTCCCACACGAATGACCACATTTACGCTTTCATCCGCACCAACGAGAGTGATTAATATAAGTTGTTAAAACTTGCTTCGCTATCGTTGTAAAAAAAATATAGTTTATATATATATGTCTGTGCCTATGTAATGCTGTATGTATATGTTGGTGTGTTGGGTGTGTGTTACTTTTCAGTGAGGGACGCATAAAAGATAATTAATAATATTAATATAGTTCGTTATTACATTTAGCATACACTGTTTAAATATTAATTTTATACACGTTTTAAATTGCATACACGTTATGATGCGGTGGCTGTCTATTTTAATTCGATTGCGAAACAAGTTATTATAACATTAAATTAATCGCTCTCGAGACCTCACTCTTGGAATTAATCGCCACCAGGGAGAGAGAAGACAATGTGGATTTATGTGTCTTATCTAAGGACACCACTAGCGCGGTGCTGATGGAGCTTGAACTTACAACATATCGGCTTACAAGGCGAACACCTTATCCTTTATGTACACAATGGATGCTCCACCTTGGATACCATGGATCTCGAACATTGATTAACCCATTCAACACCACGTACCTGACCTGGATGGTGCACCATTCAACACCACGTACTGACTGGACTGGTGCACCCATTCAACCACGTACCTGACTGGACTGGTGCACCCATTCAGTACCTGACTGGACTGGTGCACCCATTCAACACCAGTACCTGACATGGATGGTGCACCCATTCAACACAGTACCTGATGGACTGGTGCACTCATTCAACACCACGTACATGACATGGACTGGTGCACCCATTCTGTACCTGACATGGACTTGTGCACCCATTCTGTACCTGACATGGACTGGTGCACCCATTCTGTACCTGACATGGACTGGTGCACCCATTCTGTACCTGACATGGACTGGTGCACCCATTCTGTACCTGACATGGACTGGTGCACCCATTCAACACCAAGTACCTGACATGGACTGGTGCACCCATTCAACACCAAGTAACTGACATGGACTGGTGCACCCATTCAACACCACGTACCTGACATGGACTGGTGCACCCATTCAACACCACGTACCTGACATGGACTGGTGCACCCATTCAACACCACGTACCTGACATGGACTGGTGCACCCATTCAACACCACGTACCTGACATGGACTGGTGCACCATTCAACACCACGTACTGACATGGACTGGTGCACCCATTCAACACCAAGTACCTGACATGGACTGGTGCACCCATTCAACACCACGTACCTGACATGGACTGGTGCACCCATTCAACACCACGTACCTGACATGGACTGGTGCACCCATTCAACACCAAGTACCTGACATGGACTGGTGCACCCATTCAACACCAAGTACCTGACATGGACTGGTGCACCCATTCAACACCAAGTACCTGACATGGACTGGTGCACCCATTCAACACCAAGTACCTGACATGGACTGGTGCCCATTCAACACCAAGTACCTGACATGGACTGGTGCCCATTCAACACCAAGTACCTGACATGGACTGGTGCCCATTCAACACCAAGTACCTGACATGGACTGGTGCACCCATTCAACACCAAGTAACTGACATGGACTGGTACCCATTCAACACCAAGTACCTGACATGGACTGGCACCCATTCAACACCAAGTACCTGACATGGACTGGTACCCATTCAACACCAAGTACCTGACATGGACTGGCACCCATTCAACACCAAGTAACTGACATGGACTGGTGCACCCATTCAACACCAAGTACCTGACATGGACTGGTGCACCCATTCAACACCAAGTAACTGACATGGACTGGCACCCATTCAACACCAAGTACCTGACATGGACTGGTACCCATTCAACACCAAGTACCTGACATGGACTGGTACCCATTCAACACCAAGTACCTGACATGGACTGGTGCACCCATTCAACACCAAGTAACTGACATGGACTGGTGCACCCATTCAACACCAAGTACTGACATGGACTGGTGCACCCATTCAATACAAAGTAACTGACATGGACTGGTGCACCCATTCAACACCAAGTACCTGACATGGACTGGTGCACCCATTCAACACCAAGTACCTGACATGGACTGGTGCACCCATTCAACACCAAGTACCTGACATGGACTGGTGCACCCATTCAACACCAAGTAACTGACATGGACTGGTGCACCCATTCAACACCAAGTAACTGACATGGACTGGTGCACCCATTCAACACCAAGTAACTGACATGGACTGGTGCACCCATTCAACACCAAGTAACTGACATGGACTGGTGCACCCATTCAACACCAAGTAACTGACATGGACTGGTGCACCCATTCAACACCAAGTAACTGACATGGACTGGTGCACCATTCAACACCAAGTAACTGACATGGACTGGTGCACCCATTCAACACCAAGTAACTGACATGGACTGGTGCACCCATTCAACACCAAGTAACTGACATGGACTGGTGCACCCATTCAACACCAAGTAATGACATGGACTGGTGCACCCATTCAACACCAAGTAACTGACATGGACTGGTGCACCCATTCAACACAAGTAACTGACATGGACTGGTGCACCCATTCAACACCAAGTAACTGACATGGACTGGTGCACCCATTCAACACCAAGTAACTGACATGGACTGGTGCACCCATTCAACACCAAGTAACTGACATGGACTGGTGCACCCATTCAATACAAAGTAACTGACATGGACTGGTGCACCCATTCAACACCAAGTAACTGACATGGACTGGTGCACCCATTCAACACCAAGTACCTGACATGGACTGGTGCACCCATTCAATACAAAGTAACTGACATGGACTGGTGCACCCATTCAATACAAAGTAACTGACATGGACTGGTGCACCCATTCAACACCAAGTACCTGACATGGACTGGTGCACCCATTCAACACCAAGTAACTGACATGGACTGGTGCACCCATTCAATACAAAGTAACTGACATGGACTGGTGCACCCATTCAATACAAAGTAACTGACATGGACTGGTGCACCCATTCAATACAAAGTAACTGACATGGACTGGTGCACCCATTCAACACCAAGTAACTGACATGGACTGGTGCACCCATTCAATACAAAGT
>CM026390.1:49448502-49574851 GCA_014843695.1 Archivesica marissinica
CTTATAAGCCCATGTATGGGTCTCCCGACGTATATAGCTGCTCTATGGGTCTTCCGACGTATATAGTTCCTATATGGGTGTCCGGACGTATAAGCTCATGTATGGGTCTCCCGACGAATATAGCTCCTCTATGGGTCTCCCGACGTATATAGTTCCTCTATGGGTCTCCCGACGAATAGAGCTCCTCTATGGGTCTCCTGACGTATATTGCTCCTATATGGGTCTCCCGACTAATAAAGTTCCTATATGGGTCTCCGGACGTATAAACTCATGTATGGGTCGCCCGACGAATAGAGCTCCTATATGGGTCTCCCGACGTATATAGCTCCTCTATGGGTCTCCCGACGTATATAGTTCCTCTATTGGTCTCCGGACGTATACACTCATGTATGGGTCTCCCGACGAATATAGCTCCTCTATGGGTCTCCCGACGTATATAACTCCTGTGTGGGTCTCCCGACGTATATAGCTCCTATATGGTTATCTCGACGTATATAGCTCCTCTATGGGTCTCCCGACGTATATAGTTCCTCTATTGGTCTCCGGACGTATACACTCATGTATGGGTCTCCCGACGAATATAGCTCCTCTATGGGTCTCCCGACGTATATAGCTCCTGTATGGTTCTCCCGACATACATAGCTCCTATATGGGTCCCCCGACGTATATAGCTCCTATATGGGTCTCCCGACGTATATAGCTCCTATATTGGTCTCCCGACGTAAAGAGTTCCTCTATGGGTCTCCCGACGTACATAGCTCAGCTATGGGTCTCCCGACTAATATAGTTCCTGTATGGGTCTCCCCGACGTAAATAGATCCGCTATGGATCTCCCAACTAATAGAGTTCCTATATGGGTCTCCGGACGTATATAGAACCGCTATGGGTCTCCCGACTAATAAAGTTCCTATATGGGTCTCCCGACGTATATAGTTCCTCTATGGGTCTCCTGACGTATAAGCCCATGTATGGGTCTCCCGACGTATATAGCTCCTCTATGGGTCTCCCGACGTATATAGCTCCTATATGGGTCTCCCGACGTATATAGCTCCTGTATGGGTCTCCCGACTAATAGAGTTCCTGTATGGGTCTCCCGACATATACATCTCCTATATGGGTCTCCCGACGTATATAGCTCCTATATGGGTCTCCCGAGGAATAGAGCTCCTCTATGGGTCTCCCGACGTATATAGCTCCTATATGGGTCTCCCGACGTATATAGCTCCTATATGAGTCTCCCGACGTATATAGATCCTATATGGGTCTCCCGACGTATATAGCTCCTGTATGAGTCTCCCGACGTATATAGTTCCTATATGGGTCTCCCGACGTATATAGTTCCTATATGGGTCTCCAGACATACATAGCTCCTATATGGGTCTCCCGACGTATATAGCTCCTATATGGGTCTCCCGACGTATATAGCTCCTATATGGGTCTCCCGACGTATATAACTCCTATATGGGTCTCCCGACGTATATAGCTCCTATATGGGTCTCCCGACGTATATAGCTCCTATATGGGTCTCCCGACGTATATAACTCCTATATTGGTCTCCCGACGTATATAGCTCCTATATGGGTCTCCCAACGTATATAGCTCCTCTATGGGTCTCACGACGTATATAGTTCCTCTATGGGTCTCCGGACGTATAAACTCATGTATGGGTCTCCCGACGAATAGAGCTCCTCTATGGGTCTCCCGACATACATAGCTCCTATATGGGTCTCCCGACGTATATAGCTCCTATATGGGTCTCCCGACGTATATAGCTCCTCTATGGGTCTCCCGACGTATATAGTTCCTCTATGGGTCTCCGGACGTATAAACTCATGTATGGGTTTCCCGACGAATAGAGCTCCTCTATGCGTCTCCCGACGTATATAGCTCCTGTATGGGTCTCCCGACGTATATAGCTCCTATATGGGTCTCCCGACGTATATAGCTCCTATATGGGTCTCCCGACGTATATAGCTCCTATATGGGTCTCCCGACGTATAGAGCTCCTCTATGGGTCTCCCGACGTATATAGCTCCTATATGGGTCTCCCGACGTATATAGCTCCTATATGGGTCTCCCGACGTATATAGATCCTATATGGGTCTCCCGACGTATATAGCTCCTATATGGGTCTCCCGACGAATATAGCTCCTCTATGGGTCTCCCGACGTATATAGCTCCTATATGGGTCTCCCGACGTATATAGTTCCTATATGGGTCTCCCGACGTATATAGCTCCTGTATGGGTCTCCCGACGTATATAGCTCCTGTATGGGTCTCCGACGTATATAGCTCCTATATGGGTCTCCCGACGTATATAGCTCCTGTATGGGTCTCCCGACGTATATAACTCCTATATGGGTCTCCCGACGTATATAACTCATGTATGGGTCTCCCGACGTATATAGCTCCTATATGGGTCTCCCGACATATATAGCTCCTGTATGGGTCTCCCGATGTATATAGCTCCTATATGGGTCTCCCGACGTACATAGCTCCTATATGAGTCTCCCGGCGTATATAGATCCTATATACGTCTCCCGACGTATATAGCTCCTATATGGGTCTCCCGACGAATAGAGCTCCTCTATGGGTCTCCCGACGTATATAGCTCCTATATGGGTCTCCCGACGTATATAGCTCCTATATGGGTCTCCCGACGTATATAGTTCCTCTATGGGTCTCCCGACGTATATAGCTCCTATATGGGTCTCCCGACGTATATAGCTCCTGTATGGGTCTCCCGACGTATATAGCTCCTATATGGGTCTCCCGACGTATATACTCCTATGGGTCTCCCGACGTTATAACTCCTATATGGGTCTCCCGACGTATATAACTCCTGTATGGGTCTCCCGACGTATATAGCTCCTATATGGGTCTCTCGACATATATAACTCCTGTATGGGTCTCCCGACGTATATAACTCCTATATGGGTCTCCCGACGTATATAGCTCCTATATGGGTATCCCGACGTATATAGCTCCTCTATGGGTCTCCCGACGTATATAGTTCCTCTATTGGTCTCCGGACGTATACACTCATGTATGGGTCTCCCGACGAATATAGCTCCTCTATGGGTCTCCCGACGTATATAGCTCCTGTATGGGTCTCCCGACATACATAGCTCCTATATGGGTCTCCCGACGTATATAGCTCCTATATGGGTCTCCCGACGTATATAGCTCCTATATTGGTCTCCCGACGTATAGAGTTCCTCTATGGGTCTCCCGACGTACATAGCTCAGCTATGGGTCTCCCGACTAATATAGTTCCTGTATGGGTCTCCCGACGTAAATAGATCCGCTATGGATCTCCCAACTAATAGAGTTCCTATATGGGTCTCCGGACGTATATAGAACCGCTATGGGTCTCCCGACTAATAAAGTTCCTATATGGGTCTCCCGACGTATATAGTTCCTCTATGGGTCTCCGGACGTATAAGCCCATGTATGGGTCTCCCGACGTATATAGCTCCTCTATGGGTCTCCCGACGTATATAGCTCCTATATGGGTCTCCCGACGTATATAGCTCCTGTATGGGTCTCCCGACTAATAGAGTTCCTGTATGGGTCTCCCGACATATACATCTCCTATATGGGTCTCCCGACGTATATAGCTCCTATATGGGTCTCCCGAGGAATAGAGCTCCTCTATGGGTCTCCCGACGTATATAGCTCCTATATGGGTCTCCCGACGTATATAGCTCCTATATGAGTCTCCCGACGTATATAGATCCTATATGGGTCTCCCGACGTATATAGCTCCTGTATGAGTCTCCCGACGTATATAGTTCCTATATGAGTCTCCCGACGTATATAGTTCCTATATGGGTCTCCAGACATACATAGCTCCTATATGGGTCTCCCGACGTATATAGCTCCTATATGGGTCTCCCGACGTATATAGCTCCTATATGGGTCTCCCGACGTATATAACTCCTATATGGGTCTCCCGACGTATATAGCTCCTATATGGGTCTCCCGACGTATATAGCTCCTATATGGGTCTCCCGACGTATATAACTCCTATATTGGTCTCCCGACGTATATAGCTCCTATATGGGTCTCCCAACGTATATAGCTCCTCTATGGGTCTCACGACGTATATAGTTCCTCTATGGGTCTCCGGACGTATAAACTCATGTATGGGTCTCCCGACGAATAGAGCTCCTCTATAGGTCTCCCGACATACATAGCTCCTATATGGGTCTCCCGACGTATATAGCTCCTATATGGGTCTCCCGACGTATATAGCTCCTCTATGGGTCTCCCGACGTATATAGTTCCTCTATGGGTCTCCGGACGTATAAACTCATGTATGGGTTTCCCGACGAATAGAGCTCCTCTATGCGTCTCCCGACGTATATAGCTCCTGTATGGGTCTCCCGACGTATATAGCTCCTATATGGGTCTCCCGACGTATATAGCTCCTATATGGGTCTCCCGACGTATATAGCTCCTATATGGGTCTCCCGACGAATAGAGCTCCTCTATGTGTCTCCCGACGTATATAGCTCCTAAATGGGTCTCCCGACGTATATAGCTCCTATATGAGTCTCCCGACGTATATAGATCCTATATGGGTCTCCCGACGTATGTAGCTCCTATATGGGTCTCCCGACGAATAGAGCTCCTCTATGGGTCTCCCGACGTATATAGCTCCTATATGAGTCTCCCGACGTATATAGTTCCTCTATGGGTCTCCCGACGTATATAGCTCCTGTATGGGTCTCCCGACGTATATAGCTCCTGTATGGGTCTCCTGACGTATATAGCTCCTATATGGGTCTCCCGACGTATATAACTCCTGTATGGGTCTCCCGACGTATATAACTCCTATATGGGTCTCCCGACGTATATAACTCATGTATGGGTCTCCCGACGTATATAGCTCCTATATGGGTCTCCCGACATATATAACTCCTGTATGGGTCTCCCGATGTATATAACTCCTATATGGGTCTCCCGACGTACATACCTCCTATATGAGTCTCCCGGCGTATATAGATCCTATATACGTCTCCCGACGTATATAGCTCCTATATGGGTCTCCCGACGAATAGAGCTCCTCTATGGGTCTCCCGACGTATATAGCTCCTATATGGTATCCCGACGTATATAGCTCCTATATGGGTCTCCCGACGTATATAGTTCCTCTATGGGTCTCCCAACGTATATAGCTCCTATATGGGTCTCCCGACGTATATAGCTCCTGTATGGGTCTCCCGACGTATATAGCTCCTATATGGGTCTCCCGACGTATATAACTCCTATATGGGTCTCCCGACGTATATAACTCCTATATGGGTCTCCCGACGTATATAACTCCTGTATGGGTCTCCCGACGTATATAGCTCCTATATGGGTCTCTCGACATATATAACTCCTGTATGGGTCTCCCGACGTATATAACTCCTATATGGGTCTCCCGACGTATATAGCTCCTATATGGGTATCCCGACGTATATAGCTCCTCTATGGGTCTCCCGACGTATATAGTTCCTCTATTGGTCTCCGGACGTATACACTCATGTATGGGTCTCCCGACGAATATAGCTCCTCTATGGGTCTCCCGACGTATATAGCTCCTGTATGGGTCTCCCGACATACATAGCTCCTATATGGGTCTCCCGACGTATATAGCTCCTATATGGGTCTCCCGACGTATATAGCTCCTATATTGGTCTCTCGACGTATATAGTTCCTCTATGGGTCTCCCGACGTACATAGCTCAGCTATGGGTCTCCCGACTAATATAGTTCCTGTATGAGTCTCCCGACGTAAATAGATCCGCTATGGATCTCCCAACTAATAGAGTTCCTATATGGGTCTCCCGACGTATATAGATCCGCTATGGGTCTCCCGACTAATAAAGTTCCTATATGGGTCTCCCGACGTATATAGTTCCTCTATGGGTCTCCGGACGTATAAGCCCATGTATGGGTCTCCAGACGTATATAGCTCCTCTACGGGTCTCCCGACGTATATAGCTCCTATATGGGTCTCCCGACGTATATAGCTCCTGTATGGGTCTCCCGACTAATAGAGTTCCTGTATGGGTCTCCCGACATATACATCTCCTATATGGGTCTCCCGACGTATATAGCTCCTATATGGGTCTCCCGAGGAATAGAGCTCCTCTATGGGTCTCCCGACGTATATAGCTCCTATATGGGTCTCCCGACGTATATAGCTCCTATATGAATCTCCCGACGTATATAGATCCTATATGGGTCTCCCGACGTATATAGCTCCTATATGGGTCTCCCGACGAATAGAGCTCCTCAATGGGTCTCCCGACGTATATAGCTCCTATATGAGTCTCCCGACGTATATAGCTCCTATATGGGTCTCCTAACGTATATAGTTCCTCTATGGGTCTCCCGACGTATATAGCTCCTGTATGGGTCTCCCGACGTATATAACTCCTCTATGGGTCTACCGACGTATATAACTCCTATATGGGTCTCCCGACCTATATAACTCCTATATGGGTCTCCCGACGTATATAGCTCCTATATGAGTCTCCCGACGTATATAGCTCCTCTATGGGTCTCCCGACGTATATAGTTCCTCTATGGGTCTCCGGACGTATAAACTCATGTATGGGTCTCCCGACGAATAGAGCTCCTCTATGGGTCTCCCGACATACATAGCTCCTATATGGGTCTCCCGACGTATATAGCTCCTATATGGGTCTACCGATGTAATAGCTCCTCTATGGGTCTCCCGACGTATATAGTTCCTCTATGGGTCTCCGGACGTATAAACTCATGTATGGGTCTCCCGACGAATAGAGCTCCTCTATGGGTCTCCCGACATACATAACTCCTATATGGGTCTCCCGACGTATATAGCTCCTATATGAGTCTCCCGACGTATATAGCTCCTGTATGGGTCTCCCGACGTATATAGCTCCTATATGGGTCTCCCGACGTATATAGCTCCTATATGAGTCTCCCGACGTATATAGTTCCTATATGAGTCTCCCGACGTATATAGTTCCTATATGGGTCTCCCGAAATACATAGCTCCTATATGGGTCTCCCGACGTATATAGCTCCTATATGGGTCTCCCGACGTATATAGCTCCTATATGGGTCTCCCGACGTATATAACTCCTATATGGGTCTCCCGACGTATATAGCTCCTATATGGGTCTCCCGACGTATATAGCTCCTCTATGGGTCTCACCACGTATATAGTTCCTCTATGGGTCTCCGGACGTATAAACTCATGTATGGGTCTCCCGACGAATAGAGCTCCTCTATGGGTCTCCCGACATACATAGCTCCTATATGGGTCTCCCGACGTATATAACTTCTATATGGGTCTCCCGACGTATATAGCTCCTCTATGGGTGTCCCGACGTATATAGTTCCTCTATGGGTCTCCGGACGTATAAACTCATGTATGGGTCTCCCGACGAATAGAGCTCCTCTATGGGTCTCCCGACGTATATAACTCCTGTATGGGTCTCCCGACGTTTATAGCTCCTATATGGGTCTCCCGACGTATATAGCTCCTGTATGAGTCTCCCGACGTATATAGTTCCTATATGAGTCTCCCGACGTATATAGTTCCTATATGGGTCTCCCGACGTACATAGCTCCTATATGGGTCTCCCGACGTATATAGCTCCTATATGGGTCTCCCGACGTATATAGCTCCTATATGGGTCTCCCGACGAATAGAGCTCCTCTATGGGTCTCCCGACGTATATAGCTCCTATATGGGTCTCCCGACGTATATAGCTCCTATATGAGTCTCCCGACGTATATAGCTCCTATATGGGTCTCCCGACGTATATAGCTCCTATATGGGTCTCCCGACGTATATAGCTCCTATATTGGTCTCCCGACGTATAGAGTTCCTCTATGGGTCTCCCGACGTACATAGCTCTGCTATGGGTCTCCCGACTAATAGAGCTCCTTATGGGTCTCCCGACGTATATACTCCTATGGGTTCCCGACGTTATAGCTCCTATATGGGTCTCCCGACGTATATAGTCCTCTATGGGTCTCCGGACGTATAAACTCATGTATGGGTCTCCCGACGAATATAGCTCCTCTATGGGTCTCCCGACGTATATAACTCCTGTATGGGTCTCCCGACGTTTATAGCTCCTATATGGGTCTCCCGACGTATATAGCTCCTGTATGGGTCTCCCGACGTATATAGTTCCTATATGGGTCTCCCGACGTATATAGTCCTATATGGGTCTCCCGACGTATATAGCTCCTATATGGGTCTCCCGACGTATATAGCTCCTATATGGGTCTCCCGACGTATTAGCTCCTATATGGGTCTCCCGACGAATAGAGCTCCTCTATGGGTCTCCCGACGTATATAGCTCCTATATGGGTCTCCCGACGTATATAGCTCCTATATGAGTCTCCCGACGTATATAGCTCCTATATGGGTCTCCCGACGTATATAGCTCCTATATGGGTCTCCCGACGTATATAGCTCCTATATTGGTCTCCCGACGTATAGAGTTCCTCTATGGGTCTCCCGACGTACATAGCTCTGCTATGGGTCTCCCGACTAATAGAGTTCCTGTATGGGTCTCCCGACGTAAATAGATCCGCTATGGATCTCCCAACTAATAGAGTTCCTATATGGGTCTCCCGACGTATATAGATCCGCTATGGGTCTCCCGACTAATCAAGTTCCTATATGGGTCTCCCGACGTATATAGTTCCTCTATGGGTCTCCGGACTTATAAGCCCATGTATGGGTCTCCCGACGTATATAGCTGCTCTATGGGTCTTCCGACGTATATAGTTCCTATATGGGTGTCCGGACGTATAAGCTCATGTATGGGTCTCCCGACGAATAGAGCTCCTCTATGGGTCTCCCGACGTATATAGTTCCTCTATGGGTCTCCCGACGAATAGAGCTCCTCTATGGGTCTCCTGACGTATATTGCTCCTATATGGGTCTCCCGACGTATATAGTTCCTCTATGGGTCTCCGGACGTATAAACTCATGTATGGGTCGCCCGACGAATAGAGCTCCTATATGGGTCTCCCGACGTATATAGCTCCTCTATGGGTCTCCCGACGTATATAGTTCCTCTATTGGTCTCCGGACGTATACACTCATGTATGGGTCTCCCGACGAATATAGTTCCTCTATGGGTCTCCCGATGTATATAACTCCTGTATGGGTCTCCCGACGTATATAGCTCCTATATGGTTATCCCGACGTATATAGCTCCTCTATGGGTCTCCCGACGTATATAGTTCCTCTATTGGTCTCCGGACGTATACACTCATGTATGGGTCTCCCGACGAATATAGCTCCTCTATGGGTCTCCCGACGTATATAGCTCCTGTATGGGTCTCCCGACATACATAGCTCCTATATGGGTCTCCCGACGTATATAGCTCCTATATGGGTCTCCCGACGTATATAGCTCCTATATTGGTCTCCCGACGTAAAGAGTTCCTCTATGGGTCTCCCGACGTACATAGCTCAGCTATGGGTCTCCCGACTAATATAGTTCCTGTATGGGTCTCCCGACGTAAATAGATCCGCTATGGATCTCCCAACTAATAGAGTTCCTATATGGGTCTCCGGACGTATATAGAACCGCTATGGGTCTCCCGACTAATAAAGTTCCTATATGGGTCTCCCGACGTATATAGTTCCTCTATGGGTCTCCGGACGTATAAGCCCATGTATGGGTCTCCCGACGTATATAGCTCCTCTATGGGTCTCCCGACGTATATAGCTCCTATATGGGTCTCCCGACGTATATAGCTCCTGTATGGGTCTCCCGACTAATAGAGTTCCTGTATGGGTCTCCCGACATATACATCTCCTATATGGGTCTCCCGACGTATATAGCTCCTATATGGGTCTCCCGACGTATATAGCTCCTATATGGGTCTCCCGAGGAATAGAGCTCCTCTATGGGTCTCCCGACGTATATAGCTCCTATATGGGTCTCCCGACGTATATAGCTCCTATATGAGTCTCCCGACGTATATAGATCCTATATGGGTCTCCCGACGTATATAGCTCCTGTATGAGTCTCCCGACGTATATAGTTCCTATATGAGTCTCCCGACGTATATAGTTCCTATATGGGTCTCCAGACATACATAGCTCCTATATGGGTCTCCCGACGTATATAGCTCCTATATGGGTCTCCCGACGTATATAGCTCCTATATGGGTCTCCCGACGTATATAACTCCTATATGGGTCTCCCGACGTATATAGCTCCTATATGGGTCTCCCGACGTATATAGCTCCTATATGGGTCTCCCGACGTATATAACTCCTATATTGGTCTCCCGACGTATATAGCTCCTATATGGGTCTCCCAACGTATATAGCTCCTCTATGGGTCTCACGACGTATATAGTTCCTCTATGGGTCTCCGGACGTATAAACTCATGTATGGGTCTCCCGACGAATAGAGCTCCTCTATGGGTCTCCCGACATACATAGCTCCTATATGGGTCTCCCGACGTATATAGCTCCTATATGGGTCTCCCGACGTATATAGCTCCTCTATGGGTCTCCCGACGTATATAGTTCCTCTATGGGTCTCCGGACGTATAAACTCATGTATGGGTCTCCCGACGAATAGAGCTCCTCTATGGGTCTCCCGACGTATATAGCTCCTGTATGGGTCTCCCGACGTATATAGTCCTATATGGGTCTCCGACGTAATAGCTCCTATATGGGTCTCCCGACGTATATAGCTCCTATATGGGTCTCCCGACGAATAGAGCTCCTCTATGGGTCTCCCGACGTATATAGCTCCTATATGGGTCTCCCGACGTATATAGCTCCTATATGAGTCTCCCGACGTATATAGCTCCTATATGGGTCTCCCGACGTATATAGCTCCTATATGGGTCTCCCGACGTATATAGCTCCTATATTGGTCTCCCGACGTATAGAGTTCCTCTATGGGTCTCCCGACGTACATAGCTCCGCTATGGGTCTCCCGACTAATAGAGATCCCGTATGGGTCTCCCGACGTAAATAGATCCGCTATGGATCTCCCAACTAATATAGTTCCTATATGGGTCTCCCGACGTATATAGATCCGCTATGGGTCTCCCGACTAATAAAGTTCCTATATGGGTCTCCCGACGTATATAGCTCCTCTATGGGTCTCCCGACGTATATAGTTCCTCTATGGGTCTCCGGACGTATAAGCTCATGTATGGGTCTCCCGACGAATAGAGCTCCTCTATGGGTCTCCCGACGTATATAGTTCCTCTATGGGTCGCCCGACGAATAGAGCTCCTCTATGGGTCTGCTGACGTATATTGCTCCTATATGGGTCTCCCGACGTATATAATTCCTCTATGGGTCTCCGGACGTATAAACTCATGTATGGGTCGCCCTACGAATAGAGCTCCTGTATGGGTCTCCCGACGTATATGGCTCCTATATGGGTCTCCCGACGTATATAGCTCCTATATGGGTCTCCCGACTTATATAGCTCCTATATTGGTCTCCCGACGTACAGAGTTCCTCTATGGGCCTCCCGACGTACATTGATCCGCTATGGGTCTCCCGACTAATAGAGTTCTTGTATGGGTCTCCCGACGTAAATAGATCCGCTATGGATCTCCCGACTAATACTGTTCCTATATGGGTCTCCCGACGTATATATATCCTCGATGGGTCTCCGGACGTATAAGCCCATGTATGGGTCTCCCGACGTATATAGCTCCTCTATGGGTCTCATGACGTATATAGTTCATCTATGGGTCTCCGGACGTATATGCTCATGTATGGGTCTCCCGACGAATAGAGCTCCTCTATGGGTCTCCCGACGTATATAGCTCCTATATGAGTCTCCCGGCGTATATAGCTCCTATATGGGTCTCCCGACGTATATAGTTCCTCTATGGGTCTCCCGACGTATATAGCTCCTGTATGGGTCTCCCGACGTATATAGTCCCTGTATGGGTCTCCCAACGTATATAACTCCTATATGGGTCTCCCGACGTATATAGCTCCTATATGAGTCTCCCGACGTATATAGATCCTATATGGGTCTCCCGACGTATATAGCTCCTATATGGGTCTCCCGACGAATAGAGCTCCTCTATGGGTCTCCCGACGTATATGCTCCTATATGAGTCTCCCGACGTATATAGCTCCTATATGGGTCTCCCGACGTATATAGTTCCTCTATGGGTCTCCCGACGTATATAGCTCCTGTATGGGTCTCCCGACGTATATAGCTCCTGTATGGGTCTCCCGACGTATATAGCTCATATATGGGTCTCCCGACGTATACAACTCCTGTATGGGTCTCCCGACGTATATAACTCCTATATGGGTCTCCCGACTATATAACTCCTATATGGGTCTCCCGACGTATATAGCTCCTATATGGGTCTCCCGACATATATAACTCTTTTATGGGTCTCCCGACGTATATAACTCCTATATGGGTCTCCCGACGTATATAGCTCCTATATGGGTCTTCCGACGTATATAGCTCCTCTATGGGTCTCCCGATGTATATAGTTCCTCTATTGGTCTCCGGACGTATACACTCATGTATGGGTCTCCCGACGAATATAGCTCCTCTATGGGTCTCCCGACGTATATAGCTCCTGTATGGGTCTCCCGACAGAAATAGCTCCTATATGGGTCTCCCGACGTATATAGCTCCTATATGGGTCTCCCGACGTATATAGCTCCTATATTGGTCTCCCGACGTACATAGCTCTGCTATGGGTCTCCCGACTAATAGAGTTCCTGTATGGGTCTCCCGACGTAAATAGATCCGCTATGGATCTCCCAACTAATAGAGTTCCTATATGGGTCTCCCGACGTATATAGATCCGCTATGGGTCTCCCGACTAATAAAGTTCCTATATGGGTCTCCCGACGTATATAGTTCCTCTATGGGTCTCCGGACTTATAAGCCCATGTATGGGTCTCCCGACGTATATAGCTGCTCTATGGGTCTTCCGACGTATATAGTTCCTATATGGGTGTCCGGACGTATAAGCTCATGTATGGGTCTCCCGACGAATAGAGCTCCTCTATGGGTCTCCCGACGTATATAGTTCCTCTATGGGTCTCCCGACGAATAGAGCTCCTCTATGGGTCTCCTGGTATATAGTTCCTCTATGGGTCTCCGGACGTATAAACTCATGTATGGGTCGCCCGACGAATAGAGCTCCTATATGGGTCTCCCGACGTATATAGCTCCTCTATGGGTCTCCCGACGTATATAGTTCCTCTATTGGTCTCCGGACGTATACACTCATGTATGGGTCTCCCGACGAATATAGCTCCTCTATGGGTCTCCCGACGTATATAGCTCATGTATGGGTCTCCCGACAGAAATAGCTCCTATATGGGTCTCCCGACGTATATAGCTCCTATATTAGTCTCCCGACGTATTGAGTTCCTCTATGGGTCTCCCGACGTACATAGCTCTGCTATGGGTCTCCCGACTAATAGAGTTCCTGTATCGGTCTCCCGACGTAAATAGATCCGCTATGGTTCTCCCAACTAATATAGTTCCTATATGGGTCTCCCGACGTATATAGATCCGCTATGGGTCTCCCGACTAATAAAGTTCCTATATGGGTCTCCCGACGTACATAGTTCCTCTATGGGTCTCCGGACTTATAAGCCCATGTATGGGTCTCCCGACGTATATAGCTCCTCTATGGGTCTTCCGACGTATATAGTTCCTCTATGGGTCTCCGGACGTATAAGCTCATGTATGGGTCTCCCGACGAATAGAGCTCCTCTATGGGTCTCCCGACGTATATAGTTCCTCTATGGGTCTCCCGACGAATAGAGCTCCTCTATGGGTCTCCTGACGTATATTGCTCCTATATGGGTCTCCCGACGTATATAGTTCATCTATGGGTCTCCGGACGTATAAACTCATGTATGGGTCGCCCGACGAATAGAGCTCCTATATGGGTCTCCCGACGTATATAGCTCCTATATTGGTCTCCCGACGTATAGAGTTCCTCTATGGGTCTCCCGACGTACATTGGTCCGCTATGGGTCTCCCGACTAATAGAGTTCTTGTATGGGTCTCCCGACGTAAATAGATCCGCTATGGATCTCTCGACTAATAGAGTTCCTATATGGGTCTCCCGACGTATATATATCCTCTATGGGTCTCCGGACGTATAAGCCCATGTATGGGTCTCCCGACGTATATAGCTCCTCTATGGGTCTCCCGACGTATATAGTTCCTCTATGGGTCTCCGGACGTATAAGCTCATGTATGGGTCTCCCGACGAATAGAGCTCCTCTATGGGTCTCCCGACGTATATAGCTCCTATATGGGTCTCCCGACGTATATTGATCCGCTATGGGACTCCCGACTAATATAGCTCCTATATGGGTCTCCGCACGTATAAGCTCATGTGTGGGTCTCCCGACGAATAGAGCTCCTCTATGGGTCTCCTGACGTATATTGCTCCTATATGGGTCTCCCGACGAATATGGTTCCTATATGGGTCTCCCGACGTATATAGCTCCTCTATGGGTCTCCCGACGTATATAACTCGTATATGGGTCTCCCGACACGTAGAGCTCTATGGGTCTCCCGACGAATATAGGTCCTATATGGGTATCCCAACGGTTTTAGCTCGCTTAAGGGTCTCCCTTCGTATATAGCTCCTATATAGTTCTCCCGACGTATTGAGCTCCTCTATGGGTCTCCCGACGTATAGCATTCCTATATGGGTCTCCCGACGTAAATAATTCCTATATAGGTCTCCCGACGTATATAGCTCCTCTATGGGTCTCCCGACGTATAGAGCTCCTCTCTGAGTCTCCCGACATATAGAGTTCCTCTATGGGTCTCCCGACGTAAATAATTCCTATATGGGTCTTCCGATGTATAGATTTCCTATATTAGACTAGAACAATTTTATGAAAATGGCCCTATAGTCAGGAGGAATATTGAGCATATGACCCTAATGGTGGAATTGGAGTACAGACTTTTGTTGTTGATTGATACAAGTTTATTAAAGGCTTAAGACAATATATTTTGGAGGGTGTGCAAAATTTCATCCGGTGGGATTTTTTAAAATCCAAAATGGCAGCCGCCTCCCCCAAAATCATTAAAATGGCCATAACTCTTTAAGTATTTGTGATAGAAACATAATTTTTGGCTCTATACCCAGGTTTTTAAACATGTGGAATCCACTGGAAGGGTTAGTTATGTGATTAGATGACAATAATACCATAAATGTCCAATTTGGCCACCCACCACCCCACAAAAAATCCAACATGGTTGCATCCATCTCCCCTAAATAGTTAAACTAGCCCTAGCTAACTCTTTTATTATATAAACTCCTAATATTCTGTACCAGAAAATGTTTTTATATGTTGTGTATGTCTTTGAATCTAAAGACTGTTTTAGTTTTTAAAAGACATGCTTGTGCAGTTTATATATTTATAAACTCTTCATAGCAACCAGAACAGGAGATAAAAACATCACTTCCTGGAAAGGGCTCCATCCAGAGATGAAGGAGAAACTACAGCATGGTGCATTTGTGCGTCACATCCCAGGCATCTATAATTCAACTTGGACAGACATGTTCATAGAGACCACATACATGCATCTGGGGCATGGACCAACTGGAGCTGTAGGGGTGGCCACAGACTACCACCAGATGGTGAAGTGGGCCCTGAGCTTTGCCCTCAGTGGGGAGGTATCACAAAATGTTCGAGCCATGAGCAACACTGAACAGGATGCTATTCACACTCACCATAAAGAAGAAGCTGATGCACGAATCAAGGCAGACCAGGCTGATCGTCAGAGCCTGCGCAACACAATTGATGTCCTCATTAACCCCTTGGATGATGTCTCTCACCCAGATGGTGCACTGATGAACATCGTCACAGGACAAATTGCTCACCCTGATGTCAATGCAAATGATGCAGTCAGCCTTGGACAGCAAGCTATGAGAGACTTTAGGGATGGTTGGCCGGGTTCTTTCTATGATCCTCTTGGCAAGCTGGTTGTCACAATGGATGTGAAGAAAAAACATGTGTTGGTCGGCAAGGAACGTGTCTATGACCAGGAACTAATTTATGCACGTGTCATTGGTCTACTTGCAAGTTCACGTGATGTTAAATTTGACGATGTGCTGGCATATGAGTTAGCTGCATATCCACCATCAATGTTCAACTCAGAGGGTGGAATGAAAACTGCTAAGTCAAAATCGACCCTCAAACATAAACTTCAAGTGACTATATCAGAACGTAACTGCCCCATCACAAACACCATGATCTACGATGTTTCTGCACTACTCTGGGTCATCACCTGGCCAACAGGTACTACTGACAAATTCCGTGTGTATGTGAACAACTTTAAGGTGTTCGTCTATCAAGCTCTACAAACAGCAAATGTCACCCTCGTGTTTGACAGATACTTCCCCAAGAGCATAAAAACATTTACAAGGATGCAGTGACAAGGATCAACTCGTGTACACAACCTAACCCCAGAGATGCATGCTCCAGCAAAGCAAGTTATTCTCACCAATACAAAGAACAAGATCCAACTGAATGCCATGCTCGCAGAAGGCCTTCTTGATTCTGACTATTACACCAATGCAACGCAAAAGCACACTCTCAATATTGCTGGTGTCAGCGACGTGCCTATAGAGATAGTTGGTGGTGTGAGGATTGACCGGCATGATCTGTGCTCCACACATGAGGAGGCTGATATCCTCATTACACAACATGCCATCTCATTATCACTTGCAGGCAAGTCTGTTTGTGTTGTGTGTGATGACACATACGTGTTTGTGCTTCTTGTTCACTTCTACAATAGGAAATGTAGAGGTAGCAATGCTGCCCCAATGATCATGTCATCACCAGTGAAGGAAAGAGTAGTGGCAGATATTCGTGCCACTGCAGAAGCACACAGTGACATAGCAGATGATCTGCTAGCAATTCATGGACTCTCTGGTGCAGACACTGTAGCTTCATTGCATGGTGTAGGCAAGGCAACTGTTATCAACATATCCAAGAAGGCAGGTTTCTCACTTTCTAAAGTTGGTGATGTGAAGGCTGATATGAAATGTGTTGAATCTCAGGCCACTAAGTTCATATGTGCCTCTTATGGCAAGATAACAGAGTCGTGTATATCCATGACAGAATGCAGGGTCAAAATGTGGCACTCAAAAACAGGGAAGAGTGGTGCATCATCAGTGAAACTCTGCTCCCTCCCACCAACCAGTGATGCATTCATTGAACATGTTCACAGAGGCCATCTGCAAGTTGCGGTATGGAAGGCTGCACTTCTAGAGTCACCACCAAATATGGACCCAACAAAGTATGGTTGGGAGCTTGACCACCAAGGTATCCTGCTTCCACGAAGAGTACCATCTGATAAACTTTCAGCCCCTCCAGATATACTGCGGCTGATTCGCTGCAACTACAAGACCTCTGGATGTCGGACTGCAGCTTGCAGCTGCTCCAAGATAGGATGCACAGTATTCTGTCTGTGTGAGGGTGGGGAAGCATGCAAGAATCCTCTTACACAACATGAAGTAGAAGAATCAGACAAGGCTACTGGTGAACCAGATGATGATAATGATATGACACTGGAGTAATTCATTTTGTTGGTAGTAGTACAAATAACTTTAACTCAAAATTCAAAGTTACATTGAGCCCAAAGTTAGGTCTTTACCACAATTACTTAAAGAGTTGTGGACATTTTAATGTTTTCGGGAGGGCAGCCATTTTTTGTATGGTATTATAGTCATCTAATCACATAACTAACCCTTCCAGTAGATTCCACATGCTTAAAAACCTGGGTATAGAGCCCAAAATTATGTCTCTATCACAAATACTTAAAGAGTTATGGCCATTTTAATGATTTCGGGGGGGTGGTGGCAGCCATTTTGGATTTAAAAAAATTCCAATGGATAAAATTATAGTCTAATCACATAACTTCCAGTAGATTCCTCATGCTTAAAAACCTGGGTATAGAGCCCAACATTATGTCTCTATCACAAATACTTAAAGGGTTATGGCCATTTTAATGATTTCGGGGGGTGGTGGCGGCCATTTTGGATTTAAAAAAATCCCACCAAATGAAATTTTGCACACCCTCCAAAAAATGTTACCGTAGGTCTTTATAAACATATATCAATCAATAAAAAAAGTCTGTACAACAATTCCACCCTATGTGGGATTTCCTCCTGACTACTAGATAAGGTGCTAGGGGCAAATCGTAGTACAATTGGTAAACGAGCGGTTTTAATATAATTTGGGTATGCCGAATTCGATGCAGGTGTTTACCAAGCCGAAAAATGTGTCCTTGACCTTCAAAAGGTCAATTCAAAATGGTGACCATTTTTTACATATATTTTAATAGCAAAAAAACAATAACAGTCCTGTACTTACTATATCTTGTTCACATTGGTACACATATGTAGTTGTTCAATAATTTAGTTACCACATATATTGTATGATCTTTTAAGTTTGTAATTTCAACCTCTACGTCAAGGTCAAGGCCAACAGCGACATCAAAGGTCAAATGATATAATGTTGTAGAAAGCTGCCACATTTTATAATAATAGAATCTACAGAACACTGTTCATTGCAAACTTTAAAAGTGTCTTGCTAAATCTAGAATCTAAACCATAATAGATATGCATATGATATGTTGGAAATAGTGTTCACCAATGGCATGGCTTTAGACTACACTATGAACAAATCTTATATTATTAAACACTAAACAGTATAATTTCTATTTGTCATGATATTGAGCATAGTAGATCTGTGTCCTATCTGTCGAGATCTAGATATTCTTACAATAGCATAGTTGCTAGTATTTTGTTCACTTTTACTATATATAGCACAGTTATAGCATGTAGTGTAGAGTTTCTTCCCTTTGCTATAAATATACCATTTGCAGAATAACAGTAGACACAGATATTCTGACTATTTTACCACACTTTCTTGCTAAAATGAGCATTCGTTTGGCTGGTGTACTTGACCTTATTGCAGCTGAAGCAAAGTACCACTTGGTGTGCATATCATCATTTACTAGATCAACTAATAAAACACAAGCCTCGGGTAGTTCGGACATAGCTATGACTTGGTTTTGCAAGGAGTTACAACAAGCAGCTGCTAGAGGCCATGTTCTGGAACATTAGATGTATGGGTACGGTACGAACAGCTTGCGATTGAATCCTCAACAACAATACCACTGTCGTATATAAGTAAACGGTCAACATTCAAAAACAAAATACAATCTAAACTTGGAGGTATATTTTATTTTCACCAGCCAATTGATAGGACTATTGCTGACAGAAAAACAATACTTATTCCTTCTGACTATCAACAATCTGCTACAATTCAGATTACAGAAGATACATATGATGGTGAAACATCATTGCCTGTTTTCAAAGGAGAAGACAGACAGTATGTACATACTACTGCAACTGCTATTTGTTGTTCAAGAAGCTCTAAATGATGATGATTGCAATAATGTTGAAGTTAATCGCAGTAAAGTACTGAGTGTAGCTCAATATCTAGTTTATGGTGTGAGTGGGGGTAAGAAATGGACTCCAAAACACATCGGTCTGGGAAGTACATTACATCAGGCAACCTGCTTGAAACATCTGGTGCAATTATTTCATAATGCAGGTCACTGCCTGAGCTACAATCAGGTTTTACAGGTTGATATGACACTTGCTGAAAGCACACACAAGTCCCTCGATCATGATACTGGTGCTGTGATCCCTACTAACCTTACAAGAAACCAGTTCATTCACTACACAACTGACAATATTGACATTCTTGATGAGACGCTCGATGGTAAAACACATTTCATGCCACTCAGTTGGCATCCTGGCAACGTGGAGAGTCGAATGATATAACACTTCACACCCTAGATACACCATCAGCTCATGTACTGAATGTTCCAAATATCCTACAGGAACTACATCCAGTAAACAAATCTTTCAGTGAGCCTGCTTTGACTACACCTGTTCACCATTCTTGGTTTGATACATCAACAGAAGACGAGGAGTGTGTCAAGAAAGCAAAAGCAACCGATCTAGCTTTCTATTTTCAGCATCAGGCGCAAACGCATACAGCTGGGTTGAAAATGTAGCAATCAGTCAATTTCGTCAAATGACCCGGAGCAGACAACAGTTGGATATTTACCGATCATTCTAGTCCCAGCCCATGATCTTGATACCTTGAACACGGTTGTGAACAGATGTATGTCTATGTCATCACATTTTGGACAAAAGTACACTGTCATTACAGTTGATCAGGTACTTTACTGTAGGCTCATGTACTTGAAGTGGGCAGTTCCCGAATACCAGCATAAACTTATCCCACGCCTTGGAGGACTTCACATATCCATGAATTTTCTGAAAGTCATAGGTGACCATATGGATGGCTCTGGTTTGGCAGATGTTTGGGTAGTGAGTGGATTGCTAGCTCCGGGACCAGTGGAACTTCCACTAGCAGGGAAGGCGTACAACAAGGGCATGCGAGCTCATATGCTGACGGTACAAGCATTGTGGCGTCTTTTAATACCCGATATGCTTTCCTATACAGAAAATGTCGAACAACAATGTCATGAACAGATATTACAATTAGAGAAAGATGAACAGCGCATCATTCAGTTGATTGAACTTCTAACAACCAATCCAGTTCAGAGAGTAATGAGAGACTACATCCAAACATATCCAGTAAAGTCAACTTTGCCCTTTGGTGGACATACATGGAGTTAGTGTCAATCCTTCTGATGTTTACACGAGCAATACGTGATGGTTTATAGGACTTATATCTAACATCATTCAGTATGATGTTGTCATACATGAGATACGATCACCTGAATAATACTAGATGGGGTCCAGTTTACACAATCAACAACAGCTCTCTCCAAATGGACACTATCGTACAACTTGAGGTCCCAAATTGCATCAGACACACATGCAATGTATAACAGGTATTCCCAGGTAACATACATCTTCCCGAGAGTAGAACATCAAGACAAAACCGTGACAGAGATGATGACAATTCTGTGTTTACGACATTCCAGAGATTATGTGTGTTATTTCCCGACTCAAACAAAGAATCATAGCCACTAAAGATTTGGAAACCGCTGGAATTCAAAGTTCACTTATTGGAGTAAAAGAATATGGACAGAAAGAAGTCACTAAATTTGTAGAAGAGCGATTAGCTGTCAATAAGGGGAATTTAATTCCAGAAGTTGGGATCCATGCTTCGCTATGAAAACAGAATGCTGCAACACTTCCGAACCTATATTCTTTCAAGAATCCTGTCAAAGATAAAGACAAACAGACGATATTGAAGGTAGACAGGAGTGGTCTTCAACCGACTGCTTAACCATTCAGATATCTTATTGAAGCCCGAGGTGTCCCTCTTCGTAAGAATTGGAAGAATTGTATGGCTCTACCTGAGAATAAAGCAGACTTGGCAAGGTTTTTGTCAGAAGAGCTGATATCACAGGCGCCACATGACAAGGATATTGTTGCTTCTGACGGGTACTCTGATGAAATGGAAACAAAGTCGTCATTAGTAACAACAGTAACTACGCTGAAGTCATCCCATGAAGAGGCTGATACGAGATTAATATTGCATGCTGTGCAAACTCCATATACAACCATAGTGATTTCCACAAGAGACACGGACGTTCTTCGTCTCCTAGTTTCACACTTCCGGCAGATTCAGTGTCAACACTTATGGCTCATGACAGGTATAGCTAAGAAAAGAAGATACATTCCAATAAAAAATGTATGTGATAAGTTGTCCGAAGACGTTGTAACAGCATTGCTGCCATTTCACGCTTTGACTGGATGTGATACGACATCATACATCTCCAACCATACCAAACAGTCATCATGGAAAGTATTTATGCAGCATGGTGCAATGCTAAATGACGTAGGAGTGGGGATCTCAATAAACACACTATGGTGGCCACAGAGGCATTTATGTGCAGACTGTACAACATACAACAAACTGATTGCATTAATGAAGCGCGTGTTTTACAGTTCTCCAAGAATGGAAAACCAGAAGCAATGTGTCCAACACAAGATGCGCTGCGCTTCCATCTAATGAGGGTACATTATCAAAGCATGATATGGCGACAAGCTCAATGCAGTGTGCCAGTTCTACCGGATCCCGTGACTATGGGATGGAAACAGACCGAACATGGTCTTCAGCCCATTCTGATGTCATTAAGTCCCATTCCAGCCATCTGCACAGAGATAATATATTGTTCATGTGTGTGCGTGCGTGCGTGCGTTCGTGTAAACAGAGTGAAGATCCATGTATGAACATTTTGTAATGGCCGACAACGCATAAATAGAGACTGCATATAACAGCACATACAAGGTACACATAGTATGCTTTAGAGTTGTCATACATGTAAATGTGTTGAATAATACAGTAGAGTAACCTACTAGTAAAGGATAGCAAGAAATGTGAACTTTAACTATATAATAACCACTTTTATCGCTAATATCAATGTTAACCTTGACCTTACACCATATGTGGAATAACATGTTT
Source organism: Archivesica marissinica (assembly GCA_014843695.1). Classification (NCBI taxonomy): domain Eukaryota; kingdom Metazoa; phylum Mollusca; class Bivalvia; order Venerida; family Vesicomyidae; genus Archivesica; species Archivesica marissinica. The sequence goes on from CM026390.1 coordinate 49,471,044, forward strand.
ATATGCTGCATAGTATTGATTACAGTAAATTAGATGCATTGCAAGTAATTATACACCCAAATACAAATAGATATTAGTTACAGTAATTATTTTTGCATTCACATACCCACATTATGTCATATATGACATCCAATTGCTTGTACTGCAATTTGCCCCTAGCATGCACAATTTTTAGTCTATATGGTTCTCTCGGCGTATATAGCTCCTATATGGGTCTCCCGACGAATAGAGCTCCTCTATGGGTCTCCCGGCGTATATAGCTCCTCTATGGGTCTTCCGACGCATAGAGCTCCTCTATGGGTCTTCCGACGTATAGAGTTCCTCTATGGGTTTCCCGACGTATTTAGCTCCTCTATGGGTCTTCCGACGCATAGAGCTCCTCTATGGGTTTCCCGACGTATATAGCTCCTCTATGGGTCTTCCGACGTATAGAGTTCCTCTATGGGTCTCTCGACGTACATAGCTCCTCTATTGGTCACCCGACGTATAGAGCTCCTCCATTGGTCTCCCGACGTAGATAGCTCGTCTATGGGTCTCCCGACGTACATAGCTCGTATATGGGTCTCCCGACGTATATAGCTCCTCTATGGGTTTCCCGACGTATATAGCTCCACTATTGGTCTCCCGACGGATATAGCTCCTATATGGGTATCCCGACGGATATAGCTCCTCTTTGGGTCTCCCGACGGATAGAGCTCCTCTATGGGTCTCCCGACGTACAGAGCTCCTCAATGGGTCTCCCCACGAATAGAGTTCCTCTATAGGTCTCCCGACGTATAATGTTCCTCTAGGGGTCTACCGACGTATGTAGTTCCTATATGGGTCTCCCGACGTATATTGTTCCTCTATGGATCTCCCGACGAATAGAGCACCACTATGGGGATCCCGACGAATAGAGCTTATATATGGGCCTCCCGACATATAGAGCTCCTCTATGGGACCCCCGACGTATATAGTTTCTATATGGGTCTCCCGACGTATATTGTTCCAATATGGGTCTCCTGACGAATAGAGCTCCTCTATGGGTCTCACGACGAATAGAGCTTCTCTATAGGTCTCCCGACGTATATCATCCCTCTATTGGTCTCCCGACGTATAGAGTTCCTCTATAGGTCTCCCGACGTATATAGTTCCTCTATAGGTCTCCCGACGTATAGTGTTCCTCTATTGGTCTCCCGACGTATGTAGTTCCTATATGGGTCTCCCGACGTATATAGTTCCTCTATGGATCTCCCGACGAATAGAGCACCAATATGGGTCTCCTGACGAATAGAGCTCCTCTATGGGTCTCCCGACGAATAGAGCTCCTCTATAGGTCTCCCGACGTATATCATCCCTCTATTGGTCTCCCGACGTATACAGTTCCTATATAGGTCTCCCGACGTATATAGTTCCCCTATAGGTCTCCCGACGTATAGAGTTCCTCTATGAGTCTCCCGACGTATACAGTTCCTCTATGGGTCTCCCGACGTATATAGTTCCTCTATAGGTCTCCCGACGTATTGAGTTCCTCATGTGTCTCCCGACGTATACAGTTCCTCTATAGGTCTCCCGACGTATAGAGTTCCTCTATTGGTCTCCCGACGTATATAGTTCCTCTATAGGTCTCCCGACGTATATAGTTCCTCTATAGGTCTCCCGACGCATACAGTTCCTCTATAGGTCTCCCGACGTATGCAGTTCCTCTATTGGTCTCCCGACGTATATAATTCCTCTATAGATCTCCCGACGTATACAGATCCTCTGTAGGTCTCCCGACGTATATAGTTCCTATATGGGTCTCCCGACGTATATAGTTCCTCTATAGGTCTCCCGACGTATACAGATCCTCTGTAGGTCTCCCGATGTATAAATTTCCTATATGGGTCTCCCGACGTATGTAGTTCCTCTATGGGTCTCCAGACGTATATAGTTCCTCTATGAGTCTCCCGACGTATAGAGTTCCTCTATCGGTCTCCCGACGTATATAGTTCCTCTATGGATCTCCCGACGAATAGAGCACCTATATGGGTCTCCTGACGAATAGAGCTCCTCTATGGGCCTCCCGACGAATAGAGCTCCTCTATAGGTCTCCCGACGTATATCATCCCTCTATTGGTCTCCCGACGTATACAGTTCCTATATAGGTCTCCCGACGTATATAGTTCCCCTATAGGTCTCCCGACGTATAGAGTTCCTCTATGAGTCTCCCGACATATATAGTTCCTCTATGGGTCTCCCGACGTATATAGTTCCTCTATGGGTCTCCCGACGTATATAGTTCCTCTATGTGTCTCCCGACGTATATAGTTCCTCTATGGGTCTCCCGACGTATATAGCTCCTATATGGGTCGCCCGACATATATAACTCCTGTATGGGTCTCCCGACGTATATAACTCCTATATGGGTCTCCCGACGTATATAGTTCCTCTATGGGTCTCCCGACGTATATAGTTCCTCTATGTGTCTCCCGACGTATATAGCTCCTCTATGGGTCTCCCGACGTATTTAGTTCCTATATGGGTCTCCCGATGTATATAGTTCCTCCATGAGTCTCCCGACGCATATAGTTCCTCTATGGGTCTCCCGACGTATATAGTTCCTCTATTGGTCTCCCGACGTATATAGTTCCTCTATGGGTCTCCCGACGTATATAGTTCCTCTATGGGTCTCCCGACGTATATAGTTCCTCTATGGGTCTCCCGACGTATATAGTTCCTCTATGGGTCTCCCGACGTATATAGTTCCTCTATGGGTCTCCCGACGTATATAGTTCCTCTATGAGTCTCCCTACGTATATAGTTCCTCTATGTGTCTCCCGACGTATATAGCTCCTCTATGGGTCTCCCGACGTATTTAGTTCCTATATGGGTCTCCCGACGCATATAGTTCCTCTATTGGTCTCCCGATGTATATAGTTCCTCTATGGGCCTCCATACGTATATAGGTCCTCTATGGGTCTCCTGGCGAATATAGTCCCTCTATGTGTATCCCGGCCTATACAGCCAGGTGCGTAGCCAGACCTAATATATTTACGCAAATATGTGAGCACTGAAAGAAGGAGCAGACTATATGGAGGGGTGTACCGGGCATGCTTCCGCGGGGAAAATGTTGCCTTCACTTTTTATTCCTTTAATGATTATTCAATGTATGCAACTGCGTTTGCGCGGACCTACGCGTCTGACAGCTATTCGGTGTTGAATCTTCACATCGCCTAAAATGGATCTTTGTTCTTGACGCATATACCATACAATCAACATTTACAAGCGGAATTATAGTAGCTAAATGATACATCATCACGTTTAAAGCCCCAGCATCCAGCGGTTAACCAGTATTTGGTGCACCAATCTCCGCGAGAAACTGCACACTTTTTATTTTATTATAATCAGACACGGTCTGAGCGGGGCTCGAACCAGTGGCCACCAGTGATGATATGTTTGCAATGTTATACAAGTCAGTGACCTTAACTACGAGACCACTGATGATTCCCTTTCATAAATAGGACAATTGTTAGGGATTACAACTGCTCGTAGAAAATCGAAGGAGTTCTTAATACTAAAAGTATCTGCACGACTGTGATCCCAAAATGTCCCAATTAAATACGGCCAGTTGCAATATAAGCAGACAGGTAGGCACTCGCTGGCTATTTCGCTCGCTTACTTATAATGGTTACCAGGCGCCTGACCTTCAATGATCGCTTCTCACCAATGCAACACGATCCTCGGACCGGGAAATGTGTGCGATGGTAAGGTGGTCATCAGATCGGTTTTCTTCGGGTACTCCGGTTTCCTCCCACACGAATGATCACATTTACGCTTTCATCTGCGCCAACGAGAGTGATTAATATAAGTTGCTAAAACTTGCTTCGCAATCGTTGTAACATAAATAAAGTTTAAAACGGATAGGTTTCGCTGTACTGCTGTCAGTATGCGGTGTCTCATATGTCAGAAATGGTTTACCATTTCAATATGGGTGACACTATAATACACACTTTACTTGCCACATGGTAAATATGCTATCGCATGTAAACAGATCTAAAGTATAGATAAAACAAACATCTTTCGACTTCGTTAGTTTCCGACTTCGTTAGTTTACTTTTATAACTTGCCACCAGCACATAATTATGCTATCGCATTTAAACAGATCTAAAGTATAGATAAAACGAACGTTTCCGACTTTAACTTCGTTAGTTTCCGACTTTAACTTCGTTAGTTTCCGACTTTAACTTCGTTAGTTTCCGACATCGTTAGTTTCCGACTTTAACTTCGTTAGTTTCCGACTTCGTTAGTTTCTGTGTTAATCGAGGGCATGTCACTTTGTATATTACGGCAAACTAAACCTAGCAAACTAAGTAGTTTGTTTCAATATGTTGCTAAGCAACAAACTTACCGCTCACAATGATGTGAGCGAGTTGGTTATATAAAGCTCTTTATAATATGTTAATTATCAAGCAGCGCAAGATCAGATATATGTAACCTTGAATATGCTCATGCATTATACCATATCCATTCAGATAAATCGACATCCCATTAATATAATACTGTGCAGTAGTTTTTAGTAAAGTACTATTATCTAAATTTGTTTCACTTACACATTTTTAGTTAAACCTTTAACTGCCAATTGGTAATGGTTATGCAAAATCTTCCAATCAGCAATTTTAAGAAATAAATTATTTTTTAATGTGCTCTGTATATGGGATAAAGTTTTTAAATTTTTAAATTTTGAGGCCCCTAGCGGGTTCTTTTCTTTCCAGTTATAGGCATATAATGTACAACATACATATAAGTGATATGGCTATATATATATATATATACAATTGACATGAATAGTTATACATTCACATGTTTGATGCAAGGTCAATCCTTTTACAGTATTATTATGATAACTTGTTTATATCATGCATATTCGCATTTTATGTTTATAATAGGTATTGTTTTGTTGTGGAGAGTGATGTAGAAATGGGGAAAAGAGAGAACTAAAATGGGGGGGGGGACACAGTTATCCACAGACAGATCAGTAGTGCAGTGGTTAATACGTTGGACATGTAAATCCAGGGATCGCAGGTTCCATCTCCCGGCTGACCATAATAAAATTAACAGTCTTTCAGATGGGACTTTTATTCCTCTGAAGAACTGAGACGAGTGATACAAACTGCTGGAGATGACCAATATAAAGCCATCTGAATAATGTTGGCTTATCTCAAAGCGGATGCACGGCTGTGAGGTTGCCGAGCGATGACTGCTCAATATCCGTGCGATTTCGTGGGTACTGCACAGGTAGCATTCGGCAACATTTGATAGCTGTGTGAGGGACGTGCGATTTTGCTCTAACGCCCATCTAATATGTTGCTATTTCTGTACGATCAGCGATGCCATATACTGCATGTCTACTGGCCATGACCTTACCTTTTATTCATATTCGTATAATTTAAAAGCTATAGAGACAGCGGCGTCCGCGAATCCATGTGAAAAGTTCAGTCATCTCCTGACTGAGGTTGTTATGGGTAGGATACTGTCGCTCCGTCCGTAGCCATATAGCAGGCCAAATGTGAATAAAGCATTATAGTGTGTAAAACAGGACTGGCTCGAACCTGCAACCCTTGGATCATAATGGCACAACCAACTTGATAATGATCAGTGTGTGATTGTGTCAGAGTACATTGCATCGCTTTCGTTCGGTACAATCCACTGCAGACTACAAACAAACCAACGGCTGTTTATGAAAGAAAAGTCAAAACTCGTGATAGCCTACATCATTCTGTGGTTATGATTCATGTCGATGTTAGTCGAATGCTCTTGTATTCTGCATTTATTATGCATTTATTACAGTGATGGAACTGCCCAGCAATCATATAGAGGTGATAGCGATTTAGAAAGCATGTAAAACATGATCATTGAACCAGAATATGAAAGCAAACAAACCCTCTCCGTGGCCTAGTGGTTAAGGCGTCCGGAGCGGGAGGTCGAAGTTTCGAATCTCGCCAGCGGTTCGTTCTGATATGGCCGGTTGGTGAACCGCCAACTAGTTAAATAATGGTTACCGATTGCCTATCAGCCTGGCGCCTGGCATACAAGCATAGGATTCGGGAAGTACTGATGCTCATAAAAACATGTGTCTCATAAGTCAGAAATGGCTGGCCCTTTAAATAGGGGTGACACTATAATAAACAAACACATTACTATTACATTTACTTTCGAGCAAGTTCTAGATTTCATAAAAAGGAATTTATTGTGATGTGGATGGACATTTCCAAAACCATAATATCGATTACCCGGGCGAGAGACTATAGTTATATATAGTTCTATGTAGTTCTATATAGTTCTATATAGTGATATATAGTGATATATAGTTTTGTTTGGTTTGTTTTGTGTTGTGATATATAGTGATATATAGTTATATATATAGTTCTATATAGTTCTATATAGTTCTATATAGTTCTATATAGTTATATATAGTGATATATAGTGATATATAGTTATATATATAGTGATATATAGTGATATATAGTTATATGATATATAGTTATATATAGTGATATATTGTTATATATAGTGATATATAGTGATATATAGTGATATATAGTGATATATTGTTATATATAGTTCTATATAGGTCTATATAGTTATATATAGTTATATATAGTTATAGTTAAACGAATTTATATAATGCTAAAAAACGACGCAAATAATAATGTGACGTATAATGGTTCTAATTGGGCATACCAAATAAAATCGATTTTGGAAAATCTGGGAATGTCTAATCTATGGCTTCACCAACAAACTTATGAAATTAAACTGCATATTATAAAACAAAGAATCTTTGACCAATATCACCAAACTTGGTACGCAGACATAAACAACTCAAGGAGACTATCAACATACTGTAGATTCAAACATACATTTAATTTAGAAACACACCTTGATAATAGTACGGACACAAAATTTAGTATAGCCCTGAGCAGATTTAGACTTTCATCACATAATTTAGAAATTGAAAGAGGAAGGTATCTTAATGAACCACGAAATGAGAGAATATGCAAATTTTGTAACATAAGAACAATCGAAAATGAGTATCACTTTCTTTTAATATGCACATTGTACACCGATATACGAAAAAAAAATACATAAAGCCGTATTATTGCAGTTGGCCAACTTTAAATAAATTTGATAAACTTATGATGTCAAGAAATAAAAAGGAAATCTCAAACTTATCAAAATACATATATTTTGTTATGTTTATATACTATTTATTATAGACTAGAAGCACTGTAATTTTGCTTAATGTTGAATAAATGTTGTTGTTGTTGTTGTTATATATAGTTCTATATAGTTATAGTTATATATAGTGATATAAAGTTATATATAGTTCTATATAGTTCTATATAGTTATATATAGTTCTATATAGTTATATATAGTTCTATATAGTTATAGTTATATATAGTGATATAAAGTTATATATAGTTCTATATAGTTATATATAATAGTTCTATATAGTTCGATATAGTTCGATATAGTTCGATATAGTGATATATAGTTATATATAGTTCTATATAGTTATATATAATAGTTCTATATAGTGATATATAGTGATATATAATGATATATAGTTATATATAGTTATATATAATAGTTCTATATAGTTATATATAGTTCTATGTAGTTCTATATAGTTCTATTAGTTCGATATAGTTCTATATAGTTCTATATAGTGATATATAGTTATATATAGTTATATATAGTTATATATAGTTATATATAGTTCTATATAGTTATATATAATAGTTCTATATAGTTCTATATAGTTCTATATAATAGTTCTATATAGTTATATATAGTATGAACCAGGCTTAAACTACTCTATTTGTGATACTATTGACTGTCATCAGACAACCATATACACCAATGACGGATGTGTTCCAGTCTTAAAATATATTTTATTTATGTTTTGTACAAAACCATGCTACATTTACATCCCCACAACACTAGAATCAATCAATCAATCATCAATCAATCAATCAATCAATCAATCAATCATCAATCAATCAATCATCAATCATCAATCATCATCAATCAATCAATCACATCAATCATCAATCAATCAATCAATCAATCATCATCAATCAATCAATCAATCAATCAATCAATCATCATCAATCAATCATCAATCAATCAATCAATCAATCATCATCAATCAATCAATCATCATCAATCAATCATCAATCAATCAATCAATCATCAATCAATCAATCAATCAATCATAATCAATCAATCAATCAATCAATCAATCAATCAATCATATCAATCAATCAATCAATCAATCAATCAATCAATCAATCAATCAATCAATCAATCAATCAATCAATCACATGTGCATGTATTAATCAATCAATCAATCAATCAATCAATCAATCAATCAATCAATCAATCAATCAATCAATCAATCAATCAATCAATTACATGTGCATGTATTCCCGTTCGTTCCCTCAAACATGCTGAAATGTGTGTTTTTACGTTTATTTATCGTCGCTACCGGTTGCCCATATGAGCGACGCCTCCTGAAGAGATTAGTTATTTTAGATTTTGGAGGATAGTGCATGATACAGACAGAGACCCATTCCAGAATCTCCTCTGGTTCTTGTATGTGCACGGTGTAAAGCACCGACACGAGACCTCGGTTTAACGTCCCATCTGAAAGACTGTTATTTTTATTAGGGTCAGACGGGGGATCGAACCTGCGATCCCTGGATTACCATTACATGCTGAAATAACAGCTTTCTTAGTTTTTAATATTAAATTAAGCAAGTTTTAACAACTTATATTAATCACTCTCGTTGGCGCGGATGAAAGCGTATATGTGGTCATCCGTGTGGGAGGAAACCGGAATACCCGGAGAAAACTCACCTGTTCGATTTGGCGACCATTGTACCATCTCACATACTTCCCGGTCCGAAGATCGAACCCGGGTTGCATTGGTGAGAAGCGAACGCGCTAACCACTGCGCTAATCGGACAGCCTTGTTCAAAGCGAACCAGTATTCCGTATTGAATATTACCTATTGAATACATCTATTATACTACCAATGTCATAATAAAATCAATGTTAGATGTTGCCTGTTCAAAAGCGTGTTGTCACGCCTGTAAAAGCGAAGCTCATCTCTTACATTATTACAAGTAGACGAATCATACTGAAATAAATAATTGATTGTGCTCACATTGTGAATGAACAATAACAACAGTTCGATAGCAAAATCATATCAGATATGTATGAATACAAATTGAGCCATATTATTTCCAATTGGCTTTTCAATTTTGTAAGCCGTATAGAATTGATTCTATATCACTGATCCACTATATTATGTAAACTTGCCTGATTGACTAGATCATGGGGAGTGCAACATGTTCAAGAAACAATTCATACCAATTAAACAATTAACCAGCTCTTTGGTTTATACAAATTAAGATTAGCTCGATTGCGAAACAAGTTCTTACAACTTATATTAATCACTCTCGAGACCTCATTCCTGATGGAATCCATCACCACGAGGGAGAGAGAAGAGGCAACGTGGAATTTAAATGCCTTGCCTAAGGGCACAATCGTAACGACTCCAGCAGGGCTCGAACTTCGGACCGTTCGCACCTGAAGCGAACGCGCATCCATTGCGCTATCACGACTTCCACAACAAGCTCTTTGCCCGACATATACAGCAAAAACCACTTTTATTTGATGTCAGGCTACAGGTTATGTAACAACATGCCACGAATATGTTGTACAAAATAATAAACAATAGGTATATATGCAGGGAGGGTGTACTACATTAAGACAATAACAAAAAAATAATACAATTTCTGAAAACAAGCACCTCAAATATATCCTGCAAAGTGATTGTTTGAGTAACCAAATCATATGTATGGTTAGTGTGTATACTAGGGATAGCAATGAATAGCTCATAAAATGTACAAAATTAACATAATTTCTTCCTGTATGGCGACAACGACTCATTCAGTATTGTTATAGGCCACTGTACATTCATGAGCGTTTTCACAAATGAACCTATTGTCACTTGAACATCTTTCCGCTGAAGGGTGTTTGTTTTTCAAATGATTATTCAGATTGATATTGTACCCGAATATGTTAAATCCAATTTGCATAGATTACTCCTAGCAGTTTTCTTATTCTCAGAACGATTAAATGCTTTTTAAACACGTGACTGAGCTGGCGGCATTTTTGAGGACAATATCATAAACATCGTACTTTAAATAGTACGTTTAGTGTAATATTGAGCAGTTAATTAAATATAAATACTATAATAAGATACATGGAGGTGGATGACATTTCGATTGTATTAAGACAGGTGCAAAACAATTCCCATGTATTTTTTGCTCTATTTTTGGAAGATCTGGACATATTTCTGCAAAACACAGTCAATTGTGGAATTACCCTACATGAGATGTGCATAATTCTCCTATTATTTGCTGGTGATATGATCGGTATTGGCCATTCCCAACAAGACCTCCAAAATAGTTTAAATAATGCGTATGATTATTGTCAGTATTGGGGGCTCGGGGGTAAATACGAATAAGACAACAATTATTGTATTTCGTAAAAGAGGCGCCGTTAATCCCGATCTGCAAGCTTCATTAGAGAATGGTATTGCAAACAAAATTTCTCAAATTCTTGACAAACGTGTTAATAGCGTAATAAGTAAAATCAAACGTGATGTGGACGCGAAAATGGACTCTATATTTGAATCTTTCAAACAATCTATGAAAGCAGAACTAACTGCTGATCTTACTGATATTCGTGATCATATATCATCTCTTCCAATTTCTTCTACATCTTCCACAGGACAACACTCATCTTATGATCGGACACTGAACATTGTTATTCGCAACATGCCAGAGAGTGCCAGCGAGAGTACACAGGCCAAAGTTAATGGCCTGATCAAAGATGGTCTAAGACAGGTCAACGTTACCGACCGAAAGAAGTCTTATAGTGACTCTAAACCTGGTGTGATAATTGCAACGTTAAAGAACAGGAGTGACCAGCAAGCAGTCATGAAGGCCAAACCTCAATTGAGGGATACCCGTCAATTCCCCAAGGTGTTCATTCATCATGATCAAGCCCCTGCTGATCGTGCTGCGAATGTGAACTTTGCCACTATTTTGGGTGCCCTGAACGCTGATAATCTACAAATGAGGGGATCTCGAATCATTAACAGGAACTACGAGAGCAAGGATGATCGTAGTCACGCCTCTGGACACCAACAACCCGCATGACTCTGTGAACCGTCGGGAAAACCGCCCTGATTCCCACGACGATCAACACCGTAATGAAAACCGAGATAATCGTCTTGACGAACGTCGGGATGTCCAACGTGGTCAGTGGGGCATGGCTGGAAGATATGATCGGTCTGGAGGTTCGTTTTCTCGGGGCCGCACTGGTGGCTACAATCGTGGGCGTAGGTAGATTCGTGCCGGGTTTTGGAATGTGAGGGGTTGGAAAGCAGATGAGAACTCTGACAATTACATGCTTAGGTCTTCGTGTGTTTTATCAAATGACTTATTGCCGAGAGCCATTAACTTGCCAACGATGTGGTTAGCTTGGAGGGTTTTACATGGTATGGCCACAACATAACTCGCATTCATAGAAATGCCAGGATCGGCTCCGGCGGTGTGGATTTTTTATTAGAAATACTTTACTTGAACATTTTAATGTGTCTATAGTTGATAATTCTAATGAGGGTCTTTTACTCCTTAAATTGTGTCAAAAGTCAGATAATATTACAATCCTACCTTGTGTATGTTATCTTCCTCCTGAAAAATTCGTCTAGGATGTTTGATGTCAATAACTTTTATGATTCGTTGCTCTCTATTATTTACTTGTATAAAGATTGCGGAACTATGTATATATGTGGTGACTTTAATAGTAGATGTGGAGATAATGATGATTACATTAAAATAATCGATGTTGTAACTGACCGGGAAGTAATTGATTTCAGCCTTAATAAGTATGGTGAATTATTGTTTAGTCAATGTAAATATGTGTATGTTGAATGGTCGTGGTAATGGGGATAATGATTTTACCTCTATTTCTACTAAAGGAAGTTCTGTAGTGGATTATTGCTTTGTCAGTCATGACTGTTTATCTAAATTTGAACAATTTAAAGTTATCAGAGTGACAGATCTTATTAATAAAACCAAACATGTTTCTTCTATTACATCTAGTGCATTGCCAGACCATTCGCTACTTATGTGGACTATTATGATCGATAGTTACCTTCATGATCAAGTACCGCATTATATTAATAAGCAGGAAGATAGCCATTATAAATATGATGTTAGTAATGTTCCATCTGATGTTATGCTCAGTCACGAATCGTTGTTTCATGTTAGTCAAACAATTTCAAAACTGGAATGTAGTTTTCGAACTCAATCTGATATTGATGATGTTTACAAAGATTGGTGTGGGATTGTCCAACAGAATATGTCTGATAATTTACATTGTAAGGACATTAAATATGGTATGTATAATAAAAAAAGCCGCCCAGGTAAACCATGGTGGTCGGACAGATTGACTGATTTATGGAATAACGTTTGTAAATCTGAAAAGGTTTAGTTATCATGTACAGATAAGAGTAATAAGTTTACACTAAAATCTGAGTATGTTTGTACCCGTAAGTTGTTTGACCGCAAGGTTCAGAGAGCTAAGCGTTTCCATTGGTACTCATTACAATCTCAACTATTATATGAATGCGATGTTGATACTACTAAGTTTTGGAAATCAATTGGTAAAATTGGAGTAAACTGTAAGAAGGATAACAGAATTCCAATGGAAGTTGATTTAGAGGGTGGATCTGTTTCTAATGATATCGATATTGTTTTATCACGATGGAAAAACGCCTTTGGCTCTCTGTTCAAAACCGCAAATAATGTTACTGATACTAATGCTACCAGCAATATATCTGATAATGATGCTAATCTTAATAACCATGTACCGGTGTTAGAAGTTCATAAAGCTATTAATGCTGTCAATAAAGGCAAAGCATCTGGCATAGACTGTATCCCTATAGAAGTACTTAATAACGATGCAGCGCTATTGTTTCTTCACATTTTATTTAATATATGCCTTGATAATGGCATTGTACCATCAGTGTGGAGCAAATGTATAATTAATCCCATACCAAAATCTTCTACATTGGACCGAAGGGACCCGTTATCATACAGAGGTATTTCACTTGCCCCTGCTATGCATAAAGTATATTGTTCCATTTTGAACTGTAGATTAAGTACTTGGTCCGAGGCAAATGATAACGTGTCAGATGATCAGAATGGTTTTAGAAGAGGTCGAAGTACAACGGACCAGCTACTTGGGGTAAATAATATAATCGAGTCAAGACAAAAGTTACGCAATTCCACGTTCTGTGCATTTATAGATTTTAAGAAGGCCTATGATACTATTAATATAAATATATTATGGAAACGTGTATCTGATATAGGAATATCTGGTAAAATGTTTGACGCATTGCAATCATTATATACATCTGTAAAGTCATGTGTAAGGGTAATCAATTTAAGACAGAATGGTTTGATGTGAAGTGCGGTTTGCGTCAGGGTTGTATACCTCTTTTGTTTAATTTATACATAAATGACTTGTCTCTATATCTGAAGACATTTGGTATTGGTATCACAATTTGGGATGCGAAAGTTGGTATAATACTCTATGCTGATGATATTGTGTTAATAGCGGAGTCTGTTGCTGATCTACAAGTGCTACTGAATGCTTTAAATGATTGGTGTGCTCTAAATGATATGACTGTAAATGCGTCTAAAAGTAATGTTGTGCACTTTCGTCCCAAGTCAGAATTAAGTACACATTTTAGGTTCACGTGTGGAATAAATCAGATTAATATTGTTGACATATATACTTACTTAGGTGTTGTTTTGCATGAACATTTGGATAATAATATTACAGTTAAATCTGTTTCTCAGAGTGCCAGTCGCGCATTGGGCTTACTTATTGCAACATGTAAATTAATGGGCGGTGTGCCCTATGATGTTTTTACAAAGTTATACGATTCGGTCGTTTGACCTGTAGTCAATTATAGTACTCCTTTGTGGGGGTTTCGATCATATTCGTGTTTCGAAGCCGTTCATAATAGGGCATTACGGTATTTTCTAGGGGTCGGCAAATATTCACCAAACAATGGTATTTCAGGAGATATGGGTTGGAAACCCACAATTGTCCGACAATGAAAATGTATATCGCTTTATTGGTCGAGACTTTCAGGTATGGATACCGCAATGATCAATAAGCGAGTGGCACTGTGGGCATATAGTAAAGCTAGTCGTTCATGTAGAAATTGGCATTTTAATGTTAAGAGCCATTATGAGGCTAATGATTTACTTATGTACACTAGCTGTGCTAATCCCATATCTCATTCTTTCACACATAATATAGAGGTAAAAGCATACGATAAGTATAAACTCTTGGTCAACCAAGATACACAATGTCATAGGTCCCTCTGGACGCGGGCGGGATACATTGAGAGTGTATACATTGTTTAAAACTGACCATATTGCAGAGCAATATTGCAAAATTGTATTACCACCCAGACATCGTTCTGCTTTTTGCAAATTTCGACTGGGGATTGCCCCCATTAGGATAGAGACTGGTCGGTATGAAGGTTTGCCAGAGGAATCTAGGATTTGTCCATTTTGTGATACTGCTACTATTGAAAATGAGATGCATGTACTATTGAATTGTCCAGTTTACAATGATTTAAGACAAGATTTATTCTCAAAGTCATATGCGTGTAATATCAATTTCTACTCAATGTCTGATTATGATAAATATTGTTTCCTGTTTTCAAACCAAGAGATGATTCGTAATTGTGCCAAAACCTGTTTTATTATTCTACAGAGGCGTCAGTTTTTATTATGTAAATAATTTTTAAATTTGTGAATAATGTCATTATTTCTTGTATTTCTAACTGCAATTTTTTTAACTCTGTTATATCTCTGCTAATCATGTTCGCTATGATCTGATCAAAGCGAAGTTAGATTTCATATGACCAATTCGTAATCAGTGTGCAATAGTACCTATTTTGTATTTCAGTGTTTTATAATTGTCTTAGAGCAGTTTTTAATACCAGATTAGCAGGGATATTGCAGTTTTATCCCCTAACATCCCCTAGGGGGGGGGGGGGCGTGATTGGCTGGCCAAGCTAAAATAGCGTGGATGTACACATTACTAGAAATGACCAGTTAAACTTGGTGTCATGTGCCTTCAGCTCCTCTAGAGCTTTCTTGAAGTTAGTGAGTGGTCTGCTCACAAGCACAGCCAGGTCTATACCCTCACGACCAACACCAAACAGTATACAAGGTAAGCAGAAACCTCCACCAGCTTGCACACTATACTCCAACCAGCTATACCTCTGCAACCAGCTTGACTGGACACGTCTCTGTGAACCACGCTTGTCTGGTCTGTGTGGAAATGGGAAGTTAGGTGGTGGGATGTAGCGGTTAGTCAGCATCTTGAACCTCTTTTCACTAGTCAGTGTGCGCCTTTCATTATATGAAGCATAAGTAGCAATGTGACAGTCTTTAGGTTCACTTGTCTCAACTGTAGGAACAGGGTCACACCTGACAGATGAGAACTCCTGAGAGTAATCAGGAAACTGACTGGTAGAAGGCCTGGTAGAAGGCCTTTGCATAAACTTGAACATGGAAGACTGTCGCAGAGCCATGGTGGTGGCTAGTGTGACTTGAACTGAGATTGACTCTCATATTTATAGGGCCTTCTCACTCACAAGGTGTGAAAACTGATAATCCAATCAGAATGATTCATGCAAAGTAATTGTCCAATCACAAGGTGTTACTCCACAGGGTGAGTGTGAAAACACCTTCCAGAGGTGAGAAAAGTTCTAAAGGAAAGGTGTGAATGATGCACAATAGGCATAAACACACCTTTCACACATGTGAAAAAGTTTTGAAGCACACATGTAAAGATGAGAAACAAGGACAATAGGGGCTGTGTTTGATTATTATACACCTCTGAAAGAGTCATTTACAATAGGGTTTAGCATGATTTTTACACCTCTCAAAGGACGAGAAAACTTCAACAGGTTATTACAATGGGACCTATATAGCATTATTCAAAACATTTTATGATAAATTTAGTCCAAGGTTGTTGAAGTTCAATCTTTACCGGTGCAAGTTTGGTTTGTGGGGGGGCAAGGCCCCCTTCGGCCCCCCTGGGTACGACCCTGACGAATATATAATACGCAACTATATGGAATTCCATAAATACGTATGTACACATAATTGATAAATTTGATTCATATGATATAAAAATGTAGCCTTTTATATGACTTATGTCATGTGACAGGAGAATGTTACAATGAAAACAAACAATAATGTGAGTGTTTTACGTTTATATATCGTCGCTACCGGTTGCCCACATGTGCGACGCCTCCTTAAGATATTAGTCATTTTAGATTTTGGAGGATAGTGCAATGGTACAGACAGAGACCCATTCCAGAGTCTCATTTTGGTTCTTTTATGTGCACGGTGTAAAGCACCGACATGAGACCTCGGTTTAATGTCCCATCTGAAATACTGTTAATTTTATTATGGTCAGACGGGGGATCGAACCTGTAACCCCTGGATTACTAGTACAGTGTGTTACCAGTGTTACCACTGTACTGCAGATCCGTCTGTAGAAAACAATAAAATAAATATGTGTATTTATAAAATATCTTCAAAAGCGACACTTCTCTTTAATTCAAATCCTTTAAATACTAATATTGCAATTATAATAACAAGATGCATGTAATTGTATATGTTATATAAATAAAATTCTGTTCTGTTTTGTTCTGATGTTGTTGCAAAGTGTCAGTAATATGTCAAAGGAATGTTCTCGCCTAAACAGTTTTGACATTATAATTAAGTACTACCCACCTTAGCACCTACTGTACTTATCCGATTACATGGCACAACATGACAATTAACACCTGTCACAACATGGTTTATTCACACATCCTGCGGCGATTTCTGTTGTATTGGAAGGTTTTATGATGGTTTCAAACAGACGGATATGTAGTCCAGTGGTTAACAATCTTGTTCGTGCCTCCACACCGTGCACGTCGGGAACAAGGCACAGCTCACAGCAGGAAATTGGATCACCTGTTCCGAAGTGACCAATCCACGCCGCTGACGCATACAGACGAGGACCCGCATCGACTCTTTTGAGTGTCTTACACTTGCCTAGATCAGCGACAGCTAATACTGGGGCGCTGAAGAGGCGATGAGTGACTGGGTAGGAGAAGACGGCAGTCGTTTCGCGTGGATGGCGCACTCGTCGCCTCGAACTCTTTTATCTGTCTCCAACTACGGGCGAGCGGTTGGAGACGGAGGGATGCGACCTCGACCCCGGATGCGTCAACGGGGTGGACAACAACGGAACAACCGAACCATTTTGCTGCTGTGAGCCGACTAATCGTGGAGGATGTGGCCCTTAAAAGAACCGAGAAAATAACCACCTTGGACATGATGGCGGAGATACACCAGTACCATAATCACCAGCACCATAATCTTCTAGACCATAATCATCTTAGACTTAAACAACATAGATACAACCAACAAGGAATAATCATCGAGAAAAATAATCATCTTAGACCGAACTCTTCATGGGACTCTACAACTACAAACATCAATCTACATCACACTACAAGACACCGACGACACAACACTTCCAACGAATAATCGACGGTGCGAAAGCACGTTTGCTCGCCCATATGGTTTACCGGCGGCGAGGGTAAAGAAATTGAATCATCATCATCATCACGCTGGACTGGTAATCCAGGGATCGCAGGTTCGATCCCCCGTCTGACCCAAATAAAATTTACAGTCTTTCAGATGGGACGTTAAACCGAGGTCTCGTGTCGGTGCTTCGGACCAAAACAACCATCGAAACAATTTCCCCGACCTATAGTCAATCATAATACATTCAAACCAACAAGTAAATGAAACAAAACAAAACAAAATAATAGATTTTCCCATCTCCAAACTTGACTCTTTTCTCCTATGCTCTTATTATTTATATATCAACATCTGTTAACTAATTACATGTATACTCATATGTCATGTAAATGATCTGAGTTAATAAAGAATAATTGAATTGAATATAGTATTATTATTATCGGAACTCATAAGACTGTTAAATTTGTATACAGAAAGAAGCACCACCACAGGATTTGTCATCGTGGACAGAGGGCATACTCCGAATGTCTACAGCATCAACGTAGAAACAGAATCAATTTCGAAAATGCAGTCACGTCACATGCCTCGACGGAGGCGACTATGGCTAAAACTACATCGTTCGAACACCACCACCACCACCACCACCACCACCACCACCATTAACAACAACAACAACAATTATAATAGTTTCAAACTTCAAAGTTTATTGGAATTATCAGCAATATATTATTGTCTTTAGTCATTTACAGAAGCATAAACTATGGCAAATTTATACATAAATAATTAAATATATATATATATATATATTATGCATGTACATACACATTTTAAGATACAGTGATATATATATTTTTTAATAAGTTAAACATATATTCCTTTATATACTTAGATATCGTTAATAGTTCCATTTCATTCATGTATGAGATGATAGTATTGCATTTCTGTACACAAGGTAAATATATATTATCAACGTATTTAATTCTGTATCTCGCACAACATAGCAAAAAGTAATACTCCGATTCAACCGACTATTGGCTACATTGTTTGCATTGATCTATTTTCTCTTTCTATACCATTATGCATACCAAACTCAATTTCTAGGTTGTGTGAACATACACTTTAGCATGTGAACACATTCATAAATAAGCATTAACAATTTAATTGACTATTAATATCGCTAACAAATAAACAGAAGGTTTCCCCTGCATCAAACCTATTATAACTCCCAAGGACAACTCCATAGTATTGGATAAGATAACACAATATTGAAAATACTTATAAATTCATTTAATCATGTTGACCATTTTACATGTGATACCTTGTTGAATTAATTTTACCCACACCACATCTCATTTACTACATCGAAAGCGCGCTGGTAGTCAATAAATATACACCATATACTTGATTTTTTGGATAATACTTTTTGAACGATAACACACAAAGTAAACATACATATGTTCGACATTTACATATTTTGTCAACACCTTCTTGTAGCTTTCTTTATAGTCACCTCCGCCGAGGCATTTGGGCGACTAGTAGGTTATGTTTTCTGCTACGATGCTTATGTGGACATCCGAAGAGGCATCTTCGTTCTTCCCAGGGTGACCTATCCTGTATCCTTGCTTTCGAAGGCGGCCCCTTTTAGGGCCAAGTCCTCGACCATTTATCAGCTCACAGAAGCAATAATTGTTCCGGTTTCGTCGCTGGGGTCCTCGTCGCTATCCTAGAAGTCACATCCCACCGTCTCCTTGAAGGAGTCGCCAAGTAGCCTACGTTAATATGGTGCCACTAGTATAGAGTCACGCGGCTTCTAGTGTATCCGATAGTGTGGCTTCTGTCAGCGAAGTCCTTGACCCATTTTCCTACTGTGAGATGTGCCTAGGTCACGACTGTACGTTGGTGAGGAATGACCTGGTGTCAACACATAGTATATATAAAGCTATTCATATCTGTCCACCACACAAGCACCGGTTACATAACTTAAAATCCGCATATTGAGTAATTTGTTTTTAAATAAGTCGCACATGCCGAAAATATGCACATGCATGTGTCAATAAAGAAAGACAATTTTGATTCTATTTATGAATGTAAGTGCTTAATGCGCAGATTCACCGCGCAAATGTTAAGTGTCCTTACGACGTTATGACCAAGATTTTTTATTTATAGCAACTCAGCAATATTATTACCTTTGGCCATTTTCATGATACTGTGAACAATGGAAACAACACAATACAACACAACATGCCGAAGCATAGGTAAGCATTCCAAATGGACGTTTTCTCTCATCGAGGGTCATAGGGATTAATGTTGTGTTTTCAGTATACTGAGATGCGGTTTGGCCGGGTGACCCGAGTTATCTCCTGCATACTGTACCTTACATGGATGGTAAGTAGCTTTCTTGTATACTGTCGGATTAATGATATAGGATGTTTCAAATACAAAATAAATCCATATTTCATTATTTAGAAACAGTGAAAGATGGGAATCTGATTGTTCTTGCACTATTTACAGCCTTTTGGACATCATCTAATGTGTGTGTTTCACGTTTATTTATCGTCGCTACAGGTTGCCCATATGAGCGACGCCTCCTGAAGAGATAAGACATTTTAGATTTTTGGAGGATAGTATAATGATACAGATATAGATCCATTCCAGAGATGAACGGTTTAGCACCATATATAGTGTGGTAACATCGTTAAGTTTCATATCATGGTCTGTCCTAGTTGTAAGAAACAACAGAACATGTGCTTGTTTTATTGAATGCTCGAATTATGCATATATATTGAAAGTTATAATTACCACCACTAGCCAGAGTCATTCGTGATAATACTGTTTCGGTGTTCATACACCCAAACAAATATACTTGCTTATATTTTTCCCCCAAAATGGTAACACATTTATTATTATTAAAACAATATATACTGTAGCTATACATGTAATATTTAACAGCCATTTAGTTGTTAATTTTAATTCTAACACGACCCAGCTAATAACATACATACTTGTAGAGTAAAAACCTACCTCGGGTTATTCTGCGATATGTCTATCTTGAACTATGCTGCGCGCGCACCGTGTTTTGGCTATTCCATGTATACAATATGTGTAATGTTTTATGAATGAAAGTCACGTGATGTTTGTAAATACTACCGTGAGAATTCGCGGATGTGCGCTATTTTTAGAATCAGATAATCTCTTGTCCGTCTTGTTTTTCTGTTAAGTAACGTTTCAGTTACTATTCTGTACAGTTTTATTTGACAAAATAAATAAAATTATTGATCAGTTACAACTGTTGTTCATTTATGCACTAGATTGATATTTTCCATAAAAAATAACGTCATCACCCCTTACGCGGGAGGAAATTTCGAAAGCCAAATGCGTAGTAGCACGGCGTTTGAAGAAAATACTCCTTTGATTCTCGTCTAAAATTATTAGAAGTAAGTCGTGTTAGAATCGAAATAATAAGTATCAACCGTGGTATATCGCAGAATAACCCGCGTTTGTCGTTCTTATGCGTAGACATATATCACTCAGGCCTTCGGCTTAATGAGCTTTCAAATTATTTCCACCAATTTATTTTATAAACGATGCATGATTTAAAAAAGCAACCATTTTTAAAGTTCACGATGCCTTTACGGTTATATTACATTTAAATTAAAATATATTTTATGGAAGTTTTATGGATTATTGCAGATGTTCTACATGGCAATAGTATTGTATGCACCGTCGCTGGCATTGAATGCAGGTACATATAACAATTATATTTTTGTATTCATTTACACATATTTACATCGCATTTGCATTTCTTCCATGTTGTGTCATTAAAAAGAATAATTAATGTAAATATAAGTAATGAATAGCGGGTTAATAGTTTCCATCGGGGTATGAAATACATTGGCCTCCACACACTTTAGCCACGCCCAATATAGTTCATACCCAGATGGAAACTAT
Organism: Archivesica marissinica; assembly: GCA_014843695.1. Taxonomy (NCBI): domain Eukaryota; kingdom Metazoa; phylum Mollusca; class Bivalvia; order Venerida; family Vesicomyidae; genus Archivesica; species Archivesica marissinica. The sequence goes on from CM026390.1 coordinate 49,492,731, forward strand.
TAACCCACGATTCATTCCAGTAACTACATGTATTTGCTAACATTTGTATACAGTACATGATCACTAATTTATGCTATATTTCGGGTTTTACGCCTGCATCATATGTATAGCCCATTTTGGGCTATAATAGTATAAATTTAGACTTAAAACTACAGCAATATTAAGTCTGGACATGCAGCAATCAGCTCACTTGAACATTTAATGACATAATAATTTACAATAACATGCATACAGTAATTGCGTAAACTATTAGTTCTGTTACACGCCAGCAGTACAGCTGACTTTCCATTTTAAGTATCAATGATTGTTTCTGACAATGCAGACGTTTTATGTGTTCACGGTAATACTTATATCTCCTCTGCATTTCAGTGACTGATGTATCCGTTTGTGGATCAGTGTTGTCAGTGTTGCCATTTAGTTTACCCTTTTTACTCTATGCAGAACTATTTAGGATACCTCTTGTGTCTTTCACTAGCTTATCCGCTTGTGAATCAGTATCTGCTGTTGGCACGGTCTGCATTTTCTAAATTTGTAAAACTATTTAACATACATGTCTCATATGTACTTCAGTGACTGATTCATACAATTCAAGATCAGTGATGTCAGTTGGTATTGTCAGTAATTTCTAGATTTATCGAGTTGTTTTTAATCATATCTTTTATTTATTTTTAGTGACTGGGTTGTCGCTTTGGGGTTCAGTGCTTGTAGTTAGCGCTGTCTGCATCTTCTATACGGCGCTGGTAAGTGTGACAATTCGAGTACCTCCTCATACGCTGAAATATGAAATTTTAAAAGAGATCAGAATTTTGAGTAGTCTTTTCTCAAATACTGTTTTAGCTCACATACGAAAACAATGAACTATATTTGTATATATTACAACAACGTGTCTGTTGTTTTACAAATAAAGAACAGATATGGAGAACTGATCATTTTCATACTAGTATTGTGGTTGGTCGGCACGAAGCCGTTCGTTAAGCTGAATATTATGTTATTGGCCATATTGTGATCTACTGCGTTAGGGCTGCATGCAACCGGTTCATTAGACACATATCTAGGGTTAGGGCGACATGAAGCCGATTATATCGGCTGAAATGTTACTGATGTTAATATTATCTGCTGTTTCAGGGCGGCATGAAGGCGGATTCTCTGGGCCGATATGTTACTGACCCTGTTCATATTAGTATCTGCTGTTTCAGGGCGACATGAAGGCGGTTTCTCTGGGCCGATATGTTACTGACCCTGTTCATATTATTATCTGCTGTTTCAGGGCGACATGAAGGCGGTTCTCTGGGCCGATATGTTACTGACCGTGTTCATATTATTATCTGCTGTTTCAGGGCGGCATGCAGGCGGTTCTCTGGGCCGATATGTTACTGACCCTGTTCATATTATTATCTGCTGTTTCAGGGCGGCATGAAGGCGGTTCTCTGGGCTGATACGTTACTGACCCAGTTCATATTATTATCTGCTGTTTCAGGGCGGCACGAAGGCGGTTCTCTGGGCTGATATGTTACTGACCCTGTTCATATTATTATCTGCTATTTCAGGGCGGCATGAAGGCGGTTCTCTGGGCCGATATGTTACTGACCCTGTTCATATTATTATCTGCTGTTTCAGGGCGGCATGAAGGCGGTTCTCTGGGCCGATATGTTACTGACCCTGTTCATATTATTATCTGCTGTTTCAGGGCGGCATGAAGGCGGATTATCTGGGCCGATATGTTACTGACCGTGTTCATATTATTATCTGCTGTTTCAGGGCGGCATGAAGGCGGTTTCTCTGGGCTGATATGTTACTGACCCTGTTCATATTATTATCTGCTGTTTCAGGGCGGCATGAAGGCGGTTCTCTGGGCTGATACGATCCAGATGGTGATTGTGTTTGTTGGTATGCTGACGATTCTGTTCGAAGGGTGTAGAGTCTTGGGTGGCTTGGATAAGGCTTGGGATATAGCAGACAAACGTGGAAGGATCGTTCTATTTGAGTAGGTTTATTGCATGCCTTGTCTAAAGGGGTCGGCATGTTGTGGGATTGTTATACAGTGTCGTATTTTAGTGTCCTGAAGCCTCAACTAAAATATCCCCATTATATTATGAATCCATTATAGAAAGTGTTATAGTTAGATTCATAAAATTGTGCAATAAAATACATGCACTCGAACATCAGGAAATTAAACAGTAAACATTAGTTACTAATAAATATTCAGCCTAATTACTTAGGAAATTAAACAGTAACCATAGTTACTAATAAATATTCAGCCTACTTTACTTAGGACTGTTCATCAACTATCCAATATGCATGTACATTTGCTCATATCGGAAATTGTTTTTGTACGAGCCGTTGCTGATCAGGAACCATCAACCATCAAACTAGTTAGTAAGTTGGTAAACGCAAGAGCCAAATATTACTTGCCCGATTGAGAACAAATTGTAGTTCTTTAAAAGATGATATCTTCTCTAAAAATATAATCGATTCACCACTATCCACATGCGGCCAAACCGAGTTAACTTATCACTATGTCTTTGAATGTTACAAATACTACCATATACGCATTGAACTAGTCAACACGATTTCTCAACCCAAATATCTCTAAATGTCATCCTATGTGGTGATATTACCTTGGCACATGGACATAATGAAATAATAATCTTAGCTGTGCACAGATTCATAGAAAAGTCTAAACGTGTCTAATAATATGTATGTACACAGGGACTGAAGCGCTTGCATAGTGATACACCATGAACACTGCATGTGTTATTTCATCGCTTTCTACCCCCTCCCATTCCTCGTTTATCTAGCTATAATTGCATACACTTATTATATATTTTGGTCTTACTACATAATACGTTTACGTCTTAATTGCCTGTAGTGCACACATTTATATTTGCAATGGAGATAATCTCAATAAGCTTTAAACTTTCGATTAAATACATTTTCATTCTGTATACAATTTATATGTCTGAATAAACATGTTTAAACCAAAATAGTTAGTAGTATTCATCTGATTCACAGGGGTTTGTTTTTCGGCTCGTCGCAGCTCGTGGACAAAATGTATGTAAATAGTGATCCGACCCATCTGGTTATGCCGGTTCAAATTACACATACACGTACACAGCTTATTGTAATAAAATGTTGTATGCAAATCACATCTTGTACATCGGTTCTACCATACAGGGTCATCGATATTATGAAAGTCGGAATCGATTGCACAGATCTAAATTTGTAAACATAGTTTATCTGTAGCTGTGTGTGTTATACGTGTATTTATCGTCGCTACCGGTTACACGTATGAACGACGCCTCCTGAAGAGATTAGTCAGTTTAGATTTTTGGAGGATCGTGCAATGATTTTTATTTAATAATATTTTATTGCAACTTTTTTCCACAGCATGTACAACACAATTTACATTTCACAATATCATTTCATCAATACAATCAAATTTACACATACATAAATCATGACAATTGTTCCTTACATATATATAACATTTTCAAAAGTGCAAAAGGATCGGGCTACAAGTGTTGACAACATTAGCAACAGCCCTTTCCCAAAAGAATGATACAGACAGAGACCCATTCCAGAGTCTCCTCTGGTTCTTTTACGTGCATGGTATAAAGCACCGAGACGAGACCTCGGTTTAAAGTCACATCTGAGAGACTGTTAATTTTATTAGGGCCAGACGGGGGATCGAATCTGCGATCCCTGGATTACCAGTCCAGCGTGTTAATGTGTATGTACCATTAATGTCAAACCCCTTGCGGGGACCTAGACATGTTTTCCTGGGCATGCTTAGCCGACCATAGCGGTTAACCAGTACTAAGCAATGTGTGTGAGGTGCCTTGCTCAATGACACTACATACGTGGTCTGACTGAGTATCGAACCCGGACCGTTCGATTCCAAATCCGACGCTCTACCATTGGACCACGGACGCCACTGGACTACAGCTGTGTTCAACAAGCAAATGGTGATATGATAAAAGGGAAGTAACTTATGTCTGCTTTTTCTTTAAGCATTCGGTGATTAATAAAACACGTTTTATTACACACATTAAACCGATACAGTCATTAGGCTTATGAATGTTACGTTCTTTTAATTGTTTTATGGTAGAGGTAAGGTTACAACTAGATCAGATCGTATTTACATGATTAATAATTAGGCAATACATTATTGTGTGCCTTTTCATTCATTCATTGTTATATCTCTCCGATTTCTGCAGATTTAGCCCAGATCCGCGCATGCGTCATTCTGTATGGAGCATAGTTATTGGTGGGAGTGTGTTCTGGTGCTCAGTATTCGGAACCAATCAAGCCCAGGTTCAAAGGGCAATCTCAGTGAGAAATGTTAAACGTTCTCAAGTGTAAGTCAATAGTTCATTTACAGTCTACATCCGTTATGTCGAATTCCGCCGGACCGAACAAAATACTTCGACATAACCGACGTTTGACTCGATATAAACGGAGCCAGTTATATGTAAAATGATAGTGTCTGAAACGAGACTGAGATAACCGGAGGATTCGACAAAACCGACTTTGACATAGCGGATGTGACTGTATTTTAATGTTCGATATGGAGAGGATGTAATGCAATATTTTTCGCATAAGAATTGAGATCATCCAAGTATTTTATTGTTCGTCAAACATTACAGTTAATCCTATACAAAACAGTAATTGTATATGAAGTGTGACATTGCATGCTTTTTGTGAGATTTGAAAGTAGGTCGGTTAGTTTATACACATTTATTAAAATTTTATTTTAGTTCGATTGCGAAACAAGTTGTTACAACTTATATTAATCACTCTCGAGACCTCATTCCTGATCATCGCCACGAGGGAGAGAGAAGAGGCAACATGGAATTTAAATGCCTTGCCTAAGGGAACAATGGTAACGGCTCCAGCGGGACTCGAACTCCGGACCTTTCGCACCTGAAGCGAACGTGCATCCACTGCGCTATCACAACTTCCACTGCGCTTAGATTGTCGGCTGTATCTTTAATGTTTTGCTATTGTTGATGCCCCCAAAATAAGTTTTGTTTGTTTTTGGCTTTAAAGTCGAACCAACAACGTAGGTCATACGGCGACTCTCCGCGGCGACTCTCCGCGGCGACTCTCCACGGCGACTCTCCAGCTATTATTGGTTGAGGAAGAACCCGGGTGAACCTCCGAGTAGTATTTCAGACACGGACGGACACCAGGGTAACCGCCGACCTTCCGCAAACAAACTGGATAACACCCTAACATTAAAGAACTCGACACCCCCCCCCCAGTTGGATTGGCACAGACAGCGGTGAGGGGAACGTGATTTGTAGTCAACGACATTAACCACTCGGCTATCAAATATATGAGAGAGAATGTTTATACAAACTAACCTCTTATGCAAGTCCTGTTGCTGAATAATATGTACTACATGCATATTGACTATAATGCGTGTCTATAGTGTAGATGCCATTTTCACAACAAAATAACATTATGCTCTAATTCGGTGCCCTCAAACGAGCATAAATTATTTATATTCTCTGACCATATTCATGTACTAATAATAAACAACCAACACAACGTTAAATGGCCAACCGGGATCCCAAGCCAGTGTGCCACCGAGCGGCTTGGCGATAAAACCCCGAATGATAGATATCAAATCACAAAAACCCGTGCACAATTCCCGCCAACAATTAACCGTTAACTCCTCCCTCCAAATGCAATGGCTTTCCTAATAAGGAAAGACACGGTAGGTTCGCAGGTTCGATCCCCCGTCTGACCCTAATAAAATTAACAGTCTTTCAGATGGGACGTTAAACCGAGGTCTCGTGTCGGTGCTTTACACCGTGCACGTAAAAGAACCAGAGGATACTCTGGAATGGGTCTCTGTCTGTATCATGCACTATCCTCCAAAATCTACACTGAATAATCTCTTCAGGGGGCGTCGCTCATATGGGCAACCGGTAGCGACGATAAATAAACGTAAAACACACAGTATGGTCTCGATAATAAATCCATATATAATGCATATATAAATATTAATGGCACTATTATTTTGATGTGCTTTTCCTTATGAAAAGTACACCAAAGCGTCACTAAAAGAGCACATGATGAACATAAAGCACACAGAGTGACTGAGCCACATAAAACGCACAACTTTCCATTGTATGCAAAAGATGGATTCGTCATTATCTGATATTTAGAATAACTCATACCTCAAAGCACATATTATACAGTTAAACCGGCGTTAGTGGTTACCTCTATTAAGCAGCCAGTTTACAGATTCCCATTTTGTTTTATTGTATATTTGACCTCTAATTAAGCAGCCACCGGTGCCAAGCAGCCACTTTCTGTGATTTCCTTAGCTGTCTGCTTAAGACAGATTGGACTGTATATATTAATGTGTCTTCCATATATTTTGGGATCCGTGTAATGTGAAATGTGTGTAATGTGGATTCTATTTCAATCATTAACAGAGCAATCTGGCTGAATCTACCCGGCATGGCGTCTATCATCACACTTAGCTGCTTGGTTGGAGTAGTTATGTTTGCATTCTACGCCGATTGCGACCCAGTCTCGTTTGGCCTCATTACGAAATCAGATCAGGTAAGTGGATATACGATATGAACTGACTGCACATAACGCGTATATCACTGAATTCGAATGTATAGTTTGTATTATTTAGTTATTTTCTGGTTCAGAAAATGAGCATATATAAATCTTTATTATCGTCTCATCAATGCATATCACATAATACATTCACAAATCACAATATACACAATAAAATAATATGCATTGCCATTCAATATATGAATTATAAGAGACTAAAACTCAATATATAGACATCATCATTGACATAGATATATAGTTTATTTTCAATTCCATTAGGCTTAAAAGCCCATGAGGATAATGTATGCATGATATAAATGAACAGTGAATTAACAAATAAATATAGTAAACAATGCATGCATGTTAATAACTGATTTAACTAAATGGAGAAGGTTACAGAATTATTTTGAAATGTTTCAACGTACACTGAGTATAAATTCGTGCAATATGATTCTAAATATTACGGACTTTGAGAAGACATGCATACATGGCATGGCGTATGACATAAATATTATTTTCAAATAATTTATTCATTTTTACCCTTTACCTTTGTACATTGAAATCAATTTCATGCAAATTTACAATGTTGTAATGAATAAAATAAAAGAATAGAAATATTACTCCAAAATCTAGTTCCAACACAAGTTAGTTAACCTGTATCGAAAGGAAAAGGCCAACTTGTTGGATAACTCAAAATACTTCTATAGATTTAACATATGGACATATGTTATTTTTAAATATTAAGATTAACTTAGTTATTTTAATATACCAACCTTTTCGAAACAAAACAAAAGGTTAACATATTAAGTATTTTACAGCAATAATGGTGCACATTTTATATTAGTGTGCAACTAGTACTGAGCTTTAATATAACCGGAGTTTTATTTCCACTCTATTAAAATGCTACACATACAGCCATTGGCGGTGACTAATTTTATATCATATACTATTTACATTTCTATTGCTATACAGGTTATCATTTCTAAGCGAAAACGCTTTATGAACAAACACTCCTAAATTTCTAATGACCGTTTTATTCTTATGTTTTATTAATTCGATGAACTTGATCATATTTGGACGTCTCCAGAATTTAACACTAATAAACAGTTTTCTCAAATCTGTATATACCGGACATTCAATGACAAAATGATATTCATCTTCAATGACATTACAAACCTGACATTTCCTTTCATTTATAGGTGTACGTATTGGTCTATTCCATCTACCTGCTTCAATATGTAATCTATGAGAAGATACCCTTAATCTAGTGAGTGACTGGCAAAATGTATTCATGTTAAAACACTCTAAATATGGTTGGAATTGAAAACATGAAACAGTTTTATAAAATAAAGCTCTACTTGAATTATCAATCCTACTATTCCAATTTTGTATAAACTGGTTTTTTAATCGTTGTTTGACAACATGCAAAAATAAATCGACATTACCAACATTTTGTTGTAACCAAGTATCATAAAAACCTAGGGTACATAATAAATGTTTTACTGATGAACACCAATTAACTTTATTTGGTGAGTTTTCAAAATCAGACATTAACATTTTATAAACTCTAGACACATATTTGTACATGTAAAATCTTTATCCAATATTTTATAATGTTGTAATAATGACATATACTTGTATCTACAATATAAAAGCCAAGGAGTAGTTGCTAATCTTTACATTAAAAATGTGTTCAATGAAAAATAATATTAAAACACTAAGTAGAGCAAATACTAACTAACGCACATCTTAAAAAAAAAGTTTTACAAGATCATATATCACCCCAGTCAGACTGAACATGTATATAAAACTATATAATGTATGTATTTACCTAAATATATGTTAAGACATTGTCAGATCAATGATAATATTTTTAGTGTTAATATTGTACACTTATTACAATTAATTTAATAATATTATATTGCAACTTTTCCCATACTAATGAATACGATTTACAAATCACAATAACATTACTGTCACATTAATAACATACATAAATCCTGATAATATCCATATACATGACATTTTCAAATTGCAAACGGATTGCGCTACAAGTTTTGAAAACATTAGCAACATGCCTTTCCAAAAGGTCAAATTTGTTCCGATGTAGCCTATGTAGTACTAATATAAGTAAGTCTCTCAAGAAAAGTATTGTTTTGATTGAATAAGAAAATGACGGGATACGTTTAAGAGAATACTAAAAATAAACAAGAAGAATTGAATTTTTTTTTTTACTTCCCTAATAAGCTGCTTGACTGCCTCTCCCCGAAACCCCAACTTATTACGATAGCTTTCGTCTGCGATATAATTATACTTATATGTATTACTTAGATATGAGTTGGAACATATATTTTGCCGTTATTTGCCTACGACAATACTGTTCACCACTCTGTTTTCCAGTCTGATATTACGTTTGCTGGTTTGATACGGCCCCCCGAAAAAGCATTTTCAGAACTAGTTCTTTGAAATAACGCATGCGCACTCGATGCTAGTTTGTTCACTTCCCGTAGCGTATCAGCGTTATACGCAGTTATCAAGTTACCTCGGGTCGATACCTATGCCGATATGAAACTAGCCACGTAATAACCTCTAAACATTCAATGAATTTACTAGTTTTGATAAATATATATATATGGAAATTAAGTAAATTAGGAAAATGCATGTGTTATGGCTTAAACATATCTATTCGTTCATAATGTACAGTACATATCTATTGTTTAAAACACTGTCGTGACGTCATACCTTTGTTCTTGCAAGTCCATTATTATTATTATTATTGGACTTGCGTCAAAAGGCCACAGTATTATATTAAATCCTGCACGTACATGTACGAACTTAACAATTTTAATTAGTAGGATATTGTTATATAAGTGTGTGTTTTAAATAAGATATAAGCCTCAAACGAACCCAATATGTAAACTCTTGGTACTGTCGTCGGCGCTACGCGCCTCACACAGTCCAACACTTTACATATTGGATCGTTTTCGGCTTATATCCCATACAGTCAAAACGAAAAATATATTAAATCGAAAGTTTATTGAGATGATCTTCAAATGGTTGTTTTTGAAATGCTTATTTGCGTGTCTCATGTCTGTATGTCATGTTGCTTCTTTCTGTTTAGCTCGTACCTCTCTGGGTGATGGATTTGCTCGGTGACATGCACGGGTTACCTGGGCTGTTATTGTCAACTGTGTTTAGCGGAAGTCTTAGGTAGGTTGTTTGTACGAAATAGATATACTAAATAGTCAGATATAGCATATTCAATTGAATGTCTGAATGTTTTCGAATGTTCTATGCATCATATACGAATATATTCTTTTAAGGGGATGCATGTGGATGAAAGGAACAGTATATATACTACTTATGATTGTTTTCCTCGTGCTACATGATAAGTTCATATTAACTGTTCTAACTGGCTGCAGTATTTGCAGCGTATATTTGAAGGCCCCGACAGATTAATTTTATGACATAACTTCATGGGGGTTTATATTACACAATATTGATCTTAGCAATTAATCGATTATCGATAACTCTGCCTTGGCATCAATTTGTTGTTAGTATTGACTGGTAATATAACATGCATTGGAGTAAGTACACCTACCTGCCAGATTTGTCCGTAAATCTATAGGTCGGCCTAATGCCTTTAATGAATCTTTTGTACTACTATTTCGACACAATATGTTAATAAATATAAATTTTTTTCCGAGTTTATGAAGGTCTGCCCGCCCGGAGGCACTGTAAGTGAGCGTACAAAGTATGCTCACCTGTTGAGGCTTGACCCCGACGTGTATCCCTCACGTCTTAAAGATATATTTTGTAATACCAAAGGGATACATTTTCATAAAAACAGCTGATTTTGGCGCTGTGTATTTAATGCCTACAGTTTGTATAATTTAATCTCAAAGTATGACGGTTGCACGGAAGGTTAATGAAACCAGTGAAATGTGCTTCCGTTGGTCCTACTCTTGTTTCTTTATGTTTATAGACGTGTATCCTGGGTTTCGACCGCATTATTGTTCTCTGTAGTCCGGGATCGATAAAAAGTTCTAAAAATCTAAAAAAAATATTTTTGTTACGTCTGAAAGTTTTATATTCATTCGTACTGCCTGTTTTACTAAGAAATGGATTTTAATGTATGAGCTAGATTATATGCCACAGAAAGAACTACAAGCCCATGCATTTCGGGTTCTTGGCGCGTGTTTTGTGTCATCCGATCAATATATGTTGAATATGCTTTCTTTAATAAATATTTGTCCGTACCAAAGGATATATATATGAAAATGGAACCAGACACTCCAGCGATATACGTGATGGAACCAGACACTCCAGCGATATACGTGATGGAACCAGACACTCCAGCGATATACGTGATGGAACCAGACACTCCAGCGATATACGTGATGGAACCAGACACTCCAGCGATATACGTGATGGAACCAGACACTCCAGCGATATACGTGATGGAACCAGACACTCCAGCGATATACGTGATGGAACCAGACACTCCAGCGATATACGTGATGGAACCAGACACTCCAGCGATATACGTGATGGAACCAGACACTCCAGCGATATACGTGATGGAACCAGACACTCCAGCGATATACGTGATGGAACCAGACACTCCAGCGATATACGTGATGGAACCAGACACTCCAGCGATATACGTGATGGAACCAGACACTCCAGCGATATACGTGATGGAACCAGACACTCCAGCGATATACGTGATGGAACCAGACACTCCAGCGATATACGTGATGGAACCAGACACTCCAGCGATATACGTGATGGAACCAGACACTCCAGCGATATACGTGATGGAACCAGACACTCCAGCGATATACGTTATGGAACCAGACACTCCAGCGATATACGTGATGGAACCAGACACTCCAGCGATATACGTGATGGAACCAGACACTCCAGCGATATACGTGATGGAACCAGACACTCCAGCGATATACGTGATGGAACCAGACACTCCAGCGATATACGTGATGGAACCAGACACTCCAGCGATATACGTAATGGAACCAGACACTCCAGCGATATACGTGATGGAACCAGACACTCCAGCGATATACGTGATGAGTCCATCTGGCGGACACTCGTTCTAAATTACCAACGAATGAGGATTGCCGGATGTTCTCTCTCAAAATCACGGTGCCCGGCGTGGGGTCTTCCGAGCCGCCCTGAAATAATTGGTTTGACGGTAGCATGCACCTAGATTCTAATCATCTAACTACAAACCACTCGTTGGACACGGAGGATATTAGTGTACGATAGGATTTTATTTCATCGAGTGATCACCGACATTTGTGGCGAGTGGCGTTTTGCCACGAGTGGCGTTTTAATCTAATAAGCAAAACTCTTCTTTTTCTTTTACGATATCTAATTACTATGGCTAATATAATATTTGTTTTCAAATTTTATTCATCTTAACTGCCCTGTCTGGAACCTCATTGCATTACATGACACAGCCACTTCTCGCAGTGTGAATGTCCTTAACAAGAAATAGTGTCTGTATAATGTTCAAGTTAGTTTCTATTTGCTGTCAAAATTAAAAACAACAGCACTAATTCATTAGACTATGTTACTTAATAATTAACTGTTCATGATAGTCAGAAAATAGCTAAAATACAAAAGTACATCTAACCGCGCAGGAATACGAAATGCAACATGTGAATGAGAAAATGCCATCTTTCACTGTTTCAAAGCGGTGTAACGTGGAGTTTTCACTCAGTGAGAAAACTCTATCACTCATTGGAAAGCATACACGAAAGGTTAGTCCTTGTGCCACACATATAGCCCAGTTGACAGAATGGTTCAGGAAAATAAAGTCAACCCAACATATGTTTTAAATACACATAATGACACAGTATTAAGTGTTTTAAACATATTTTTAATTTATTCTATTTGAAATATTCCTACAGTTCGATATCATCGGGACTTAATGCTGTAGCTGCTGTGATGCTGGAGGATTTCGTGAAACCAATGTGCTGTACTGATATTAGCAGCAGCCATGCCACGTGGCTGTCCAGGGGGTTCGGTAAGTAATGGGACATTGAACAAATCTGAAGGTGGATGAACACACGTTCATATGTTTCGCTATGATGACAATCAGATTTAAGTGTGTGTTTTTACGTTTTTGTATCGTCGCTACCGGTTGCCCATATGAGCGACGCCTCCTGAAGAGATTAGTCATTTTAGATTTTGGAGGATAGTGCAATGATACAGACAGAGACCCATTCCAGAGTCTCCTCTGGTTCTTTTACCTGCACGGTCTAAAGCACCGACACGAGACCTCGGTTTAACGTCCCATCTGAAAGACTGTTAATTTTATTAGGGTCAGACGGGGGATCGAACATGCGATCCCTGGATTACCAATCCAACGTGTTACCACTGGACTACAGATCCGTCTGTAATCAGATTTAATAGAAGATACAGTTGCTATGGCACATACGTGGCACGCTCTAATGATTGTGCCAGTCCTTCCGTACTTAGGACACCAGCATTTCTAGTAATGAAATTGATGTAAATGTTTAAAAGAGAATTAAGAGATTAAAGATTTCCCTGTTGATTCTCAGTTGACTTTGTCCAGTAAACAGGCCTCCGTGTCAGAGTGGTCACGGTCGTTGACTTCTAATCAATTGCCTCTCACCACTGTAGGTTCGAATTCCAACGGGGTGTCGAATTATTTCATTTGACGAAGCTATCCATCTGGCTTGCGGAAGGTCGATTGTTCTACCCGGATGTCTGAAATACGACTCGGAGGGGCACCCGGAGTCTTCCTCCATCGATAATATCTGTTGGAATACGACTCGGAGGGGCACCCGGAGTCTTCCACCATCGATAATATATGTTGGAATACGACTCGGAGGGGCACCCGGAGTCTTCCTCCATCGATAATATCTGTTGGAATACGACTCGGAGGGGCACCCGGAGTCTTCCACCATCGATAATATATGTTGGAATACGACTCGGAGGGGCACCCGGAGTCTTCCTCCATCGATAATATCTGTTGGAATACGACTCGGAGGGGCACCCGGAGTCTTCCTCCATCGATAATATATGTTGGAATACGACTCGGAGGGGCACCCGGAGTCTTCCTCCATCGATAATATCTGTTGGAATACGACTCGGAGGGGCACCCGGAGTCTTCCTCCATCGATACTATATGTTGGAATACGACCCGGAGGGCACCCGGAGTCTTCCTCCATCGATAATATCAGTTGAAATACGACTCGGAGGGGCACCCGGAGTCTTCCCCCATTGATAATATCTGTTGAAATACGACTCGGAGGGGCACCTGGAGTCTTCCTCCATCGATAATATATGTTGGAATACGACTCGGAGGGGCACCCGGAGTCTTCCCCCATCGATAATATATGTTGGAATGTTACCCCACAAACAAACAAACAAATAGAAATGTCCGATAGCTAGGATGGTAGATTTGTTAATAATAAAATACCTCTTTTCAATATCTGTCTTATCTGAAGGGGAGCATCGCCGATACATTTGGGACAACACTTTTTTGAACTAATACCATTTGTTTGTTATAATAGAAACTTTCTGCTAGTTCAGAATTATAAAACAATCAACAACCTTTTATTGCTACGCAGTGACAATTTCCACATATACCAATTATACCTAGCAACCCCTGGTTCAAACAATGTTCTGTTTATATTCACACGATATCAGTCAAGGGACGATGCATGGGATGATCTTTGGTATACCCGTCACCAATGCAACCGGGTTCGATCCTCGGACCGGGAAGTATGTGAGATGGTACGGTGGTCGCCAGATCGGACAGGTGGGTTTTCTCCGGGTACTCCGGTTTCCTCCCAAAACGAACGACCACATATACGCTTTCATCCGCGCCAACGAGAGTGATTAATATAAGTTTTTGGGACTTGCTGCGCAATCGTTGTTAAATAAATAAAGTTTAAACATTTTGGTAAACCGTCCAAAACTACACAAAAAGCGCCCTCTAAGCAGTACTGTTCTCTTAATGCAGGCTAATTTGTTCCCTAAACAGCACACACATGAACTGAAAAAGTGGTCTTTTAATGCAAATGGTCTCTCAATAGACGTGGTCTTGTTAGCAAGTTTGACTGTAGTATTTTTACATTAGATTTACTTGTCCATGTCTTTCATTCAGTGATTATAGTTGTATACCTTTCAGTAGCCTTCGCCTTTATCGTCTCTCAGCTGGTGTAATATATTATATAGTATTTAAAGCATCATGTTATTTACTTGTTCATGTTTATTCTTCAGTGATTCTATTTGGATGTCTGTCACTGGTCTTCGCTTTCATCGTCTCTCAGCTAGGAACCATGATTTTACAGGTATATTTATCGCTTTCGTCGTCTCTCAGCTAGGAACCATGATTGTACAGGTATATGTATCGCTTTCATCGTCTCTCAGCTAGGAACCATGATATTACAGGTATATTTATCGCTTTCGTCATCTCTCAGCTAGGAACAATGATTTTACAGGTATATTTATCGCTTTCGTCATCTCTCAGCTAGGAACCATGATTTTACAGGTATATGTAACTCCTTCGTCGTCTCTCAGCTAGGACCATGATTTTACAGGTATATTTATCGCTTTCGTCGTCTCTCAGCTAGGAACCATGAGTTTACAGGTATATTTATCGCTTTCGTCGTCTCTCAGCTAGGAACCATGGTTTTACAGGTATATGTATCTCCTTCGTCGACTCTCAGCTAGGAACCATGGATTTACAGGTATATGTATCTCCTTCGTCGTCTCTCAGCTAGGAACCATGCGTTTACAGGTATATTTATCGCTTTCGTCGTCTCTCAGCTAGAAACCATGGTTTTACAGGTATATGTATCTGCTTCGTAGTCTCTCAGCTAGGAACCATGGTTTTACAGGTATATGTATCTCCTTCGTCGTCTCTCAGCTAGGAACCATGAGTTTACAGGTATATGTATCGCTTTCGTCGTCTCTCAGCTAGGAACCATGGTTATACAGGTATATGTATCTCCTTCGTCGTCTCTCAGCTAGGAACCATGGTTTTACAGGTATATGTATCTCCTTCGTCGTCTCTCAGCTAGGAACCATGCTTTTACAGGTATATGTATCTACTTCGTCGTCTCTCAGCTAGGAACCATGATTTTACAGGTATATTTATCTCCTTCATCGTCTCTCAGCTAGGACCATGATTTTACAGGTATATTTATCGCTTTCGTCATCTCTCAGCTAGGAACCATGATATTACAGGTATATTTATCGCTTTCGTCGTCTCTCAGCTAGGAACAATGATTTTACAGGTATATTTATCGCTTTCGTCATCTCTCAGCTAGGAACCATGATTTTACAGGTATATGTATCACTTTCGTCGTCTCTCAGCTAGGAACCATGATTGTACAGGTATATGTATCACTTTCGTCGTATCTCAGCTAGTAACCATGATTTTACAGGTATATGTATCGCTTTCGTCGTCTCTTAGCTAGGAACCATGATTTTACAGGTATATTTATCGCTTTCGTTGTCTCTCAGCTAGGAATCATGAGCTTACAGGTATATTTATCGCTTTCGTTGTCTCTCAGCTAGGAACCATGATTTTACAGGTATATTTATCGCTTTCGTCGTCTCTCAGCTAGGAACCATGGTTTTACAGTTATATGTATCTCCTTCGTCGTCTCTCAGCTAGGAACCATGATTTTACAGGTATATGTATCTCCTTCGTCGTCTCTCAGCTAGGAACCATGATTTTACAGGTATATTTATCGCTTTCGTCGTCTCTCAGCTAGGACCATGATTTTACAGGTATATTTATCGCTTTCGTCGTCTCTCAGCTAGGAACCATGATTTTACAGGTATATTTATCGCTTTCGTCGTCTCTCAGCTAGGAACCATGATTGTACAGGTATATGTATCACTTTCGTCGTATCTCAGCTAGTAACCATGATTTTACAGGTATATGTATCGCTTTCGTCGTCTCTTAGCTAGGAACCATGATTTTACAGGTATATTTATCGCTTTCGTTGTCTCTCAGCTAGGAATCATGAGCTTACAGGTATATTTATCGCTTTCGTTGTCTCTCAGCTAGGAACCATGATTTTACAGGTATATTTATCGCTTTCGTCGTCTCTCAGCTAGGAACCATGGTTTTACAGTTATATGTATCTCCTTCGTCGTCTCTCAGCTAGGAACCATGATTTTACAGGTATATGTATCTCCTTCGTCGTCTCTCAGCTAGGAACCATGATTTTACAGGTATATTTATCGCCTTCATCGTCTCTCAGCTAGGACCATGATTTTACAGGTATATTTATCGCTTTCGTCGTCTCTCAGCTAGGAACCATGATTTTACAGGTATATGTAACTCCTTCGTCGTCTCTCAGCTAGGACCATGATTTTACAGGTATATTTATCGCTTTCGTCGTCTCTCAGCTAGGAACCATATGTTTACAGGTATATTTATCGCTTTCGTCGTCTCTCAGCTAGGAACCATGGTTTTACAGGTATATGTATCTCCTTCGTCGTCTCTCAGCTAGGAACCATGGTTTTACAGGTATATGTATCTCCTTCGTCGTCTCTCAGCTAGGAACCATGAGTTTACAGGTATATTTATCGCTTTCGTCGTCTCTCAGCTAGGAACCATGGTTTTACAGGTATATGTATCTCCTTCGTCGTCTCTCAGCTAGGAACCATGGTATTACAGGTATATGTATCTCCTTCGTCGTCTCTCAGCTAGGAACCATGGTTTTACAGGTATATGTATCTCCGTCGTCGTCTCTCAGCTAGGAACCATGGTTTTACAGGTATATGTATCTCCTTCGTCGTCTCTCAGCTAGGAACCATGGTTTTACAGGTATATGTATCTCCTTCGTCGTCTCTCAGCTAGGAACCATGGTTTTGGTTTGTTTTTGTGTTTGTGGTCATTTTACAGGTATATTTATCGCCTTCGTCGTCTCTCAGCTAGGAACCATGATTTACTGGTATAATAAAGCAACAGCTATATTGATCTGAATCTGTAAACGTGCTGCTGAATACAGATTGGCTGTTTAATTGAGATAACATGTAAACCAGGTTTGACTGATTGTATATATGCATATAAAATAGCCGTTAGTGGATCTCGCGGACACATCAATGTAGATATATGAGTTAGCCAGGGATTACAATCACGGACGCTCGCCCATATGGTTCGCCGGAGGCGAGGGTAAATACGCTCAATCATCATCATCACAATCACGGAGCCACATGTTTGACATTGATTTGAATCGGTCGCGAAATTAGGTGACACATTTCTGGAGAACAAAACAGTAGCACTAAATACAACATATCTCATATAGACACTAATAATAACTAAATATTGACTAAATAATACAGTAAATGTGCACAGTATTGACGTAAAGTAGTTCTATTGTTCTAGGCCTGAACATATTAACCATTCATTTTCAAACAGAAATGTCTGTTTCTAATAACGTACTAGGGCCAATAGTTAATATATAAAGACATAAGTTTTAGTTTTTTTGTAGTTTATTTTAGTCATGATGGTGCTCAATCTTAAATAGGACTACCCCCTTAACACTGAGCAGTTTTACATGTGGCTTTCTGTTTCTAGCTAGCGTATGTGTTGTTCGGGGTACTAGGAGGACCGTTGCTGGGAATGTTCACACTTGGTATGCTATTCCCGTGGGCTAACAAATGGGTAAGCTGTTTGGTTTCCCTTTTAATTTTATATATCGCGTGTTCATTAAGTTAATGGCATAAATAATAATAATAAAACAATAGGTAGGCTCGGTGTTTGCGACCAGCTGTAGCCGTTACGAGTGTGCCCTTAGACAAGGCATTTAAACCCCACATTGCCTTTTCTCTCTCCCTCGTGTATTAATAACTCGAGAGTGATTACTATAAGTTGTAATAACTTGTTTCTCAATCGAGCTAAAATAAATGTGTACAAACTAAATCATGTCCATGTTATAAACATTTCAGGGTGGCGGAATAGGGATTACGACTGCCGTGAGTGTGTTGTTATATATTGGAATCGGAGCCTCCATAAACAAAACTAGTGTAACAGTAAAACCACCCGTCTCCACTGCAGGGTGTAACTGGAACATCTCGGACGCTACTACACTAGCAACAACAGCTGCAGATATGGTGACACTTGCTGCAAACGATATAAATGATAACTATACGTAAGGCACCAGTCTTTGCATCTCAAATTACTGTCCGAAAATCAGTTTCAGATTATATCTGGTCTCGCAGTCGGTTATTTAGGAGGGAAGACATTCAAAATCCATCCAGATACTGGCGTAACTAGTGCTAAAATCCATACAGATACTGACTTAACTAGTGCTAAAAATTCATTCAGAAACTTACGTAATTAGTGCTAAACACCATACAGATACTGGCGTAATTAGTGCTAAACACCATACAGATACTGGCGTAACTAGTGCTAAAATCCATACAGATACTGGCGTAACTAGTGCTAAAATCCATACAGATACTGGCGTAACTAGTGCTAAAATCCATACAGATACTGGCGTAACTAGTGCTGAAATCCACTCAGATACTGGTGTAACTAGTGCTAAAATCCATACAGATACTGGCGTAACTAGTGCTAAAATCCATCCAGATACTGGCGTAACTAGTGCTAAAATCCATACAGATACTGGCGTAACTAGTGCTAAAATCCATACAGATACTGGCATAACTAGTGCTAAAATCCATCCAGATACTGGCGTAACTAGTGCTAAAATCCATACAGACACTTACGTAACTAGTGTTAAAATCCATACAGATACTGGTGTAACTATTGCTATAATCCATTCAGATACGGGTGCAACTAGGATGCAGTAGTTGTTCCCTACAACATATGTCAGGCATGCTGCAATGTATTCCCAATCATTCATTTCTTCTGATACTACATCCACTGTGAAGAGGTATTCAAATCAACCTGAAACACACCATGACTATTAAAAATATAATGTTTTGCATAGCCAGTGCTCACCTGTGAATAACGTCACTGTGTTTACACACTGTATTCCTCCGCCAAATAATACACTATACCAACCCTCAGTTTGCAATGGCCTGAATTCTTATACCACATCGTTTCTACACATCAACTAGTCTGAAGTCTTCTCAAGTCACATAAGTTCTAAAAAAACACAAAAACTATACACTGCCCGTCATGAAAATGCATTTGTACCAAAAAGAAAAAATACTATATTAGTTATTGGGACTACATTCGACCGCGTGGACCGCGGATGCACTTCTGCCTATTTACGTATATCAAACCTATACACTATTTGTGTTTGCAGAGGGATGCAGCAAGTGTTCACCGTGTCATATATTTGGTATTCTCCTATTGGTGTGTGCATCGTTGTCATTGTTGGAATGATAGTCAGTCTGATTACAGGTTAGTTCGCACTGTCCACGTTGTTCATTTTATTTAGCCGTGTCCAAACAAATGTTCCGTTTCTGATGCCCAACAATGATTTTCTGTCTGGAAACCAGTATGTTTTGATGGAGAGAATAGTTCTGGATACAGTTAACATCTGCTATACGTATATGTATAAACAGTCTACAACGGTTTACCGTTATGTCAAAGTCGGTTATGTCGAATTATCCGGTTATCTCGTTGTTGTAATTGTGTATATATCTGTAACCTAATTGTCACCAAAGAGATCATCCAAGACTAAGATATAGTTATTATGTTTAATATTGTGTGATTGGCATTAATTATGGCCATGGCTGGCAATGATTGAACCACCCCAAAGCGGTGTACAATACTTGGTATTGATTCATTTTCAATTTGAATATTATTATTAGTTACAGGAAAGTTTCAAATGTGTTATGCAAGATGTCAATTTGGAAGTTCTTGGCACAATGTGCATATCTGTTATATGATTTTTGTGGGTTGGTTTGTTTGTTTATTTTTTGTTGTTGTTGTAATTGTGTATATATATGTGAACTAACAATACTAGTAAGAATAAATATTATGTAATATAATTATGTAATCTGATTTATACATGTATGTGATAGCTCTCCTATAAATGTGTTTGTTTATTATAGTATCACCCCTATTTAAAGGGCCAGCCATTTCTGACTTATGAGACACCTCTTTTTATGAATCCTATGCTTGTGTGCCAGGCGCCAGGCTGGTAGGCAATCGGTAACCATTATTTAACTAGCTGGCGGCTCACCAACCGGCCATACCATAACGAACCCCTGACGTGGTTCGAACCTTCGACCTCCGTAGGCGGACGCCTTAACCACTTAAGCCAAGGAGACGGTTTACTGGAGGATAATAACGAATTTATCTATGCTACAATTATTCAAATAGCTTTAAAAAAAGCTTAAACTTTATTTATTTTACAACGATTGCGAAGCAAGTTTTAACAACTTATATTAATCACTCTCGTTGGCGAGGATGAAAGCGTATATGTGATCATTCGTGTGGACGGAAACCGGAGTACCGGGAGAAAACCAACCTGTCCGATCTGGCGACAACCGTACCATCTCACATACTTCCCAGTCCGAGGATCGAACCCGAGTTACATTGGCGAGAAGAGAGCGCGCTAACCACTGCGCTAATCGGACATCCAATAACTTTAGTTCCATCAGTATAAATGACTGAAGTGTGCTTGTTGCTTTCAGGTGTGACTGATACAAAGACACTCAATCCAAAATTAATCTGCCCGTGGTTTGATATTTTCTGCCCATTTCTACCGGAGACATGGAGACACAAATTAAGATTCGGAGTGAGACATGGAGAGGTAACCACATTATTTAAAATCCTCTAAATAGTCACACGTTCAGCAACAGCTTTCTAGTAATCTATCTAATACTGAGATAAATGTCACATTACTTTATATTTAGTACGATCCTCTTCCATCATATGTCCGAGTACACTTAGAATACATGTCCAATTGCATGCCCGGCTCCAGCCCGATTACAGGTCGATTGTCGACCGATTACAGATTTAATCACAGTCTGATTACAGTCCGATTACAGGACAGATTGCAATATGATTGCTGGTCGATTACCGGACATATTGCAATCTGATTACAGTCCGATTACAGGACAGATTGCAATCTGATTACAGTTCGATTACAGGACATATTGCAATCTGATTGCATGTCGATTCCAGGTCAATTCCAGCAATTGTAAGTTCAATTATTGGACCGAGTACAGTCCGATTACAGTTCGATTGCAGGTCCGAATACACACTGATTACTGGTCATATTACGTGTTCTATTATATATTATTACTTGCGGTTGCAGGTCCAATTACAGGATGATTTCATGTCCGATTACAATGCCGAATGTTGTCCGATAACAGGACCGACATCAGTTATGCTACAGATCCGATAAGACTCCGATTACTTGTCTGATCACTTGTTATAGATCCGATAAGATTCTGATCACTTGTCTGATCATGTTGTCTGATAATAGGACCGAAATCAGTTACAGATCCGATGAGTCTGATTACTTGTTACATATCCGATAATAGTCTGATCATTTGTCTGATCACTTGTTACATACACGACAATAGTCTAATCAATTGTCTGATCAATTGTCTGATAACTCGTTACATATCCGATACTAGTCTGATCATTTGTCTGATCACTTGTTACATACACGACAATAGTCTAATCAATTGTCTGATCGCTTGTCAGATTACTTGTTACATAGCCAATAATAGTCTGATCGCTTGTCTGATCACCTGTCAGATTACTATTATGTTGAAGTCGACTTTATCTCAACAGGAAATTGAACAGACGGAAAAGGAATTTGACAACATCGAGAAACGAAAGGTTACAAGTATGAACCATGAATGCCGGCCTTCGGAAAAAGTTAAAACCCAAAACGGACACGATAACGTTGGATATGTGGAGCCGAAATACAATACCCGTATTTGAATTCACAAGTGATGTCCATAGTTCACAACAAGTAAATGTTCCCGAAACACGAATCACGAATAAAAATCACTATCTCAAATCCTCCACTTCTCACATCACAGTATACAGCACATTATAAGATATACATTCAAATCCTCCGCTTCTCATATCACAGTATACAGCACATTCTAAGATATACATTCAAATCCTCCGCTTCTCACATCACAGTATACAGCACATTCTAAGATATACATTCAAATCCTCCGCTTCTCACATCACAGTATACAGCACATTCTAATATATAAACGTTTATACTACCGACATTTCAGGCTTGACATATTTGGAGCTTCAACACTTTTACTGACTTAGACAAGTACCGCCACCATATTTAAAAAAAAAATTAATGATATTTTATTGCGACATTTTCATAATGACGAATATGATTTACAATTACATATCACAATATCATTACGGTCACATTTATACCATATATAAAACCCGATAATATCCATATATCTGCCATTTTGGAACAAGTGGAGCAGGATAAGGCTACACGTTTTGAAGACATTAGCAACAGCTCTATCCAAATGATTAAATTTGCTATCAATTTGTTCCGATGCACGTAGTACTAACATAAGTAAGATTTCACTGGAGATAAGTAAGATTTCACTGGAGATAGTTTCAAGAATATATTAGTTTTAGATTTAATCCACTTTTGTTTATGTGTGTATTATTATTTGTTCTCAAATAAGACATGATATAAACTGACCTTGTTGAACTAATAACATTCAGTAAGCGTTGTTTTATAGGCAGATCTGTAGTTGAGCGCAGATTTCTTACTTAGAACCGTAATATTAAAATTTCATAAGTTATGTTTTCGCAGGATTGTTATTGGCTAGACGTAGAACGAAACTATAACGTATCCCCCGTATCTGCACGTTCTTATTCAATTCTGATATTGTGTTTGCTCTCATATACTCTACACAATAAGCGAAACGTTGTTATGTCTTGATTTAATGAGACTGTCATTTCTGCAGCAATTAACGAGACCAACTTAGCCAAGCGATATATAGAATCTTGCTTTAATGTAAATGTAATGTCTGCAGCAATTAACGAGATCAATTTAGCCAAGCGATATATAGAATATTGCTTTAATGTAAATGTAATGTCTGCAGCAATTAACGAGATCAACTTAGCCAAGCGATATATAGAATATTGCTTTAATGTAAATGTAATGTCTGCAGCAATTAACGAGACCAACTTAGCCAAGCGATATATAGAATATTGCTTTAATGTAAATGTAATGTCTGCAGCAATTAACGAGATCAACTTAGCCAAGCGATATATAGAATCTTGCTTTAATGTAAATGTAATGTCTGCAGCAATTAACGAGACCAACTAAGCAATGGGTATATACAGAACCTTGCATTGAATGTAAATGTCATATATATGCACACTATTATATTTATTTTAGTTTTCTATTTCTTTGTATTATTTGCATATAATTATACACAATATATTTGTAACGATTTTCTTATATTTTCGTAAATCAAGATAACATTATATATTTTCGTACATACACTTATTTTAGATATAATGTGTTGTTATCTATCTGTCCTAGTTTCCATCGCTACAGAATGGGTCATTATGCTTGGTGTTACTATACATTTAGCCTGGGTTCCAGTCTGTCGATTGTTCACGTTTTATCTTCTGGCAAAATGATATGATCAGAAACTCAATACGGCCCAAATTAATAGTATCGGTGTTGGTGTTAAAATATATGTATTTGACTGTCCAGGCCTATCGACGCCTGTTCCCAGGCTACTATACATTCGCAAACCAATTATGTGGGCATAAGCCCGGTTTCCAACCCGAACTATCACTGTAACGTCACATAACAATAACTGGTCTGACAAACTGTTCACGAATCCGAGAGCGAAACCCAAACGAACTCACACGGAACTAATAGTGTAAGGGAGACAACAAATAACAAATATTTGAAAAATATCACAATCGAGGAACAGTTAATTTAGTTTATACCAATTCGTTTTAGCTCTACTGCGAAACTAGTTCTCACAGCATTAGATTAATCGCCCTCAAACCTCATTATTGATGGAATCCATCGCCATGAGGGAGAGAGAAGAAGAAATGTGGAATTTATGTTCTTAGCATAATGTCACAATCGTAACGAAGAGAACACGCTACCACTGCGATTCTGTTCGGCACATTAATTAGTGCTGCACATAAGTAGTAGAAACATGTATTTACATGGTTTAACATTTATTTTGTTGTACGAAAGCGTTTCTATGTTTACAAAAACCATTCCCCCCAGCTGGGCAGGGGTTAGATTATCCCAGCTGTCGCACTACAGAGGGGTACAACCCCCCAATGTGCCTGCCTGTTTGCCGTGGGCGGAGACCTGTGTCGCCTGATGAGAGGATCCTGGTGGTTGAGTAGAATCAGTGTTGGCAAATAATACCCTGTTTCCACAACACACCACTTCGGCCTTAAGTTGGGTTAAACGGGAGGTCAGGAAAGCCCGTCCTTGATCAATCGGCTGGTCATGCCGAGCCCTAGGGCATCGTTAATCTTAAACACATATTTTTTTTAATTTGTCTTGAAAACAAATATTGAGTCTCTATATATTTATACTCTTTCATTGTCTTCTTTTTGATGCCCTAGAAGGCGGTGGCTCATGGGCTAATCGGGTGAAAGTTTGATGTGTGATTGACTTTTGTAACCTCCCAAGGATAGTCTAAACTTGGTAGGACCTTCTGTGGGAATACACTTGTCCAGTCTAGTCCTTTCATTCTGAGTATATCATTGATGTATCCCTGTCATGATCTGCGATGGATTTCCCCAGATCATGTCCCCTTGTTGAGCTCTGAGACGGGTGGGGAGCATTGACGATGAACTATATATTACTATTATGAGTTCCACTCAAAAAAAAGCCAAGCGTGCACTAAGTGAATCTGATGATGATTCTGTTGAACAACAGAGAGTGAACTTCCCTCGCTTCATTCTCATTGAGGCGGTAGACAGTTCAAAACCTATCACACAAATTTCCCCTTTCGTCATTGAAAAGCAAATGAAATCTATCCTAGGTACACCTAAATCTGTTAAAAGTCTTCGAAATGGAAGTCTTTTGGTTGAAATTACTTCAAAAGCTCAATCTCAGAATTTATTATCAACAAACACCTTCTTTGGACATTCTGTGAAGGTCAGTCCCCACAAATCTTTGAACTCATCCAAAGGTGTCATCAGGTGCAGGGAATTATCTTCCTGCTCTTTGGATGAGATCAAAGAAGGTTTGTCAAGTCAAGGGGTCATTGATGTGAAGAGAATATCTATAAAACGTAACAACGAAATAAAACTCACAAACACATATATAATTACATGTGACACACCAGTCATCCCGTCACGTATCAAAGTCGGCTACCAGATTGTCACCGTCGACATATATGTACCTAACCCTCTTAGATGCTTTAAATGCCAGAAGTATGGTCATCATGAGGATAGGTGTCGGAACGAGTCTGTATGCTCCAAGTGTGCTGAGACTGCTCCACAACATCAAGAGAACAACTGCCCCAAAACAAATAAATGCGCCAATTGTGGCGCTGATCATATTTCCAATTCTAAAGACTGTGTCTCCTGGAAAAAAGAAAAAGAAATAGTTAAGATCAAATATTCGGAAAACATTTCATTCCAGGATGCAAGAAAGATTTATGAATCTCGATACAAATTCGAAAATCAGCCAAGCTATGCAAGTGTTGCTAAAACAGCCTCTGTTGAATGCAAAACTTGCAAAAACTTGTTAACCAAACTTTGCAAAATCTTTCCAGACAAAAAAACAGAAATAATGCAGTTATTCCCTGGTTCTGATAGTTCTTCTCACCTTGACCAGCTTACAAATCAAAATATACCACAAACACCTAAACCTACGCTTACAAATCAAAATACACCACAAACACCTAAACCTACAGCAGACAAACAAAAACAAGCAAAAACAAACATACACAAGAATCCAACAACAACAAACACTCGAAACAACAATACACAAGAAAAACACATTCAACCAAAAACAACATCAACTTCATCAAAACCAATACCTACTAAAAAAGAATCTACAGCTCAACAAGCATCAACTTCAACAAAAAAGCAATCTGCTGTCCCTTCCAGACAGCAGAAAAATAAACATATACAATCAGATAAACAATCAGATAAACACACAGTGTCCAGTCCAGTGTCTACAAGCAATAGATACTCGGATTTGGACACCGACGATGACAATCTGGAGGGCGAGGCATCAGACTCGGACAAGTCCGAGTCTATGACCTGGCAAGATGGCGAGGGTGGCGGGAGCAAGAACCTCCAGTCGTTGCAGGATGCCACTTAATATATTTTTAACTTTATATTTTATCTATGAATAATAATTATGTAAATATCGTTATAGTATTTTTAATAATTAATCTCTCAATAATGGCCAATGGAATTATCCAGTGGAATTGTCGAGGTTTAAAATCTAATTTTGCAGAGCTTTCTCTTTTAGTGCAAGAACATAAACCTTCTGCGTTATGCCTTCAAGAAACATTTTTGAAACAAAATGATACAATTTCTATAAAACATCACACCATTTTCAATAAAATATACAGTGAAGGTGATAAAGCCCAGGGTGGGGTATCTAGCATCGTCAATAATAGTGTTCCACATAAGGAATTACTGTTAAATACAAACTTACAAGCTGTTGCTGTAAGACTGTCATTACATAGCACTATCACACTGTGTTCACTATATCTTCCCCCAAGTAAACCAATTGAAGAACATAGGCTGAATGATCTTCTAATACAATTACCCACTCCATATATTCTAATAGGTGATTTCAATGCACATAACATCATCTGGGGTTGTAATAACACAAATCAAAGAGGTCTCCAGATAGAGAATTTCATCTCTGATAATTCTCTTTCTTACATGAATGATCCATCTTCCAAAACATATTTACACCCAGGAACAGGATCCTATTCTGCAATAGATCTTACACTATGTAGCCCAGTCATACTTCCAGATTTCTCATGGAAAGTCGTTGATGATCTCCACGGAAGCGACCACTTCCCCATCCTCATATCTGAAAATCAGCCAACAGCTTATAGTCAACCCAGAAGATGGAAACTTTCTAAAGCAAATTGGACTAAATTCCAACAACTTTGTGAACACACAATTTCATATGAAACATTCAAGGATTGTCGTGATCAAACACAGCTATTCACTACATTACTAATAAAAGCAGCAGAACAATCCATACCTCAGACTTCACCTAATCCAAAGAGACCATACACACCCTGGTATGATGATGATTGTAAGAAAGCCATCCAAAATAGGAAATCGGCCATAAGAAAATTCAATTTGAGACCCACCACAGAAAATTTAAACAAAATTCGCATATATAGAGCAAAAGCACGACGTACAATACAAAGCAGCAAACGCAAATGTTGGAAACAATACATCTCAAGACTAAATAACAGAACAACAACTAAGAAAACGTGGGACATGATCAGAAAAATTAATGGCAAAGGTTCTTCACCTATTAGCCACCTCACTGCAAACAACAAACAAATCACCACACCTCTGGAAATTTCAAACACCTTAGCAGAAACATTTGCACAAAAATCATCAGCAAATAATTATTCACAAAAATTTCAGAAATTCAAAAACACTAAAGAAAAGAAAAAACTAAACTTCAATTCAAAGAACAAAGAACATTACAACAAACTATTTAATCTTAAAGAACTAAAGTCTGCTTTGTCAAAAGCACATGATACATCCCCAGGTCCAGATAAAATCAACTATCAATTCTTAAAACATCTACCTAGCTCCTCCCTCTTTATATTATTGGACATGTTTAATTCTATATGGCAAACTGGTGAATTTCCTACATCTTGGAGGGAGGCTTTAGTCATCCCAATACCAAAACCAAATAAGGATAAAAAGGATCCAAACAACTATAGACCCATAGCGTTAACAAGTTGTATATGTAAAACTATGGAAAGAATGGTAAACAACCGGCTTGTATGGTTTCTCGACTCAAATCATTTAATTGTTAATGTCCAGAGTGGCTTTCGTCAGCAGCGAAGCACACTGGATCATCTAGTTCGTTTCGAAACATTTATAAGAGAGGGCTTTGTCAATAAACAACATGTTGCTTCAGTATTTTTCGACCTTGAGAGTGCTTATGACACAACCTGGACATATGGCATTTTAAAAGATCTTCACGACTTTGACCTCAGAGGACGCCTTCCATTATTTATTTCTGCATTTTTAAATGAAAGACTTTTTCGTGTTCGTGTTTGTAATACCCTATCAGATGCTCGGGAACAGCAGATGGGTGTACCACAGGGTTGTATTTTGTCCGTTACATTGTTTATTATTAAGATAAACAATATTGTTAAATCAATAAATCCAGGGGTTGAGTGCTCCCTTTATGTAGATGATTTTGTTATTTGCTTCAGGTCTCGTAATATGAACATAATAGAACGCCAACTCCAGCAATGTCTGAATAAACTTCAGACTTGGTCGGATGAAAATGGTTTTAAATTTTCTAAATCAAAAACTAAATGTATGCATTTTTGTAATCTACGTGGACTTCATCCATACCCAGAAATTTACCTGGATGGCTCACGTGTATAAGTAGTCTCAGAATACAAATTTTTAGGTGTTATCTTTGATAAAAAACTCTCATTCATTCCTCATATCAATAATTTAAAAAAGAAATGTCAAAAAGCTCTAAATATTTTAAAGGTTGTGGCACATTCCGATTGGGGAGCTGATAGAAAGGTACTTCTACGGCTCTATCGGTCATTGGTTCGCTTTAAGCTGGATTATGGTTCGATAATGTACGGATCTGCACGAAAATCGTACCTGAAAATACTTGATCCTATACATAATCAAGGTCTACGATTAGTCCTTGGAGCTTTCAGAACTTCCCCTGTTAAAAGTCTTTATGCTGAAGCAAATGAACCCTCTCTGTATGCTAGACGACATAAGCTAGCTCTTCAATACCTACTGAAACTCAAGTCAAATCCTCTAAACCCAGCTCACAAAGTGGTCTTTCAACCCCAATTTAAAGTGCAGTTTCAAAGAAAACCGAGAGCTATTGCCCCACGAGGTATACGCATGGAACAATGTCTAGATGACCTACATATTGACATGAAATCTATTGCACAGTATAAAATCCCAGATTCTCCTCCTTGGACCCTTAAAACTGCCGAGTTTCGCTTTGATCTCACTTCTGATAACAAGTCTATTACAGACAGGAGCCAGTTTCAAACAAAATATCATGAAATCAGGGAATTTTATTCTGACTTCAAAGCCATATACACATATGGTTCAAAAGCTGGTGACACTGTTGCGTCAGCAGCAATCTTTGGGAATAAAAATCGGAAATGTAGACTTCCAAACAAGTCCTCAATTTTCTCTGCCGAACTGAAGGCCATAGATCTCGCTCTATATCTTGCAGTGGAATCACACTATGTTCAATATATCATTTTCTCTGATTCCTTGTCTGTTTTACAGGCTTTGTATTATGAAAAGTTTGAAAATCCTATTGTTTGTACTTTGCTTGAAAGGATTTCTTCCCTTTCAGAAATAAATACATTTGTGTTCTGCTGGCTTCCGAGTCATATGGGAATAAAAGGAAATGAAATGGCTGATCAGAATGCAAAGCTGGCTTTGTCATTATCCATTTCTAGGATTAAAGTGTGTTATACTGATTTTAAATTTACAATTCTTACCTTAATTCAATCCTCTTGGCAGGCCCAATGGGATGGTGAAATTTTTAACAAACTTCATTCGGTCAAACCAACACTTGGCGAATGGTACCCAATTTACAGGCCTATTCGTCGAGAAGAAGTCATTCTTGCCCGTCTCAGGATTGGTCATTCTCGAATATCACATTCATGGCTGTTGTCACGAGATGATGCCCCAGAATGTATCCCATGCAATACTCTATACACGGTGGAGCATATCTTAATACACTGTGTTGACCTTCAACCAATCCGGTTGCAGTACTACAATGTGGACAACATTAAAACACTCTTCGACTCTATCAGAGTAGAGTCCATCATATCCTTTATCAAGGCAATAGGAATTTATAATAAGCTGTGATATCAATTGTTAATCATGCCTTTGTAGTAATCATTCATTCATATATTACCTGTAATTAATCTTACGTCTTTATAACTTCTTAGTATTAATTTTTTTACGTAATGCATATACTTATATAGAATTTTATGTCATACACTCGACAATAAACATAACTTTAATGCGCGCTACATGACCTTAGATGTCGATGTGCCGTAAAACACCATTCATTCATTCATTTAACTTCTTAGTATTAATTTTTACGTAATGCATATACTTATATAGAATTTTATTTCATACACTCGACAATAAACATAACTTTAATGCGCGCTACATGACATTAGATGTCGATGCGCCGTAAAACACCATTCATTCATTCATTCATTACAAAAACCATTATCGCGAGACGAATATTTTTATTATTCATGTAATATTTTATCCCTGATTATTTTTTCGGAACACAAGCGGTTTGTTTTGCTACGAGAAAACTGTTGATTTATACATGTACATATAAACGTTTAGACTGTATTTATTTAACAACGATTGCGAAACAAGTTTGACCAACTTATATTAATCACTCTCGTTGGCACAGATGAAAGCGTAAAAGGGGTCAGTTGTGTGTGTGTGTGGGGGGGGGGGGTACCTGGAGAAACTATACCTGTCCGATTTGGCAACCACCGTACCGTCCGCCAAACTTCTCGGTCTGAGGTTCGAACCCGGGTTTCATTGGTGAGAAGCGAGCGGGCTAACCACTGCGCTAATAATGTAGATATACTTGCATTGTGCTACGTTAGTAGTATATACTAGTATATGAGTCTATGTGACGTTTGATTGCATTACGAGATATTGAGTAACTATCACAACTACATTAGTGGAAGTCGTGATAGCGCAGTGGTAGGGCGTTCGTTTCAGATGCAAAAGGCCTCGAGTTCGAGCCCCGCTGGAGCCGTTACAATTGTGCGCTTTGGCAAGGCATTTAAAGTCCGCATGCCTCTTCTCTCTCCCTCGTAGTGATGGATTCCATCAGTAATGAGGTCTCGAGAGTGGTTAATATAAGTTGTAAGAACTTGTTTCGCAATCGAGCTAAAATAAAGTTCTTATCGTCGTAGCATGAGCCCCCGCACATCGTAACTAGCAGACATTCAATTATCATGGACTTACGATGCTCACGTTACACCGGATCTTCCGATTATAAACATAAGCTATAGGCCCCGATGTCATTTAGTAAATTCGCGGGACTTGATGAACACATTACACAAAACAGGCAGGCAATATAGACATTTTCGTTGTAATTATAACACTGTCGTGACGTCATACGTGTGTACTTGCAGTCCATTATTATTAATATTGGACTGCTGTCAAAGGGTCACACTATTATATTAAATCATACACGTATACGTACGAAATTATCAATTTTAATTAGTAGGATATTGTTGTATATAAGCGTGTGTTTTAACTTTTAAGTACGATATAAGCCTCACACTGATCCAATATGTAAAATATTGGTATTGTCTTTGGCGCTACGTGCTCACACCGTCCAATATTTTACATAGTGGATCGTTTTCGGCCTATATCCTATACATATTGGAGTACTTTTTCAAATAAATTGTATTGGTATTTTAAAGGAAAAACGAGTTCTATATAAGCGACTTACATCATAATCACGTGCATGTTATAACTTGGTATACGGGCATAATCCCCTTCGGATAAAATCCCCATCACCACCTTTGGCATAGGTGGACAAAATCCCTTTGCTGCATTTGCAAGGAAAGCCATAATCCCCATTGTGAAGCTATACATTGCAGACAAAATCCCCTTGTTACAATTTTCATTTCTACCCGTACTTATGCACAGCGTAGTATGTGCACACTGTCATACACACGTACACATGTTGCTTGGTTACATACCTGCATGTTCATTTAATTGTCCTTGTATGGTACCAACTGAGACATCGAGTGTCCGGAGTCCTCCCCTTCATGGATGGTTCATCGTGATTGTGCACATACGCGTGTTTTACGTTTATTTATCGTCGCTACCGGTTGCCCATATGAGCGACGCCTCCTGAAGAGATTAGTCATTTTAGATGTTTGGAGGATAGTGCAATGATACAGCCAGAGACCCATTCCAGAGTCTCCTCTGGTTCTTTAACGTGCACGGTGAAAAGCACCGACACGAGACCTCGGTTTAAAGTTCCATCTGAATTTTATTAGGGTCAGATGGGGGATCGAAACTGCGACCCATGGATTACCAGTCCAGCGTGTTAACCACTGGACTACAGATTCGTCTGCTGTGCGCATACAATGAAGAAAACAATATAAATATGGCATAGATGGGACCATTCATACTTAGTCGCCCAAATGCATTTATGCGGTGGCGACTTTAAATAAACTTATATAGTCAGCCATTCATACTTATCCTACTGATTATGTGTCAACATGTTAGCGAGTACGCCTATATATGTATTACGTTGTCAAATTATAAAAAGAATATAAATAATTCTCTTTGGCACGTACACAGCAACTCGATCTTAGTCAATACCTCTACGCAATAGTGTTTAATCTACCGTACTTGTAGTATTCAGATTGTGGAATAAGTCAGTGACGCAAGGTTCTTACCTGACATTATTAATGTTCATTCAGATTGAAACAATACCGCAATTAACAAGTAGATAGATATTCGTGATTTTGATGATGAATGTATTAGAGCAGATCGGGAGGTGATATAATCCTCAGGACGCTCTATTAAACCGTCTACATGCGCGTCACTGTTTATAGTCTTGTTTCAACATGTAGGCCTACATGAACAGGGGGATTTGTATAAGAATTTTAATCTGCTTGTTTTCCTTTACTTAATCAGCACTTTATTCTTGTATTTAAGTTTCTGAATAAAGAAGTACAATATAAATATATAGATAACTGGAACGTGTTTATACGAAAGCTATTATGGTAGTTTGTGTGCTAATTGTCGGTACGATTAATATATACTGAACATGCCATCACTGTATTTTCATATGACGCACTGAGGTATTATAGAACTTTGGAGTTAGTTTATCCAAATGTATCCAAGGTAAAAACAGGTACAAACAAAGTGTTGGTTTAGAAAACAATAAAACGTGGGAATGGATACACGTCAGGCATAAAATAAAACATTAACAAGCACGGATTGTGGAATAAATGTCTTGGAATTATTCCCTGATGCGATAAACTAGATCTACAAAGAAACATTTATTGTTGAATCCATGATTTGGAATTAATTACTAAGTGCATTATCCAGACAGAAGACTCATCACCGAGGACAGAGGTTCGAGACGCACCATTTCCCAGTTTCCATGTGCCTAGAGTTCGTACTGTCCGTGTGATTCAAGAAGAGACCGTGAACGAAAACACAACAAATATGTCCGCATCCTTGTTTACAATCAGTTCGAGCGAAGCAGCGAACCTTGTGAAAAATCAGAGAAAACGGGACGATGAAAAGTACTGTTTTCTTTTGCAATTGTCTTTTCAGTCGGTTTACAGCGACTCGTCAATTCCGAACACATGCTTGAAGAAACTGCCTAGACTTCTTAACGGCATTCCTCTTGGACCCGGCGTAATGGCGCGGGATCAACTGGAAAGTATACGTTGGCGTTACGTAGAAGGAGGAACCAAACTACATACATTCATTTCCGTGCCAATGTACGAAGACGAGGCGGAGGAAGCGAAACGATCTCTGAAGGACAGTTTAATGAAGCAATCACAAGCTGTGTTCGGTGACATCACAGTTAAAGCGTCAGTTATATTATCGCATTGTATAAACTACGATGATGACATCATTTTGAACGATATAGCCGTTCCTTTGGAAGAAGGTCTGCATTTCAGAGACTGAAAAAAAGAAGTGACCGACTTGATTATATTTCATCAGTTGCAAATTTGTACAATTTCATTACCTCACTAAATTGAGAAGAAACCAATGTCTTATGTGGCAAAGAGGAATATACTCTATATGTATCGGAAGGATGTGTTTGTTTGTTGTTGGGGGTTTAAAATCGCACCAACCCGGCGACTATCTAGCTATTATTGGTGGGGGACGATCCTGGGTGCCTTTCCGTGGACACCCGGGTAGAACCACTGACACACCACACACCAGCCGGATGACTTCCTCACACGGGTGGATTTTAACCTATAACGGTGAGGGGAAACTGATTGGAAGAAATCAACGACCGCAACCATTCGGTCACCGAAAGGATGAGAGCACCTACGATGCAAAGACAATTAGGAGATGCACATTATTTATGGACATTTGCCATTTACAACATTGCAGTTTGTTTTGGGGAGTTTAAAATCGCACCAACATTTTGAACATGCAATAAAGAAGTGAACATTTTACAGAACAGAACATATTATTTATTAGACTTAAGCATTATATAGCTAATCATCATAATAATACATAGAAGTCGTGATAGCGCAGTGGATGCGCGTTCGCTTCAGGTGCGAAAGGTCCGGAGTTCGAGCCCCACTGGAGCCGTTACGATTGTGCCCTTAGGCAAGGCATTTAAATTGCACGTTGCCTCATCTCTCTCCCTCGTGGCGATCAGGAATGAGGTCTCGAGAGTGATTTATATAAGTTGAAATAACTTGTTTCGCACTCGAGCTAAAATAAATTTGTATTAACTAATAATACATATACAATTAACATGCAATGAAAAATAATAGTCATGACTATATGAAGAGTGTTTAACCGATGGTTTACATTCAAATTAACAACAGTAGACTGAACTAAGGGATTAATCGTGAGTGTGTGTGTTTTACGTTTATTTATCGTCGTTACCGGTTGCCCATATGAGCGACGCCTCCTGAAGAGATTAGTCATTTTAGATTGTTGGAGGATAGTGCAATTATACAGACAGAGATCCATTCCAGAGTCTCCCCTGGTTCCATTACGTGCACGGTGTAAAGCACCGACACGAGACCTCGGTTTAAAGTCCCATCTGAAAGACTTAATTTTATTAGGGTCAGACGGGGGATCGAACCTGCGATCCATGGATTACCAGTCCAGCGTGTTACCACTGAACTACATATCCGTTTGTTGTATGAACGGGACTCCACGTGCATTACGTATACATGTATTCCTTGCTAGTATGCGCGCACGCACTCTAACTAGTCACCAGAGTTGGGGGCACGGGCAGCACTATCACTTGATACCCATGCTTGAACAAGAAAATACATTGAAGGAGCTAATAACTATGGTATGCATACATTGGTGTCGATCATCAGCGCTACGTTTTGTTTCAAATCCCATATATTTATTTCGAAACAACTATACTGACACAAAAAAGAAATCGCGCACTTGCCTTAGAGGTAAATGTTTTATCCTTTTTTGTATCAAAATGTGCGAAATATTGGGTAAAGGATTATTTTTTTATGGGGTCAGTTTAGACATAGTTTATTTCAAACAATGAGAAAACATATACAATACGCTGCAGGTGCGAAAGGTCCGGAGTTCGAGCCCCACTGGAGCCGTTACGATTGTGTCCTTAGGCAAGGCATTTAAATTCCACATTGCCTCTTCTTTCTCCTTCATGGCGATGGATTCCATAAGGAATGAGGTCTCGAGAGTGATTAATATAAGTTGAAAGAACTTGTTTCGCAATCGAGCTAAAATTAATTTGTATAAACTAAAACAAATACAAATTTACATTTTACACACATTTTAGAAACGTGAATGAATGGATTAGAACAGAAAGATAGAGCTCATAGAGGTTTTCTCCTATAATTAAGTAATTTATTGTGGTTACGATATGTCAGTCTTGTCTGAACTATTACATTCAATTTGAAAAATGGTATAGTCTGTAGTTCAGTGGTAACATGCTGGACTGGTAATTCAGGCATCACAGGTTCCATCCCCCGTCTGACCATAATAAAATTAACAGTCTTTCAGATGGGACGTTAAACCGAGGTCTCGTGTCGGTGCTTTACACTGTGCACGTAAAAGAACCAGATGAGATTCTGGAATGGATCTGTCTGTATCATTGCACTATCCTCCAAAAATCTAAAATGACTAATCTCTTTAGGAGGCGTCGCTCATATGGGCAACCGGTAGCGACGATAAATAAACGTAAAACACAAACACGATATAGTTTGTTTTAATTTAAGATATCAATAGGATTAAAGGGATTATTAAGGTGAAAGTACATATACATGTAGTAATTAATTGAGAAAGTTGAGATTGAGATTGTCTAAGAAGAATTATGTTATGTTATATTTCGGGTTTTACGCCTGCATCAGCACCATTTTGGGCTATATCGCCGGCGGGCAGTTTACTTAACAACACCTTTCCTGGGCAGACTCCAGCGGTTAACCAGTACTTGGGTGCACCAACCTCCGTAAGAAACTGCCAACTTTTTCATATAAATGAGACACGGCCTGAGCGGGGCTCGAACCCGTGACCATCAGTGATGATAGGTTACAGTGGTATACAAGTCAGCGACCTTAACCACTCGACCACGGAGGCGGACCGTGTCTAAGAAGAAAGTGGGAAAATGATGGAAGGGACATGATATATTCATTCGGATAGTTTACTGGTAGGAGCAAGCATGCTACAGTTAGTGAACAGATGTTCATGAAAATCGTCTGCTATCCCGGATGTAGTTTTGGACTGATTCAAATAGGATTGCGTTGAAATCATAGCTTGTTTCCGGTCTCCGTGAAATAACATACAGTCTGCATCCGTTATGTCAATTCCGGCGGACCGAACACAATACTTTTCGACATAACCGAAGTTTGACTTAACGAAATTCGATATAAACGGAACCAGTGATATGTAAAATGATAGTGTCTGAAACGGGACTTTGATCCGACTTCGAGATAACCGCATAATTAGACATAACAGACTTTGACATAACGGATGTAGACTGTAGCAGTAACAACTGAGATGTGAAGCCAACCTATTGCAATGCCCCGCTCGGCTCGACAGTGATCCAATGGTTAATGCGCTATGATTCATAAACAGTATTAGAACAACACATTCAGATAGGTGTAGTGTGTGTCGGCTTCATATATCCGACGTTATCTTGTCCGTTTTGGGATTTCCTGTTTGACGGAGACGTGAGGAGTTCTGCACTCTGTGGCAGACTTGCAATGTTCTTCTTTCGTGTTTCAATGTTGTCAAATTCCAGCTCTGTCTGTACACATTCCTGTTGAGATAAATCCGACTTCATTACAAATTCATTACGATATATCCTTCTTCTTGAACACATATACCTGGTTTATTACAAGTTAAGGCATTTATATAACTGTAATTTTTACTTTAACTCTTTCAGCGCCGAATAAATTCAGAGCATGTGCAAACAACATAGATCCAGATCAGACGCGGCGTAACGCCGCGTCTGCTCAGGATCTATGTTGTTTGCTATTCGGACAGGTGCTTCAGCTCCACTGTCTGAAGAGCAATCAGCATATCAGACGGCATGTTCTGTTCTGTCCGATCGGGTTCTCTACTTTTTTTTACAAACTCGAAAGAGTTAATCGGACATGTAATTTGACATGTAAACATGTAATCGGATATGTAATCAGATCTGCAATCGATTTGTAATCAGACCTGTAATATTTCTGTAATCGGAAGTATACTCTGATCTCTATTCGGACATGTAATCGGAAGTATACTCTGATCTCTACTCGGACATGTAATCGGAAGTATACTCTGATCTCTATTCGGACATGTAATCGGAAGTATACTCTGATCTCTACTCGGACATGTAATCGGAAGTATACTCTGATCTCTACTCGGACATGTAATCGGAAGTATACTCTGATCTCTACTCGGACATGTAATCGGAAGTATACTCTGATCTCTACTCGGACATGTAATCGGAAGTATACTCTGATCTCTACTCGGACATGTAATCGGAAGTATACTCTGATCTCTACTCGGACATGTAATCGGAAGTATACTCTGATCTCTACTCGGACATGTAATCGGAAGTATACTCTGATCTCTACTCGGACATGTAATCGGAAGTATACTCTGATCTC
This sequence comes from Archivesica marissinica, assembly GCA_014843695.1. Classification (NCBI taxonomy): domain Eukaryota; kingdom Metazoa; phylum Mollusca; class Bivalvia; order Venerida; family Vesicomyidae; genus Archivesica; species Archivesica marissinica. Next base: position 49,531,338 of record CM026390.1, read on the forward strand.
TATCGGACATGTAATCGGAAGTATACTCTGATCTCTACTCGGACATGTAATCGGACACTAATTTAACCTGTTACCCACTAGTACATTATATCGACCATGTTATCTGTCTGTAATTGGACCTCTAATCGGACTGTAGTCGGGAGGTCATTGGACTAGTAATTTTGGACCCATCATCAGAACTGTAACCCGACCATTAATCGTACGTAATTAACCAGTCGCCCTGTTGCTCCTCCACTACGATCACGTGACCTAGTAACGTGAAACCGCCGACAAACAAATACAATATGGCTATGTGACGGATCTGTAGTCCAGTGGTTAACACGTTAGACTGGTAATCCAGGGACCACAGGTTCGATCCCCCGTCTGACCATAATAAAATTAACAGTCTTTCAGATCGGACTTTAAACCGAGGTCTCGTGTCGGTGCTTTAAACCGTGCACGTAAAAGTACCAGAGGTGACTCAGTAATGGGTCTCTGTCTGTATCATTGCATTATCCTCCAAAACTCTAAAATGAATAATCTCTTCAGGAGGCGTCGCTCATATGGGCAACCGGCAGCGACGATAAATAAACGTAAAGCACACAGATGTATAGAATTCTATGATTTGAACAAGAACTATAGATATATAACACAGGTCCTGATTGAACATATTAAATTGAGAATTTGCCGGAAATATTTCTATATCTGAACATATAGCGATATAACTATTTATTTTATACTACACCAACATAATCATGTATGTAATTATATAGTACCGTTATTTTGTATATTGTTTATTATAATATATACAATCGCTGTACAATGGCACATAAAATGTATAAACTCTTTCACCGCCAATGTCGCATAAAACCGACTTTGCAAAATGCAGAAAATCCGATCAGACAGAACAGAACGTACCATCTGATCTGGCTGTATGCTGATTGCTCTTCAGACAGTGGAGCTGAAACACATTTCCGAATAGCAAACAACATAGATCCTGATCAAACAAGGCTGGATCTACATGTTTGCACATGCTCTGAATTTATTCGGTGCTGAAAGAGTTAATTATACATATTATCCGGATAGACGATAACGATAGAATAGTTTATGTTATTACCTAATGCTCTATATGACTTGTAATTCGTTATTTTTGCCTGTTTCATTGCATTTTTTATCCTCCGCTCAGGTCTAGGCAACAGTTCGAACTGTTGACCGGGCAATAGTTTGAACTGTTTCATACTAGACTTTTGAACCAATCATACTCTGAGTATGCTTTCACTGTGCGCAGTAGGATGCGCAATAGGGTGTTATGGAAGTCAAAGTAAAAAATACGTCCCGAATACATGTTAGCTCTGACTGCGCTTGAAGTCATCGATATACATTATGTGAAGCCCTCCTTTCCGTTCATTAATTCCTTTCCGTATTTTATTGCATACTTACCGGCGTACCGGCTTTTAGACCAAAACCAAGCGTTTACAAATGATTGATTAGTCATCAGCCGACAAACTGGGAAAAACAGAACTTTATCTTGAATTATGGCCCAGGCTAGGTTTGAAGACATGACTGAGGATGAACTCAATGTTTTATTAGAAAATAGGGACTCTCTGAGTACAAAAAACGTTATAAAGCATTAGGTAATAAAACAGTTATTTCATGGGTGTTTGGGGTATCAGGTTTGGGGTAGCTAACTCGGCCTAACGGCCTCGGGCAACAGTTCGAAAGTATTCCCTGCTACCCTCGGGCAACAGTTCGAAAGTCTTCCCCGATACCTTCGGGCAACAGTTCGAAAGTCTTCCCTGATACCTCGGGACAATAGTCTTGACTGTTCCCCAAACACCCATGAAATAACTGTATACTAATTTATGTTAGCTCGATTACGAAATAACTTCATACAAATAATATTAAACACTCTCGAGACCTCATTCCTGCTGGAATCCCTCATCACGAAGGAGAGAGAATATAAATGCCTTGCCTAAGGACACACACTCGTAACGGCACTTGCTGGGCGCGAACTAGGGGCCAATCGCACCTGAAGCGAACGATATGCTCGGTACGGGACCGGGTACAGTCTCCGACAGACACCCAGTTAGACGATTTAAAATAAATATGTGGTTACCTCTCCATGTCTCACTCCGAATCTTAATGTGTGTCTCCATGTCTCCGGTAGAAATGGGCAGAAAATATCAAACCACGGGCAGATTAATTTAGGATTGAGTGCCTTTGTATCAGTTACACCTGAAAGCAACACGCAAAAGTGTTATTTATGCCGACCCGGCTATCTTTTTCGTGCCCACAGACGAATCTGTAGTCCAGTGGTAGCACGTTGGACTGGTAATCTAGGGATCGCAGGTTCGATCCCCCGTCTGACCCTAATAAAATTAACAGTCGTTCAGACGAGACGTTAAACCGAGGTCACGTGTCGCTGCTGTACACCGTGCACGTAAAATAACCAGAGGAGACTCTGGAATGGGACTCTGTCTGTATCATTGCACTATCCTCCAAAAATCTAAAATGACTAATCTCTTTCGGAGGCGTCGCTCATATGGGCAACCGGTAGCGACGATAAATAAACGTAAAACACACACATTTTTCGTGTCCTTGTACGTATGTTCTGTTGGTTGTATGTTTTGGGGAAACTCGATTGACGTGAGGTACCGGGGCGGGTCTGGCTATAATTAAAAGATCCACTTCACTTACTTATTAGTTATGAAATTGAAGTCTCTATAAATAAATGACTCCCTTATTTTAAATACAAAATATACATCTAATAGAAATGAACAGGCTAAGACATGAACAGGCTATGAAATGAACAGGCTATCAATTTGAGCTTGATAGCAATTAGACAAACTAAATCTAACGTTATTTGAATAGGTCATAGTGTGTACCGATTGTTAATAAATACAAAACTCTGTGAACACATATATTCGCTTGTCATTTCCCCCCTATTTGAACCAGTCGGTAATAATTATTGTAATGTAGCATAATGTAGTACAGTGCAGTATAGTTTTAGTTATTTCCCTTGGACCAATAGTTAAATTAGTTGACACGTACATTTGACCTGACACATAACAACATTAATTCTGACCCTAATACAATTAACAGTCTTTCAGTTGGGACGTTAAGCCGAGGTCTCGTGTCGATGCTTTACACCGTGCACGTAAAAGAACCAGCGGATACTCTGGAATGGGTCTCTTTCTGTATCATTGCACTATCCTCCAACAATCTAAAATGACTAATCTCTTCAGGAGGCGTCGCTCATATGGGCAACCGTTAGCGACGATAAATAAATGTAAAACACACAACTCATATTTGATAATATAACCCATTTCACCATTTCATTTTATCATACAGCGTTATTCTTATATAGAGTTATGCTCTCAGGTGCCCCTCTTGACAGTTTCTGTTCGGCATATTCGGGATCCAGATAGAACCACTGACCTTTCGAATGATAGCTAGGCAGTCCTCGCATAATTATCAGCCACGTACGTGACCGGGGAGAGGATTCACGAGGACATGCAATGATTTTCTCTCTTACATAACAGACTAAATCTCATCCATAATCCAGAAAATGATTGTTGGGCAGCACACTCGAACTTTTGTTTGGAAGGAACACAATTAAATGAATAACATTGATAGTGTGCACTCACCTGTAATCATACTTACAATCATACCAACAGTAACTACAGTGAACACACCAATCGGAGCATACCAGAAATAGGATATAGTGAACACTTGGTCCATCCCTCTGCAAACACAAATAATCTATTAAAGGTATAATTCACAGCTGCTATCATGTACAGTTAAACCTCTGTCTTAAGCAGCCAGCCATGGAAATCATCAAATTGGTTGCCTAGCACAGGTGGCTGCTTAATAGAGGTCAAATATTTAATAAAATACATTATTCGAATCTGGAAACTGGCTGCTTAATGCAGATTGGCTGCATATTAGAGGTTACAACTAACACAGACATGACTGTATATGATTAGGATGGATATACTGGCTGGTTACTCAGGTAATTATATGGATATACTGGCTGGTTACTCAGGTATTTATATGGATATACTGGCTGGTTACTCAGGTATTTATATGGATATACTGGCTGGTTACTCAGGTATTTATATGGATATACTGGCTGGTTACTCAGGTGTTTATATGGATATACTGGCTGGTTACTCAGGTGTTTATATGGATATACTGGCTGGTTACTCAGGTGTTTATATGGATATACTGGCTGGTTACTCAGGTATTTATATGGATATACTGGCTGGTTACTCAGGTATTTATATGGATATACTGGCTGGTTACTCAGGTATTTATATGGATATACTGGCTGGTTACTCAGGTATTTATATGGATATACTGGCTGGTTACTCAGGTATTTATATGGATATACTGGCTGGTTACTCAGGTATTTATATGGATATACTGGCTGGTTACTCAGGTATTTATATGGATATACTGGCTGGTTACTCAGGTATTTATATGGATATACTGGCTGGTTACTCAGGTATTTATATGGATATACTGGCTGGTTACTCAGGTATTTATATGGATATACTGGCTGGTTACTCAGGTATTTATATGGATATACTGGCTGGTTACTCAGGTAATTATATGGATATACTGGCTGGTTACTCAGGTATTTATATGGATATACTGGCTGGTTACTCACTTAATTATATGGATATACTGGCTGGTTACTCAGGTAATTATATGGATATACTGGCTGGTTACTCACTTAATTATATGGATATACTGGCTGGTTACTCAGGTATTTATATGGATATACTGGCTGGTTACTCACTTAATTATATGGATATACTGGCTGGTTACTCAGGTAATTATATGGATATACTGGCTGGTTACTCACTTAATTATATGGATATACTGGCTGGTTACTCAGGTATTTATATGGATATACTGGCTGGTTACTCACTTAATTATATGGATATACTGGCTGGTTACTCAGGTAATTATATGGATATACTGGCTGGTTACTCACTTAATTATATGGATATACTGGCTGGTTACTCAGGTATTTATATGGATATACTGGCTGGTTACTCACTTAATTATATGGATATACTGGCTGGTTACTCAGGTAATTATATGGATATACTGGCTGGTTACTCACTTAATTATATGGATATACTGGCTGGTTACTCAGGTATTTATATGGATTTACTCGCTGGTTACTCGGGTATTTATATGGATTTACTCGCTGGTTACTTACTTAATTATATGGATATACTGGCTGGTTACTCAGGTATTTATATGGATTTACTCGCTGGTTACTCAGGTATTTATATGGATATACTGGCTGGTTACTCAGGTATTTATATGGATTTACTCGCTGGCTACTCACTTAATTATATGGATATACTGGCTGGTTACTCAGGTATTTATATGGATTTACTCGCTGGTTACTCGGGTATTTATATGGATTTACTCGCTGGTTACTCAGGTATTTATATGGATTTACTCGCTGGTTACTCAGGTATTTATATGGATATACTGGCTGGTTACTCAGGTATTTATATGGATTTACTCGCTAGTTACTCAGGTATTTATATGGATTTACTCGCTGGTTACTCGGGTATTTATATGGATTTACTCGCTAGTTACTCAGGTTTTTATATGGATTTACTCGCTGGCTACTCAGGTATTTATATGGATATACTGGCTGGTTACTCAGGTATTTATATGGATTTACTCGCTGGTTACTCAGGTATTTATATGGATATACTGGCTGGTTACTCAGGTATTTATATGGATATACTGGCTGGTTACTCAGGTATTTATATGGATTTACTCACAGGTTACTCAGGTATTTATATGGATTTACTCGCTGGTTACTCAGGTATTTATGTGGATTTACTCGCTGGTTACTGGATGGCATTTCTCTATAGCTACGCTTGCGTTTGGTGGATTTATTCAATATGTATTAGGATAATGCATGAGTGGCCATTTATTATTGAATTTAAAAACAGACGAGTTAAATAAATTCGATAACACATGAACACGAATATAATATCCTATTTATAGCATAATCTTGTACAAGTTTCATGTACGTGTGCCATAGTTACATGACGTGCGTTATTTTGAATAGTAAACGCAGCAAAGAGTAGTTCACATTGTATTAGTAATTTTACTCGTATTAGTTACTTTGCTTACGTCATAATCTGCTTTTAAATTCAGCAAATTACTACAATACTAAACTACTAGTATAAATGTATGTTACACAACAGTGTGCGTTATACATGTATACTATTATGTCAATTGTGTGAATGGAGCACGCGGGACAACGACGACTCACGTACTTTACTATGACGTCACAACAGGTACATATATATTAACAAGCTCGCTCAAAATGTGTAACGCTCACATATCGACCATTTGCACAACTTTTAGTAACATTTCATCGGAAGTGCTACAGTATCTGGACATGTCTGTTGAAGAATTCAGTGATTGGACAATATGTGATGCGTTAATATTAATTCTTTTCTTGGGAGAAACACTGCCCAACACTGCGAATGTGCATGCGGTAACTTCGAGTGCGCATGTCAGCTGCATATAATTAGTAAGGAAATTCATATGAAAACAAAACACAAACAGGTCATATGCGTTCATCGAAGGAAATGCTAGATAGCGATTCAATTTTAAGGGATACATGATGAAGGACTGACGATATGTGAGAAAGCTGTCAGCAGCATTTTTCAAATGTCGGCGTTGAGCACTAATCATTTCCTAGGACATGTAGATTGTCTTCTCTCAACAGTAACAGACTGACAGCCCAAATATGATTCGAGATTGATGCTTCGATAGTAGGCCTAATAAGAGATACAAACAAGACTAGGGTCTTACGTATAATTATCATTAATATCGTTCGCTGCAAGTGTCACCATATCCGAGGCAGTTGTTGTGGCTAGTGTAGTAGCGTCCGAGATGTTCCAGTTACACCCTGCAGTGGAGACGGTTGGTTTCACTGTCACACTAGTTTTGGATATTGAACTTCCAACTCCGATCCACAATAGCAGAACCAAGGCGGACGTAATCCCAATGCCACCACCCTGAAATATGTATACATAATATTAATGAACACTACCAATGCTCGGGTGAGTACCTGGGTTCGTTCACTATTATGTACTGCTTGTATCTTAATTGCAATAGAACCTTCGTTAATTGGGCGACTATAAACTTAAACACAATGTTGCATGAAGCCGTGATGCACTATGTGTTTTACGTTTATTTATCGTCGATACCGGTTGCCCATATGAGCGACGCCTCCTGAAGAGAATAGTCATTTGAGATGTTTGGAGGATAGTGCAATGATACAGACAGATCGAGACACATTACAGAGTCTCCTCTGGTTAGTTTACGTGCACGATGTACAGCACCGACACGAGACCTCGGTTTAACGTCCCATCTGAAAGGCTGTTAATTTTATTAGGGTCAGACGGGGGATGGAACCTGCGATCCCTGGATTACGAGTCCAGCGTGTTACCACTGGACTACCGACCCGTCTGTCGTGATGTACTATATTGCATTAACCTGTTTTTATAATGTGGAGTGCATGCCATTGGTTATTATTCTTTAGCATAGTTTTCTTCAGTATTTTGATTGGATAACATTGCAGTAAATATATTGTGATAGCTCCGGGCTAGCCAGGGTATATAGCATACAAATAATATCTCCTACATGAATGATGCTGTTTTACGTTTATTTATCGTCGCTACCGGTTGCCCATATGAGCGACGCCTCCTGAAGAGATTAGTCATTTTAGATTTTGGAGGATAGTGCGATGATACAGACAGAGACCCATTCCAGAGTCTCCTCTGGTTCTTTTACCTGCACGGTGTAAAGCACCGACACTAGAACTCGGTTTAACGTCCCATCTGAAAGACTTAATTTTATTAGGGTCAGACGGGGGATCGAACCTGCGATCCCTGGATTACGAGTCCAGCGTGTTACCACTGGACTACAGATCCGTCTATATGAATGATCACATAAATTATACGCTTTTAAAGGCGCCAACGAGAGCGATTAACATAAGTTGGTATAGCTTGTTTCGCAACTCATTGTAAATAATATTGACTATTTGCCTATGGGAATTTTGCATTAGGGAAGTCACGTGCGGTATAATAAAATGAAATGTGTACATGTTTATAATGCAATGCAATGTATCATACATATTTTCTTTATAGTTTTATGACCGTGGTTTCCTGTACATATTCTATGTAGTTGTGAATATCATATGCGATATGTAAAGATGAAAAGGGAAACCAAACAGCTTACCCATTTGTTAGCCCACGGGAATAGCATACCAAGTGTGAACATTCCCAGCAACGGTCCTCCTAGTACCCCGAACAACACATACGCTAGCTAGAAACAGAAAGCCACATGTAAAACTGCTCAGTGTTAAGGGGATAGTACTATCTAAGATTGAACTAAATAATTACCAAAATAAATCGTACCAATGAACAAAATCTAATGTCTTAATAAATTAACTATTGGCCAAAGTACGAACGCTTGGTATTCATGCAATAAACATAATAATATGGATAAATATACCTGTACGATCATGGTTCCTAGCTGAGAGACGACAGCGATAAATATACCTGTACGATCATGGTTCCTAGCTGAGAGACGACAGCGATAAATATACCTGTACGATCATGGTTCCTAGCTGAGAGACGACAGTGATAAATATACATGTAAAATCATGGTTCCTAGCTGAGAGAAGACAGCGATAAATATACATGTACGATCATGGTTCCTAGCTGAGAGACGACAGTGATAAATATACATATAAAATCATGGTTCCTAGCTGAGAGACGACAGCGATAAATATACATGTAAAGTAATGGTTCCTCGCTGAGAAACGACGAAAACGATATATATACCTGTAAAAGCATGGTTCCTCGCTGAGAGCCGACGAAAGCGATAAATGTACCTGTAAAATCATGGTTCCTAGCTGAGAGACGACGAAAGCGATATATATATACCTGTATAAGCATGGTTCCTAGCTGAGCGACGACGAAAGCAATACATATACCTGTAAAAGCATGGTTCCTAGCTGAGATACGACGAAAGCGATACATATACCTGTACAATCATGGTTCCTAGCTGAGAGACGACGAAAGCAATAAATATACCTGTAAAATCATGGTTCCTAGCTGAGAGACGACGAAAGCGAAGGCCAATGACAAACATCCAAATAGAATCACTGAAGAATAGACATGGACACGTAAATAACATGATTTAAATACCACATCGTGTATTATACGATATATATATCAGCATATTGCTTTATTGTTTCTTTGATTGGTTTGAACTAATATCAATGGAGGTATCACACCATGTCATGGAATGAAGCTATCCAGCTTTCTCGCGGAAGGTCGGTGGTTTTGTATGGGACGAACGGACAGCGATAACACTATATGCATCCCAACTCATCAAGTTCCTGGGCATATGAAGTTGTTCTTCCGCAAGATATGTTCCATACTTACTACATTGCATATTTAAAGGCACAATTCATTTTGAACGGGCAGACCAGGCGCGGATCCAGGAGTGGGTCCAGGGGGGTCCGGACCCACCCCTGCTCCATGGCATTCTTTTTTTTTTAAGCCTAAAATCATGTATTCCAATGACGAAAATAATGCTATACTGTTTTAAACAAAAATCGGGGGGAGGGCCCCCAGACCCCCCGCTCCTATCGGACCCACCCCTGCAAAAAATCATGGATCCGCGCCTGCAGACACATATAAAAGCAATGTCTGAATTTCTTTAGCACATACGGATCTGTAGTCCAGTGATATCACACTAGACTGGTAATCGAGGGATCGCAGGTTCGATCCCCCATCTGACAATAATAAAATTAACAGTCGTTCAGAACCGAGGTCTCGTGTCTGTGCTTTACACCATGCACGACGTAGAAGAACCAGAGAAAATTCAGGAATAGGTCTCTGTTTGTATCATTGCACTATTCTCCAAAAATCTAAAATGACTAATCTCTTCAGGAGGCTGCGCTCATATGAGCAACCGGTAGCGACGATAAATAAACGTAAAAACACACACTTTAGGATGGCATGGAGAAACAACCGTATTTGTATTTCCAAGCAGATTCTTACCGAACCCCCTGGACAGCCACGTGGCATGGCTGCTGCTAATATCAGTACAGCACATTGGTTTCACGAAATCCTCCAGCATCACAGCAGCTACAGCATTTAGTCCCGATGATATCGAACTGTAGGAATAAATTAAACATATATTTAAAAAATACTGTAGTATTCAATTTATTTGTGGAAGTCGTGAGAGTTCGAGCCCCGCTGGAGCGGTTACGATTGTGCCCGTAGGCAAGGCATTTAAATTCCACGTTGCCTCTTCTCTCCCGGCGATGGATTCCATCAGTTGAAAGAACTTGTTTCACAATCGAGCTAAAATAAATGTGTATAAACTAAACCCAAGTTTATTTTAAGACTTACGTATTCATATTGGGAGAAGAACTATATAAGTTTTCTTTCGTTCTAATCCCTTTCAGTCTACTGCTGTTAAATTATTATATGTAAAATGTTCATTTCTTGATCACATGTACACATACTGAAATAAATAATATTAAACGATATTCATGAACACATTTAGTTTCAAAATTAGTTATTTCAATAGTTTTACTTGTAATCAAGCAATGAGCATTTTACATATAATTTAACAGCAGTAGACTGACTGAAAAGGACGATCTGGGATTGTGCATAGGGCAAAATTAACACCAACATCAATTTAATACTGTATTTAGGAAAAACAACCTACCTAAGACTTCCACTAAACACAGTAGACAATAACAGCCCAGGTAACCCGTGCATGTCACCGAGCAAATCCATCATCCAGAGAGGTACGAGCTAAACAGAAAGAAGCAACATGAAATATTATACTAGAGGACATAGAAAACACACACTTCGGTTAAGTGTGTTTTTACATGAAACACAATAACTATATTAATACATAGTTTTAAACATTTTGGAATATTCTTAGTTGTTCAGTTTGTGTTTTGTAATAAAGATGTGATATATCTTTGATGGAATCCATCGTATTTCATTTTCATGATATAATAATAATATAATGTAGGTGTGCGTTTTCTATGTCCTCTAGTATAGTACCGAGACTGCGGACATACGCATTTAAAAAACAGTCAATGAATGTTTCTCAAACAATGACTTGATGTCGATATTTATTAGAACAAATAATTTCACTGAATTGATATCTCCAGCTGAAGAAACGTTAATTACTGATGCATGAAGACATTAGTAAAACAGGTCTTTATTTTACGAGTAATGCTTTAAAAGAGCTATGTCTGCCAATGTTAGAGTTGGCGAGTGTGATAGAACATAGAACAGTTGTCACATTCTCAAATAACTGACACTAGTTATACAGTTAGATTTAGACGAAACATGATAACATTAATACTTTATGGTACTCTATGATGGCGATTTGATATCGTCTAGGCCTGTCCACTTACCTGATCTGATTTAGAAATGATGCCAAACGAGACAGGGTCACAATCGGCGTAGAAAGCAAACATAACTACTCCAACCAAGCAGCTAAGTGTGATGATAGACGCCATGCCGGGTAGATTCAGCCAGATTGCGCTATTAACGTTTGAAATAGAATCATTTGTATTACACTCAGTTCACCTTACATGAACACATCGGAATAAGTAAACAATCACAGACGGATCGGTAGTCCAGTGGTAACACGCTGGACTGGTAATTCAGGCATCGCAGGTTCGATCCACCGTCTGACCCTAATAAAATTAACAGTCTTTCAGATGGGACGTTAAACCGAGGTCTCGTGTCGGTGCACGTAAAAGAACCAGAGGAGACTGTGGAATGGGTCTCTTATCTGTATCATGCACTATCCTCCAAAATCTAAAATGACTAATCTCTTCAGGAGGCGTCGCACATATGGGCAACCGGTAACGACGATAAATAAACGTAAAACACACAGGTAAACACTCTGAAGGTAATTGCATGCAATATTAACACGAAGCCTCATGTGATGTATATAGAACTAGCAGCTCAGTTGTTAAACGCCCCGCTATACACTCAACACAATTCTTAATCGGTCAGCTGGTGGTATATAATATATGGAGTCAACTAATAATCATACAATATCAATATTTTCATACTGAAATTTAATGTATTTTATTCCCGATGGTGATACAACAATTAGTTTAAACTTTATTTATTTTACAACGATTGCGAAGCAAGTTCTAACAACTTATATTATTCACTCTCGTTGTCGCGGATGGAAGCGTATATGTGGTCATTCGTGTTGGAAGAAACCGGAGTACCCGGAGAAAACCCACCTGTCCGATCTGGTGACCACCGTATCAACAATTCATCGCATACCGATATGTAATTAAATGAATCAAATATGCTGACTATTGCTATTATTTTGTTATTAGTTTGATCCAAATACTGTAAAACATCAGGTGACCGGCTATGAAGTTTGTGGAGTGTATTTGTTTCGACTTAGAACTTGCTGCAGACAGAGATATTACCAAGAGCTGATTATTACTAACTTAGTTTAAACTTTAAACTTACAACGATTGCGAAGCAAGATCTAACAACTTATATTAATCACTCTCGTTGTCGCGGATGAAAGCGCATATGTTGTCATTCGTGTGGGAGGAAACCGGAGTACCCGGAGAAAACCCACCTGCCCGAGCTGGCGACCACCGTACTTCCCATTCCGTGGATCGAACCCGTGCTGCATTGGTAAGAAGCGAGCGCGCTAAAAGTATTTGCATTATTTCAATAATAAACTGGTGAGGTGCCGACATCATTGAAGTGAGGATGCTATCCAGCTTGCTGGCGGAACGTCGGTGGTTCTACCCGGGGACCGTCCGGGGCTGAACTACTGCTTGGAGGGGCTAGCGGTGCCGTCCTCCACCAATAGCTAACATTAAGACCTAAGATAAGATAAATGTTATTTTGAGTCAGCAAGATATCAACAGCCCAACACAAGCTCTCAGTGAGCTTTTGAACCGACTATATAACATAAAGGAATGGAACCCGCAAGGCTCGAAGAAAAGAGACCGACCAGTAAACACATGGAGAAGGACTCTGGACCATGCGATGCGCCGCATAAAGATGACCTGGGGCTAGCTAGCCAAGCTAGCGGTAACCGACCGGGTCAGATGGAGAGCTGTAGTGAAGGCCCTATGCCCCACCAGGGATGAAGAGGATTAAGCTAAACTATATAACATAAAATCATGGTAGCAATTGTACAACAGCTATATAATTAGAATCACTGATAATGAATAGTATGCATATTTATTTAAATTTAGTTCTGAGATAAATGCTGGAAAATGTTAAAACCTATGTAAACGGGTTGCTTTAGACATATTTATTTTTCTTGTTTTAGATGCTTCGACAATAACAATGTATGGACATTAATGAACTATTGACTTACACTTGAGATCGTGTGACACTTCTCACTGAGATTGCCCTTTGAACCTGTGCTTGATTGGTTCCGAATACTGAGCACCAGAAAATCCCCCCACCAATGACTACGCTCCATACAGAATGACGCATGCGCGGGTCTGGGTTAAACCTGCAGAAATCGGATAGGTGTGCAACCGTATAATCAAATATAATTATATACTTATGAGACATTGTATATTGATTATAAAGTATTCCGGTGTGTGCTTAAGATTTTTACAGATATATATGTAGTCCAGTGGTTATTACGTTGAACTGGTAATTCAGGGATCGCAGATTCGATCCCCCGTCTGACCCTAATAAAAGTCTTTCAGATGGGACTTTAAACCGAGGTCTCGTGTCGCTGATTTACACCGTGCACGTAAAAGAACCAGAGGAGACACTGGAATGGGTATCATTGTACTATCTTCCAAAAATCTAAAATGACTAATCTCTTCAGGAGGCGTCGCTCATATTGGCAACCGGCAGCGAGATAAATAAACGTAAAACACACACGCCAAATTAAACCTCTATGGCAAGTGCTCAGTTTCTTTTTGGTGTCACTATATATATATATATGGTGGCTGTTCTTTGTATATACATAATCACCCTCAACAGAAACACAATTGTTAGTACTGACGTAAGCATATCAAATAAAACAACATTAATTTTTGTATTCTCATATTTCAAACGTTTGTTAAAAATGTACCCACAAGGGTCACAATACAAAATAGCAATTTTATAATATGCACACTGCTTACATAGAACTGAATTTGTGAAATAATTGTAAATGTAAGCACTTTAGTTTAAACTTTATTTATTTCACAACGATTGCGAAGCAAGTTTTAACAACTTAATCATTTATTAATCATTCTCGTCGGCGCGGATGAAAGCGTACATGTGGTCATTCGTGTGGGAGGAAACAGGAGTTCCCGGAGAAAACCCACCTGTCCGATCTGGCGACCTCCGTACCATCTCACATACCTCCCGGTCATAGGATCGAACACGGGTTGTATTGGTGAGAAGAGTGTTGATATAATATATATACTACATATTCATTTAATGCTATGTCTATTGTTAACATATTGTGAACATAATGTTTGTATGTTATAAAAGAACAAAATATATTATAAAAAATAGCATCAAATAACATTATATTTACCATCGGAAAGAAAGCCTACACGTTAGTGTGAATTATATGTCTGCAGTGTATTAAGACATAGCATGCAATAAACCTACTCAAATAGAACGATCCTTCCACGTTTGTCTGCTATGTCCCAAGCCTTATCTAAGCCACCCACGACTCTACACCCTTCAACCAGAATCGTCAGCATACCAGCAAACACTATCACCATCTGGATCGTATCAGCCCAGAGAACTGCCTTCATGCCGCCCTGAAACAGCAGATAGTAATGTGAACATGATCTATAGCATATCGGCACAGACAATCGCCTTCATGCCGCCCTGAAACAGCAGATAATAATATGAACATGATCTATAGCATATCGGCACAGACAACCGCCTTCATGCCGCCCTGAAACAGCAGATAATAATATGAACATGATCTATAGCATATCGGCCCAGAGAAACGCCTTCATGCCGCCCTGAAACAGCAGATAATAATATGAACATGATCTATAGCATATCGGCACAGACAATCGCCTTCATGCCGCCCTGAAACAGCAGATAATAATATGAACATGATCTATAGCATATCGGCCCAGAGAAACGCCTTCATGCCGCCCTGAAACAGCAGATAGTAATATGAACACGGTCAGTAACATATCGGCACAGACAACCGCCTTCGTGTCGCCATGAAACAGCAGATACTAATATGAACATGATCTATAGCATATCGGCACAGACAACCGCCTTCATGCCGCCCTGAAACAGCAGATAATAATATGAACATGATCTATAGCATATCGGCACAGACAACCGCCTTCATGCCGCCCTGAAACAGCAGATAATAATATGAACATGATCTATAGCATATCGGCACAGACAACCGCCTTCATGCCGCCCTGAAACAGCAGATAATAATATGAACATGATCTATAGCATATCGGCACAGACAACCGCCTTCATGCCGCCCTGAAACAGCAGATAATAATATGAACATGATCTATAGCATATCGGCACAGACAACCGCCTTCATGCCGCCCTGAAACAGCAGATAATAATATGAACATGATCTATAGCATATCGGCACAGACAACCGCCTTCATGCCGCCCTGAAACAGCAGATAATAATATGAACATGATCTATAGCATATCGGCACAGACAACCGCCTTCATGCCGCCCTGAAACAGCAGATAATAATATGAACATGATCTATAGCATATCGGCACAGACAACCGCCTTCATGCCGCCCTGAAACAGCAGATAGTAATGTGAACATGATCTATAGCATATCGGCACAGACAACCGCCTTCATGCCGCCCTGAAACAGCAGATAATAATATGAACATGATCTATAGCATATCGGCACAGACAACCGCCTTCATGCCGCCCTGAAACAGCAGATAATAATATGAACATGATCTATAGCATATCGGCCCAGAGAACCGCCTTCGTGTCGCCATGAAACAGCAGCTAATAATATGAACAGGGTCAGTAACATATCGGCCCAGAGAACCGCCTTCGTGTCGCCATGAAACAGCAGATAATAATATGAACAGTCGGTAACATATCGGCCCAGAGAACCGCCTTCATGCCGCCCTGAAACAGCAGATAATAATATGAACAGGGTCAGTAAAATATCAGCCCAGAGAAACGCCGTCATGACGCTCTGACACAGGAGTCAATATATAAGAATCATCAATAACCTGTCGTCTGAGATATTCGGCTTAATTCAGCTATGAAACAGAAGTTCCCAAGCATCTGAATCTTAACTTTAATTCGACAATATAAAATTATATCGATTGTACATTACATATTTATTATGTTTTGATTAATTAGCAAATTGTTTTCATAGATATAAAGTATTATTTTTGAATATAACTGACATAGACGGGTCAGTAGTTCAGTGGTTCACACGTTGGACTGCGAATCAAGGGATCGCAGGTTCGATCCTCCGTCTGACCCTAATAATAACAGTGTTTCAGATGGGTCTTTAAACCGAGGTCTAGTGCCGGTGCTGCTTTACATAGTACATATACTAGAACCACATTATTCTCTGGAATGGGTCTATATCATTGCATCATCCTCCAAAATATATAATGTTTAAAGTAATCTCGCATATGGGCAACTGGTAGAGATGATACATAAAACGTAAAACAGATAGAACTGACATAATCGGTGGGCGAGAAAAGGGCTACTAAATGGTGTTTCATCTCCACACACGAAGCCAAGTAAGTAAAGCTTTATATTTCAGAGTATGTGAAGGAACTCAAGCTAACATACTTACCAGCGCCGTATAGAAGATACACACAAAGCCAATTGCAAACACTGATCCCCAAAGTGATAAACCAGTCACTGTAGTACACAAGATGCATAATATAATAAATACTTCGATAAATGAAGACAATACAAATCAATACTGGTCAGCTGACATCAATGATGCTCTAACTGAGCCAGTCACCGTAATGCACACAAGACGTGACAAACAAACACGTATAGGAAATGCAGATAAAGCTAACTTCAGACAGACTTCAAAGTGCGCCCAGTCACAACAATACACGATAGACGTATTATAAATATCTACACTCTTAGGAAATGCAGAAAGTGCTAACATCCAGCAATGGTCATTAAAACATTAACCCAGTTAATAACCTATTATAGCAAGTGCACCAACCTACTTAAGAAACTGCCAACTTTGAGCATGGCTAGAACCCGTGGCCATCAGTGGTATACAAGTCAGCAACCTCAACTACTCGACCAAGGAGGCGGTCTACATAATGTTTTTGGAATTGAACAAACTATAGACACACACTACTAACTGACAAGACTGATGTACGTTAAAACTTTATATATTTTACAACGATTAATGTGGTCAGTCGTGTGGGAGGAAACCGGAGTACCCGGAGAAAACCCACTTGTCCGATCTGGCGACAACCGTACCATCTCACATACTTCCCTGTCCGAGGATCGAACCCGTGTTGCATTGGTGAGAAGCGAGCGCGCTAACCACTGGGCTAATCGGACAGCCTATATGAGACAAGACTGATGTACAAAAGTAGACATAATTAGTCTCATAAATACAGCAATTACCGACATTTCCATATGCCATAATTGATTCTGAGAATGCTAAATCAGCCGAAATTGTTCAACCGAAATACTGAGTCAGGGGCCAAAGTTGTGTGCAGGGAACTGCGATATCGTATTCCCTTCAACCACCCGGAACCCATTACGGTACGCCACTCACGCCAACGGACGGATATATGTTCGTGGGAGTTTTCTGCATGACCCGATAATTTGTATTCACAGGTCAATGGATCCTGAATTGACACAGCTGTAGTATGGAGTATTGACGATATGTTATAAGGTATACCAATCTAAAGACTGAAGGTGACATCGCCTGGAGGTTTTAAAACTTTTCTCCAATCTCAAACACAGTCTCAAGCTTCTGATTGGTTCAGCTGAGCTTAAATATCAGACTGAATAAATCAAATCACTTGAGGTCGAGTTTGAGTTCTGAAAATAGTTTTATAACCTCGGGCCCATGGTATGCAACGTGTATCAAATACTAGTAACAGAATACAACATTAAGTTTATTATATTTACCTGCATTCAATGCCAATGAAGGTGCGTACAATACTATTGCCATGTAAAACATCTGTAATATTAGAGATAGGTGAAGATAAACTGCAATGAACTGCATGTTCATTTAAATATATTCAAAGCTGGAATTATCAGCATTCACTTTAAGCCCACAGCGTAGTCATACGGTGACTCTCCAGTTCTCATTGGTTGAGGAAGATCTCGGGGAACCACACGTCTGTCATGCACTAACGCGAACACATACTATGTTAGCTGCAAATGTATGGCAGAAAATGATAGAATACGATGCTACATGTGCCAAAATAATATCTTATATGACTTCCATAAAGCGTAAAACATACAGTGCATGCATAGATAACCCCACTTGCACTGTTTGAAACAATGAACGATGGGCTGATCTTGTACTGAGAAAACTATATTATACATTGGAAGCCATGCAAGAAATATCCGACTTACCATCCATGTAAGGTAGATAACGCTGGAAATAACACGGGTCACACGACCAAACCGCATCTCGGTATACTGAAAACAAAATATCATTGAACCAATATGAGTCGCGATGCTAGAGAACGGCAATATGAACAATTGAAGTAGCTTTCGGTATAGCAATTTATCGTTTGCGCATGTGTGTTTACGTTTATTTATCGTCGCTACCGGTTGCCCATATGAGCGACGCCTCCTGAAGAGATTAGTCATTTTAGATTTTGGAGGATAGTGCAATGATACAGACAGAGACCCATTCCAGAGTCTCCTCTGGTTCTTTTACCTGCACGGTCTAAAGCACCGACACGAGACCTCGGCTTAAAGTCCCACCTGTTAATTTGTATTAGGGTCAGATGGGGGATCGAACCTGCGATCCCTGGATTACCAGTCCAGCGTATAACCACTGAACTACAGATCCGTCTGTTTGTTTGCTCATTGAATACGCACAGTATTTATATATTAAGCTTATATGCTTGAATACACCAATAATGTGTATTTCTTATTGAAAGATATACGTTACGAAATATTTCAGGCATTATATTACAAATGAATTCGCAATGAATTCAGTGTCAGTCTCGGTGCTTGTGGATGTGGAGATATATGCTTATTCTGTGTGCTGGGATAGATGTTGACCAAACTCTGCTTACGATTTAATTGATTGAAGGCTCATCTATTATATAAACATAATTGATTTTATATAATACATTATTTTAGGCAGAAAATGGTTTTTACTATAGAAAACAACGCAACCGTGCGTTAAATGGCACTAGAACGCCGTGCTTAGAAGATCGGGAAATTACCTTATAAAATACGTCATGCATGACGTCACTGTCAGATTTAGTTTGAAAACGTTCACATTGACAACATTTCAACAGGTGGAATAAATATTGGATATTTGTTTGTTTTGAGTGAATATGGAATATATCTCTGCTGCAAAAGGCCAGAGTATTATATTAAATCCTACGCGTTCATGTGCGAAATGAACACTTTTAATTAGTCTAATCTTGTTATATAAGTGTGTGGTTTAAGTAAGATATAAGCCTCAATCGGATCTAATATGTAAAATATGGGTACTGTCTTCGGCCCTACGAGTCGCATTCAGTCCAACACTAGTATTTTGCATATTGGATCGTTCTCGGCTTATACCCTATACATATATGCGATCCACTACTCAAAGGTTCTCAGATAATTGTCGTATCGAAGACAACGAATGGTTCCTCCTGGTACGATATCTACGTCGATAATTTGAAGAGCCCAAGTTCACCAGGCATGGAGGTTCTAAATTCTCCAATCTCAAAATTCAGTCTCAATCGTCCGATTGGTTCAGCTGAAAGTAACCAGAATAAACCATTCAAATCACTTGAGCTTGTGCTTTAGATCTGAGAACAGTTTTATCAGATCAGATCAATGCTTTGTCCTCAGCTTTTCATTATTTTCATTAATAACAATGTTGACGAGATTCATTCCTCTATCAATTTATTTGCCGTTGATACTAGTGTCTATGTGACAGCTGAACAGCCTGTGGTTATATAACTGCATACCTTCATCAATCAAAATTATTCTCCACATAGAACACATTGTTAACATATTAAAATTGTCGGGGAACTAATAATTAAATAAGACATTTATGTTGGGTTTATTTAGCTAAACCAATGACAACATTATATTAATGCAGTAAATAATGCAGAAAGCACAAATACAAGTAAGTAAAGTTAAATGATCACCACCAAGTGTTGAACTCAAATCATGATTATGTGCATACCGAGTTAACTTTGCGGCATACTGGTACAGTTGATGACACAATTAGTCTGCTTATTAACATTTTCGATTCTATCTTCGGGAAACTAGACATTAATTTATTGCTTTTTGTACAAAAACAAACACATAATTTATATACAAAATATAACACACATGAAAACATACGAATATAAATAATAATATATCTTTATTATATATATGGTAGCTGTATTGCTTGAACAGTTTAATGTGTAAACCCGTTATTAAAGCCAGTAACCCTAAATGAAAACCTGAAATAATAGCAATCATTAATATTTCATTGGTGCGTCATAACAGTAGAAGTTAAAAGTTCTACATTGGAAATTTATGAATTATGAATTCATGAGAGTTTAAGAACATATAATTAGTTTATACTAATTTATTTTAGTTCGATTGCGAAACAAGTTCTTACAACTTATATTAACCACTCTCTAAACCTCATTCCTGATGGAATCCATCACCACGAGGGAGAGAAGAGGAAATATGGAATTTAAATGCCTTGCCTAAGGGCACAATCGTAACGGCTCCAGCGGGGCTCGAACTACAGACATTTTCCCTACCACTGCGCTATCACGACTTCCTATATATATAGAGCAGTGAACATTTAATTCATACTTCAGTCAGGGATGCTTCAAACATGTTTGGTATAACTTGTGACCACCCACTAGCTATTGAACTAAGATTTGTATTTATTGTGTATATCTAACATTATAATTAAAGTAACCACCAAGTGATTGCCGGTGGCTAATATAACAATAACGGTCATTCAGTGGTGAAGTATAGTCCATGCCTTAACCAATACGCCAATTATACCATGTTTTCATTCGTGCGAATACTGAACATTACAATGTATAGCTGGGGGCTGTTTTCTCTCACCATAATTTATACACGATATGTTAATTGTAAATCTGCTTTTTACTGGATATGGTTGGAGTAATTTGCTTATGAATATCAACATTATCTTAGTCATGTGATATTTAATATAGATATAGGTTTGTGTGCGAATAAACATCTGAATAAACATTTGAATAAACACCTGGCTGTGTATTCGCCAATAAACATCTCAATAACCAACTACCATCTACAAGCCAACTTCACAGACCTTATAGACATAGATAAATGACAGATACATGTAGGATACACATTTTGATACATGACATATGGCGATATACATATGTGTCTAAGTATTCGTCACATGTGACGTATAAGTGCAGCACATAGCTTGCACCGTTTCATAATTCAAATGTTTTTAAAAGCTTTAGGCAACACTATTTTCAGATTAATAAACGAGAGAAAGGGTTGAGAATGCAAATATATCTGACCGTAAGTGCCCCGATATAACAAATAGATTTTACTGTGAAAAGGTGGTAGATAGGAACAGAACGTTAGATAGAACCAGTAATAGAAGACTGGTTGTAAGCAGGGCCGTCGCTGGAGCTATTTTGATGATACGCACGGCCAAATATGCTTGTTTGTCGAGTGAGCATAGCGAGCTAGTACGCTAGGGGGTCCGGGGGCATGCCCCCTTGAGATTTTTTGAAATGAGGATGCAATTTCCTGCATTTCAATGCATTTTGTAACATACAATTGCAGGACTAAAGTTCTTACGACAATGTAATAATATATATATATATACATGTAATATACATAATATACATGATCTATCGCCCTTATCAATTAAACAAGCACGTAAAATAGCACACACTAAATTTCAAGATGCACCATATTTGCAATGGGCTCAATTGTTCCACCACTCCACACATCACGGCGCCTATGTATCTCTACTACCCCCTGTGGTTGTATGGCATTTTTGGACTTTTCATTTCCTGAGACCAATGATACGCACGTGCGTACTTGCGTATGCCCAGCGACGGGCCTGGACTAAGTGTTGGTCTACTTTCGTGTTTCATTCAATCAACGTTCACACCAAGTCTCATTACACCACACGTTTATGGCTGATGGGAGACGTTTGAATCACGGGCATGATTTGTTGAAAATGGAACAAACATGTGCAGAACCGAACACATTCAAGTGGCTTGTCGTACATTGGTGGTTTCTCGCCAGCACCAGAAACAATATGGACACGGTCTTCGTTCACCTATAAAAGGCGGAAGTTCCGTTCTATGTAGTGAATACACAGGTACATACACCCACACGCGTAAGCTCGAACCCAAACACACTATTTACCTGAAATACGCTGGTGATTCCAAGGTTGTAGAACACTGGTATAAATATATGGGCAGCTCCCATGGCGGTAAATATAAATGCGATCGAGATCCACCAATACATTGTGCTGTACACGTACACTTCCGCTGGCGTTCCGAGAATCGTGATCGCAGAGATGAAACTGGAAAGCAAAGACATTGCAACCGGAAGTGGATGCATGGCTCTTCCGGCGAGCATATATTCATCTATTGAGTTTTGATTTCTATCTTTAATTGCGTAGAAAATTCCAATCCCAGCGGATATTCCTAGAGTGCAGCCGAACACAACATAATCTGCCCAATGAAACGTTTTTCTAATTCCCGTCACATAACTGTAAGGTCCAGACGACATGTTTCAATTCTGGACAGAATCAGCTTAGACTAAAAATCCACCAAACACTTAGTCTGCTCAAATCCGTGTAAACCTTAGCATTTAGAATACCAACACAGATTATATTTAGTTTACAATTAAATCTAATTGTAAATCCAACGAGTAGTTGGTTAAAATAACATTAAGATGCGTGGTCCTGTACATTTATACAATGTATCGTCCTGTACATTTATACCGTTTACGATGCTATTCTGTGCGACCACTAGGTCTGACTGGTGTGATTTTGTAAATGGTTAAACATATGTTCTTATTTGGTCGAGATTTCAATTGGAATTTCTATGAAACTATTTAGGGCCCAGTTCATGCCACATTGTTGGAATTTCTTAAAATCTGAATAAAACGTTACCGGGACGTATATGATTTAGTGCAGTCATTGGCGTGTCGGTTATGCATCACTGGGTGAGAACGGCATAGACCCGAAATATAATATATATATATAATATAGACGGACTTGTTATACGAATTTGCATTAGTTATATTTTGGTCGCGACAAAACTACGTTGCAACAGAAAATTAAATATCCGACGTTGTGACAAACATATCGCAGCGTTTGGAAGACGTATATTCGTTGCATTATTGTCGCGACTTAACATAATTTCTACGACGTTAAATACTCTACGTCGTGACAACTTGGTGTTTAGTGTTGAACGTGTTTATTAGTATTGTGGTCGCGATGTCGGCAAATGAAATCCAACATTAGATAGCCAACGTTAAATATTAGACGGTGTGACGTCATCTTGGCAGTGTTAGCGAGACGCGGTTTATTCCTACATGCATAGTTATTTTGGTGTGGCTTTAAGCAGTATACAGACGTTTTTTACATGCAACTTTTGTTTATATTGGTTACTAGTTCGTCGACCTTTATATATTAAACGGTTTGAAATATAATTGGCGAGGGCCGATTTATAATGCGATTTGCGAAACCTTTTGCACATTTTATGTATATTGAAAAGACATGTTTAGTTTAATCTTAATCATATTTTATTGCATTCTATATATACAATGTACAATACAAAACAAATGAACAAACATGTATAACTATCCATAATGCATGATTTGTGGCATTGTTTGCTCAAGGATTGTCATTATATGTTGAAGCAAATGGGTTGGGCCACAAGTTTTAACAACATTGGTTACGGCCCTCCCCATAAGACTAGATTGTAATTAACAAAGAGACTGAATACAAGAGTTGTGCTAGTACTTTACTAATTTAATGATACTAATAGAAAAAGGGTAAAATGATTAAGAGAATAAGCAGCATTTTAGGTAATAAGAATTTAGAAACAAAAAACAATAAACAAACCAAAAAAGTTTAGGAAATGTAACTAATAGCTACTACTATCAAGTGTCCCACCATACAACGTTACCCAGCCAGCCACACCCGTCACCACACCCTAACATAGATCGTCACAAGAGAACAGCCTATGTATATATATATACAGATCATGTGGTTATTTACTCGAAGCGTTTAGTCGTTTTAATATATGTTTGAACTTGTGTGAAAATATATTCGTTTTCATTGTCCGCTAAGTTTTCGAAGCCTAACAGTAGTTTTCTTGTATTTAAGGGATGATAAGTACGAGTGTTTACGAATAGTACGCGTCTGGAATTTACATAGAATAGACAGCGAAATAGATAGTGCTCCGCATCCTCATTTTCGTTAAGTTCACACAAGCATTTTGGACTATCGCGCAAATGATTATTATAAAGATCTGAATGCAGGTTGCTACAAGAATTTCGAATGCGAGCATGAAATACTTGCTGACGTCGATTTCCAGATTTAAAAAATGATGGTACTATTGGTGGTTTTAAGATTTCTTTCAACCTCCCTTTAAATGACGACAATGTATTTATATTACGAATATTAATATCCAATTCATTCCACAGTTTTATTGACGATGGTAATACAGATTTTGAATAAATTTCAGTTCGCCTTGCTAAAGTAACAAAATCTGTATTGTTTCTTAAATTGTACGGATTTACTTCGTCAACAGTTGTTGGAAATAAGTCAGTTATGTAGCTTGGTACGTTATCGTGTATATGTTTATGAACTAAAATTAATTTTTGCATTTTTCTGCGATCAGAGAGTGAAACCCAGCCAATTTCTTGAAGAAGTTTCTCAATGGAAACTGATCTTGTAAGTCCCGTGACTATTCTAACAGCTTCATATTGAATTTTATCTAGAGATTCTTTTTCATATAATGTACAACTATCCCAGACTATGGACGCATATTCTAAAATAGGTCGGAGATAAGATATGTATATTTGATTAAGGGTTTGGCGTTTTAATTTAAATTTTAACATTCTCATTGATCCTAGTGTTTTTGAAGCGGAAGTAGTAATGTTTGATATATGCTTGTGCCACGTACCGTCTTCACTAAGTGTAACTCCGAGATGCTTGTGGTGATTTACGTAATCTAACTGCGTATTTTCGAAGAATAGCACTGGTCGATTAACGTTACCTAGTGATAAGAACATAACTTCTGTTTTTGCTGGATTGAATTGAACAAGCCATTGTTTAGACCATTTTGATATTATAATTAGATCATGATTCAGTGAAGCTTCTATAACATTTGAGTCGTTGGATGTCATTGCCAAGGAACTATCATCAGCAAATAATCTTGTTAGACTATAAAGAGATTCAGCAATGTCATTGACTTATATTAAAAAAAGTAAGGGTCCCAAGACAGAGCCTTGTGGTACACCAGCGTTAAGACATTTTTCATTAGAGAATGCAGATCCAACAAAAACCTTTTGTCGCCGTTCATTAAGATAGCTAGATAACCACTTTATTATGTTTCCCGAAATGCCATACTGTCGAAGTTTGAAAAGACCTTTGTGCCAAACTCTGTCAAATGCCTTACTAATATCACAGAATATAATACAAGTTGATTTACGTTCATCGAAGGCCTTACAAATTTGGTTGTAAATGTCAATTAACTGATACACTGTAGAGTGTCCCGGGAGGAAGCCCGATTGTCTTTTGTATATTAGTTCATTCTCGTGCAAATAGTTATATAAATATTTGAACATAACTCGTTCCATTACTTTTCCTACGCAACTAATTAAGGAGATAGGTCTATAGTTTGATGGAATATCGCGGTCACCCTTTTTGAACAGTGGCATGACATTTGCACTTTTCCAGCTAGCTGGATAAGTCTGTTCTTGTATTGACCTATTAAAAAGTATACAAAGCGGGCGACTTATAGTGCGAGAGGTTTCTTTAAGCATACGATGGCTAATTTCATCTGGCCCACTGGATTTTTTTACTATTAAATTTGATAAGATGTAGGTAATGTCTTGTTCAGTGATGATTATATTTGTGATTGATGAATCTGTTTTTAAACTAAAATTTGGCAGATCTGTTTGAGAATCGTTTATTGTCGAAATGGATGTGAAGTAGTCGTTAAGAGTATTGGCTTTATCTAAATCCGAGACGGAATATGAATTATCATTTCTTAACAGTGGTGGTATCTTTTCACATTTTGCAGAATTTTCCTTAACTAACATTTTAACTATTTTCCAATATTGTCGCGGATTGGACGAGTTTAAGTCATTTAGTGTAAATTCAATGTTATTAAAAAATAGTTCTTTTGCGTGTTTTTTCATATTATTTACCTTGTTTCTCAATTTTTTATAACTGATCCAGTCATCTAATTTTCCTGTACGTATTGCAGTACTTTTATGCCTGTCGCGCTGTCTAGATATTTTCCTTAATTCTGAGTTATACCATGGTTTGTCGTTTGGACGGACTGTAACTAAATAAGTTGGTATACATGACTTTACTATGTTTAAGAATGTATCAATAAAAAGAGAAGTAGCAGTATCTAGATTATGTGAGTGAATAAATGACCAATCAGTTACACGTATTATGTTATTTAGTGATTCAAAATTAGCACGTTTATAGTTCCATACCCTTCGTTTATAAGGTCCATTCGACTGAAAATCGACTTTGATGTACGCAAAAGTACCGAAATGATCACTAATTCTATTTTCTGTTTCAAATATACCCGAGTGTAATGAAGTAATGTTATTTGTAATTGCCACAGGATCAATTAATGTTCTCGAATGATTAGTTACTCTAGTAGGTTCATTAATAATGTTGGTCATATTGTTTAGTAGTAGGATGTTTCTTAATTTAGAATTGTTGTAATTCATTTGATCTTCATTAATATCTCGGACTAAGACAATATTTGTTGACATTTCGGATGCTCTTTCTATACACACATTAATTTTATCCCATAAGTCAACTGTAGAATTTGGAGGCCGATATAAATTGCAAATTAAATATTTTTTGGAATGGTCTTTAATTTCGATCCACATTGATTCAGCGAGTATATTCTCTAGTTCAATAATTCTTTTTGGTCTTAAATGTGATGAGGCATAAAGCAAT
The DNA here is from genome assembly GCA_014843695.1 of Archivesica marissinica. NCBI lineage: Eukaryota > Metazoa > Mollusca > Bivalvia > Venerida > Vesicomyidae > Archivesica > Archivesica marissinica. The sequence continues at coordinate 49,558,765 of CM026390.1, forward strand.
AATCCTCCAGAATGGGCTGTGTTATCTTTCCGAAACATTGTATCAAAACCTTCTAACCATATATAGTCATCATTAACTTCATGTGTGAGATGAGATTCAGTTATACATAAAATGTCAAAATCAAGAAAATTATCATTAATATAATCCAGCTTGTTTCTAATACTTCTAATATTTTGATGCAATATAGAAAAACAATTATTATAATTTATATCCGGTCCTGGATTTGTTTCAATATCTCCAGACAGTAATAACAGTAGTTGAATAAGTAAAGTATAGCCAATGTTTGTACTAAATGTTTCGCACATATCCATAGTTGAGACACTATGTTGATGAAATAATATATTTATGACCTGTAATAAGTAAAGCAGTAGTAGCAAAATTCAAATTGTAAGTGCTTGTATACAGTAATGTATTCAATACGAAAACCAGTTTATACAGTTTACAAAGCATTTGTCTAAGTGCATACAATAATGATTTTAAAGGATATGAATAGAAGGTGCATGATTTCTTTATCGGCTGTCCTCTACTAATATGATATAGACCAATACTCGATCTCCAAGAGCTCAAATCATTACCCATTCGGGAACAGTACAATATAATCATACGAGACCGTGTATCGTACTATATTCATAGCAAAACGGGAGAGGAGACGTGGGAGGCTGGCATCGGACGGGCACACACAGGACATGGACAGGAGCAAACTACTGACAAACAACATCTCCTTAACAAGAGACGAATGAAAAAAGTACTTTCAATTAATGAATAAAAAGCGTTTCCTGGTAAAAGATATACATATATCGAGTATAATATTATATAGTTATTCTGGCAGAAGCAACATTTACAGATTACAGATGAAATGCGAACCTATTGTGTAAATTCGAATTACTAAACAGTGTTGATACAAAACGATAGAAAGGTTTGGACGTTATAAACAAATAAGAATAAAAGTCTTTATAACAATGGGAGGCAAATAACGAGAGTGCTATAAGCAGGTGGATTTTAACAAATTTGCTACGTGTGACGGGGTTGTTTTAACAATAACCCGAAACCATAACGAAGAACTTCGAGACAAAAGCAGTAAGCAATGTATGACAGCATAGAGGAAGCTGGGAATATATACATATATGTACACGCCGGAAGGTTCCTCCTAGTTGTGGACACATTACATATTAACAAGTATATTACATATATATATACAACAAACCAATAAAAGTTCATATTCTATAAAGCGAGCTATTTTCGTCAGTAAGTCGACGTTTATTTCTATAAGCGGGTCAGAAATACCGAGGTGTGGACATATTACATATTAACAAGTATATTACATATATATACAACAACAAACCAATAATAATTCACATTCTATAAAGCGAGATATTTTCGTCAGTATGTCGACGTTTATTTCCCTTTAACTAACTGTAAGCGGGTCAGAAGTACATGTGATTTCGGACTATTCCTCGTGCATATAAGTGATTATAATCACTAGTAGATCTACATACTTTTAAATCAAGAAATAAGATAACATACTGTAACTTTAGCCAAGTTAGGTACTGTGGTCTGTTGGACGGTAAGCATAATCTAGCATGTTTTGTGCAGAGCATTATATAGTCAGTAAATCTAACCTCCAAGTTGCGTCAAACAGGTCAATTATCAATAGTATTTCACTCGGATCAATAAAACTGCCAAGTGTTAAACATTTATTTGTACGGAGACGCGTCAGTTGTTAATTTTGAGTACAGACATAATGGATTACTCCTATTGTATGGACTATATAGATACATGTGTAAACATCATTACCTTGTACGCATGAACATCTGCAAACAAAATACATAACGGTATAATGCAATCAGTAAGTTTGAGGTTAAACGGTATTTATAGCACATAACAATTATATATTATATATATCTATAAATGTACATTGCAGCTCAGTATCTGTCACGTGTTGTAATAAATTACTGTGAATAAGAAACGTCTATATAGCGAGTATAAGGAAGGATGGAATCGTAAATATAAAATCGAACTATTATCGCAAGGTATGTTTCAGTTATTTAAGTGTTGATTATTCTGCTTACACTTAGTAGAAATCAATATTATAAATATGACCCGACACAAATAATAAATATGTATGATACGCTCACTGGACATACAAGGTCAGTGTCCGTGTGTGTGTGTGATTGAACTACATTTCGGGTCACGCTATATATAGAAACTAAGAGTTTAAACATCATATATATAGTTAGGGTCAAGCTATTAATAGTAAAATATCACACAATGATCATAGTTGACCAATCAGCTCGGACTATATACACTGTCACATGATGTCAATATTTACTTGTCTAATATTTACACACACGCGTTAAACAGGTCTGCCTTCCCTGATGCACTCCACTATGTCCATGTCCTTTATCAGCACCTTTTTGTCCGTGTTCTGGTCATTTCCTGGTATGGTGCCATATACACGACAACCAGCTACCCACGTTTTGGCGAGCTTTTTGGTTCGCACTAACTGCCTGGCCTCAAACGAAAGCCGCTCTCGTGTGAGGTTCTCCTGCACGAAAATGCCATCCCCCAGGGTTTTCCTTGCTGAATATACACGATCGCGAACCTTAGAGTTTGTGAATTTCACGATCACTTTCCGATTTGTAGTGGTTGCGGTTTTTCTGCCTAGTCTGTGGCACTTGTCGATGTCTCCACTTGTCAACTGCAATAACATGTTTAGACCAAGAGATAAATCATGGTATTTTTAATCTAGAATAAAGCAGGTTACAAGGACGTAAATTAGTGTATATATAGGATTCGTAAAGTATCGAGTGCAACGGTTGTTCATCCAAATAGACACCGACTGGCTGGGGCTTCAACCTCAGTGACGATAAGTTAGTGGTATACAAGTCTGCGATATTAACCACTCACCATGGAGGCGTACTGTATATTGGGATGGAATAACTGGTATAAATAGCAAGTTTGGCGGTCAACACCATATGGTTTACCGGCGGCGAGGGTAAATAAACTGAATCATTAACACGTTGGAATGCGAATCCAGAGATCTTGTACCAGGTCTCTGATGAGACTATAACCCGGTCACGTGAATCTGCGATATCCACAATGTAACGTTTCTGGAATGTGTGCGTATCTTTCACTACCTCAAAAAAATTATACATGTACTTGTTGATATACATCTCGCCTCATCACAAATCTGGGTATTCGTTTGGTTGCATAAATCTACTAAAACCTACCCACTCACCAAAAGAATACATTCTTTTGTTTCTGCATCCATCTCGTTGTGTACCCCCATTATACGACTTTTCCAAGACCACACACATTGGTGGTTCTAGTCGATAGTGGTCTTACGATGGTCTAAGACCATGGTCTTACGATGGTCTAAGACTATGGTCTTGGGTGTACTTTATATAACGATACTTATGGTCGTGGACAGGTAACTGGTACATGCTTCAATTAACGATTCTAAATCAGGGTTGGTCAAGTCCGTGATTGCCGTACGTCCGTTTACATTTATGTGGAGAAAGTTAATGTGCGGACCTACTATTGGTCGGCGACTAGTCGCTGACCTAGTCCGATACATCGCCGACCAGTACTGAGAAAACCCACATAATGACTAAGTCTTACATTATATATGAAGCTACTACATAGACGTGAACTAGTTGCGATAAACTAACAAGGGTCGGAGGGAGACGCAGCTTTGAATAGAACCAGCGGGCTGGCAGTGTCGGGACGGAGACTGCTTGCAATAGAACCAGCGGGCTGGCAGTGTCCGACGGAGACGCAGCTTGCAATAGAACCAGCGGGCTGGCAGTGTCGGGACGGAGACTGCTTGCAATAGAACCAGCGGGCTGGCAGTGTCCGACGGAGACGCAGCTTGGAATATAACCAGTGTATGGAAGGGTAGTACTATTAATGGGTACGGTGAGTAAATACGATATGAAACTTTCAGATATGGGTTTTTATGTTTAATAATCCAAATAACAATGAACATAAACGGAAGTTTTGTAACAGTAACAATCATAGTCGGTAACATGTGTCTCTCATATCGTGAGTAGCTTGTTTAAAACCACGTATTCACCTCTCATTTCTGAAAACAAGATACAAAACTGTTCAAACATTGGTATCACAAACATTGGTATCACAAACATTGGTATCGCAAACATTGGTATCATAATAGAACAAGCCGAAAACCTCCAATACGATAAATAATTGATGGTGCGAGTCGCACCGAACACAATGCTAATAGTGTATATGGTTCCGTTACGAGGCTTATAATCCTATACTTACAAGATCTTACTACATTACACAGTATGCGATATAAATAATGCATGAACATTCAATATACGAGCTGCATTTTGGAATATTTGAATACTATGTGGCGACAAATATCATATAAATGCAGGTGTCTTGTGTGCAATATTCATCACCCAAATTACCTTCAGGTGGTGGGTGCAGTTAGCGGGAAATTAAAAACCCGCAATCCGTCAACCCTATTGAAATAGGTCGGCAAGATAATGGCAAATTTCAATGTGTTGAATATAACGTATTTTGTGGCAAACAAATGTTGGGGAACACGTGCACATTTTCAATAGCGGTGTCTGGCCTCATATCATTGCAGTTTTGCGAGACTGGTGGGAGCAAACCGTTACATATGAAGCGAACGTGCTAGCACTGCGCTATATTACGCCATAGGTAGTTCGTAATACCTAACTGGTAGATAACAGACTTGTATCAATTGTGTGTATAGACTTGTGGGAGGGGTAGATTCATCAACCTTCACTAGCATATCCATTAAACTAAGGTAAGTATTTCGTGTTCACTATAGATTAGAAGGTGGAAGAGTCGAATCTACAAATAACATAATAACCAGCTATTTTTCAACCTTTGACGCACTATATTGTTAGTTTTAATTGCCGACCTATTTCTATAGCAAGATTCATGTACCTAAAATTTATAAAATCCACGACTTGCATTCCCGTGTTAAAATGCATATTCACATTACTTATCCATGTCGATATTTTACAATTTGACATCTGTTAACCTCATTGTTCGATATGAGGCAAAGTACTGCACAATATAGGGATTCTGTTATTCGAATACAAGTATTATAAGTGTATATGGAATCTGGATTTTTGATGCGCCATATATCGCTCGACTATCTGTATTTGTTTCCAACACTTGCCATTTTAAAATTTACAGCAATTACTCTATATTGCATTTTTCAATAATCACGGTAAAAACTAATTTAGAAAATCTGGACAAACTTGTTAAAAATTACCCATTTGTAAATTACCTCATTTAATGAATCTTAAGATACGATAATTTAGAAATTAAATTTACACCGATAAATTAAAAATTAAATGTTTATACAAAATATGTATATAAATTATAATAACCAAGCGGCTCCTCATGAGAGATTAGTTATTTTGGATAGCGCAATGATAAGAGACCCACTCCCGAGTGTTTCACCTGGTTGAATAAATATATACCTGCTGAACGGTGTGGGACTACTAGTAACTAATGTTGTCTCAAGATTGGTCTACCGATAGTATTCGATACGTGCTTTGTAGCAGCGCCAACAAGCGACAAAGCCGAGCACGATACTACAAGTGTAACGTGCGTGACTAGGCTTTGAATGATAAGCCGATAATGAGAAACATCGGTCGGTTACTTCACCCGCATACTCCTAAACGACTGGGCGATCGTACCCGGATGCGCTTCCTAGACAAATGCCAACTAAAGGTGCAAAGTCGTACCGCGAGTTCAAACAGCAAAACGTACGACTATATCTTAAGGGCAAAACGACTAGATCTTAAGGGCAAAATGTAATTACTAAGTGTACCCGTTCTTGCTGGAAATTTATAAATCCGAGTTTGTTGACTGCCTCATTGAGTATTTCCCATTCTTCATCCGCTATTAAAAAAAGATATTGCAGAACACATGGTCAGATTGGTTGGTTTTGTTATGTTTCACGGACTCTTTACAACTATCAATAATAACTTATTTCCTCCAATTATAGGAGAGCACAACAGTAAATATTTACAGATACGAATTACATAGGAGCGCACACATTTACAGTATATACAATGCGTTGTGTGTATATATATAGCAGTACACACATACATATAAACGTATACATACAAGGAACATAATTATACATGTCGAGGACTGAATCTATATCACGAGTCTGCAGACTGATCCAGTTAGACAACATAATTATTAGGACATTAAAATGGATTCGCACAGTACCACATATACCGTGTTTAAGGAGTACATTTACATCAATTTGGTATAAAGGAGATCCAAGTACGGTGTGGATATTGGGTTTATGAACCTATCATGATATATGTGCCGCGAGATGTGGCAAGCGATCAGCGAGACAACCTTGCGAGGATACAAGAATAAAAGACTAGACAGTATTGTATTATGTTTGGGACAAACGTTTCCTTTCAATATTTTGTTAGCAAAATTTAGACTATACTTTTAGCTATGCATTTTGAATATTCCGAGCAGAAAGTTGCAAGAAAGGATCGGGCGACCAATAAATAAAAACACCTAGTCTGGTGGACTTAACAGTGCAGTTTAACTTTTATCAAGAGACTAGTACTGTCAAAATCGTAAAGGAAGGCCAAAATGCGTTCTAAAGCTCTTAATATAGAATAATTTGTTCTTTTAAACAGAGCAAATCTAAAACGAAAGTAGTCCCTTAATACACTAGTTATTCGACGTACATATAATTGGATATCCTTGTTACGTACGAACTGGATGACAAGAAACGTAGATAAATATTTTCAGGTAGATATAGTTACTGTTTCAGGTGGATATCGTTACTGTTTCAGGTGGATATCGTTACTGTTTCAGGTGGATATCGTTACTGTTTCAGGTGGATATCGTTACTGTTTCAGGTGGATATCGTTACTGTTTCAGGTGGATATCGTTACTGTTTCAGGTAGATATTACTTGTTTGCGGGATATATTATCCATGCATTGGATGCACTTACACATATATTCACGCGTCAACTCCTCCAGTTCCCGGATGTTCATGTTGAAGAGGAACGATTCGTACTTTGCATACGCCTCTATAACCCCGTCTATGACTTGTCCGATGCCTTCGCACACGTTCCACAATGCACCATTGTTATCCAAGTTCAAGATCACACCTGGCATAGTCCTATTAACGTATCTGTGCAGGAAGTCCACTGCTCTCGAGCAGATATGTTCAGTTTCAATGGCACCAAATCTGGAAAATGTGATTGAATCACAAATGTTATGAAGCACCGCAATAAGAAAATAATCTTCCTGCAAAAAGACAGAAATAATAGTCTTGCAAAAACACTGAAAAACAACCGGGTTATATTGAGAAAAGTGACGAAGCTAGGCGGGCCAAGATCAGCAGCAGCAGCAGCAGCAGCAGCAGCAGCAGCAGCAGCAGCAGCAGCGAGCATGGCGAAGAAATTGACCAATTTATAAAATACAAAAACATTAGCAATATCATGTTCAGTCCTAATAATATTCATGAACTATTCGGCATTTACCGGATATTACCACAGTAACTATGGTATCGTGAACAAATTAATGTTTTATCATTAATAAATCCCGTGACCTTGGAAGTGTCATGGTATTTGCACGATGTATTATGTTCGCCAGATTCATCTAGTTAAAGTAATGGAATGTAGAATCTATAAGATGTGTTATATATTGGTCCATAATTTTGAATAAGCGAACAATGAACAGGCGTCTTGCTTAGCCAACAACAAATTAGTAGGCTCTAAGTAGGCTAACTATTTAGTAAATTCTACGAGATGAGATACTGTAACAAATTGCGCGATACCGACTGGTGGTAAGCGAACACACTTGAGTAATATACATGGTATAGTAATGGGTTCAATCTGAAAAATTATTTAATTGATAAAACTGATGCAAATTTACACGAGACAATTTGGGTGGTATGGGTTAAATTGCATTGGATGATAACATGGTCTTAATTGTGTTACCGTTTTAAAGTCGCACATACAGCCTAGGTAATATGGCGACACGTATATCTAATGGTGGTAGGAAGGCACCACGTGGTTTGCAGGTATTGAAACATGCATATATCCTGGTAGAACCGTAGACCTTCCAGAAGTCATCAGGATAGTCTAACGTACTACCACAAGACAAATGCTGACATTTTAATGGTTTAATGAAATATTTTTGTAGATGTACTGCCACGGCCGGGATTCGAATACACGACTAGGGACAGGTCAACTAATGTACCCATAGCACTGTAAAGACCGGACTGGCGAGCTATAGTCCTTATACTTACACAGCTCTGAACCTCCAGACGGCTTTCTGGTGATTAAGCACGAGCTCCATAGACGTCGGACATTGAACTTCCCACAACGCACCGTCGATTTTAAACTTCAAGTCGTAGTTCAGGTCCCAATATATTTCTTGATACAGAAATTCGAAAAAGATTCCAAGGTCATAATATAACGTATGTGATGAAATTGCCAGATCTGGAAAAATGTAATACATTACATTTTAAAATGGATAAAACATTCAATAGACACTTAAATCGGAATTGCAGAAAAAAGGTACTCTGGGGTTTCTGGATATTCGATATGGATCGACTTTAGATTGTATGAAATGGGCCAATTAATAGGATTGTATGTATAAATGTCCACCTGTAGGATCTCTGCCAGTTCCAATTTAAATTCAGCCGGTTCCATTTTAAATTAGAAATAGGATAGGTAATATTTTATTTTTCACGACACCTACCGAACAATGTGCAATTAATATTTCCAAATACAATCTGGAATATCGCCTTTTGGTCGGGTACCCATCTATTTATCTGCAAGTCTGCAATACCGGACCAACGTTTCTTAAATATACTACAAGAACATTCTTCAGCATTAGCAGAGCTGGACACTGAATATACAATTATGGTTGGTACTACTAAGTATGTGTTTGGGACAGATGGACAAACAAAACCACCGGCTATCTTGTTACGGGTTATAAGTTAGTTCTGCCAGTTCGTCGTCTACAACGTTCGTAGTTTACACGGACTCACGGAATGTGGGAGGACGCCAGAGAAAAACCCAGTTGTCCGCTCTGGCGACAAGGGTACCATATCGTACTCTGTCCAAGGATCGAACACTGGTTGAATTGGCGTTTAGCGAGCGTGGTAACCATCTAAAGTATGATCGATGCAAGACCTGCCGAGATATTGGGTATGACCGCTGGATGCAAGACACAAAACATCTGGAGTATGACCGCTCTTATGTCTGGAGTATGACCGCTCTTATGTAAAATGTATACAGATCCAGTGAATGGTCATTGTATGAAATTATACAGCGATCAGGAGGTTGTATATTACATAGTTACGAGTTGGGTCACGTGCTTTATAATAAAATCGCGTGCTTAATTAAAGCACAATTTCCGACACTTGCCTTTCAATCCGTATCCAAAGATGAATTCAATAGTTTCGTTAAACAGTAATCCATGCAGTAAGTGGACAGCTCTGAATGCGATGTCATCCGTGTAATTTGCCAACAATGGATCAATCTTTGGAATCTCACCCTTGAAGTAATTGTAGAGCGAATCATCGTCCGTCTTCATAAATTCGGTTTTTTGTGTCATTATAACTCCTGCAATCGTAACGGTAGAATTAAACAGGCGATAAAGACGCCATTAAACCGTTGATTAAGCACGGTAGCCTCGGATAGCTCAATTTTAACACAATAGAAAACACTAAGAAGTTTCCTTGAAAATCTATAACGATGGTAAACCTAGGTTGAAAAACATACAACTTTGACATACGTCAGCGCTACAGCAGATTTGACGCGATATGTAATTCAGTGCTCTCCAATTATGCATACTGGAGCTTGACATTTCATTACAACCGCTATCTATGCACACATGGCATGGTACTATACTTCCGAAACTTCAAGAAAGCTATTATATATATATATAATCCGTCTTGTAGGTATACCATGCTTATGAACCCGTTGATATAGCGAATAACTTTGGTACTTACTGACAATTGCCGTATCGAGGATGGCAGCAGGGCACTTCATCCCCTCGTTGAAGATTGGCTCCAGTAGGTATCGTGTAGAAAAAAAGGACATGACTTCTGCGTCTTCAACTATTTGGGAAACTTTCAAAATCTTTTTCCTGCGAACCTTCAACTCGCATTCAGGAAGTTCAAAATAATCTGCAATATGACATTAATGGGGAGGTATATTATATATGTTTAACATCGATAAGTTGCAATGTAATTTCGGTTCTTTCGTGAAATATATACTTTCATGGAGCATTTTTGAATAGTCTCCATTTTGCAGAAAAGGTCAGAAGTGAATATCGACCCTTAACTGAATGTCGCCATTATAATAAGAAATATGTCGCCATTATAATAATAAAGTTTGTTTGCCTTATATATAAATTCGATCAACTTGAGACGTTTATATGGAGTTAAATTGATTCTCGCCAAGGCCGGACAATAATAAGGCGGTAGGTAAACTGCCAGTCGTTCAAATGGGCAACCGGTAACTACGTTAAATAACATTTAAAAACACGCCGTTAATACTTATTTTAATATTGTACTGCTCGATATGCCATATTATATAACTGATTAATGATTAATTTTATATAAGATCAGATATTCGATCGTTTGGGGTTTATATCTTAAACGTAATACAATGTACCTGAAATATCGTCTATCTCCAATAGTGTATTATTTGGCGATTCACAATGTTTCAATATTAGTTCCGCAAGATAATGGCTTCCAGGGAACAGGAGTGCCTGTTCTAGGCCTTCGTATTCGTCCTTTATCCAATCGTAGTTCTGTTCTGGATTTGTGCTGTTAATAACCGGCGTAGTTGCACTTGGCTGCATATCGTTTGGCGTATGTGCATTCGGTCGCATTCTGACCGACTCTTGGTGCTTTCTAAGCGCGGCAGCTCTCAGTTCTCATCATATCTAGTAGTTTACGCTCTAGCGACAGAGGACCTTGATGCGATTCTGCAATATTTAAATAACTGGGACAGTCTAGCCCTTTCATAGCGACACGCCATGCAACTGGGACAGTCTAGCCCATTCATAGCGACACGCCATGCAACTGGGACAGTCTAGCCCATTCATAGCGACACGCCATGCAACTGGGACAGTCTAGCCCATTCATAGCGACACGCCATGCAACTGGGACAGTCTAGCCCATTCATAGCCACACGCCATGCAACTGGGACAGTCTAGCCCACCCACACGGCATGCAAGTGGGGACCGTCCAGCCCACCCACACGGCATGCAAGTGGGGACCGTCCAGCCCACCCACACGGCATGCAAGTGGGGACCGTCCAGCCCACCCACACGGCATGCAACTGGGGACCGTCCAGCCCACCCACACGGCATGCAACTGGGGACAGCCCAGCCCACCCACACGGCATGCAACTGGGGACAGCCCACCCACCCACACGGCATGCAACTGGGGACAGCCCAGCCCACCCACACGGCATGCAACTGGGCGACAGCCCAGCCCACCCACACGGCATGCAACTGGCGACAGCCCAGCCCACCCACACGGCATGCAACTGGGGACAGCCCACCCACCCACACGGCATGCAACTGGGGACAGCCCAGCCCACCCACACGGCATGCAATGGGGACCGTCCAGCCCACCCACACGGCATGCAAGTGGGACCGTCCAGCCCACCCACACGGCATGCAGTGGGGACCGTCCAGCCCACCCACACGGCATGCAAGTGGGGACCGTCCAGCCCACCCACACGGCATGCAAGTGGGACCGTCCAGCCCACCCACACGGCATGCAAGTGGGGACCGTCCAGCCCACCCACACGGCATGCAAGTGGGGACCGTCCAGCCCACCCACACGGCAAGCAAGTGGGACCGTCCAGCCCACCCACACGGCATGCAAGTGGGGACCGTCCAGCCCACCCACACGGCATGCAACTGGGGACCGTCCAGCCCACCCACACGGCATGCAACTGGGGACAGCCCAGCCCACCCACACGGCATGCAACTGGGGACAGCCCCAGCCCACCCACACGGCATGCAACTGGGGACAGCCCAGCCCACCCACACGGCATGCAACTGGGCGACAGCCCAGCCCACCCACACGGCATGCAACTGGGCGACAGCCCAGCCCACCCACACGGCATGCAACTGGGGACAGCCCAGCCCACCCACACGGCATGCAACTGGGGACAGCCCAGCCCACCCACACGGCATGCAACTGGGACAGCCCAGCCCACCCACACGGCATGCAACTGGGCGACAGCCCAGCCCACCCACACGGCATGCAACTGGGCGACAGCCCAGCCCACCCACACGGCATGCAACTGGGCGACAGCCAGCCCACCCCACACGGCATGCAACTGGGCGACAGCCCAGCCCACCCACACGGTGCATGCACTGGGCGACAGCCCAGCCCACCCACACGGCATGCAACTGGGCGACAGCCCAGCCCACCCACACGGCATGCAACTGGGCGACAGCCCAGCCCACCACCACACGGCATGCAACTGGGCGACAGCCCAGCCCACCCACACGGCATGCAACTGGGCGACAGCCCAGCCCACCCACACGGCAGCAACTGGGCGACAGCCCAGCCCACCCACACGGCATGCAACTGGGCGACAGCCCAGCCCACCACACGGCATGCAACTGGGCGACAGCCCAGCCCACCCACACGGCATGCAACTGGGCGACAGCCCAGCCCACCCCACGGCATGCAACTGGGCGACAGCCCAGCCCACCCACACGGCATGCAACTGGGCGACAGCCCTCCCCACCCACACGGCATGCAACTGGGCGACAGCCCAGCCCACCCACACGGCATGCAACTGGGCGACAGCCCACCCACCCACACGGCATGCAACTGGGCGACAGCCCAGCCACCCACACGGCATGCAACTGGGCGACAGCCCAGCCCACCCACACGGCATGCAACTGGGCGACAGCCCAGCCCCCACACGGCATGCAACTGGGCGACAGCCCAGCCCACCCACACGGCATGCAACTGGGGCGACAGCCCAGCCCACCCACACGGCATGCAACTGGGCGACAGCCCAGCCCACCCACACGGCATGCAACTGGGCGACAGCCAGCCCACCCACACGGCATGCAACTGGGCGACAGCCCACCCACCCACACGGCATGCAACTGGGCGACAGCCAGCCCACCCACACTACACGGCATGCAACTGGGCGACAGCCCAGCCCACCCACAGCTACACGGCATGCAACTGGGCGACAGCCCAGCCCACCCACAGCTACACGGCATGCAACTGGGCGACAGCCCAGCCCACCCACAGCTACACGGCATGCAACTGGGCGACAGCCCAGCCCACCCACAGCTACACGGCATGCAACTGGGCGACAGCCCAGCCCACCCACAGCTACACGGCATGCACTGGGCGACAGCCCAGCCCACCCACAGCTACACGGCATGCAACTGGGCGACAGCCCAGCCCACCCCCAGCTACACGGCATGCAACTGTGCGACAGCCCAGCCCACCCACAGCTACACGGCATGCAACTGGGCGACAGCCCAGCCCCCCACAGCTACACGGCATGCAACTGGGCGACAGCCCAGCCCACCCCAGCTACACGGCATGCAACTGGGCGACAGCCCAGCCCACCCACAGCTACACGGCATGCAACTGGCGACAGCCCAGCCCACCCACAGCTACACGGCATGCAACTGGGCGACAGCCCAGCCCACCCACAGCTACACGGCATGCAACTGGGCGACAGCCCAGCCCACCACAGCTACACGGCATGCAACTGGGCGACAGCCCAGCCCACCCACAGCTACACGGCATGCAACTGGGCGACAGCCCAGCCCACCCACAGCTACACGGCATGCAACTGGGCGACAGCCCAGCCCACCCACAGCTACACGGCATGCAACTGGGCGACAGCCCAGCCCACCCACAGCTACACGGCATGCAACTGGGCGACAGCCCAGCCCACCCCACAGCTACACGGCTGCAACTGGGCGACAGCCCAGCCCACCCACAGCTACACGGCATGCAACTGGGCGACAGCCCAGCCCACCCACAGCTACACGGCATGCAACTGGCGACAGCCCAGCCCACCCACAGCTACACGGCATGCAACTGGGGACAGTCCAGCCCACCCATAGCTACACGGCATGCAACTGGGGACAGTCCAGCCCACCCATAGCTACACGGCATGCAACTGGGACAGTCCAGCCCAGCCATAGCTACACGGCATGCAACTGGGGACAGTCCAGCCCAGCCATAGCTACACGGCATGCAACTGGGACAGTCCAGCCCAGCCATAGCTACACGGCATGCAACTGGGGACAGTCCAGCCCAGCCATAGCTACACGGCATGCAACTGGGGACAGTCCAGCCCACCCCATAGCTACACGGCATGCAACTGGGGACAGTCCAGCCCAGCCATAGCTACACGGCATGCAACTGGGGAACAGTCTAGCCCATCCATAGCTACACGGCATGCAACTGGGGAACAGTCTAGCCCATCCATAGCTACACGGCATGCAACTGGGGACAGTCTAGCCCAGTCATAGCTACACGGCATGCAACTGGGGACAGTCTAGCCCAGTCATAGCTACACGGCATGCAACTGGGGACAGTCTAGCCCCGTAGCTACACGGCATGCAACTGGGGACAGTCTAGCCCCGCGTAGCTACACGGCATGCAACTGGGTGACAGTCTAGCCCCGTAGCTACACGGCATGCAACTGGGTGACAGTCTAGCCCAGTCGTAGCTACACGGCATGCAACTGGGTGACAGTCTAGCCCAGTCGTAGCTACACGGCATGCAACTGGGTGACAGTCTAGCCCCGTAGCTACACGGCATGCAACTGGGTGAAACAGTCTAGCCCACCCGTAGCTACACGGCATGCAACTGGGTGAAACAGTCTAGCCCACCCGTAGCTACACGGCATGCAACTGGGTGAAACAGTCTAGCCCACCCGTAGCTACACGGCATGCAACTGGGTGAAACAGTCTAGCCCCCCGTAGCTACACGGCATGCAACTGGGTGAAACAGTCTAGCCCACCCGTAGCTACACGGCATGCAACTGGGTGAAACAGTCTAGCCCACCCGTAGCTACACGGCATGCAACTGGTTGAAACAGTCTAGCCCACCCGTAGCTACACGGCATGCAACTGGGTGAAACAGTCTAGCCCATCCGTAGCTACACGGCATGCAACTGGGTGAAACAGTCTAGCCCACCCGTAGCTACACGGCATGCAACTGGGTGAAACAGTCTAGCCCATCCGTAGCTACACGGCATGCAACTGGGTGAAACAGTCTAGCCCACCCGTAGCTACACGGCATGCAACTGGGTGAAACAGTCTGGTAGTACAGGATGCAACTGGGTGAAACAGTCTAGCCCATCCGTAGCTACACGGCATGCAACTGGGTGAAACAGTCTAGCCCATCCGTAGCTACACGGCATGCAACTGGGTGAAACAGTCTAGCCCACCCGTAGCTACACGGCATGCAACTGGGTGAAACAGTCTAGCCCATCCGTAGCTACACGGCATGCAACTGGGTGAAACAGTCTAGCCCATCCGTAGCTACACGGCATGCAACTGGGTGAAACAGTCTAGCCCATCCGTAGCTACACGGCATGCAACTGGGTGAAACAGTCTAGCCCATCCGTAGCTACACGGCATGCAACTGGGTGAAACAGTCTAGCCCATCCGTAGCTACACGGCATGCAACTGGGTGAAACAGTCTAGCCCATCCGTAGCTACACGGCATGCAACTGGGTGAAACAGTCTAGCCCATCCGTAGCTACACGGCATGCAACTGGGTGAAACAGTCTAGCCCATCCGTAGCTACACGGCATGCAACTGGGTGAAACAGTCTAGCCCATCCGTAGCTACACGGCATGCAACTGGGTGAAACAGTCTAGCCCATCCGTAGCTACACGGCATGCAACTGGGTGAAACAGTCTAGCCCATCCGTAGCTACACGGCATGCAACTGGGTGAAACAGTCTAGCCCATCCGTAGCTACACGGCATGCAACTGGGTGAAACAGTCTAGCCCATCCGTAGCTACACGGCATGCAACTGGGTGAAACAGTCTAGCCC
>CM026390.1:49575851-49618538 GCA_014843695.1 Archivesica marissinica
CCCATAGAGGAGCTCTATTCGTCGGGAGACCCGTATAGGAGCTATATACGTCGGGAGACCCATATAGGATCTATATACGTCGGGAGTCTCATATAGGAGCTATATACGTCGGGAGACCCATATAGGAGCTATATACGTCGGGAGACCCATAGAGGAGCTCTATTCGTCGGGAGACCCATATAGGAGCTATATACGTCGGGAGACCCATATAGGAGCTATATACGTCGGGAGACCCATATAGGAGCTATGTACGTCGGGAGACCCATATAGGAACTCTATTAGTCGGGAGACCCATACAGGAGCTATATACGTCGGGAGACCCATATAGGAGCTATATACGTCGGGAGACCCATAGAGGAACTATATACGTCGGGAGACTCATATAATAACTATATACGCCGGGAGACCCATAGAGGAGCTCTATTCGTCGGGAGACCCATATAGGAGCTATATACGTCGGGAGACTCATATAGGAACTATATACGTCGGGAGACTCATACAGGAGCTATATACGTCGGGAGACCCATGTAGGAGCTATATACGTCGGGAGACCCATACAGGAGCTATATACGTCGGGAGACCCATAGAGGATCTCTATTCGTCTATTCGTCGGGAGACCCATACATGAGTTTATACGTCCGGAGACCCATAGAGGAACTATATACGTCGGGAGAACCCATAGAGGAGCTATATACGTCGTGAGACCCATATAGGAGCTATATACGTCGGGAGACCCATATAGGAGCTATGTATGTCGGGAGACCCATAGAGGAGCTCTATTCGTCGGGAGACCCATACATGATTTATACGTCCGGAGACCCATAGAGGAACTATATACGTCGGGAGACCCATAGAGGAGCTATATACGTCGGGAGACCCATACAGGAGCTATATACGTCGGGAGACCCATATAGGAGCTATATACGTCGGGAGACCCATATAGGAGCTATGTATGTCGGGAGACCCATAGAGGAGCTCTATTCGTCGGGAGACCCATACATGAGTTTATACGTCCGGAGACCCATAGAGGAACTATATACGTCGGGAGACCCATAGAGGAGCTATATACGTCGGGAGACCCATATAGGAGCTATATACGTCGGGAGACCCATATAGGAGCTATGTATGTCGGGAGACCCATAGAGGAGCTCTATTCGTCGGGAGACCCATACATGAGTTTATACGTCGGGAGACCCATACATGGGCTTATACGTCCGGAGAACCATAGAGGAACTATATACGTCGGGAGACCCATATAGGAACTTTATTAGTCGGGAGACCCATAGCGGATCTATATACGTCTGGAGACCCATATAGGAACTCTATTAGTTGGGAGATCCATAGCGGATCTATTTACGTCGGGAGACACATACAGGAACTCTATTAGTCGGGAGACCCATAGCGGAGCTATGTACGTCGGGAGACCCATAGAGGAACTCTATTTTTCGGGAGACCAATATAGGAGCTATATACGTCGGGAGACCCATATAGGAGTTATATACGTCGGGAGACCCATACAGGAGCTATATACGTCGGGAGACCCACATAGGAGTTATATACGTCGGGAGACCCATACAGGAGTTATATATGTCGGGAGACCCATATAGGAGCTATATACGTCGGGAGACCCATACAGGAGTTATATACGTCGGGAGACCCATATAGGAGTTATATACGTCGGGAGACCCATACAGGAGTATTTTATGTCGGGAGACCATACAGGAGCATATACGTCGGGAGACCCATAGAGGAACTATATACGTCGGGAGACCCATACAAGAGCTATATACGACGGGAGACCCATATAGGAGTATTTTATGTCGGGAGACCCATACAGGAGCTATATACGTCGGGAGACCCATAGAGGAACTATATACGTCGGGAGACCCATACAGGAGCTATATACGACGGGAGACCCATATAGGAGCTATATACGTCGGGAGACCCATATAGGAGCTATATACGTCGGGAGACCCATACAGGAGCTATATACGTCGGGAGACCCATAGAGGAACTATATACGTCGGGAGACCCATATAGGAGCTATATACGTCGGGAGACTCATATAGGAGCTATATACGTCGGGAGACCCATAGAGGAGCTCTATTCGTCGGGAGACCCATATAGGAGCTATATACGTCGGGAGACCCATATAGGAGCTATATACGTCGGGAGACCCATATAGGAGCTGAATACGTCGGGAGACCCATATAGGAACTCTATTAGTCGGGAGACCCATACAGGAGCTATATACGTCGGGAGACCCATATAGGAGCTATATACGTCGGGAGACCCATAGAGGAACTATATACGTCGGGAGACTCATATAGGAACTACATACGTCGGGAGACTCATATAGGAACTATATACGTCGGGAGACTCATATAGGAACTATATACGTCGGGAGACCAATATAGGAGCTATAT
The DNA here is from genome assembly GCA_014843695.1 of Archivesica marissinica. Lineage (NCBI taxonomy): Eukaryota > Metazoa > Mollusca > Bivalvia > Venerida > Vesicomyidae > Archivesica > Archivesica marissinica. The sequence goes on from CM026390.1 coordinate 49,578,278, forward strand.
ACGTCGGGCGACCCATATAGGAGCTATATACGTCGCGAGACCCATGCAGGAGCTATATACGTCGGGAGACCCATATAGGAGCTATATACGTCGGGAGACCCATAGAGGAGCTATTTACGTCGGGAGACCCATATAGGATATATATACGACGGGAGACCCATATAGGAACTATATACGTCGGGAGACTCATATAGGAACTATATACGTCGGGAGACCCATAGAGGAGCTAAATACGTCGGGAGACACATACAGGAGTTATATACGTCGGGAGACCAATAGATGAGCTATATAGGTCGGGATACCCATATAGGAGCTATATACGTCGGGAGACTCATATAGGAGCTATATACGTCGGGAGACTCATAGAGGAGCTATATACGTCGGGAGACCCATGGAGGAACTCTATACGTCGGGAGACGCATACGCCTAGATGAGCTTTATGGGATATTTCATTGTAAATGAACAAAGCTGAGTAGAGCCTATTCAGCTGTATTTTCGTATGGATGCACCTTATTATAACGCAGACGCGTCGGACTCCAGCAGATATTGGGACCGCTGATTTTAGGGGGCTCTGGTAGGGGGTCCGGGGGTATGCTCCTCCGGGAATACTTTGAGATGTAGATACTCTAAACTTATTTTTTATAATACATGTTGCTATTTCATAATATTATTTTACAAAAATATAATTATGTTCCAGTCACGTCAATGCCAATTGGTGATGACGTCTTGCCGATGACGATTGTTAATAACAAACACAAATGTACGTTATATAAACGGGCACCCTGAGTGCGTAGGAACCCAGAGTAGATCTATATAGCTGCCACTTGCAATGTGGCGTGTAAATTCCACGAGTATACAATAAAAAATTTAAATACACCCGGCAGACATAACTTCCACAAGTATAAAATAAAAATTCCGCCTGCCTGGCCAAAATATTGGGACCGCACCGCGGCCCCTGCTCTGACGCCTATGATAAACGAACAATACAAACATGCGCATAGACATCCGCACAAGTAAACCTGTATTACCTGAAATACGCTGGTGATTCCAAGGTGGGACCGCACCGGGCCCCTGCGGCCCCTGCTCCGACGCCTATGATAAACGAACAATACAAACATGCGCATAGACATGCGCACACGTAAACCTGTATTACCTGAAATACGCTGGTGATTCCACGGGGGGAACGCACCGGGGCCCTGCGGCCCCTGCTCCAACGCCTATGATAAACGAACAATACACACATGCGCATAGACATCCACACAAGTAAACACTATTTACCTGAAATACGCTGGTGATTCCAAGGTTGTAGAACACTGGTATAAATATATGGGCAGCTCCCATGGCGGTAAATATAAATGCGATCGAGATCCACCAATACATTGTGCTGTACACATACACTTCCGCTGGCGTTCCGAGAATCGTGATCGCAGAGATGAAACTGGAAAGCAAAGACATTGCAACCGGAAGTGGATGCATGGCTCTTCCGGCGAGCATATATTCATCTATTGAGTTTTTATTCCTATCTTTAATTGCGTAAAAAATGCCAATACTAGCGGATATTGCTAGGGTGCAGCCGAACACAGTGTAGTCCATCCAATGAAATGTTTTTCTAATTCCTGTCTCAAAACTGTAAGGTCCAGACGACATTTTTAACTGCTTGAAGTAAAAGTCCGTATAAAACACCTCGTCTGCACAAAATTTTATGTTTGCAAACTATCGAGTAGTTCGTATACAACCAGAGAGTGTATTTAACAATTAAATCGAAATGTAAATCCAACAAGATATATAGTTAAAATAACACCAAATACATCGTCCCGTAGATTTATGAAACTTGGGCATTTTATATACGGTTTGGCTAACTATACTGAACAACAAAACACTTCGGTGGAAGTCGTGATAGCACAGTGGATGCGCGTTCGCTTCAGGTGCGAAAGGTCCGGAGTTCGAGCCCCACTGGAGCCGTTACGATTGTGCCCTTAGGCAAGGCATTTAAATTCCACATTGCCTCTTCTCTCTCCCTCGTGGTAATGGATTCCATCAGGAATGAGGTCTCGAGAATGATTTATATAAGTTGAAATACCTTGTTTCGCAATCGACCTAAATAAATTTGTATAAACTAACAAAACACATCCGTTAACGTTGCTTGAACATAACTTGAAAACAAACCTAGGAATAATTGTTATAAAATTATAGCCATAGGTTAACAGAAACTAGGAGAAACGTGGACCAAGTGTGGTTGGGGCTAAAACAAAAATACCACTTAGTTTATACAAATTCAATTTAGCTCGATTGCGAACGACGTTCTTACAGCCATAGCCATGAGGCAGAGAGAAGAGTCAACGTGGAATTTAAATGCACTGCGTGCCTAAGTGTACAATCGTAATCGCACATGAAGCGAACGCACTACCATCCAGTTGTGCGGCCTGTCCTTCGAAATCGTGTGCACTTATTTCGGACCGTTCGACGAGAGCTTCCAACATACCTTGCTTGCATCGCCTATTCGACATGTCCCGTGTGGTATTAAAATGTTGGTCAATTTGTGTTACTGACATTGTTATCAAGTTAACGAAAACACTTAAAAATTGGGGGGAAAACTTTTGTTTACATTGTTGCATATATAGTATGCCAAGAATATCCAATAATTTACCGGGCGATTGGGATGCTTCATGTAGAACCATGCATGTGTGTGCAAAAGGGGTTTCACGTTGTCGGCGTATAGCAGTGGGTAGATTTTAATCCTATTTAAAATATTTAATTTAAGACTGAAGTGCAGTTCGTGTTAAGTCGTTAGCGTATTAGTCTCTTTTTTTTATTTATACAAATTTATTTTAGCTCGATTGCGATATAAGTTATTACAACTCATATTAATCACTCTCGAGATCTCATTCCTGATGGAATCCATCGCCACGAGGGAGAGAGAAGAGGCAATGTGGAATTTAAATGCCTTGCCTAAGGGCACAATCGTAACGACTCCAGCGGGGCTCGAACTCCAGACCTTTCGCACCTGACGCGAACGCGCATCCACTGCGCTATCACGACTTGTATTAGTCTTTACAATTCCGGTAACAGTCTTTGTGCCGCTCAGTCATTGGCCTAATTTTGGTGATGACTGTTTTCATTGGCTCATGCTCCTGAAATGTTCACACCACACGCACGTGCACGTAATAGAACCAGAGGAGACTCTGGAATGAGTCTCTATCTGTATCATTGCACTATCCTCCAAATATCTAAAATAACTAATCTCTTCAGGAGGCGTCGCTCATATGGGCAACCGGTAGCGACGATAAATAAACGTAAAACACACACTTTTTTGGATAAGTATAGTTTTGACCGGGACGTGTGACTTTCATCTTGTGGTTTTGTTATGGTTGAATAGTTGCTGTCCGCTTTATTGGATTCAGTGAAGGGGGTTAATGGTTCAATTGAATGTGTGTGTACTATTTATACAATGTGTTATATTGTACTTTTGACGTGCCCTTGGGGGTGTTGTTATTGCGAATACTAGTTTATATATTTTAAGATAGGTTGAATAGTACACTCAGTGGGTAGCCGTGGTAACGCTTTCGCTTCGGGTGCGAAAGGCCCAGAGTTCGAGCCAGGCTGTAGCAGTTACGATTATGTCCTTAAGCAATGAACTTAAATTCCGCATTGCATCTTCTCTCTCCCTCATGGCGATGTATTCCATCAGGAATGGGGTCTCGAGAGTGATTAATATAAGTTATAAGAACTTTGTGTGCAATTGAGCTCAAATAAATGTGTACGCTCTATAATATTCGGTTTTGTGATTATTCCGCGAATTACTTACTTTGAAAGAATATTCTCCAAGATCAATAAATAGTTTGTTCATGTTAGCAGTATTATAATAGTGCTCTTCTACTGTTTATCTTAATTTTGAATTTCTCCGTGGTTACATATACGTTTGACAATGTACTATGTAAATAGATTGAATTTTATTTATTTTACAACGATTGCGAAGCAAGTTCTAACAACTTATATTAATCATTCTCGTTTGCGCGGATGAAAGCGTGTATGTGGTCATTCGTGTGGGAGGAAACCGGAGTACCCGGAGAAAACCCACCTGTCCGAGCTGGTAACCACCATACCATCTCACATACTTCCCGGACCGAGGATCGAGCCCGGTTTGCATTGGCGAGAAGCGGACGCGCTAACCACTGCGCTAATCGGACTATGTACCAGGCTGCATACATGTTCTGTTGATATACGTTCATATTTTAGCTATTTTGGACACTCATCAATCGTTAATAATAAAATGCATGTACATGTACTATGTCTTAATTTGTCAATTTTGACAGTTATTGCTAACGTTCACACTAACATAAGTGGTTATGCGGTTGTGTATTGTAGTGGCATGAGGCTCCAGTTAAAATGACTAACAATGGTGTCAAGCAGGTTCGATCCCCCGTCTGACCATAATAAAATTAACAGTCTTTCAGATGGGACGTTAAACCGAGGTCTCGTGTCGGTGCTTTACACCGTGCACGTAAAAGAACCAGAGGAGACTCTGGAATGGGTCTCTGTCTATATCATTGCACTATAATCCAAAAATCTAAAATGACTAATCTCTTCAAGAGGCGTCGCTCATATGGGCAACCGGTAGCGACGATAAATAAACGTAAAACACACTCAAGCATATATTTACTACCCAACAATCATTGGAAAATATAAAAGAAAACCGAAGATTTGTGTTTGTTAGTGTATCTATCATACAGTATTCCAGATAGTTTGAATCATTAGTCTTTCGATTATATTATAATATATTATTATTATATAGAGGATCTTAAATTCGTGTCCGTCCATATTGAATTTATTAAACGAGTTGAATAAAATGATAAAATGCGAGGCTTTTAAAAAGCATTTAAAGAAGCATTTAAAAAAAATTATCATTTTTATTCAATGAGTTTAATAAATTCAATATGGAAAGACACGAATGTAAGATTCTTTTTATCACATAAACCAAATACGCAGTAATAAGGTGTCATGATTTAACACACTTCCCCTTTAGCAAATGAAAGCCAGAATAGTACTGCGGTTTTTACTTAATGGGCCAAGAAAATAGTGCGACACTAAATACTCCAAATTTTTCTTCCTTTGTAAACAGTTTTTAAACTATCACAACATAGCATGTGCAACAATTCAATATTAAACACTTTTAAATTATTTTCAAACAGTCTTTTTTAACAAATACAAATACAAAATGTACACGATGTTTTGGCAAATGACGTCACAATCAAAGTTACACAGCGCGTGCTAGTTCATGTAAAAATGTATGTCACTGCGAATCGCTACGTGATTCGCCCACGCATTTGCCTCATTTGCATATTTAATACAATAGTGTATTACCGAATGTATGACATGGCTTTATTAAACTCCCGCGCCGTAGTTTATGTGATAAATATCTTTATTTCGTAATACGCCATTTCTGGCCCATGAAGAAAGCATCAATACAAAACATTACAAAGTGAAACATGTATGGTAATATGGTGACGGACACTAATCTCAACGAACGATGGGAGAGACATACATTCTTATAAACAAAAGCAACGCACATAAAAATCAAAAACAACTAAGTATTAATCATTGAAAACAATATTAACTATTAATTATAGATCTGTTTAGATATTGACCAATGATCTACAATATATATACCATGTTATATAGGATATCATTTAGTGGGTGTTTAATAGTGTAAGATTTACTTTTATTACACAGATTGATCATTCCGTATTTGCCGCGATTGCCAAAACAATATATATCGTTGATCACGAGATGAAATACAGAGAAAAAGAAGAATTTTTATTTTCCAATTTGAACGTAAAAAGTTCACAATTGTACAACATATATATACATAAAAGCATTCACGTGATAAATATGTCAATATGAGAAATCATATACCGTATTGACAATACCTACTATACATATAATACGTTATAATTTACATTCTCATTATTTTTTTAGACATTACATTGCTTAAGTATATGTTATATGGACTCTGATTTAACGTATCTTAGAAATCCAAATAAAGGAGGTTGAACTCAGTTTAAATAGTATTATAAAATTTATAATTATAATCACAGTCAAGTTACATATTCGATTGAATTCAACCACGCACGTCTCAGTGTAAATGCTTTATACAGATATGTCCCCAATTTGGCTACACTATTGTTATTATTGCGAGATTGCATTAAAGTTACAAATTTGAAAACACTAGGTCTATTATGGTAATACTTCTTAATATATTTCTTTCTAATGTTATTGTTGTAAGCTGAACAAATCAGGACAAAATGGTATTCATTTTCTATATCATTTGGCCCACAGTATAAACAATAACGCAATTCACGCGTGACCCTGTATGCACCATAACTGGCCCGTTTCAATACGTAATTTATGCGAAGAAAGTCTAAATCTTATTAGGCAATTCTATATTTTGGTTGTAAACCATTTAGAAAAGGCTCTAATAAAACAGTAGATTTGAAAAGCTCGATTGCGAACAAGTTCTTACAACTTATATTAATCACTCTCGATACCTCATTTCTGATGGAATCCATCGCCACGAGGGAGAGAGAAGAGGCAACGTGGAAATTAAATGCCTTGCCTAAGGGCACAATCGTAACGGCTCCAGTGGGGTTCGAACTCCGGACCGTTCGCATCTGAAGCGAACGCGCATCCACTGCGCTATCACGACGTCCACAACACCATTACACCAGTACTGTTTGCACACATCTAAAACCCTTTCTTTGAATAGCAGGTAAAACTTATTTAAACCTACTACGCCCGGGTTGTCGAATAAATATGTATAACCATAGCTATCAAGTAACCACCTCACATTATAAACCCAGTTCTTAACACCCCTACTACTCTGTAATGACATATCAGTATACAAGGACTGTATAATAATATTGTCGCTTTCCACAACTTTGGCCCAATATTTGATCATACGTGTAAAACAATTAATGTACATTGGAACTCGGCAAAGCACACCGTAAACACCCACGCTACAGGTTGACGATTTAACACTTAGAATGTATTTACTAAACTTTAAATGGATCCTCTCTATTTCTTTTGATTTGCCAAAACCCCAGAGTTCACATCCATAGCCTAGTATTGAACCAGCAAATGCATCAAACAATTGGAATATAGATATAGTTGTGATTACTAAGTCACGCAGATTATTTAACAAAGCAGTCCGAGCTTACTCTGTAGTTAAAAACAGTCCCAAGGTAATTAAAAGTATTCACCACCTCTAAATCATTGTCATTATATATCCAGACTTCATCTTTGCTTAGCTTTCCACGATTTCTAAGAACAACGTTACTCTTATCTGTATTTACGTACAAGCCCCACCTGTCACAGTAAGTTTTAAGTAAAGTTAACTTATGTTGCAAATCCTGAGGACTGTTACCTATCATTGATTACAATAGCATCAGCAAATAGCATCAAAATAAAACAGGGGACATAACCTCACCCTATCTCAACCCGACAGCACAGTCGAAAAAGTCCAAGTACGAGTTGCATCTCCTGACACAGGATTTAACATTGCTGTTCATGGACTTTGTTATTCTTAATAATTTACCCTGAACTCCGAGTTTGGAAAACTTGTACCATAGACTATCAAAGTTAACACTATCAAAGGCCCTACTGAAGTCAATGAAGGCCCACTGTAATCTACCCATGTGATTAAAAACACTTTGTATAAAACCATTTAACACAAAAATCGCACCATCTACAGTAGACCGACCCTTACGGAAACCGAATTGTGCATCAATCAAAATATCATATGCATCGGCGCATTCAAATAAACGCCTATTCAGTACACCGGTAAATATTTTAGAGAAACAACTAACTTGAGTTATGCCAAGATAATTTTTAACATCATTTGTGTGTGTTTTAAGTTTATTTATCGTCGCTACCGGTTACCCATATAACCAACAACAACAACAATACCTTTATTGCATTAAACATTCATACAATGTATATAGCAAGTACATGTATACATGTAGGTAACGACATGGATTTACAAAAGAGCAAGATGTTATACTAATTTTAGTTTCTATATACATTTGCGAAATATATGTATTTTGCTAAATTTCTACCAATGGTTTTTGATTTTTGTGACATTAAATTAGTGAATTTATTAATAGTTGGCCATATATAGTAATAATGTTTTAAATATTTCTGTCTAAGATCTCTAAATTTCGGACATATAAGAAGGAAATGATATTAACTTTATATGCCTGTATTGCAATATATACATATTCTTTGATTTCTGGCTTCCACGTTCGATAGCTCGGAAGTTCGGAATGTTGTCAACGCCATTCTAAATCGGTCTTCTTTAATAAGAGACGCCTCATGAATAGATTAGTCATTTTAGATTTTTGGAGGATAGTGTAATGATACAGACAGAGACCCATTCCAGAGTCTCCTCTGGTTCTTTTACGTGCACGGTGTACAGCACTGACTCGAGACCTTTTAATTGTATTAGCGTTAGACGGGGGATCGAACGTGCGATCCCTGAATTACCAGTCCAGCGTGTTACCTCGGCTATGGTTATTGGTTTGTCAAGTTCAGCAAAGTTATAGTTCTCAGAACTGAACTTTTATTCAGATGATAAACCTTCAGCTTCCCGTCACCAGCTGATCAAAGCTCAGTTTGCAGATTCGAAAAATAATCGAAACATTCTGCAACATTGATATATTACTAGATGACATGCAGTTTTGTTTTGAGAATAATTTCCAGACATCTTTAGGTCTAGCATGACGTAATGTTTCAACTTGTCGACATTTTCTAAATTCAAATGCACGCCTTTTTACCGTATTAATACTTTATAAATAATCGAGTTGTTACAAATAGCTAGTCTATGCACATTACTGCATGTAGCTGATTTGATGACATTCACCGTCCTACCAGTCGGCTTGTTTACAAATCCTACTCGATACGCTATGCACATTACTATCTTCCGCTAATGTTGAATAATGTCATAACTGCATGTACCTGATTGTATTACATTCACCGTCAAACGAGTCGGCCTCTTTACAAAACCTACTCGATACGCTATGCACATTACTGCAGTACGAGATTTACAAAATAATGATTCCCCTATGTCACGAATAATTTGCGTGAAACTATCAACATATGCAATTAAGTGTCGGCTCATCAGTACAATTACTAATAGTATTAACAAGATGGTTCGGGTCCGAGAGCCGGCCTATAATACCTCGTCTAAATTCCTCACGTAGCAATTGATTCCGTTTAATGACACGGGCATCTTCACTCTCCGGCCTATTTAAATTACATATAATACTAAACTGGATGGGTGCATGATCAGACAATTCACAAAATCATAAATACAGTCTTGTATAGACATAACTTCCGTAATATAAGCAAACCTGGTCAACTTGGTGTTCTGTTGACTATCTGTTCTCTAACCCGTGAAGGATGACGTTGCAGGCTAAGGATTCGGAGAGGGTGAACTTAAGATTTCCTCTTGGAATGTGAATGGACTCACTAGTGTAAAGCAGCAATCCACTGAGTTTGTGAAACTGATCTCTGACAATGACATTGTGTTTTTATACGAATCATGGACCCATAAGGACAGTAATATTGATTTATCAGGATATACTACACATAACATTTATAGGAAGTTCCAGCATAGGAACGCCAGGCGTCATAGCGGAGGCATCGTTCTCTATTATAAAGAGCACCTTAAACCTGGTATTACTATCATACGGTCACATCATGACACAATTATCTGGTTGAAGCTAGATAGACACTTTTTTAAATTTGATAACGATGTTAATAACATTTTTACATCAACTAGCACGCGCTGTGTAACTTTGATTGTGACGTCATTTGCCAAAATATCGTGTACATTTTGTATTTGTATTTGTTAAAAAAGACTGTTTGAAAATAATTTAAAAGTGTTTAATATTGAATTGTTGCACATGATATGTTGTGATAGTTTAAAAACTGTTTACAGAGGAAGAAAATAAAAAAATTGGAGTATTTAGTGTCGCACTATTTTCTTGGCTCATTAAGTAGAAACCGCAGTACTACTCTGGCTTTCATTTGCTAAAGGGGAAGTGTGTACTGCGTATTTGGTTTATGTGATAAAAAGAATCTTACTTTCGTGTCTTATGGAAAGCCACTCATGTAAGATCCTCTATTTATGTATGCGGTTTATATATATGGGGCGAAGAATCGCCAGCATATACTATTTCAGCAGTTAATTTGTTTGATATTCTTCAAAATGATATTGTCGACTTTGAGGACCTAGGCTCTATATATATTGCGGGTGATTGGAATGGGAGAGTTGGAAAACGTCATGATTATGTTGTGTGTGATTCTTATATTTGCCAGACCGATGATAGTAATTATGTTGCTGATATGCCCCTCAGTCGGACCTCACAAGACTCTGTGTGTAATGCATTTGGTATGAAAATATTAGATATTTGTAAATCTTCAGGTATGCGTATTTGTAACGGTCGTTTAGGCCAAGATTATGCTTGCGGTATGTATACATTTGCTAGTTCTAACGGTGCATCCGTAGTTGATTTACTGTTAGCTAGGGAACGTGATTTTAGGTTATTGACCAAATTTAGTATAGATACATTCAATGAGTATAGTGACCACGCGCCTTTGTTATTTTCATTGGCATGTGATGTTTGTATAGCACAGTCGCAGCCCAGTAATGAGATTAAATATTGCTGAAATAGTTATATGTTATGCTATATTTCGGGTGTTACGCCTGCATCAGCACCATATCAGGCTATATCGCCGGTGGGCAGTTTACTTATCAACACCTTTCATGGACAATGCTGGAATAGTAATAATAAAACTGCCTTCCGCAATGGCATAATTGGTAAGTTACCCATATTTAATCGGGTTACACATAATATTGACATTCGTTCGAGAGTTCACTGAAACTGTAAGAGAGGTTACGGACCCTTTATTGTCAAAGGTATATTATAATAACGGTAGTATCATTGGTTCCTTTTGTGACAAACCTATAGTTAACAATGCCGAGTGGTTTGACAGTGAAGTGAATGCATGGTTGCTAGGCGACGTTATATAGACGCTCTAAATGTTTTTAATAGATTAAAATCTGAGTGCAGTCGGGAGCAGTTTTGTAAATATAAGAAAGATTATAAGGACGTATGCCGTAGAAAACGTCAATTATTTGAAGCCAAAAAGATTAATGTTATCGAGCGGCTAAAACATGCTAAACCAAAACGAATTTTGGATTTTTAAAAAAAAGAAATGTACAAATACTAGTAAATCTATTTCGCTCGAGGACTTTAAACAGTATGTTGCCGGTTTGAGCGCAGATACGTTCCCATGTAATAATGCTGAGGCGGAAGATATTTTTTAATACACAGGATTTTAATGATTTAAATTGTTATATAGCTAGATAGTTATATTTCTACCCAAGAAGTTAGTGATGCTATAAAATGTTTGAAGCGTGAAAAGTCGACTGGTAGTTGATACAATATTAAATGATTATTTAGTAGAGAGTATTGATATAATAATTATTGTCTTCTCATAATTATATCTATAGATGTATTTTGTACCATTTAATGCCTAATAAAATATATGTTATGTTATGTTATATCTGATGTATTTAATGCAATTCTTGACTGGTTACTCCCCGGATAAATGTACTGAGGGCACTATTATTCCTTTATATAAAAAGGGCGATGCAACTATGTTAAATAATTATCGTTGTATTACTTTAGTAAGCTGTTTATCAAAGGTGTTTACCTCCATTTTAAATAAACGAATCGTTACCATTTGTGATAATAATAATATTTTATCAGACTCTCAGTTCGGGTTTAGAAAAGGACGTTCCACTACCGATGCTATTTTTATATTACACAGTATTGTTAAGAAATATCTGAATGAAAACAAAAGATTATATGTCGGCTGTGTTGATATGAAACGGTGTTTTGATTCTATTTATAGAAATGGTATGTGGTTAAAGTTATATAATATTGGTATTCAAGGTAAACTGTTAAGGGTCATTAGAGACATATATCAAAAGGTAAAATATTGTGTACGCCATTGTGGTAATTATTCAGAATAGTTTCAATATGCAGTTGGGTGAAGACAAGGGGAGATAATGTCGCCTGTCATGTTTTTTCTGTTCGTGGAGGATATGGAGTAGTTTATGCAGGACGATATTAACGCAGGGATATGTATTGAGGATATCGTACTCATTTTATTATTATTTGCAGATGACATGGTCATTCTCGGTAAAACCGCACAACGAGCTTCAACATAGTTTTAAGTTATTGCATGATTATTGTAGTAAGTGGAGATTATAAGTACATACTAATAAAACTAAAGTAATGGTCTTTAGAAATAGGGGTACAGTATTTTAAAACGAAAACTGGTCCTACAATGACGAAATTATTGAAGTTGTTAGCGTTTTTAATTATCTTGGCACAGTTTTAAATTACACGGGCAATTTTAATCTAAATCAACAATATATATCCGACAAAGCTTTGAAAGCACTGAATTATTTGACTTCTAATTGTAAGAAATACAAACTTAAATCGAAAACGTTATGTCTGCTATTCGATGCGTTTGTGGGTTCAATATTAAACTATTCATCGGAAATTTGGGGCTTTACAAAATCTAAAGAAATAGAGCGAATACATTTAAAGTTTTGTAAACAAATACTAAATGTTAGAACCACTACTTGTAATGCAGCTGTTTATGGTGAGCGTGGGTGATATCCTCTCTACATATCACGCTATATACGTATTATTAAATATTGGCTTATAGTTTTTAACTTGGAAAATATTATACTTCAACGATTATATGCACAATTATTGTCTGATTGTAATAATGGTTATGATAATTGGTTGACACATGTTAAACAATTACTAGACGAATATGGCTTTTCACATATCTGGAATAACCCATGTAATATCAATGTTAATCATTTCCTATGTATATTTAAACAAAAAGAAAGGCCAAGAGTAAATTTGCACACAAAGAGAGATCTTCTCTGTCCAGTCTGAGTAAATCCAATCCTCGTAAATTCTGGAAGTATATTAACAAGTATAAGAAAAAAACTAAATCCCACTCTCTGTAATTATGAAGGAGAGAGCTCTAAATGATTGGGTTAGAATCATGAAAAGATATGCCAATATATAGGGTTTATATTGAACATCCTCTCCGGGTGACATACGGAAATACTTCAAAAATTGCTCATTGTATAGTCGTTGAATACGAGTACCCAGGGTCTTCTCATACTGTGCCAGATACTTATGCACTCTGTCTAGTTCTGTTTTCGGAAATTTTGAATCCGAATTGACATCCGCATATTTTGTGGGATCTTATAATGTCATGTTGTATTCAGGCTCTAAAGTCTCTACATTTCCAAAGTTTTGATTTCTCTCGTAAGACACTAATCTGAAAATAGAATAGGGAAATGTTTCAAGATGTATAACATGGCAGAACGATAAATTCGTAATGAAAACGTTAAAAGCAAACCCCACCCACTCACAGGTGTATGAGCAATAACGTAAACAATTAAAATAAACATCTCTGGAAATAAAGAAAATATCAAGGAATAAAGGAAACTATTTTAGATTTATATTTTATTTTTAAATAAATCTACAATTTAGTCTTCAAACATATGGTAAATAGCAAATTACAAGCGAAATAAATGTTGACCTTTGCCGCGACGGCATTCTATTTTCGTTTTCAAAATATTTTTTATCTCTAAAATAACGGTAAATTTACGCACCTTTCAACCAATTCATTCTTGCGTCCAGAAAGTCTAGCACCCCTTTTCTTCAATTCTGCTTTCAGTTGCGGAATTGTAAGTGATCCGAACTTAGATTCCATTGTTAAAGTATGGACATTTGTTTTGACTTCTCTCAGAATTATGCTAATCGATACGGGATACTGATGGACCGGGATCAGTGGCGCCACCTATCGGGTGGCAGGGGAAGATAACCAGCTATTCTCCCCCATTCCTCATGGTCTAATCGAATGCATTCTATGTTAGACAGACTTTGTTTTAGTGATGTGCGGTTTAATTTTGACCCCGATATAAACTACAGTAATATGTTTAAAAAAAGAATTCGAGACCAATATATTCAAGAATGGAATGCGTCTATCCAGACTGTATCCAAGCTAGACTAGTATCGACAATTTAAAACACAATTCTGATTTGAGAAATATTTAGATACTATTCCTAATAATATACTTAGAAAGCAACTTTGCCGTTTTAGAGTTTGTTCACATAATTTAGAAATTGAGTTCGGGCGGTATGCTGGACTAAATAGGCAAGACCGCATTTGTAAACTGTGCTCATGCAATTCCATTGAATCTGAATATCATTTTTTATTGTGTTGCCCAAAATTTGCAAATATTAGAAAGAAATATTTTGTTAATACACATTGGCCAACACTTCAGAAATTTGCGAACATTATATCATCCCAGAACAAAAAGGTGATACTCAAAACCGCTAAATATTTAAACGATGCTCTTGAACTTAGAAAGCAATCCCTCGAAGAATGAACTGCTTCTTAATAATCATGTTATACAAATTGAAATGTTGTTACTTTTGTGCTCGATATATGTATGTATGTGTGTGTGTACTTGAAGTGTTATATATTGTTGTATGTCCTGGCCATATGTGTAACTGAATATGTAAATGGCCAAAGGCATTGATTGATGCCGTTTCTGCCAATAAAAAATTGAATATTGTATTTAAGCAACGTGTTATTGATTGTTTTATACAAACTTGGATTACTAATAAGGCATCTAGTAACGTACTCGAATTGTATAATAATTGTGAACATGATTTTAGCTATGAAACATACTTGGATATATTACCTTCCAACTTGAGATTAGTTATAACCCGAATAAGGACTTCTGCCCATTCACTTAGAATCCATACTGCTAGATTATCTAACAATAGAATACAGAGAAATGAGCGTTATTATCAATGTTGTAATGTTAGAGATATTGAAGATGAGTATCACTTTATTTTAATTTGTCCGTGTTACTCATATTTGAGGAAAGTACTTATTAAAAAGTACTACCACACGAGACCAAGTATGTATACATTTTGTTCTTTAATGAACAGTGATAATAGAAAGGTGTTATTAAACTTGGTTCGATTTATTAAGAATGCATTAAACCATAGAAACTCAATATTGAACACTGTGTCTTCTTAATTACACAAAACAACTAACTAGAATGTTCATCCTCTATATTAATTAGATTACAGTAGCTATACGATAGCTTTATTGATCACTTGTTTATTTATATGTAATTATATGTATGTATATATTATGACTATGAACTTATGTATACGTTATGAATAAACTTATGTGCTGTTCTGTTCTAATTAGAATGTGTGCCAAAACCTGTTTTAATATACTTCAACGACGATACTGTTACCTATAATGTATGAATTTTTCTAGTTTGTTGATTGTACTTACCGTTTTATTTATCACAAGAAACAGCTGCTAATTAGTTCATTCTCGATCTGATCGAGGTTGATAATTGATCTTTCAAAACATTTCTTAATCTGCACATTAGTGCCCTTTTTCATTTCAGTGTTTTGGAACCTATGTATTTTAATTCACATTTAATTGGCAACGTTCTCTTGCGTTTATGTTGTAAATGCCTTGATGAATTGTACTGTAGGCATGTGATGGTCTAACGTTCAGTAAATGCCGGTGTCCTAACCTCATGTCGCTGTGAGGTGTGCCGCGGCACCAATGTTCTGTTATATCGTTTACGCCGACCTTAACATATGTGTGTTTTACGCTTATTTATCGTCGCTACCAGTTGCCCATATGAGCGACGCCTCCTGAAGAGATTAGTCATTTTAGATGTTGGAGGATAGTGCAATGATACAGACAGAGACACATTCCAGAGTCTCCTCTGGTTCTTTTAGGTGCACGGTGTAAAGCACCGACACGATACCTCGGTTTAACGTCCCATCTGAAAGACTGTTAATTTTATTAGGGTCAGACGGGGGATCGAACCTGCGATCCCTGGATTACCAGTCCAGCGTGTTACCACTGGACTACAGATCCGTATGTACCTTAACATAAAACATAAATATACGTAGACATCACAGGGTGGGGGGTATCTGTAGCAGTAAAATCACAGTGGGGGGGGTGTCACAGGTTGTTGTTTTCCAGTTTATGCTTGTGTCTTTATTTCTCCTGTTTTATATCAAAACTAAAGATTCCAACAAAATCGTAAATTTCCAAACGTTTTTGTTGTATGTTTTATTTCCTTCTTGTGCTTAAACTCGCATTATAGCATTATATAAAATAGTTCATACTAAATAATACTTGTAATGTAATATGTGTGTGTATGTAATTGTATTTAAGGAAAGTGATTCGAATAAGTTACTATGTAACTTATTTCCCAATCCTAACTGTGCTGTTGCAACTATTCCCATGTTATGTACCATTCTTGCCAATCCTAACTGTGCTGTTGCAACTATTCACATGCTATGTACCATTCTTGCCAATCCTAACTGTGCTGTTGCAACTATTCACATGCTATGTACCATTCTTGCCAATCCTAACTGTGCTGTTGCAACTATTCCTGTGGTATGTACCATTCTTGCCAATCCTAACTGTGCTGTTGCAACTATTCACATGCTATGTACCATTCTTACCAATCCTAACTGTGCTGTTGCAACTATTCCTGTGTTATGTACCATTATTGCCAATCATATCTGTGCTGTTCCAACTATTCCTGTGTTATGTACCATTCTTGCCAATCCTAACTGTGCTGTTGCAACTATTCCTGTGTTATGTACCATTCTTGCCAATCCTAACTGTGCTGTTGCAACTATTCCTGTGTTATGTACCATTCTTGCCAATCCTAACTGTGCTGTTCCAACTATTCCTGTGTTATGTACTATTCTTGCCAATCCTAACTGTGCTGTTGCAACTATTCCCGTGTTATGTACCATTCTTGCCAATCCTAACTGTGCTGTTGCAACTATTCCTGTGGTATGTACCATTCTTGCCAATCCTATATGTGCTGTTGCAACTATTCCTGTGTTATGTATCATTCTTGCCAATCCTAACTGTGCTGTTGCAACTATTCCTGTGTTATGTACCATTCTTGCCAATCATATCTGTGCTGTTGCAACTATTCCTGTGTTATGTACCATTCTTGCTAATCCTAACTGCTGTTGCAACTATTCCTGTGTTATGTACCATTCTTGCCAATCCTAACAGTGCTGTTGCAACTATTCCTGTGGTATGTACCATTCTTGCCAATCCTAAATGTGCTGTTGCAACTATTCCTGTGTTATGTACCATTCTTGCCAATCCTAACTGTGCTGTTGCAACTATTCCTGTGGTATGTACCATTCTTGCCAATCCTAACTGTGCTGTTGCAACTATTCCTATGTTATGTACCATTCTTGCCAATCCTGACTGTGCTGTTGCAACTATTCCTGTGTTATGTACCATTCTTGCCAATCCTAATTGTGCTGTTGCAACTATTCCTGTGTTATGTACCATTCTTGCCAATCCTAACTGTGCTGTTGCAACTATTCCTGTGTTATGTACCATTCGTGCCAATCATAGCTGTGCTGTTGCAACTATTCCTGTGGTATGTACCATTCTTGCCAATCCTAACTGTGCTGTTGCAACTATTCCTGTGTTATGTACCATTCTTGCCAATCCTAACTGTGCTGTTGCAACTATTCACATGCTATGTACCATTCTTGCCAATCCTAACTGTGCTGTTGCAACTATTCCCGCGTTATGTACCATTCTTGCCAATCCTAACTGTGCTGTTGCAACTATTCCCGTGTTATGTACCATTCTTGCCAATCCTAACTGTGCTGTTGCAACTATTCCTATGTTATGTACCATTCTTGCCAACCCTAACTGTGCTGTTGCAACTATTCCTATGTTATTTACAATTATTGCCAATCCTAACTGTACTATTGCAACTATTCCTGTGTTATGTACCATTCTTGCCAATCATAACTGTGCTGTTGCAACTATTCCTGTGGTATGTACCATTCTTGCCAATCCTAACTGTGCTGTTGCAACTATTCCTGTGTTATGTACCATTCTTGCCAATCCTAACTGTGCTGTTGCAACTATTCCTGTGTTATGTACCATTCTTACCAATCCTACCTGTGCTGTTGCAACTATTCCTATGTTATGTACTATTCTTGCCAATCCTAACTGTGCTGTTGCAACTATTCCTATGTTATGTACCATTCTTGCCAATCATATCTGTGCTGTTGCAACTATTCCTGTGTTATGTACCATTCTTGCTAATCCTAACTGCTGTTGCAACTAT
Organism: Archivesica marissinica; assembly: GCA_014843695.1. NCBI lineage: Eukaryota > Metazoa > Mollusca > Bivalvia > Venerida > Vesicomyidae > Archivesica > Archivesica marissinica. The sequence goes on from CM026390.1 coordinate 49,596,611, forward strand.
TCCTGTGTTATGTACCATTCTTGCCAATCCTAACAGTGCTGTTGCAACTATTCCTGTGTTATGTACCATTCTTGCCAATCATAACTGTGCTGTTGCAACTATTCCTGCGTTATGTACCATTCTTGAAAACATTGTTTGAGCTATACTGATTGACCATATTAATTAAACTAAGATGTGCCATCAATGACATACGTGTACAATATTTACAAACAGCTGCATCTATAGTAACTACAGAGAAGATTAACTTTCTTTTTAAGACTCGTTCATGGGTCGTTTCTCATAAATATAAGACATGTGTAGGGTTGTTGTTTGCATACATGTATACAGTCAAACCTGTCTTAAGCAGTCAACCAATGAAATCACAGAAAGTGGCTGCTTTGCATAAGTGGCTGCTTAATAGAGGTCAAAGGTATAATAAAACAACATTTGGGAATCTGAAAACTGGCTGCTTAATACAGGTTGGCTGCTTTATAGAGGTCAAATGTATAATAAAAACAACATTGGGAATCTGAAAACTGGCTGCTTAATACAGGTTGGTTTAAACATATTTATTCGATAATAATGTACGTTACATAATATTATACATTGTATACAAAACGAAAATGGATTAAATCGGAAGCTTAAAGCTTATTGAGATTTTCTCCATAATACAGGTTGGCTGCTTAATAGAGGTGACCGATAACACGGGTTTTACTGTATGTCTTTATACGCTATGTGGACAATCTGTTTCACTAGTTATGCTATAATTGTAGTTACTGTGCTTTCAAAGTAAAGTAATAATACCGTTGGAATATTACACTACTGTATAGGTAAGGCAATATACAGGTACTGTGATTTATTGTTTAATACTGCTAACAACCTGACTTACCTATACTGCAATAGTGTATCGAATGTTTGTTTACAACCGTTATTACTTTACTTTGAAAGCACAGTATTGATCTCACATTTAGATATAAATTCTGCACGATAATGACAACATTATCGGAAGTGTCCATTGACTTGCTATAGGGGTTCTTATATTACTACTTCATATACAAATCGACTATTTTGTAGTCTATGAAATTGAATGGTAACGTTTGCATATAAATAGTACTATACAACACGTATAGCAAGTCAATGGACTCTTCCGATAATGTTGTGATTATCGTGCGGTGTTTATACACGCGTGTTTGTTGATATATTAATGTAATATACTGCAATGCATACTAAACTAAGTAAAAGTTATGTAAATAGTCTATGCTCTTCAATAATGGAGGAAATTAACATGTGTCTGTAACTGAATCAGATCTTTAAATAATATTCGTTACGTGTAGTAGTATCATCGACTAAGTACTGCCTTGGGTAAGACGAAAATATGATAACAGAAAATGCGTGTCGCTATATTTGTTTTCCATAGAAATAGCATAGTAGTTACCTACTAGATTTCCTAACAGTGTCACCTCCCTTTGATATTAAATATACGATATTTTCATAATTTATATACTTAAGTAAGTACATGTACGTCGATTATTCTTGAAAGTGTGTTGGTTTCATATGTTCATAACTGGTTTAGAGCAGCGTATTGCAAACAAAGTAGCTCAGATCCTTGATAAACGAGTTAATTCAGAACTCGGTAAATTTCGTAAGGACATCGATGATCGTTTGGATAATTTTAAAGAAAACATGAAATCTGAAATGGCAGAAGATATGAATGAAGTCAATGCCAAGCTAAATTCCCTTTCTTCTATAAATAATCGTGCATATACACACAATCAATGTCAAGATATTACCATGAATATTGTTATTCGCAATCTGCCAGAAAGTTCTCAGGAAAACACTGCATCTAAAGTAAATACTCTCTTTCGTGAAGGATTGAAGGTGACAAACATACTAGTTGACAGTGCAGATAGGAAATCATCGCACGATAGTAGTAAACCTGGAGTTATCATTGCACGCATGAAATCAAAACATGACAAAAAAGAAATATTGAGTAGGAAATCCAAGCTCAAGAATAGTAGGCAATATTCAAACGTGTATATAAATCATGACCAAACACCAACGGAACGTTCTATGAGTAACAACTTTCGTACTATTCTGAGCGCTCTAAAAGGTAGAGATGCCAACCTATCGATGCGTGGATCACGCGTTGTACGTGATATCACTCGTGGAGAGATATCGCACGGTGATGCGACACGTTCGGACAGATCCTATGGGGATAGTAGGGAAGACAATGAGCGTAGAGATCACACCGACATTAGTCATTCACAGAGCGAATGGAGACACCAAGGGCGTGGACGTGGACGCAGGGGTAGCAACAACAACCGTCGAGATGAAGGCTTTTCTCGTGGACGTCATTAGGTTATAGCCGGGTTTTGGAACGTCCGGGGCTGGAGTGTAGATCTTAACTCTGACAATGTTATTATCCGATCATCTTGTGTTTTATCAACTGACATTGACATTTTAGGTGTAGCAGAAACCCATTTACGTGCTAATCAAACATTACAGCTAGACGGATATCAGTGGTATGGCCACAACAGAACAGAACTCCACAGTAATGCTAGAACAGGCTCAGGAGGAGTTGGTTTTTTCATTAAGAACTCTCTTGCTTCTGATTTTAACATATCTATTCTAGATAATGTTCATGAGGGTATTTTATGGTTACATATGTCACATAAATACAATGATTTTAGTCTCATACCTTGCGTATGTTACTTACCACCTGAAAACTCGTCTAGATATACGGATGTTAATGCCTTTTTCGATAATATTTTAACAAATGTATATCAATATCAGGATAAAGGGCTTTTATATATGTGTGGTGATTATAACAGCCGTTGTGGTAATCTTGATGATTTTATAAAAGGTATTGATGATATATGTGACCGTGATATTATAGATTTTACAGTAAATCGATATGGGGAATTACTAACAGATTTCCTCATTAATACAAACATGTGTATTTTGAATGGAAGAAATTCCATTGCCAATGGTTTCACTTCGGTTTCAACCAAAGGATCATCTGTTGTTGATTATTGTTTAGTAAATCACAGTTCTTTAAGCAAATTTACCGACTTTTCGGTTAAAAGTACATCTGATTTGATAAATGAATCTGTTAATGTGAATGTATTAACTCCTATCGGCATACCAGACCATTCATTGATTACATGGGGCATCAAGTTGGATCTTTGTGAAAATTATATAGATCAAAATGCATTTAACAATGCTAGTCATCCAGAGCCATTTGACAAATTTGATCTTACTTGTGTTCCTGGTAATTTTATGACTGAAACAGGTACTTTGTCTCTAGTTAATGCAACTATTTCAAAATTGGAGTGTAGTTTTAGAACTCAATCAGATATTGATGAAGTTTATAGTGAATGGTGTAAAATTATTAAGCATAATATGTATACTTCTTTGCCATACAAAACGATTTCTTATGGATTGTCTAATAAAAAACGACGCCCGGGTAAACCGTGGTGGTTAGAAAGGTTGACTGACTTATGGTCGGAAGTATGTGAAGCAGAGCGCTTATGGTTACGATGCTGTAATAGAAGTGATAAATCACACCTAAAATCAAATTATGTTTCAAAACGTAAAATGTTTGATAGTGCAGTACAGAGAGCTAAACGATTTTATTGGTTTTCAATTCAAACGCAACTTTTGAATGACTGTAAAATTGACCAGAACAATTTTTGGAAATCCATTGGGAAAATCGGTGTTAATTTCACAAATAAAAAGTTGATACCAATGGAAGTTACATTGGAAGATGATTCAGTATCATTCAATGTAACAGATGTTTTAAATAAATGGAAACAATCGTTTGGCTCTCTTTTTCGTAGTAGTCCGGATAGCTCATTTGATAACAATGTGTATGTTAATCCAGACGATACGGACAGCTCGTTTAATCATCAAATTTCTATTATTGAAGTTCAGAAAGCTATTGATGGTGCCAAAAGAGGTAAAGCCTGTGGTATTGATAATATTTCAGCCGAGGTTCTCAAAAATGACACTGCCCTTTCATTTCTACATGTGCTATTCAATGTTTGTTTTAACAACGGTACCGTACCTACTATATGGGGTAGATGTATCATTAACCCTATACCTAAATCTACAACCACTGACCCACGTGATCCTATGTCTTATAGGGGTATATCGCTTGCATCATCAAAGTATAAATTGTACTGTTCTATTTTAAACAATCGATTATCAGTATGGGCTGAGGAAAATGATAAGATTGAGGATGAACAAAATGGTTTTAGAAAGTCTAGAAGCACTATTGATCATATCTCATCGCTTACAAACATTCTAGACACACGTAAAAAGCATAAAAAATCTACGTTCTGTGCATTTATTGATTTTCAAAAAGCTTACGACACTATTGATAGAAATGTTCTTTGGAAGAGACTACTAGAAAATGGAATTAACGGTAAAATGTTTAAGGCCATAACATCACTCTACTGCAGTGTTGAATCTTGTGTAGGAGTTAATTCTTTCAAGACAGAGTGGTTTAATGTTAATTGTGGTCTTAGACAGGGTTGTATTCTATCCCCACTTCTGTTTAATTTGTTTATTAATGACCTTACAGTTTATCTGAAATCATTTGATATTGGAATAAATGCTGGCGATGAAAAGATATGTATATTGCTCTATGCAGATGATATTGTCCTTCTAGCCGAATCGGAGTCTGATCTACAAATACTATTAGATGCTTTGAATAACTGGTGTATTTTAAATAAAATGAATGTCAATGCCTCAAAGTGTAATATTGTACATTTTCGTCCTAAATCGGTACAGAGAACAACCGTCAACTTTATATGTGGTATTAAATTAATACAAGTTGTTGATAAGTATATGTATCTTGGTGTGTTGTTAAGTGAACATGTGGATTATAACCTAATGACTAAAGCAGTAGCCCAAAGTGCTAGCCGTGCCCTTGGTCTCTTAATTGCCAAATGTAAAGTTCTAGGGGGTGTCCCATATGATGTATATACCAAACTTTATGCGACTACAGTGCTGCCTGTTATAAATTACAGTGCACCAATATGGGGCTTCAAAACATGTTCATGTATAGATTCAGTTCATAACAGAGCAATGAGGTTCTTTTTGGGTGTAGGCAAATACACTCCAAATACTGCCATTGCAGGAGAAATGGGTTGGAAGCCGACTGTTGTATGGCAGTGGAAAAGCATGTTTATTCTGGTCCAAAATATCGTCAATGGATACACATCGTATGAACAAACGCATAGCACTTTGGGTGGCTTCTAAGGCAAATGTTTCATGTAAAAATTGGTATTATTTAATTGTAAAAGTATTTAATGAAAATAATTTAAGTATGTTTGCAAATTACCGAGCCTAAGCCATCATCATTAGTATTCTCAATGGAAAGTAAACTAATGGCTAGGTTCAAATTAAACTGGTTTACATCTATTAATAGAGATGTTGGTATATCGGGTCGAGGTAGAAATAAATTACGGTTGTATAAGCTATTTAAAACAGAATTCAAAGTAGAAGACTACTGTATGATGTTTTTACCTCTTAGTCATAGAGCTGCTTTGAGTAAATTTCATTGTGGTGTTGCACCAATAAGAATAGAGACGGGCAGGTACGAGAATCTGAGTGTAGATCAAAGGAAATGTCCATTCTGTGACTCCGTTGAAAATGAACTACATGTTATTTTGCAATGTTGTACGTATGCAGATATTAGGTTACCGCTTATTAGAAAAACAATGGGTATTTATGGTAATTTTATTAATCTTTCTGATTCAGAAAAGTTTGTTTTAATTTTCTCCAGCACGGAACTGATAAGATTATGTGCCAAAACCTGTTTTGAAATTCTTCAAAAACGACGGTTTTTGACGTGTAAATAAAATCAGTATGTTATGCAGTTCATAGATTGTAATATATATATATTTAGCATGTAAATAATGTATCTCAATTGTTTCTTAATACTATGAATACTTTTTTATTGCCAACTAAATAGTCTATGCTAATCAGTTCATCACTGATCTGATCAGAGGTGATAATTGTTTTTTTATACCATTTTTTAATTAATAAGCGCGTTAGTGCTCTTTTCAATATCAGTGTTTTAATAAATATTTTAAGCACTTCTTAGATAAGATTAGCGTAGGCAATTTAGATTTAACACATTTATATCTAAGAGTAGGTCTTGTTTTGGACCGAGAATCTCACTGATAGCGGTTACCCATGGTGGCGTTTTGCGGCTGTGGTGTAATGGTGGCAATGTGCCCGTCACCATTTTGACGATTGTCTTCAGTTTGTGAGAGTATCGGTCTGGATCAACCTATATAAACTCTAGTTTTAAGAAACTTATATGTTGAATCGTGTTCTATTGTGAATTGTTACTGTTACTGTCTCTTATAATTCATTATTGAATGGCAATGTACATCGATATGTTTTTATTATATTGAATGTTGTTTGTTGTACATTGATGAGACGTAAATAAAGAATAAAATCATGTTACGGTCATTTATATAAAAGTATGTTTCAAATGGAAAACGAACTGATTTCTAAATACATTTTTACAACATTAGACGAATCGCTCTCGAGACCTCATTCCTGGTGGATGAGGGAGAGAGAAGAGGCAATGTGGAATTAAGTACCTTGCCTAAGGGCATAATCGTAACGGCTACAGCTGGGCGCAAACTCCGCGCCTTTCGTACCTGAAGCGAACGCGATACCACTACGCTATCACGACTTCCACATGACATATTTGACTGTTATTTTCACCGCTAGCGAACACAGTGTTAGACTTGTTTTGTAGTGTGCTTACCTTCCACGCTGTATCTGGAATTTTCTGTAATTATTGTTGTAGATTATTTAATAGCAAACGATAGATCAATGTTGGGTACTGCGCTGAAACAAGTTCTAAGCATTGTATCTAGTTCTGATGTGTTCGCGTCGATGTATTCCATTTGATGCTGATGCATTTGTAGTACTGTTTCATGTTGTTTCATTAGATGTCCTTGCGCTTCAATTATTCTACTTTGGCTTTGTATCAGTTGTTTATGAGATTGTGGTTGTTTTTGTTGCAAATGTCAGTTAATTTATACAAATTTATTTTAGCTCGATTGCGAAACAAGTTCTTACAATGTATTCTTCAAAGTGTGTTGGTTTCATATGTTATGATCATTTGTATAAACTTATGTTTCAAATGGAACATTGGATGAATCGCTCTCGAGACCTCATTCCTGATGGAATCATGCCATCGCCACGAGGGAAAGAGAAGAGGCAACGTGGAATTTAAATGCCTTGCCTAAGGGTACAACCGTAACGGCTCCAGCGGGGCTCGAACTCCGGGCGCTATCCCGACTTCCACAAATGTCAGTTTATCGGCATTTTGTTGTTCTTATGAGTATACAGTCAAACCTTGTATTGATCACCTCCATTAAGTAGCCATATTACAGATTCCCAATGTGTTGTTTTATTATATATTTGACCTCTATTAAGCAGCCATTTGTGCTTAACAGCCACTTTCATTGATTCCCTTGGCTTAAACATATTTATTCATTCATAATGTACAGTACATGTCTATTGTATACAGACTGAAAATGGATTTAATCGAAAGCGTAAAGCTTGGTTTGACTGGCTGCTTAAGACGGGTTTGACTGTACACAAGTATGTGTTGAACCTTTGAAATAGACCCAGTGAGACTTTGAACGATAGCAAGAGAGCGTCAATGAGACTCTGGCCACATCCCGCACAACCATGTATGCACCAGACCGTGAGACGGTTCAGAAGAGGTGACAATCACTAGTATTGATTTAATTTGCTTCAAATATTTTTATTTTTTAAACTTTATTTACTTTACAACGATTGCGAAACAAGCTTTAACAACTAATATTAATCACGCTCGTTGACGTGGATGGAAGTGTAAATGTGATAATTCGGAGGAAACATGAGTACCCGGAGAAAACGCACATGTCCGAGTTGGCGACCACCATACCATCTCACATACATCCCGGTCCGAGGATCGAACCCGGGTTGCATTGGTGAGAAGCGAGCGTACTAACCACTGCCCTAATCGGACATATTTAGTTTGCTTGATTTTGGAGTTTAATGTCGCACCAACAGATTACGTCATATGGCGACTCTCACTCACTCGCTCGCTCGCTCACTCACTCCCGCGCTCTCACTCCCATGCTCTCTCAGGCCCATAAGTTCACTCCCTCACGCGCTCGACACTATCTAGCACTCACTCTATAGCCCTCACTAACTCGCATATACTCACTCACAATCGCACTCTCACCTAAACTCGCACCCCATTCATATTCGTCTCTCTCGCACCGTCACTCTCCTACCCTCATTCACGCCATCTCGCCCATGCGCCCTCACTCTCTCTAACGCCCTCGCTCTTACTAAGGCACTCGCGCTTACTAACGCATCCTCACTCGCCGACGGTCTCATTCTCATGACAGACAGACAGACAGACAGACAGACAGACAGACAGACAGACAGACAGACAGACAGACAGACAGACAGACAGACAGACAGACAGACAGACAGACAGACAGACAGACAGACAGACAGACAGACAGACAGACAGACAGACAGACAGACAGACAGACAGACAGACAGACAGACAGACAGACAGACAGACAGACAGACAGACAGACAGACAGACAGACAGACAGACAGACAGACAGACAGACAGACAGACAGACAGACAGACAGACAGACAGACAGACAGACAGACAGACAGACAGACAGACAGACAGACAGACAGACAGACAGACAGACAGACAGACAGACAGACAGACAGACAGACAGACAGACAGACAGACAGACAGACAGACAGACAGACAGACAGACAGACAGACAGACAGACAGACAGACAGACAGACAGACAGACAGACAGACAGACAGACAGACAGACAGACAGACAGACAGACAGACAGACAGACAGACAGACAGACAGACAGACAGACAGACAGACAGACAGACAGACAGACAGACAGACAGACAGACAGACAGACAGACAGACAGACAGACAGACAGACAGACAGACAGACAGACAGACAGACAGACAGACAGACAGACAGACAGACAGACAGACAGACAGTACAAATGAAGTTAGCTAGCCTCACAATGCTGAAGAATCTAGTAAATCATCTCCAAAATACAATAGGTTCTTCATAGACAGAGGCACACACTTCCACATCTTAGATATTTTTTGAAGAAGAAAAATTGAATGGAATATAATATAATAAATCAGTCTGTATATATATGTAATATTAATTTACGTGTTTTACGTTTATTTATCGTCGCTACCGGTTGCCCATATGAGCGACGCCTCCTGAAGAGATTAGTCATTTTAGATGTTTGGAGGATAGTGCAATGATACAGACATAAACCCATTCCGGAGTATCATCTGGTTCTTTTACGTGCACGGTGTACAGCACCGACACGAGACTTCGGTTTAAAGTACCATCTGAAAGACTGTTTATTGTATTAGGGTCAGGCGGGGGATCGAAACTGCGATGCCTGGATTACCAGTCCAGCGTATTACCACTGGACTACAGATCCGTATGTTGTCTATGTCTAACCAGTGACTTACAGACCCATCGCGTCGGGGGCTCGTTTATACTATGTATATATATTTGTAGTAATTTATAGCACATGGCACTACAATAAATTAATTATCTATCAACAAAATTTCATGTAAATGCGTCAGTAACTTTTTTTGTTTTTCCTGATAACAGATAAACAAACAGAGACAAAAACATAACCTCATTGGCGGAGGTAAAACCCCATAACTCATTGGCGGAGGTAAATCCCCATAACATCCTTGGCGGAGGTAAAACCCCATAACTCATTGGCGGAGGTAAAACCCCATAACATCATTGGCGGGGGTAAAACCCCATAACATCCTTTGCGGAGGTAAAACCACATAATCTCATTAGCGGAGGTAAAACCCCATAACCTCATTCGTGGAGGTAAAACCCCATAACATCCTTGGCGGAGGTAAAACCCCATAACTCATTGGCGGAGGTAAAACCCCATAACTCATTGGCGGAGGTAAAACCCCATAACTCATTGGCCGAGGTAAAACCCCATAGCTCATTGGCGGAGGTAAAACCCCATAACTCATTGGCCGAGGTAAAACCCCATAACATCCTTTGCGGAGGTAAAACCCCATAACATCCTTTGCGGAGGTAAAACCCCATAACTCATTGGCGGAGGTAAACCCCATAACATCCTTTGCGGAGGTAAAACCACAAAACTCATTGGCGGAGGTAAAGCCCCATAACCTCATTCGTGGAGGTAAAACCCCATAACCTACTTGGCGGAGGTAAACCCACATAACCTTTGGAAAAACCCCAAACCTACTTGGCGGAGGTAAACCCATAACCTACTTGGCGGAGGTAAAACCCCATAACCTACTTGGCGGAGGTAAAACTGTCAATATTATGTTTATGTCTAACACAATAACTAATTACATATGTATCCGACCCGTGTGATAGACACTCACTACAAGATTACTTGGTACACACGCGTGAATAAAAGGTTTCTGGAACATACGGAGAAGAGAAATAATAATAATAAGCAACATCACTTTTCAGCGAATTTAACTGTCTCCTTTACATATTAGTGACATACAATTATAGATAGAGCACTTGACATGGGTCCTACACATGGTATCTAGGTAAACATTCGTCCTACATGTGGTACCTAGGTATACATTCGTCCTACATGTGGTACCTAGGTATACATTCGTCCTACATGTGGTATCTAGGTAAACATTAGTCCTACATGTGGTATCTAGGTAAACATTCGTCCTACATGTGGTATCTAGGTATACATTCTTCCTACACGTGGTATCTAGGTATACATTCGTCCTACACGTGGTATCTAGGTAAACATTCGTCCTACATGTGGTATCTAGGTATACATTCGTCCTACACGTGGTATCTAGGTAAACATTCGTCCTACACGTGGTATCTAGGTATACATTCTTCCTACACGTGGTATCTAGGTAAACATTAGTCCTACATGTGGTATCTAGGTAAACATTCGTCCTACACGTGGTATCTAGATAAACATTAGTCCTACACGTGGTATCTAGGTAAACATTCGTCCTACATGCGGTATCTAGGTAAACATTCTTCCTACACGTGGTATCTAGGTAAACGGTCGTCCTACACGTGGTATCTAGGTAAACATTAGTCCTACACGTGGTATCTAAGTAAACATTCGTCCTACACGTGGTATCTAGGTAAACATTCGTCCTACATGCGGTATCTAGGTAAACATTCTTCCTACACGTGGTATCTAGGTAAACGGTCGTCCTACACGTGGTATCTAGGTAAACATTAGTCCTACACGTGGTATCTAAGTAAACAGTCGTCCTACACGTGGTACCTAGGTAAACATTAGTCCTACATGTGGTATCTAAATAAACATTCGTCCTACATGTGGTATCTAAGTAAACATTCGTCCTACACGTAGTATCTAGGTAAACATTCGTCCTACACGAGGTAGCTAGGTAAACATTCGTCCTACATGCGGTATCTAAGTAAACATTCGTCCTACACGTGGTATCTAGGTAAACATTCGTCCTACACGTGGTATCTAGGTAAACATTCGTCCTACACGTGGTAATTTGGTAACCATTAGTCCTACACGTGGTATCTAGGTAAACATTCTTCCTACATGAGGTATCTAGGTAAACATTCGTCCTACATGTGGTATCTAGGTAAACATTCGTCCTACACGTGGTATCTAGGTAAACATTCGTCCTACACGTGGTAACTTGGTAACCATTAGTCCTACACGTGGTATCTAGGTAAACAGTCGTCCTACACGTGGTATCTAGGTAAACATTCGTCCTACATGAGGTATCTAGGTATACATTCGTCCTACACGAGGTATCTAGGTAAACATTAGTCCTACACGTGGTATCTAGGTAAACATTAGTCCTACATGTGGTATCTAGGTAAACATTAGTCCTACACGTGGTATCTAAGTAAACATTCGTCCTACACGTGGTATCTAGGTAAACATTCGTCCTACACGTGGTATCTAGGTAAACATTCGTCCTACATGCGGTATCTAGGTAAACATTCGTCCTACATGCGGTATCTAGGTAAACATTCGTCCTACATGTGGTATCTAGGTAAACATTCGTCCTACATGCGGTATCTAGGTAAACATTCGTCCTACATGCGGTATCTAGGTAAACATTCGTCCTACATGTTGTGTGCGCGTGCGTGCGTGCGTGCGTGCGTGCGTGCGTGCGTGCGTGCGTGCGTGCGTGCGTGCGTGCGTGTGTGCGTGCGTGTGTGCGTGCGTGCGTGCGTGCGTGCGTGCGTGTTTTACGTTTATTTATCGTCGCTACCGGTTGCCCATGTGAGCGACGCCTCCTGAAGCTATTAGTGAATTTAGATGTTTGTAGGATGGTGCAATGATACTGACAGAGAACCATTCCAGAGTCTCCTCTGGTTCTTTTATTGTTAATATTAGTGTGACGTATTGTTAATACACTCAACAAAATTCCTAATTGGTCACCTGGTGTTTTGCAGTATTTGAGCAATCTAACAACCATATAATATCATTACCAATACCTTCTAGTATCATTTTATTTGATAATTGATTAATATCTCAAAGGTTGTTCGATTGTCGTATGCGGCGTCCTCGGCGTCCCCGTGAAAAATTATAATATTAGCACCATACACGTATCTACGACTGCTGAAGATTCTCACTGCACGCTGATTTATATTGATGTACAATGTGACAACCGTAGGAGATACATAATTTGGGCAGCAGTGTTCTCAGAGCTAAGCCCCTTTTTCATATACAGTGTAAATAATTCGTTTAAAATCTTATAAATTTCAAGGAGCTGTGTACGAGCCATGACACCCGAGGGACAATAACTGAGCGGCAGTACACTGATGTGGCAGTATACTGATGTATTGTGAAATGTAAAAATGTATACTCTAGGGGCTGGGCCTGAGTTGTATGCATTTTTATGTATAGGGGAAAGCCCACTTTTATATGGTAGTATAGGTCCTAGGCTTTAAAAAAGTGGGTTCTCGCTCGAAATCCCTATAGATTTTACCCAGCATGCCCCAAAAGTTGCCCGCTGGGCGAGGAAACAATACCGGTCAAATCTCGGCCATTTCTTGAACGATTTTGACAATCTTTCTTTTTTAATAGAGTTTTTTTTGGCTGTTGAACATGATAAAAGCAAACTTTAGTTGATTTGAGAACTAGTTTACATGGTAGGGGCTCTGGAGTTCTTCCCGAAAAACTAAATCAGGTCTGAAATTTTTAATGACACAAATTTATTAAGATTAACACCCACATCACAATGAAACAGATCTAATTATATGGATTGGTGCAGGCATCATCTTGCAACTTCATGCACTAGCAGAAACAGGTGCAGCCTATAGATCTATGATGATGGGTTGGAAGATGTGGATAATCGAGTATGTACCGAAGGCTTGCATTATGTGTGGAAGCAAACCCTCTGACGTTGGAGGTACATTTTGCGTGCAACTTTTGGGGCATGCTGGGTAAAAAATCTATATGGTTTTCGAGCGAGAATCCAAAAATGTTTAAAGCCTAGGACCTATACTACCATATACAAATAAATGTTTCTCTATACATATAAATGCATACACCTCTGTCCCAGCCACAGGAGTAGTGTGTATTACATGTATATTGATGAGACAGAAATAAAGAATTACTATATAGTTTAATACAGATGTATATGCAATGAATTTCTTTATAATTATATGCATTAATGCATTAAATGATAATATTTTAATGATATTATACGAGTATTAGTTGGGCTCCCAATATCATATAACACCAGCTGACCAATTAAAAATATTGTTGAGTCATTGAAAGATTTAATCACACATGCAAACGTTTAAAGTTTCAACCTAAAATATCTATAATGTAGTAATGCTAACAACCTGACTTAGGTATACACCTGTAATTGGAATATTGTATTGAATGTTTATAACGTTGAAACCACAGTAGCTTTAACAACATATATTAATCACTCTGGTTGGCGCGACTTAAAGCGTATATGTGGTGCTTCGTGTCGGAGGATACCGGAGTACATGGCGGAGAAAATCAATCTGTCCGATTTGGAGACAACTGTACCATCTCACAATCTTCACTGATCGAAGTTCGAACCTGGGTTGCATTGGTGAGAAGCGAGCGTGCTAGCCACATACATTATTGTCCATAATTACTGTGATAGTGACGTTATGTCATTTTTAAAATTAATATTCTTAGATATGACCTAAATTGTGTATGTCAAGCCTATGGCTTATCAAAATGTTCTTAAATTTATTATTTTTAGTTTGGTTTTGAACCCGAAAACACTTGTCCAGAAACCAAGCGTCAGTGGTATGTCGTGATAGCGCAGTGGATGCGCATTCGCTTCAGGTGCGAACGGTCCAGAGTTCGAGCCCCGCTGGAGCCGTTACGATTGTGTCCTTAAACAACGCATTTAAATAAACCATGTTGCCTCTTCTCTCTCCCTCGTGGCGATGGATTCCATCAGGAATGAGGTCTCGAGAGAGTGATTAATATGATTAATATAAGTTGTAAGAACTTGTTTCGCAATCGAGCTAAAATAAATGTGTATTAACTAAGCGGCTATGATGCTAACCACTGCGTTAATCGAACAGCCAGCTGTAGTATTAAGAGGGATCCATCTGCAAAAATGCAACATATTACCTGCCAGTAACGATAAACAACGTGCTATGTGTATCATGCACTAAGCATATACACATACCTTGTTTATATATCTATCTATGTATTTTCTTGTTCAAGCATGGGTATCAAGTGATAGTGCTGCCCGTGCCCCCAACTCTGGTGACTAGTTAGAGTGCGTGCGCGCATACTAGCAAGGAATACATGTATACGTAATGCACGTGGAGTCCCGTTCATACAACAAACGGATATGTAGTTCAGTGGTAACACGCTGGACTGGTAATCCATGGATCGCAGGTTCGATCCCCCGTCTGACCCTAATAAAATTAACAGTCTTTCAGATGGGACTTTAAACCGAGGTCTCGTGTCGGTGCTTTACACCGTGCACGTAATGGAACCAGGGGAGACTCTGGAATGGATCTCTGTCTGTATCATTGCACTATCCTCCAAAAATATAAAATGACTAATCCATTCAGGAGGGGTCGCTCATATGGGCAACCGGTAGCGACGATAAATAAGCGTAAAACACACACACACCGTTAATACATTACCAGCGAAATGTTGTCTTTCTGTGTGTGTATGTCATATTGAATACATATTGCGTTTTCATGTTGAGATATGATAGATAATTTTCTTTGGCACGTTATATATATATGAACCCTCTATAGGTGAGCATACAACTCGGTCTTAGTTTATACCTGTATGTAATCGTGGCTTGTAGTATATAGATTGTTGAATAAGTGTCTGACTCAAGGGCTTACCTGACATTGGTAATGTTCATTTAGATTGAAACAATACCGCAATTAACAAGGAGATAGATATTCATGAGTGTGATGATGAATGTATTAGAGCAGATCGGGAGGTGATATAATCCTCGGAACGCTCTATTAAACCGCCTACATGCGCGTCAGTGTTTATATTCTTATTTCAACATGTACATTATATATATATAGGTAACTGGAACAAGTCTATACACAATATATTGGTCTTTGTGTAGCCTAACGATACACTTGTCATTTACTGAAAATGCGATTAGACAATATTTTTATAATGACGCAACGCGGGTATTATCGAACATTGGAATTAATTTAATCGAGGACATGTTAAATAGCGGGCGAACTTGGGGAAACTACAACGTTGAAATAGATATGTTATACGGCTACTTGATATAATAAACGTTTAAAACAAGCACGGATTTTGGAATAAGTGTTCTGGAGTTAATTCCTGATGAAATAGACTACTATCAAGCAGGGATTTTGGAATATATGTTTTGGAATTAATTTCTACGTCAGCTATCCAGACAGCTGCAGGTGTCTTCACGCTGGCGTCGTGGACAGAGGTTCGAGACGCACCATTTTCCAGTTTCCATGTGCCTAGAGTTCGTACTGTCCGTGTGATTCAAGAAGAGACCGTGAACGAAAACACAACAAATATGTCCGCATCCTTGTTTACAATCAGTTCGAGCGAAGCAGCGAAACTTGTGAAAAATCAGAGAAAACGGGACGATGAAAAGTACTGTTTTCTTTTGCAAGTGTCTTTTCAGTCGGTTTACAGCGACTCGTCAATTCCGAACACATGCTTGAAGAAACTGCCTAGACTTCTTAACGGCATTCCTCTTGGACCCGGCGTAATGGCGCGGGATCAACTGGAAAGTATACGTTGGCGTTACGTAGAAGGAGGAACCAAACTACATACATTCATTTCCGTGCCAATGTACGAAGACGAGGCAGAGGAAGCGAAACGATCTCTGAAGGACAGTTTAATGAAGCAATCACACGCTGTGTTCGGTGACATCACAGTTAAAGCGTCAGTTATATTATCGCATTGTATAAACTACGATGATGACATCATTTTGAACGATATAGCCGTTCCTTTGGAAGAAGGTCTGCATTTCAGAGACTGAACTGAGAAGCGACAACACGATTATAATTTAGTTGGCTACGTGTATACATGAACATCGAGAGGTCAGAGGGCAGGGCACTGTGAATCAACGGCAGTACATTATGTGAGAATCTAAAGTGTGTGTGAAAAGTAACGATGTTCTATTAAAATTAGCAAAACAATGTACAGATTGCGTACAAACAAATCTAATCTACCTTAACCCATTCAACACCACAGACCTCTAAATAGGCTTACAAAAAGTGTAGATCCAGATGAGCCGGCTCGTGACGAGCCGTCTCATCAGGATCTGCACTTTTTGCCAGTCGTATTACTATTTCTAGACAAAATTACCCATTTTGATAAATAAACTGGTCCAAATGTAAGTTTCTTATTAATTTAACGGTCTAAAAATATCATGCACCAGTCCATGTCAGTTACTTGGTGTTGAATGGGTTAATCATAGACTATGCATCTATACTTGACGGCATTAAAAACGCAACATTTTAGAATTACTATTTTTCTATGTACATACTCTATATTGCAAATATTTTTTCTAGCGATACAATTTTAGCTGCGAATTATTACATGAAACTGTGAGAAATGGATTATTTTAGGTGCTTGTCTAGTGCATAGACTGACTGGCTTAATGAAATTAATAAGTATATGCATTGAAATTCAATGTTGAATATTAAATAGTCTGATGTATATGGTTGCGTTTCTATTGCGTTTAAGTATATATTAAACATGGCAGTTAAGAAAATGTATGCATACTAGTACTATGTGAATTATTGTACAGACTATGAAACGAATACAAGATACAGGACGCATTCAGTCACTACGAATTCGTGTTACAGCATGATTAAATCTGATAAATAAAAAAGTAATATAATGGCTTAATAATTACTATATACATTTGTAATTTTCCGGACGGTTAACCCTGGAAGTCTTTCAATATATTTATCTTTTGTTTATAATACTGTAAGGTTATACTAACATTTCGTTGTATTGATTTTATATTATAGTCGTTAATTAGTATGTCAACCCTGTTATGAATCGCTGTGTTAAAGGTATAACGAGATTTATGAATGGCTTTGTTATACGAGTCCGTCCCTTCTCAACTATCACGATTGTTGGTATGTAGATACTACTTTAGCAATACCGGCACGGTTAATCCACACTATGCAATCAGATACACGTTTAATGTCAACGGTTATTTTAGTTTATACAAATTTATTTTAGCTCGATTGCGAAACAAGTTATTTCAACTTATATAAATCACTTTCGAGACCTCATTCCTGATGGAATCCATCGCCACGAGGGAGAGAGAAGAGGCAACGTGGAATTTAAATGCCTTGCCTAAGGGCACAATCGTAACGGCTCCAGTGGGGCTCGAACTCCGGACCTTTCGCGCCTGAAGCGAACGCGCATCCACTGTTAATAACTATGGAACACGACAATCGGTTAAAACAACCTCAACGTCTTTCAAGAAATAATGTGTGTAGCTTAGTTAGTTCTGGCTCGTAGGAATTAACCACGCATGTGTTTCTGTTTTTACGTTTATTTATCGTCGCTACCTGTTGCCCATATGAGCGACGCCTCCTGAAGAGATTAGTTATTTTAGATTTTGGAGGATAGTGCATGATACAGACAGAGACCCATTCCAGAATCTCCTCTGGTTCTTTTACGTGCACGGTGTAAAGCACCGACACGAGACCTCGGTTTAACGTCCCCTCTGAAAGACTGTTAATTTTATTAGGGTCGTTGGCCTAAGTGGTTAATCCCGGCTCTCAGAACGAGCCCATACAATATTTTATTTATTCGCCATTAAATAACTGAAAGACAAATATTATTTCGTTTCTAACGTGACCAAAAAATATATATAAAGCGCAATAATAGTAATATTTTTTAGAATGCGTAAATGACGTCACAAAGCTACACAACTGCTAGTACAATGACGCCGGGTCTTACGTCACTCACTAAAGAATGTATTATTTATGTTATTTCCATTCTAACATGACCCATTATAATTCTATAAACGAATAAATGTGTGTGTTATTGTGTCTCCTTGTCTGTTATTTGGCTGATGGCCACTTTTATAAAATACCCCCCTGTAAACTACCTGCTGTATTTCAGTGGAACATGGAAATCATCCTCCAGCTATCAACATTATTTTTCCTGTATGGCTGATTATTAACACTACAAATACTACCCAATCGCTATATTCAATACCAATGTACAATTGCTAAAAGTTGTGCAGTTTTTTACGGGGGGCAACATCAACAGCCATAGTCGTATTTATTGCATATTTAGTAACGGTATATTTGTTCTTTGTTTTATAGGAACAAACTATATAGTCGTGTTAGAATGCATATCTAAACATGATAAAATCTTTCTTTGCGTATACAGACAAAACACCGAGCCATGTTAGAATACTGTTTAACCCGATCAACACCACAGGCATCTCAATAGGCTTACAAAAAGTGTAGATCGATATGGGCAGGCTTGTGACGAGCTGTCGCATTAAGGATCTGCACTTTTTGCCAGTAATAGTACTATTTTTAGACAAAATTACCCATTTTGATAAATGAACTGGTCCAAATGTAATTTTCTTATTAATGTATTGGTCTGAAAATATCATGCACCAGTCCATGTCAGCTACTTGGTGTTGAATGGGTTAATATCATGCACCACCAGTCCATGTCAGTTACTTGGTGTTGAATGGGTGCACCAGTCCATGTCAGTTACTTGGTGTTGAATGGGTGCACCAGTCCATGTCAGTTACTTGGTGTTGAATGGGTGCACCAGTCCATGTCAGTTACTTGGTGTTGAATGGGTGCACCAGTCCATGTCAGTTACTTGGTGTTGAATGGGTGCACCAGTCCATGTCAGTTACTTTGTATTGAATGGGTGCACCAGTCCATGTCAGTTACTTTGTATTGAATGGGTGCACCAGTCCATGTCAGTTACTTTGTATTGAATGGGTGCACCAGTCCATGTCAGTTACTTTGTATTGAATGGGTGCACCAGTCCATGTCAGTTACTTGGTGTTGAATGGGTGCACCAGTCCATGTCAGTTACTTTGTATTGAATGGGTGCACCAGTCCATGTCAGTTACTTTGTATTGAATGGGTGCACCAGTCCATGTCAGTTACTTGGTGTTGAATGGGTGCACCAGTCCATGTCAGTTACTTTGTATTGAATGGGTGCACCAGTCCATGTCAGTTACTTGGTGTTGAATGGGTGCACCAGTCCATGTCAGTTACTTGGTGTTGAATGGGTGCACCAGTCCATGTCAGTTACTTTGTATTGAATGGGTGCACCAGTCCATGTCAGTTACTTTGTATTGAATGGGTGCACCAGTCCATGTCAGTTACTTTGTATTGAATGGGTGCACCAGTCCATGTCAGTTACTTTGTATTGAATGGGTGCACCAGTCCATGTCAGTTACTTGGTGTTGAATGGGTGCACCAGTCCATGTCAGTTACTTGGTGTTGAATGGGTGCACCAGTCCATGTCAGTTACTTGGTGTTGAATGGGTGCACCAGTCCATGTCAGTTACTTGGTGTTGAATGGGTGCACCAGTCCATGTCAGTTACTTTGTATTGAATGGGTGCACCAGTCCATGTCAGTTACTTGGTGTTGAATGGGTGCACCAGTCCATGTCAGTTACTTGGTGTTGAATGGGTGCACCAGTCCATGTCAGTTACTTGGTGTTGAATGGGTGCACCAGTCCATGTCAGTTACTTTGTATTGAATGGGTGCACCAGTCCATGTCAGTTACTTGGTGTTGAATGGGTGCACCAGTCCATGTCAGTTACTTGGTGTTGAATGGGTGCACCAGTCCATGTCAGTTACTTGGTGTTGAATGGGTGCACCAGTCCATGTCAGTTACTTTGTATTGAATGGGTGCACCAGTCCATGTCAGTTACTTGTGTTGAATGGGTGCACCAGTCCATGTCAGTTACTTGGTGTTGAATGGGTGCACCAGTCCATGTCAGTTACTTGGTGTTGAATGGGTGCACCAGTCCATGTCAGTTACTTGGTGTTGAATGGGTGCACCAGTCCATGTCAGTTACTTTGTATTGAATGGGTGCACCAGTCCATGTCAGTTACTTTGTATTGAATGGGTGCACCAGTCCATGTCAGTTACTTTGTATTGAATGGGTGCACCAGTCCATGTCAGGTACTTGGTGTTGAATGGGTGCACCAGTCCATGTCAGGTACTTGGTGTTGAATGGGTGCACCAGTCCATGTCAGTTACTTTGTATTGAATGGGTGCACCAGTCCATGTCAGTTACTTGGTGTTGAATGGGTGCACCAGTCCATGTCAGTTACTTGGTGTTGAATGGGTGCACCAGTCCATGTCAGTTACTTGGTGTTGAATGGGTGCACCAGTCCATGTCAGTTACTTGGTGTTGAATGGGTGCACCAGTCCATGTCAGTTACTTGGTGTTGAATGGGTGCACCAGTCCATGTCACAGTTACTTGGTGTTGAATGGGTGCACCAGTCCATGTCAGTTACTTGGTGTTGAATGGGTGCACCAGTCCATGTCAGTTACTTGGTGTTGAATGGGTGCACCAGTCCATGTCAGTTACTTGGTGTTGAATGGGTGCACCAGTCCATGTCAGTTACTTGGTGTTGAATGGGTGCACCAGTCCATGTCAGTTACTTGGTGTTGAATGGGTGCACCAGTCCATGTCAGTTACTTGGTGTTGAATGGGTGCACCAGTCCATGTCAGTTACTTGGTGTTGAATGGGTGCACCAGTCCATGTCAGTTACTTGGTGTTGAATGGGTGCACCAGTCCATGTCAGTTACTTGGTGTTGAATGGGTGCACCAGTCCATGTCAGGTACTTGGTGTTGAATGGGTGCACCAGTCCATGTCAGGTACTTGGTGTTGAATGGGTGCACCAGTCCATGTCAGGTACTTGGTGTTGAATGGGTGCACCAGTCCATGTCAGGTACTTGGTGTTGAATGGGCACCAGTCCATGTCAGGTACTTGGTGTTGAATGGGCACCAGTCCATGTCAGGTACTTGGTGTTGAATGCACCAGTCCATGTCAGTTACTTGGTGTTGAATGCACCAGTCCATGTCAGTTACTTGGTGCTGAATGCACCAGTCCATGTCAGGTACTTGGTGTTGAATGCACCAGTCCATGTCAGGTACTTGGTGTTGAATGGGTGCACCAGTCCATGTCAGGTACTTGGTGTTGAACGCACCAGTCCATGTCAGTTACTTGGTGTTGAATGGGTGCACCAGTCCATGTCAGGTACTTGGTGTTGAATGGGTGCACCAGTCCATGTCAGTTACTTGGTGTTGAATGGGCACCAGTCCATGTCAGGTACTTGGTGTTGAATGCACCAGTCCATGTCAGTTAC